>CM069136.1:7916600-8516600 GCA_035221665.1 Okamejei kenojei
CAAGAAATTCTCTTCCTCAGCACCTCTGCCCATATGATTCACCCAATCTATATGTAGATTGAAGTCACCCATTATAACAGTTTTATCCTTGTTGCACGCATTTCTAATTCCCTGTTTGATGCCATCCCCAACTCCACTACCACTGTTAGGTGGCCTGTATACAACTCCCACTAGCGTTTTCTGCCCCTTAGAGTTTCGCAACTCTACCCATATTGATTCCACATCCTCCAAGCTAATGTCCTTCCTTTCTATTGCATTAATCTCCTCTCTAACCAGCAACACTACTCCATCTCCTTTTCCTTTCTGTCTATCCCTCCTGAATATTGAATATCCCTGGATGTTCAGCTCCCAGCCTTGGTCCCCCTGGAGCCATGTCTCCCTTCTGAGACCCTTGTTATCATTATTTACCTGCACCCTTCAGCATCGTTCCACTATCCAGTCTCATTCTAAGTTTTTGTACTCAAGCCACCTACGCAACAATTATTTGTATAATATTGTATGTGGTAACAGTCCATATGTCCTACCGATAAGCTCCTTTTACAGTTCTCTTCAGTGTTTGCTGATAGACCTATTTGAATGTCATTAGCAAATTTTAACATCACATGCTCAAAATGTCCCTGCACGATCTGTAACGTAAAGTGGCTGCAGATGGTGTTAAACAGTTCAGTGGTAGTGGAAAGAAATATCAAGAATAAAGCTGAAGCTGTCAAAACCACAAAGACCCTTTTTTCCAGAAGGGGAGGGAAGGAAATGGGGAGAAAAACAAAAATACATATTTCATTTTCTTTCAAAAGAATAGCTCATTGATCTCTCAATTTTGTCTTAAACAGTATCAATTCTTACATTTATCTTTGTCATCATTCTAATTTTATTTTTGATATAATTCTCTGCTTTTGCCCTGAATAGGAATTACATTTAATTTATAATACATATTGCCCAACAAAGACATTATTAATTCTTCATGTCTGAACCCAAAAGTTTGCCTGTCCATTCCCTCCACATACTGTATCTCTGTCTCATGATGCCTGAACTGCTGACCCTCTAGCACTTTGTATTTTGCTCAAGGTTCCAGCATCTGCGGTTCCTTATTAATGCTTCAGATTATTTAATCTGCAGCCAACTCAAGATTAAGATCACCCGAGACCCGTTTCTGTAGTCACCAAGCATGTAGTCAATGATTTTGACAAAAATCAGGGACAAAGCTGGGGGCTTCTCTGGTCAACAAGCCACCACAAAGCCATCACAGAAACAAAACAAAAAAATGGCTTGTTTCTCCACGCCATTTGTTCCTTTAAAAATTCACCAATTCTCTCAGTCTTTCATGTGCAGACTGCTTATTGAGATATAGTTTCACAGACCGTTCTTCAAAACTTGCACACAACATAAAAGCCTACCTTGCACGAGTAATGCAAGCTGTTCATCGCAGGGGGAATTATGATGAAACATAGTTCTGTCTTCAGTGCACAACACACACAGACACAGCTCAGAGTTACCCAGGCATCCCAAGCATCATTTTTTCATTCTAATCAGGTTACTTAAGACAACAAAACAACCCCATCCTTGCCCAGTTGAGATGAATGAACCCCACAACATAAAGACTTAACATCAATCTCTAAAAGTTTAAATTTATTTTTTTCTTTCTATCCTTGCACAGAGAACAAGGGATGCCAGAAAGAAATTTACCCATGCCAGAAAATCTCCACATGTTCTCATCAAACCCTACCACAACATATTTTTCTCCCTCATTGGTCATTCAAGCAATTCACTCATAAAAGTTATTTCAATAAAATGATGGATCTTTGTGTAAATATCACTGCCAATGTAAATGTTAAATTTACCAATACAGTGAATCATGGGGCAGGATCATAAATGATCCCCAAAAAATGAAATTCAGTCAAGTACAAGACATTGCCCACTAAATTGCAATCAGCAACTCCTCGCTCTACCTGAACACTGATCTGCCCACAATTGCTATTTTGACAGATAACTCTATAATTCTGTACCGTCCTGAGTAGTACATTTACTCATTTAAATAAAGCTATTTCATTAATCAACCAATATAACATCACATAATGGGAAATGTACATTATGGTAATGTAAATTTTGTGATCCTTGTACCTCTGGATAATGAATTCTTTTGCAGGGTCAGACAGGTTTCCGTGGACTATCCATTCATCCACAATTTCTAAATACGGCCTTACAGTTTCCACCCACAAAGAAAAGAGAAGAGACACCTGCAGACAGAAAGTTTGAGACAGTTAAACACATGAAAGTTAGGCTCACAACTAATCATTTTGATTGTAGTTCAATTTTCATCTTCAAGAGAATCAACTTTCCCCAAAATTCATTACTCTTTACTTGCCAGCAACAAGGGTAGGGGAAATTCATATGAAATTAAGAACTTTACCAATAAGTATCACCATAGATGTGAAAGAGTTTAATTTGATCAAGTTTGGTTCGTAAATTAACAATAGAGATTTGTTGAAAAAACAGAAAGCAGTCAAATTTAAAAGAGAATTTTCCCAGCAGAAAAAATTATGAGAAAATTTTAGAAGCTCGGTTTATAGTAATCATTGAAACAATGTATTAACAATGTGTTAACACAGAGATGTATTGTCTGGGCATATCACCATATTAGATATCTGTCTGAACAGCTTGTCCCAAATAAGGACAAGATAGCAAGCTCTCACTTTATTTTCTCTGTTTCCAGCCGGGCAACCTAGGCATCTTTTTAGGTTGCCAAATGACAGTTTAGGTAGTAATTTAAGATGGCTTGCATGGAGTGTGCGATAATGTGCTCGGACAAAGTGCGTAGTTACCAGTCGGAATTATGCTCAATGAAGCATTCACATATTATTTCTGCTTCCAATAAAGTCACAAACTAAACATATTTCACCAATCAAGACATGATATATACCACAATGACATGCAGCAAAATTATAATACAGTATATACAGTATCTCAACTCTTTTTACACATTGCAATTAATGCAATTTCTATTATTTCTTTCCACTTCCAAACAAAATGTGGTTGGATTATTCAGTGTATGATCAACCTCGGTGAGACCAAGCACTGGCTTGGCGATCACTTCGCACAACACCTCCACTCAATTCACAATAACCAACTTGATCTCCCGGTGGCTCAGCACTTCAACTCCCCCTCCCATTTCAAATCCAACCTTTCTGTCCTGGGCCTCCTCCATGGCCAGAGTGAGGCCCACCGCAAATTGGAGAAACAGCACCTTATGTTTCGCTTGGGTAGTTTACACAACAGCATATAAAACATTGGCTTCTCCAACTTCAGGTAGTCCTTGCTTTCTCCCTCCTTCCCCTCCCATTCCCAGCTCTCCTACAGCCCACTGTCTCCGCCTCTTCCTTTCTTTTTCCTGTCCCCCCCCAACATCATTCTGAAGAAGGGGCTCGACCCAAAACGTCGCCTATTCCTTCACTCCATAGATGCTTCCTCACCCGTTGATTTTCTCCAGATTTGTCTACCAACGGGATCCCACCACTGGCCACATCTTCCCATCTCCTCCCCGTCAGCTTTCTGCAGAGACCACTCCCTCCTTAACTCCCTGGTCAATTCGTCCCTTCCCACCTTAAAAGGAGCTCTTAAAAATAGCGGAGTCAGGGGATATGGGGAGAAGGCAGGAATGGGGCACTGATCACATTGAATGGCGGTGCAGGCTCGAAGGGCCAAATGGCTTACTCCTGCACCTATTGTCTATTGTCACCCAAACCCCTCTCCTGGCACTTTCCTAGGCATCTGCAGGAAATGCTACACTTGTCGCTTTACCTCCTCGCTTGACTCCATTTCAGGACCCAAGCAGTCTTTTCAGGTGCGGCAGAGGTTCACCTGCACCTCCTCCAACCTCATCTATTGCATCCGCTGCTCTAGGTGTCAGCTGCTCTACATCGGTGAGACCAAGCGTAGGCTTGGCGATCACTTCGCCCAACATTCCACTGGGATATTCATATATAAATATATACGGTTTTGTTTTCACATTTATAACATTGTTTACAGAGTACTATGTTTACATAGTCTGTTGTGCTGCTGCAAGTAAGGATTTCATTGTTCTAACTGGGACGTGAGTGAATAAAACACTCTTGACACGGTGCTAGATGCCAAAAGTTAATTCTGGCAGATTCCACTGGAACATAACTCCTCCAAGTTGACAACGTTCAGCACTCCATTCAGACTTTATAAATTTCTTCGGATGCCTTTTGGTATAAGTTCTGCCAGTGAAGTATTTCAACAATCGATGGAGCAATTGTTTGCAGGCTACCCATACTCCATCGTAGTGGATGATATCCTCATTGCTGGAAAAACGGTCAAAGAGCACTATGCTAATCTCACAGAAGTAGTGAAGTGTGCCAAGGCCATCCTCCAAAATGCAAATTCAGAGTGAATGAGGTAAAATACCTATGCCATATATTCACCAATGACGGCCTAAAAACTGATCCAGCGAAAGCCAGTGCCATCAATGACCTTCCAGCACCCACAGACATGCTCAGTTTGCAGATTCCTTGGCATGGCTAACTATTTGAGTAAATTCATCCCGGACTTCAGCGATATATCAGCCCCATTGCACCAGCTTACACACAAAGACTCTGCTTAGACTTGGCACCAGCAACAACAGACAGCATTCAACACTTTTAAATGGCAGATGTCTGGTGCTCCTACTCTGGCTTACTTTGACCCTAAACTACCAATTACATTTACTTGTGACGCCTCACAATGCAGGCTGGGCGCTGCACGCCTTCAGAATGATGGCAATGGCCATAAGCCTATTGCTTATGCCTCGCGCACCATGACTGACACAGAGCAACGATATGCCGAAATTGAAAAAGAGCTGCTAGCGGTTGTTTTTGCATGCAAGAAATTCAATGACTTTATCTTCGGCCACACTGTCACAATTGAAACTGACCACCAACCTCTGATCAGCATTTTCAACAAACCTATCCACACCTCTCCAGCGCGCCTACAGAGGATGTTACTACAACTTCAAAAATATGACATAGTTCTGATCCACAAACGCGGTAAGAATATGCACCTGGCCGACACTCGCTCGCATGCACCCAGGAAGAACTACGAGGATCCGCCCTCGCCGGATGATGACTATATTGTGATGACTGTGCCTTTTATCCCTTCGTCCTGTATGGAGGACTTGGTTGCCACACTGCTGCTGACAGTACCTTACGGTCGCTAACCACCGTCATTAAACGCGGCTGGCCAGACTAACACTGCAACGTTCCGCTGCCAGCCCGGCCCGTCTTTGCTGTCGGAGATGAGCTAGTGCTGCAAGACGGCATATTTTAAAAGGACACTAGGCCGTGGTTCCTGCTTCGCTGCACCACCGGTATTTTAACGCTGCTCATACGGGGCACCCAGGTGCTGAAGCCGCTGTTTTACGAGCAAGAAGCATGTTTTACTGGCCTGGTATGGCCGAGTATATTACTGAAAATGTGGCATCCTGCGCAGTGTGCAACAGTTTAGCACCTCACCAACAAAAGCAACCACTTCTTTCTGATCCCGCTGAGTTTCTCCAGCTTTTTGTGTACCCACTTCTTTCTCATCCTGCTCCTGCACATCCACGGTCTACAGTCGCAGCTGACATATTCGATTGTCATGGCAAACAGCACCTGGTGCTCGTGGATTCTTATTTAGGATAGTTCGACATTGATTTTCTCAGCAGCCCCACTTCCAGCGGAGTGATTTCGAAGTTTTCTGGCCATTTGTCAGTCCACGGATCTCCGGGCAGACTGCTAACTGACAATGGCAGTCAATTCACCAGCCAACAATTCAGGGAGTTGGCTAGACTCTGGAATTTCCACCACGTCACCAGCAGCCCGAAATAGCCCCAATCTATTGGGTTGGCTGAACGGGCTGTCAAAAGTGCTAAACAGCTTATGGAACTTTCTTACAGAGCAAAATCAGACATTTTCCTGGATCTGCTCAACTTACGCAATATCTCCTGTGACCCCATCTTAGGTTCACCCGCTTAACGGTTGTTGTCAAGGCAAACCCGTGCCACATTGCCTGTAGCAGATCAGGCATTGATCCTGCAAGTTTTTCAACCTGAGGATGTTCAATCCAGGTTGCAACAGAATCGTGACATTCAACTTGTCAAACAATGGTTTGACAAGACAAGTAGGCCGCTGCCACCATAACCAAAGGGCAGACTGACAAAGGCCACGACCATATTGGAGTAATTTCTGGACTTGCTTTGGAGCCACACTCATATATCGTTAGTGCTGATGGCGGCACTTACAGACGTAACAGGCAACACATCCTGCCTGTGAACGAGCCAGTTCCTCCTCCGTATTATCCAGATCGTACAAGTTCACTTCCGTCGGCGTCTAGTGACACCCGCATGCTTTTGCCAACGCAACAACCCATGCCTGCTTTGTCTCCAGGGGCATTTGTCCAGTCTCCTGCTTTGTCTCCAGGGGCATTGGTCCAGTCTCCTGCTTTGTCTCCAGGGGCATTGGTCCAGTCTCCCTCGCCTATGAAACTACCTGCTCTCTCCCGAAAAAAACAAAATGAGATGGTCTTTATCGTACACGTGCTGGTCGTGTTTGCAGGCCGGTTATGAAGTATCCGGACTATGTTTGACTTTCCGCCAGTTTGTCATCGATTGTTACACATGGATATGCAATGGAAAGCATTTAAACACTGCATGGATGAACTGCAACAATTGTTCATCCCAGTTTGGCAAAGGAATAAATCAGGGAAGGTAGTGCATCCATGGATAATAAGGGAAATCAGGGATAGTATCAAAACTAAAGATGAAGCATACAAATTAGCCAGAAAAAGCAGCCTACCAGAGGACTGGGAGAAATTCAGTGTCCAGCAGAGGAGGACAACGTGCTTTATTAGGAAAGGGAAAATAGATTATGAAAGAAAACTGGCACAGAACATAAAAAAGGACTGCAAAAGCTTTTATAGATATGTGAAGAGAAAAAGGTTAGTTAAAACAAATGAAGGTCCATTGCAGTCAGAAACAGGTGAATTGATCATGGGGAACAAGGACATGGCAGACCAATTGAATAACTACTTTGGTTCTGTCTTCACAAAGGAAGACATAAATAATCTGCCGGAAATAGCAGGGGACCGGGGGTCAAATGAGATAGAGGAACTGAGTGAAATCCAGGTTAGCCGGGAAGTGGTGTTAGTAAATTGAATGGATTAAAGGCCGATAAATCCCCAGGGCCAGATAGGCTGCATCCCAGAGTACTTAAGGAAGTAGCCCCAGAAATAGTAGATGCATTAGTGATAATTTTTCAAAACTCTTTAGATTCTGGAGGATTGGAGGGTAGCTAATGTACTTTTTAAAAAGGGAGAGAGAGAGAAAACGGGGAATTACAACCAATTAGTCTAACATCGGTAGTGGGGATAATGCTAGAGTCAGTTATTAAAGATGGGATAACAGCACATTTGGAAAGCGGTGAAAGTATTGGACAAAGTCAGCATGGATTTATGAAAGGTAAATCATGTCTGACGAATCTTATAGAATTTTTTGAGGATGTAACTAGTAGAGTGGATAAGGGAGAACCTGTGGATGTGTTATATCTGGACTTTCAGAAGGCTTTCGACAAGGTCTCACATAAGAGATTAGCATACAAACTTAAAGCACACGGTATTGGGGATTCAGTATTGATGTGGATAGAGAACTGGCTGGCAGACAGGAAGCAAAGAGGAGTAAACGGGTCATTTTCAGAATGGCAGGCAGTGACTAGTGGGGTACCGCAAGGCTCAGTGCTAGGACCCCAGCTATTTACAATATATATTAATGATCTGGATGAGGGAATTGAATGCAACATCTCCAAGTTTGCGGATGACACGAAGCTGGGGGGCAGTGTTAGTTGTGAGGAGGATGCTAGGAGGCCGCAAGGTGACTTGCATAGGTTGGGTGAGTGGACAAATGTATGGCAGATGCAGTATAATGTGGATAAATGTGAGGTAGATTATTATCTGAATGGTGGCCGGTTAGGATAAGGGGAGATGAAACGAGGCCTGGGTGTCATAGTACACCTGTCATTGAAAGTAGGCATGCAGGTGCAGCAGGCTGTGAAGAAAGCGAATGGTATGTTGGCATTCATAGCAAAAGGATTTGAGTACAAGAGCAGGGAGGTTCTACTGCAGTTGTACAGGGTCTTGGTGAGGCCACACCTGGAGTATTGCATACAGTTTTGGTCTCCTAATCTGAGGAAAGACATTCTTGCCATAGAGGGAGTACAGAGAAGGTTCACCAGACTGATTCCTAGGATGGCAGGACTTCCATATGAAGAAAGACTGGATAGACTCGGCTTGTACTCGCTGGAATTTAGGAGATTGAGGGGGGATCTTATAGAGGCTTACAAAATTCTTAAGGAGTTGGACAGACTAGATGCAGGAAGATTGTTCCCAATGTTGGGGAACTCCAGAACAAGGGGTGACAGTTTAAGGATAAGGGGGAATTCCTTTAATGCTTAAGGGGGAAGTTTTTTAGGACCGAGATGAGAAGATCTTCTTTCACACAGAGAGTGGTGAGTGTGGAATTCTCTGCCACAGAAGGTAGTTGAGGCCAGTTCATTGGCTATATTTAAGAGGGAGTTAGATGTGGCCCTTGTGGCTAAAGGGATCAGGGGGTATGGAGAGAAGGCAGATATGGGATACTGAGTTGGATGATCAGCCATGATCATATTGAATGGCGGTGCAGGCTCGAAGGGCCGAATGGCCTACTCCTGCACCTATTTTCTATGATTCTATGTATTGTTGTTGCTTCTTTAAGAGGGGGGATGTAGATTAGTGTCATTCATTTCGTGAGTCATGCTTCTGTAGTTACACACACTAGCTTTTCAGTTATCATTGCTTGCTGAATTCCTTTAGTGCAAGTTGAATGTGCAAGTGTGTAGTCATGCTTGCTATGTAGTTAATAAAATCTTTGGATCATTATACAGGTGTAAGGTTTCCATTATTTGTATGGTCATCATTCAACACCCGCTCAGAGTTGAACGAATGGTGTCCCGGGTGCTTGCCAAGCCGGACAAAATGGCACGGCTTTTAGGTTGCCCTGCGGGACTTTAGGTGGCCAATGGCACCCGGACAACCGTTAATTTCAAACCCTGGATAGTGGCTTTCATCCAAGTCTTACAAACTTGTTTTAGTTCTCAGACAGATGCCCATTCTGGAACCAAAATGGAAGTCATTTGAAAACAAAATGGAGTTAGTTGTCCTTCCAGAATTGGCAGCTGTACTGAAACTGTGCCAAGATTTGAGAATAAGGTTGACATTGCAAATATATGGGTCCAGCCTCCCTTGTTTCCCTTAGGCTATGAATCTTTCAGTCAGATTTAGAAGGTGTGTTTAATTGATAAGAAAATGTATAATTACACTAACTTTTCTTTGTTGTTTGAGTGGAGCTCAGGGACAGACTGAGCAACGTTTGTCCACCACTTCCAGCTGATGATCGATTAAAGATTGGCTTGGTTTACCTTTAACAATTTTGTTGCTGTCTGCTTTTTAGAGACAAACTTTGACAGATGATGTAGTTGCAGGCAGAATTATAAGCTTTGGTGCAGAGGGAATTAACATGGACAATTAATCCATTATGGCGGCACCCGGTGGTTGGGCCACCAGCTACACAAACCCTCAGCAGTTGGTCACTTGACTGGGCAATGGCAGGGAGGAGTTGGCACGGGGTACAGGGGTTTGTCCTGGGATATATAACGAACCCTGGGACAACTCTCTCTCTCTCTCTCTCTCTCTCTCTCTCTCTTACTTCGAGCAAACCAGCTCTCTTCTCTCACGAGGTGAGTGTCCTTCCAGCTCAGCAGGGGCTCAGCAGGGGCTTAGCTTGAGCCCACGAGGCAACAGCCTCGCAGCAGCAACAAATTTATGTTAGAGGACCCAACATGCATGTATAACAAACCTTTTATGCCTGAATAAAGTAACCCGTTTGTTCACCACGTTTGGTGCCTTTACATTGGTGACCCCGACGTCCAAATTTGAGATTTTAGATTTCTCCCGACACACGGAGCCTCGGGAGACCTGATGTCTGCAGCCGACAGCCCAGCCCTGTTGAACGACCCTGCCGCCAACCCGGCACTACCATAAGGTATGCCGCAGGTCGCCCAGGTCGATGGCCGCGGTCCGGGCTTTGTTCGATGGCCACCAATCTCTCCTGCTTGACCTGACCCGAGAGACCGCGGCTGCCGCCACTCCCCCGCCAGCTGTCGCTCCCCCACCAGCTGTTGCCCACCGGAGCTGAGAGGTCGCGGCTGCTGTCGCTCCCCCACCTGCCACTGCCCACCGGAGCTGAGAGGCAGCGGCTGCCGTCGCACCCCACCAGCTACCGCTCCCACACCAGCCGCCGCACCCCCACCAGCCGTCGCTCCCCACTAGCAGCCCCCCGCCCCCAGCATCACTGACGGCCCTGGGAGCAGAGGTAGAGCACGCCCGCTCATTACCTCGCCGGCCGCTGCTCAAGGCCTAGCCAACTGATAGGGCGGGTCTACTGCCCGAAGGAGTCATCACCGGCGCGCCTCCTGATACAGCAGGCCTACCAGGGGCGGCTGCCCGAAGACGTCCTCACTGGCGCTGACCCCGAAAATCCCTGGGCGCTGCCTGCCCGTCCAGCCCAGCAGCAGGTTGGAGCCTCAGTCAGTCGAGGGTCGGCGGTCCCGCGACGGATTCCCCGGCAGCCTCCAGCGGCGACGATGAGTGGAGTCCCCACGTGCAGTGGTGGGGCGAGGCCCGTCGATGCCGGTCGCCCTGAACGCATATGGAAATGCCTTGGTTGGCTGCCTCAGTCAGCTGCCAAAATGGCCACCGCGATCTACTCCGACATGACTACAGAAATGGCTGCCGCAGCCGGCCGGAAGCGATGCTCGACCTGCTGACCGCCGTCAAGAACGCCACTTCTGGTCGAGTGGAGACTCTGCAGCCCGACTGACGTCTACAGCGCCACCCATGGTCGGTTGGTGTTACTACAGCCTTCAGTTTAAAACACAGCTAATCCGACCACTTTGGTCTTTGCTGTATGCTCACTGTTGTTTGTTTTTTTTTCCCCACTGTACTCTGTAATCACCTAGCTTAATATTACTATTAGTTTCTTGTTGTACTTGCATTGTTGCCAACGTCTTTCTCAGGTCACGATGTGACTGGTTTATTCCTCGTCCGACCTGCGGCTTTTGCTTTGGTCTCCTTGCACCTCTTCGCACACCTCAGGATGCCCACAGCCGGCGTTAGTTAGTGAAGCCTGCCTGTTAGTTTACGAGTCAGGCTGCCGCGTTTTGTCAGTCTGCTTGTTTTCCTGCCTCTCGTTCTGGGGGGGTCGTGTGGCAGCACCCGGTGGTTGGGCCATGGCAGGGAGGAGTTGTCTCGGGGTACAAGGGTGTGTCCAGGGATATGTAACGAACTTTGGGACAACCCTCTCTCTCTCTCTCTTACTTCGAGCTAACCAGCTCTCTTCTCTCTAGGGGTGAGTGTCTTCAGCAGGGGCTCAGCTCGAGCCCACGAGGCAATAGCCTCGCATCAGCAACAACAAATTATGTTAGAGAGCCAACGTGCATGCATAACAAACCTTTTATGTCTGAATAAAGTAACCCATTTGTTCACCATGTTTGGTGCCTCTACACCATGCAATAAAAAAAAATTAATGGTAATACATACCCGATATTCCCAAATAGCTAGTGTAGGAAGGAACTGCAGATGCTGGTTTAAAACAAAGATAGACACAAAATGCTGGAGCAACTCAGCGGGACAGGCACCATCTCTGAAGAGAAGGAATGCGTGACGTTTCAGATCAAATGTTCCCAATGTTGGGCGAGTCCAGAACCAGGGGCCACAGTCTTAGAATAAAGGGGAGGTCATTTAAGACAGGTGAGAAAAAACTTTTTCACCCAGAGAGTTGTGAATTTATGGAATTCCCTGCCACAGAGCACAGTGGAGGCCAAGTCACTGGATGGATTTAAGCGAGAGAGGTAGAGCTCTAGGAGCTAGTGGAGTCAAGGGATATGGGGAGAAGGCAGGCACGGGTTATTGATAGGGGACGATCAGCCATGATCACAATGAATGGCTCGAAGGTCCCAATTGCCTCCTCCTGCACCTATTTTCTATGTTTCTATGAGATCCTTTAGACTAGAGTCAAGGGAAAGGGAAAGTAGAGATAAAGACGTTAATGTACAAGGATATAGAACAAATGAAAGAAAGGTACGCAAAAAAGACACGATGATAAAGGAAACAGGCCATTGTTAGCTGTTTGCTCGGTGAGAATGAGAACTTGGTGCACCTTGAGTGGGGGAGGGATGGAGAGAGGAAATGCAGGGGTTACTTGAAGTTAGAGAAATCAAACTTATATAACCATATAACAATTACAGCACGGAGACAGGCCCTCTCGGCCCTTCCAGTCCGTGCCGACCATTTGTTTTCCCCTAGTCCCATCTACCTGCACTCAGACCATACCCCTCCATTCCCTTCACGTCCATATACCTATCCACTTTACTTTTAAATGTTAAAATCGATAAACTTGTTAATATCTCATTTACCATTTAAGTGTGGCGATCATTTTTGTTTAGTTATAAGTATGTTTCACAACTTACATTTACCTAGCTTCTTTGAGTCAGAGAATCATACACCATGGAAACAAATCCTTTGGTCTACCCAATCTATGCTGATCACGAGACGCCCACTTACACTAATGCTAACCCTTTCTTATTCTCATAACCTTCCAATGAACTCCCCCCCCCCCCCCAACTTCAACCACTCACCCACACAAGAGGCCATTTGCAGTAAACAATTAACCCATCAACCATCTGTCTTTGGAACGGGCGAGGAAACTGGAGCAACCCACACAGTCACAGAGAGTATCTGCAAACTCCAGAAAGACAACACCAAAAGTCTAAAATTAAACCTGGGTTGTTGGAACTGTGAGGCAACATCTTTCCACTCTCCTTCCTCTTACATACCATTGATACAGAAGGGACTAAATGTAATATCTCCAAGTTTGCAGATGGTACAAAATTGTGTGGGAGCGTGAACCAAGAGAGTAATGGAGTGAGGCTCCGGCATGATTTGGATAATCTGAGTGAGCAAACGCAAAGTGGAAGCAGAATAATGTCAGAGGTAGAAAGCAACCCAAAATGCTTCACAATATATGAATGTTCAATTTTGACACCAACCACATAAATAGATTTTAAAAAACTTTTGAGCTTTATGGAACGTCTTGCTGAGAGGTGGAGATACAGAAGTTCAAGGGAGAATTCTGCAGTTGAGTGTCAAGCAGATAAAAGCTAAAGAGAATGAGAACACAAAGCCAGAGTTTTCCAAAGTATGCACAATTGATAAACATTGCAGAGGTCGGGTGGGGAAGCCATGGAAGAATCTTGAAGCAAAGACAGGAATTTTAGCTTTGAAGTTCTGAAAGCAACAATAATCTGGGTAATCATGCATTAACTAAACTTCAGTAAAACAATAAATAACTTCAAATTATTTTATTTCACTGTACTGAAAGGCACCTACTGCAATTGATCATTTATTTTACTATCTTCGAGACATTTTCCAAAATAGGTGAAATGTAATTTAAGTTACAAGGTATGACTCCCTGCAGCTCACTGCTAAAGTATGCATGTCAGAAACTTTTAAGCACGTGGGGGGAGGGGACGGTGTGCAAGTAGAGAACAATCGGTGAATGGAATCGAATACTTCTGATAGTATCAAAATCATTACCGACATTACATGAATGTGGATAAGGACAATATAAAATTAAGATTTAACATGGATTGCCTAAACTCACAATTAAGTGTAGATAATTATTGTCACATGTTCTGAGGTACAGTGAAAAGCTTTTGTTTGCGTGCTATCCAGTCAATGAAAAGTCTATACCTGAATACAATCAAGTCGTCCACAGTGCATAGATAAAGGATAAAGGGTACAACATTTAATGCAAGATCAAGTCCAATTAAAGGAAGGGAGGCTGGCTGGACTATGGTACCTTCCTTAACTTTGGTGCTGCTGTGGGGTTATGTTGTGTCGTGGACTTCCGTGTTTGTGCTTTTTTATAATATGTTTATTTATTTATTTTAATGTTACTTGATTGTAAGGAAAATCCATTTAGTTGTCTCTAAAATTAGATAATGACAATAAATTGAATACAATACAAAGATGGTGTTAAAGGAAGGGAGGCTGGTTTGTGTGATGGTCTGGGCTATGCCCACAACTCTCTGCAATTCCTTGCGGTCTTGTATGGAGCTGTTCCCAAATCAAGCTGTGATACATCCTGATTAGTGTAGATAGCACCATCAATTAAAGAATGGTACTTATTAATCCACCAAAAAGCTGATATCCAATGATTATCCACCATGGATCACCTACTTCCAAAAAAAAAAGAATGTTCCCTTGTTGGAACAAGTTCTGCAAATCTTGTATTATCTAAAAAACAGCCACTACTCCAGTGTGCACAAATAAGTTTTGCCTCTGAGCAATATGGTAAAAGATGCACTCACCGTCTGTTCAGCAGCTTCTCCAACGCTGTCATATTCAATAATAGCTTTATACAGTGTATTCAGTAAATGGGAAGCTCTTATGACATTTGGAGTGTCAGGTGGAACCTCTGCCACTCCTGTACTGAATACTCTATGAAGCATCTTAAGTTGTGACAATCGAGGAGCCAGTTTCTCAAGTACTGCTGCTAGCGTAACCGTCTCATCTTTAAAAAAAAATACATACAGGCAATAAATTACAGAACTTTAAGAAAATAGCAACGAGTGATTAAAGCAATAGTGCCAAACTCTGCAAAACAAATAATTAAATTTTGTATGTTTCAACAGAAATGTATTCAATCTTATTAATATAATCCAGAAATCAGGAGAAATTATGCTAAATTTTAATAAGATTAAATAAAGTTTTATGGTTTAATAAGATGTGCAAATCTGAAGAAGACAGCAGCATACAATAGATGTACTGAATTGCTGCTGTCTGAAAACTGGACAGCATCATTTATTCAATGCACCCCCAATTTACCACACAGCCAGACATAAAAACAATTTTTATCCATGGGTAGTTGCTCTACTCAACAGCCAAATATCTGTAGCCTCCCTTTGATCTGGTATTTTGTTGGATCACATGTTTGATCAATGGTGTTTTATTATCATTAATGTCTTATTATTATTAATGTTTAGTGTTTTCTAAGTCATTCGTAACTGTCACTGTATGTCATGTTGTTACTCGTGGGCGGAGCACCAAGGCAAATTCCTTGTATGTGAATACTTGGCCAATAAACTTACTTACTTAGTTTATCCTAAAGCATCTGGCCACTGAATACAATTTGAATAATCTTGTGAAAATTCTACATCTACAATTGCTACTAATAGTCTGGGCTTACAACCACAAGAGTACTTTTATTTTTTGGTGGGCTTTTTTCTTCATTGCCCCACCCTTTGATATTTAACTGAGATGTGGTGTTCCATAATAGAAATTAGTGTATAAACATTATTATTCCTTTTCAAAACAAATTTTTAAGACCAATTTTGGCAATCCCAAGTACATACTACAATAGCCACAGCCCAAATAAAAATATATTTATGAGAAAGATTTCTGATTATACAACAGAACATGAACAGAACAAAACCCATACCAGCCAAACTATTGATTCCCTATGAAGTTGGCCATGTCTCAATTCCAGTGAAATCTATCCTTGGAAATGGGTTATAGCTAAAATTGAAACCAAGTATAATTAAGTACATGCCAACACAGTGGTTGAATGGAATAGACAATAGGTGCAGGAGTAGGCCATTTGGCCCTTCGAGCCAATTCGATGATCATGGCTGATCATCCCCAATCAGTACTCCATTCCTGCCTTCTCCCCATATCCCCTGACTCCGCTATTTTAAGAGCCTGATCTAGCTCTCTCTTGAAAGCTTCCAGAGAACCTGCCTCCGCCGCCTCAATTCCACAGACTCATCACTCTCTGTGAGAAAAAGTGTTTCCTTGTCTCAGTTCTAAATGGCTTACTCCTTTTTCGTAAATACAAGGGAACATCAGCATAATACACATAAAGAGACAGGAAAATATCACCTTGTTTAATTTTTAGCTGAATAACAAAGAATAAATGTACTGGCAATACCAAATAATCAGAATATCAAAACCAAAACCATTCTGTCACTCCAGAGATGCTGCCTGACCCGCTGAGTACCCCAGCATTTTGAGTCGATCAACTAAAATTTAAGGATAGTTTATTTAAAGAAATTAAAACTGAAAAAAAAAATCAACTAAAACCCTGTAGTTCATACATTGCAAAGCCAATTTAAAATGAACCACCACATACTAAAGGAACATAGAAACATAGTAAATAGGTGCAGGAGTAGGCCATTCGGCCCTGCGAGCTTGCACCGCCATTCAATATGATCATGGCTGATCATCCAACTCAGTATCCTGTACCTGCCTTCTCTCCAAACCCCCTGATCTCTTTAGCCACAAGGGCCACATCTAACTCCCTCTTAAATATAACCAATGAACTGGCCTTAACTACCTTCTGTGGCAGAAAATTCCAGAGACTTACCACTCTCTGTGTGAAAAATGTTTTCCTCATCTCGGTCCTAAAGGAATTCCCCCTTATCCTTAGACTGTGACCCCTTGTTCTGGACCTCCCCAACATCGGGAACAATCTTCCTGCATCTAGCCTATCCAACCCATTAAGAATTTTGTAAGTTTCTATAAGATCCCCCCTCAGTCTTCTAAATTCTAGCGAGTACAAGCCAAGTCAATCCAGTCTTTCCTCATATGAAAGTCCTGACATCCCAGGAACAATGATACCTACTTGTGGCTGTGGAGGCATGGAAACAAGCTCTTTGGCCCACCTGTTTTCTGCTAATTCCATTATTATCTTCTCACATTTTAATAAATTCTCTGGAGATTCTACCATTCATTTAGGTCTGGGATTTGGGAGCAAAATGAAACACTCGGGGAAAAATCACAATGTCACTGGGAACATGTAAAAAGTCAGTAGATGTCTCTGTGTGGAACTTGGATCTACTTTGCAACTGATCATTATCCAGCTGGCTCTGGAATGAAAATCATCCAGGTTTTTATATAAAAGTTCATGGACTGGTGGAAATAGTTAAGAATTATAATGAAGAAAATTATATTTTCCCAAACATTCCAAGCTAAGGAAAGTGTTTTGAAATGTTCTAGATTTCAGATACCTTTAGTTATCATGCACTTTTCAATGCTGACAAGTTCTTCTTTGAAGTTAATAAAATATTTGTACAATGCCCACACAAATGACTGATATGTTCGGAAGGGGGGCTCAGAAAACTTTCTTGATGTAGGTAGGGCTCCAAATGAGCAACTTTCAGTGTTGTGCCCAATCACTTCATCCATGAATTTCTGGAGCCTGAACACAGCCTGTCCATAAGCTGCGATCTGTTCCAATACTGCTCTCAGACAATTCTATAGGAAAAGTAATAGAGAAATAATTTAGAGGTAGGACATAATTTAAATCACAGCAATTTGTTATTTTTTTAATTTGCTAATTCATAAGCAACACACTTACAAGTAAATTTGGCAGACATTTAGTGCATTTCTACCATGCCAAAAAAAAGTTAGGAAATTCAGAATTTGAATCAGAAATTTACAATACAGGATGAGTCTATTCAGCCCATAACTTGCACAAATCCAAAAATTGAGCTTGTCAGTTTATCACCACTCCCAATGCATTAAAGCACTCTGCATGTCTACCCAGGTAGTTATTAAAAGCTCTACCACCAGCTATTGAAAGATAAATATTTGCATCATGATACACAGATACTAAATAACATGACCAGTGAAATACTGGCTGAAACTAAAACACCTTACTTATACATCACCTCCTCATATAGCAAATGGTGGAAGTAAGTGGACATGCCATTCACTAGCAATCCCTAGCTCCAAGGGATCAGAAAGAACAGAAGGGAAAAAAGCTTCAGGATAAACACTGGAAAATTATTTTGATCACACAATCTCTCAACATCAAATCACCCATCCCAGATTACTAGACATTGCATAGTTAACACCTTAGGATAACGTAATTACTGTCCAATAAGAAACGGAAGCACAAAATCAATTCAAGCCAAGTGTACCTATTATATTTTAGAAAAAAAGGAGCAAGTTTCATTATTAATTGATAGAAAAGATTTAATCTATTTGTAACAAATATGGTATAAGATACACATACACACAAATGAGTTATTTAATTACCACAAAATTAATTATAGGTCCACCACATGTTATGGCAGAATTCCATTCTTGAAAACCGTTTGTAACCCAAACAATTCCTACAAGGCAGCACCTGATAAATCCATCCAATCGGTGTCCCAATTGCTTATTTGTATGTACAGGATGTACATAAAGCTTTGAGATGCATTAACGTGATGTCCCAAAACTAGACATACTACAGAAAAATGGATACTTGATCGATCACACATACAAATAGTAGATATGATGCTGGATATTTGATTTTCAAAACAGTGAAACACCCTGTTATGGCTATAAGCAGAAGAGCATATTTGCATTGAAAAAAAAAATTCTCATTCTTTTGTTCTTGAAGCAAAACAAACAAATTATTAGTACTATAAATCTGTATAGATATTTTTCAGGAGATGTTAAGGCTGGCTTGATAATTGATAAACACTTATCATGTTTAAGTGTGAGAATTGAGGGTGAAATGCTCAACTGTTTTCATTGATTCAGGGAATGTTGCTGCATTGTGAAGATTATTTTATGTTTATCGCAACACACGACACGAGGACCACTGATATTACAGGATTTAAAAAATAATATGGCCTGTGTATTTTAAAGCAATTTTTTTTTAACCAATTAAAATTAAAAATGTGCTAAAGAAGGAACAGACTGCCAAATTAAGAAAATAAATGAGTGCACGAATATATCTTCCACAGAACAATCAGAGTACATCTTGCCCTGGTACTAGAAAGACTCATTCTTTTTTTTTTTAACTCAACATTTATTGACATGGCAAAATACACATACAGACAAAACAAAAAGACACACAAAAGACAATCGCAAAACGACAAAATACAAATCACCTAACCTCTATTAGCATTACATCAGATCCTCTTAACATTCTATCATACAAGCATCTTATACACTGGCACCAGAGCAAGCTCATCCATTCATATCCTTAATCAATCTTGGCACTTGTAATAGTACCAGTTTCCATATAATATTAAAGGCATCAGTCCTCAAATGGAGTTTAGCAGTTATACTTTCCATCAATTATACATTTTTCAATCTTTCCCTCCACTGTTGAACATTTGGTGGCATTTCCTTTCTCCATAGCACTGTTAGAAATCAATAGCATCACCCCAAGCAAATATTTCTGATTTTGAATATCTGTCGCTGCTGGAGTATCTCCAAATATGAAACAAGCCAGTTCCCAAGGTAGATCCACTCCCAGAATAAATTTAATCTCTACCTGGAAGTCTCTCCAGTATTGGTACAATTTGGGACAATCCCAAAAAATGTGTATGATCACCGATCTTCCCACATTGTGTCCAGCATAAATTTGAGGTGTTACTGTACCTTGCCAGCACTAGAGGGGTCTTAAATACTCTCATTTTAATTTTCCAATCGAACTCCCTCTAAGAGGGGCAGCTTGTCAGCTTATTGCCCAAGAGACATGTCCTTTCCCATATTGCATCTGTAATAATAATGTTCATTTCCAATTCCCATTTCTGTTTTGTTTCTATAGTATTTCCTTTTGTATAGTCTTAAAGTCCTTGATATAAATGGGATATCAAATTATTTTGTAACACTCGCTCTATAGTCATCAAGAAAGTATTTTCCAAATTTGAAGGTAGTCTACATATCTGCTCCCAATCTACGCGTGTCTGTAAGTAGTGCCGTATTGGAGATAAATCTGACCCTGATAGTCCAAATTCATTCTGCAAGTGCTCATAAGATTTCTAGACTCCCCCACAAAAAAGCTGGTCCACAGTAATGAGCCCTTTATCTGCCCAGTTTCTAAATCCCTTATCAATTTTGCTGGGTATAAAATTGGGACTAGCAGCTATCTTCATTGCTCTAGATATCGAATTAAAAAGATTCAATTGCTTTCTGATAGCTAACCACGTTTTAATCATGAATTTAATCCAATCGTTATCTACATTTAATTTCTTCCACTTTACTTGAGTTCGAAATGGGAGCCCAGCCAGGGCAATACTAGGACATGCATTTTGTTCTATTTTCACCCATCCCCGTTTCCTCGTTGTTCGTTAACCATGCTATCAAGGTTCTCAGCTGCGCTGCCCAATAATAATATTTAAAGTTGGGCATATTTAGGCCTCATTTTTGTTTTGATAACAACAGTGTCTTAAGTCTGACTCACAATTTTGCCACACAAATCCTGTTAACTCTTTGTCTAACGCCTTGAATGCCGCGCCAGGGACCCCTACTGGTAAAGATTGAAATAAGAAAAGCAGTCGGGGCAAAATGTTCATTCGAACAACTTCCACTCTGCCAATTAGAGATAAACGGAGAATATCCCATCTGGGCATGTCTGCTTTAATCTTCTTAAGTAATTTACCATAGTTAGCTTCATACAATGCGGTGATAGAGGAAGTGATAGTGAAAGACTTATTCTACAGAAGATTTCTCAAAACTTTGACCATTCTCAGAAAGTGGCCTGAATTTGTTTTTATGGAAAAAGTTATTTACCTGGGTCAGATGAGCCACCATGATGTCAGGTCTCACTGATATTTTTCCATCGTGCAATGTATACATAAAAAGTTTATTAACTCCTGACAGCAACCTGTACAAAAAACGAGGTTAAAATGTAAATAATCTATTGTTAGACATATATTTGGCAACACATTAGTTGAAATAGAAAAGTGTATCAGGATTACAGAATTGGGACTGCCAAAAAATTAAGTTGAATGCAAAAATGTTATAATTTCCTATCTGTGTGTCGTTTTACCTTCCTTCCAGTCAAACGATCCGCCAATTCATTCTTTGAATTTGTTTAATTCTCATTCAGCCGGTCTTTTTTCCATGTTTAAGTTTACTTATTGTTTAATTTGTCTTAATTATCCATTACAGAAAGTCAGAATCATGCTGTACAGAAACAGACCATAACCATACCAATCATCAAGTAAACATCGATACTAATTCCATTTACCAACACTCGGTCAGGCCTATGTTTTTGTGATGCAAGAGCTCATGGAGATCCATAAATGCTGGGAAAACATTTGCCTCCACCAACCATTCAGGCAGTGCTTTCCAGATTCAAACCATTCTCTTGGTGAAAAAAAATTCTCAGATTGCCTCTAAATCTCTGACCCCCTTACCCCAAATCCAAGTGCTCTAGATTTAGACACCTCTTCTGCGAGGAAAGGATTCCAGCTATCTGCTGTATCTATGTCCCTCAATTTTCAGGCTTCCTCCTCAGCTTCCTCTGCTAGAAGGAAAACAAAACCAGCCTATTCTCATGACTAAATTACTCCATTCCAGTCAACAGCCTGGTGATCCTCCTCTGCAGTTTCTCCAGTGCAATCATGTCCTTCCTGGAGTGCGGCGTCCAGAACTGTACATTGTACTACATTGTGCCATAATCAAAATTTATACTATAATCTTTCTGCTTTTATATTTTATTCTCCAGTGTATGAATGAAAGTATCCTATACGTCTTCTTCACTACCTTATCGACCTGTGTTGCCACCTCTTGGAATCCTTGCACTTTTACACCAAAGTCCCTCTATTTTTCAGTATGGCCTTTGGCCCAAGCATTCATTGTATATTTCGGACTTAATTCATCCTCTCAAACCACATCACCTCACACTTATCAACATTAAATCCCATCTGTTGTTGCTCTGCCCATCTTGCCATTGCTATAGTCATAGCCTACAGAATAATATCTCAATTTGCATGGCATCTGCAAACTTACTAATCATACTAATCAAAAGACTTACAAAATTCTTAAGGGGTTGGACAGGCTAGATGCAGGAAGATTGTTCCCGATGTTGGGGAACTCCAGAACAAGGGTCACAGTTTAAGGATAAGGGGGAAATCTTTTAGGACTGCGATGAGAAAATCATTTTTCACACAGAGAGTGGTGAATCTGTGGAATTCTCTGCCACAGAAGGTAGTTGAGGCCAGTTCACTGGCTATATTTAAGAGGGAGTTAGATGTGGCCCTTGTGACTAAAGGGATCAGGGGGTATAGAGAGAAGGCAGGTACAGGATACTGAGTTGGATGATCAGCCATGATCATATTGAATGGCGGTGCAGGCTCGAAGGGCCGAATGGCCTACTCCTGCACCTATTTTCTATGATTCTATAATCATAACCAAATTGCGAACGTAATCAGCAAGCACTGATTCTTGTGGTACATGTAGATGATATGTATGTACACCTTTGATAGTAGTGACGAAGCCCTTGCTAACCACTCCCCCACCAGCCAGTATAATTGTGACCTTCCCACCCTTAGCTCTCTCTCTAGTGACCATGACAGACCACGTACAGCTAGGGCTGTGATGTGTGTGTACGTAGTAGTAAAGATTCATCTGTGTGTGCCTGTACTCTTTACATGGCGTCAGGTACTCTTTACATGGTCATGGTTCTCCTGCATCTCCTGTCTATCGGGTTTTATTTCTTTAGTCCCAGTACCCACTCCCTGCGTCGCGATGGCTTCTGCTTGTCGTAAACCTGACATTCTGATATTTGATACCGACATAACTCACCACTGGAACGTTTTCCGACCCGACTTTGAGCACTACATAACCATCGCCCACCCTGACGTTGCCCCTGCGGTCAAAGCCTCCCTCTTGCTCAACTTGGCCGGTCCCGAAGCTCTGGAACGATCGGAGTCGTTCATTTATGGGCTCAACGAGAACGCTCAGGACCCGGTATGTCTACTTGCAAAGTTTACACAGCTGTGTGACATTCCTACTAACTGTATCCTGGAGCGTTTCAAACTTTTTGGCCGCCGCCAAAACCCGGGGGAAACGGTTGACAATTTTGTCACCGCGCTGCGGCAACTGGCTCGCCGCTGCGACCTGCATGTTTTAACCCCTGAGACTTTAACCCGGCACATTTTAGTCTATGGACTCCGGGATGAAAAGCTGCGGTCTGAGCTCCTTCTGACTGCGCCTGATCTGACTTTTAACGAGGCGTTGCATGCCTCTCGTCTGGTAGAGGCTGTCTCTTCCGCTGTGCTGCCGCCTGATCATGAGGTCCACGCGGTCAGTTTTGCCGGACACCAATACTATGCTCCTCAGTGACAGAGGGTCAGCCCTGCGCCAGGGTCCAGACCGCGTCAACGATGCCCGAATTGCAACTTTGCCTCGCACCGCTCTGTTTGCCCTGCGCTGGGAAGAACCTGTAATTTCTGCCATAAGCCTAACCACTTCTCGGCGGCATGCCGTTCACGTGGGAAGCCTGCACAGCCACAGCAGAAGCCCTCTCACCACCTCACACGTGATGATACGGCATCTGGTTCCCATCACCAGCATGAAGAACTCCCTCTGTCTGATTCGGGCTCTTCCCAGAACGAGCTGAGTGTGTTTTCGCTGAAAAATGCACCTGCACTGATAACGGACCCGACTGTGCGAGTCACTGTGAATAGCATCGCCTTCTCTGCTAAAGTCGACACGGGGGCTGCTGCCAACGTTATGTCAACAAGCCTTTTCAGGAAGATAAGAAATTAGCTCGTTACCACTGACCGCTCTGTTTTGCGTGCCTATGGGGGAGGCGCGCTCGTTCCTGTGGGGAAGGCCACTCTCTACTGCAAGGTACTGAAGGCCTCTCGGCCCCTCTCTTTCTTTCAGCAAGACGGTAAATGTGACCCCCTGTTGGGCATTCGGGCCTGCCAAGACCTCGGATTGGTGAACATCCACCGTGACATTCGCCTGGTGCAGTCGCCCCTGGACCCGCTGGCTGAATACCCGGACCGTTTCGACACCAAGCTGGGAAAGCTTCCCTGCAGCTACAAAATCGCCCTCAATCCTGACATCGAACCCGTTATCCGTCCTCCGCACCGTGTGTCCTTCGCGATGAAAGACAAAGTCGAGTCTACACTTCGGGATATGGTGACCATGTGCATCCTGGAGATGAATGATCCCACCCAGTGGGTCTCTACCATGGTCGTCGCGGTGAAGAAGGATAAGAGTGCATTACGAATCTGCATCAACCCAAAGGACCTGAACCTGGCCATCAAGCGCCCGCATTACCCCATGCGAACCGTCGAAGATGTTGCTGCACAAGTCGGTCCCGCCACTGTGTTTTCGGTCCTCGATGCCCAGAGCTCGTTCTGGCAGATACCACTTGATGAACGGTCTTCATACCCGAGAACATTCAGTACACCCTTTTTGTCAGGTTTCGTTTTCTCCACATGCCGTTCGGGATCAACTCTGCCAGTGAGGTGTTCCAAAGGACAATGGAACAACTGTTTGCGGGGCTCCCGTGTGCCATCATTGTCGATAACATCCTGGTCTACGGGAAAGACGTCGCTGAGCACGACCATAACCTCCGCCAGGTGCTGGAGCGAGCTCGGGAAGTCAACCTGAAGCTCAACCAAAAAAAATGCCGGTTTCGTGTCCCTGAGGTCACCTATGTGGGACACGTCTTCACAGCATCGGGGCTGAAGCCCGACCCGCAGAAGACGGCCGCTATATCCGAGATGCCTGCACCTGCTGACGCGTCAGGCCTCCATCGCTTCCTGGGCATGGTCAACTACCTGGGAAAGTTCATCCCCGACTTAAGCGAACTGAGCGCACCTCTGAGAGACCTGATAAAAAAGGACACTGCCTGGGCCTGGTTCCCACAACACCAGAAAGCTTTTGACATTCTCAAATCTAAGTTGATCAGCATGCCACCATTGAAGTATTTTGACCTCCCGCACCCCATCGTTCTCACATGCAATGCGTCCAAGTTTGGCCTCGGGGCCGCCTGCTTGCAGCTCCATGACGGAGTACAACTGCCCGTGTCTTACGCATCCCGTACGATGACTCTCGCTGAACAGCGCTATGCCCAAATAGAAAAAGAATTACTGGCTGTTGTCTTTGCCTGCTCAAAGTTCAAGGACTATATTCTGGGCACCTGCTTCACTATTGAGACGGACTATCAGCCTCTGGTTACTATCCGCAACAAGCCGATACACGTGGCCTCCTATCGGCTTCAGCGCATGATGCTCCAGCTACAACGGTTCACTTTCACCGTGGTTTATCGAAAAGGCAAGGACATGTTTGTTGCCGACACGCTATCTCTGGCGCATCTCGCAACTACAACCCGTCACCCCTACGACGCATCCGATTTGATAGTCCTCAACGCTAATTTCGTGCCCTCCAGTCAGATTAAGTCTCTGGCCCAGCACACGGCGGCTGACGCTTCGCTACAACAGCTGGCCGCGATTATCAAGCGGGGCTGGCCAGACCACCGTTCTTCCCTGCCGGCCGCAGTGGTGCCCTATTTTCTGGTTCGTGACGAGCTGGTGCTGCGTGATGGTGTGATTGTGAAGGGGCACAAGGTGGTGGTGCCAGCAGCACTTCGAGAACAATACTTCGAAACTACCCATCGTGGCCATCCCGGGGCCGAAGCCACTCCTTCCATCGCTCAGAGCCAGTTCCACTGGCCTGATATGGTTCCTTATTTCCAGGACAGGGTTTCCTTGTGCCCTACTTGCAACAGCCTCGCCCCGCAACAGCAGCGGCAGCCCCTCTTGCAGCAACCTGCTCCCGACCTCCCCTGGTCTGCGCTGGCAACTGACATTTTCGAGTGGCACGGTAAGCACTTTCTCGTGCTTGTCGACTCTTACTCCAGCTGGTTCGAGGTTGACCAGCTTCACTCCTTGTCTTCATCTGCTGTCATCGAAAAGCTGCGCCGCCACTTCTCTACTTTTGGGAACCCGGCCAGCCTGCATTCGGACAACGGCAGTCAATTCACCAGTACTGAATTCCGTGCTTTTGCTGATTGCTGGAATTTCCGTCATTACATCAGCAGCCCGCAGAGCAACGGCCTGGCTGAGCGCACGGTCCGCAGTGCCAAAGGACAGCTGGAACGCTGTCGTTTGTCCCACTCCGACATCTACCTGGCCCTCCTGAACCTCCGCAACATCTCTCGCGACCATACCCTGGGATCCCCGGTTCAGCGCCTCATGTCCCATGTTACGCGGCCTCCGATCCCAGTGTCACAGCAGTCGCTCGCTCCCTCCGTTTTTAAACCTGCCACAGTCCGGAAACGAATCGACCACAAACACCGTATCCAGAAGCGTTCCCATGACAAGACCTGCCGTGTCCTCCGTCCTCTCTTTCCTGGCCAGGTTGTCCGTATGCGGTCCACCTCTGGCCACTCCAAGCTTGTCGTTGTTGTTGGTTCTGCTGGCTCCCCTCGTTCATACCTTGTCAACCACGATGGCATGATCTACCGCAGATCTCGTCAATGTCTCCAGCTCATGAACGAGCCTTGTCCCCCTCTAGCAGCTCCTTATGCCCCCCCTGTGCCGCATTCGCCGCCTCGCGCTATGCCCACCCTGCTTAATCCTCCCACTCGGCCCTCTACGGTGCATCCTCCCGCTACGCTCCCTGGTTCTCCGGCCTTCTCGCCTCCCCCCTCTCCGTCCTCTCCACTGCCTCCGTCGCCCAGGAGTTCTCTTGTCCGTGGCTCCCCTCCTGCCCTGGCGCCAGTCCCTCTCGTTCTCGGGGGGGGGGGGGGGGGGATGTGATGGTGAAGTCCGGATCCGGTCTGGTCGCCTGGTCAGGCCGCCAGATCATTATGGTGATTACATGTGATTTTGAGTTCCTGTATCACTGCTGTTTACTTTCCCTTAGCGCATGATTAGATTAGATTAGATTAGATTACCTTTATTGTCATTCAGACCTTTCGGTCTGAACGAAATTTCGTGCCTGCAGTCATACATATAATAAAAGTAACAAAAACACACAATAAACACAAATTTAACATCCACCACAGTGAGTTCACCAAACACCTCCTCACTGTGATGGAAGGCAAAAGTCTTAGTCTTTGTCTCTTCCCTCCTTGTTCTCCCTCTGCGCTGAGGCGATCCAGGCCTCCGACGCCGCCGGCAACGCCGAAACGCCAGAACACCGCCACAGCACCAAAGTCAGGCCACAGCTCCAAGTCGGGCCACCGCCGCCACCGGAACGCCGGAGTGCCGCCACAGCTCCAAGTCGGGCCGCCGCCGCTGCTAGGCCGGGCCGCAGCTCCAAGTCGGGCCGCTGCTGCTGCTAGGCCGGGCCGCAGCTCCAAGTCGGGCTGCTGCTGCTGCTAGGTCGGGCCGCTGCTCCAAGTCGGGCCGCTGCTGCTGCTAGGCCGGGCCGCAGCTCCAAGTCGGGCCGCCGCCGCTGCTAGGCCGGGCCGCAGCTCCAAGTCGGGCCGCTGCTGCTGCTAGGTCGGGCCGCAGCTCCAAGTCAGGCCGCTGCCGAAACGCCGGAGCGCCGCCACAGCTCCAAGTCGGGCCGCTGCCACCGCCGGAACGCCGCCACAGCTCCAAGTCGGGCCGCCGCCGCTGCTAGGCCGGGCCAGTCGGGCCACTGCCGCTGCTGGAACTGCCGCCACAGCCCCGAGGCCGTCAGCTCCGCCATTAGGCCTCAGCGCAGATGGAGACAGGGGACACGACTAGAAAAGGTCGTATCCCCCAGAAGGAAGAGACTAAATCATGTTTCTCCCAACCCCTCCCCCCCCCCCCCACACTTACACAACCTAATAAACTAACTAAACTAAAACAGACATAAGAAAAACAACAACAAAAAGAAAAAACAAACGGACTGCAGGCGAGCCGCAGCTGCCAGGCAGCGCCGCCACTTCCGGTTGGACGTGGTCGCCCTGTCACTACTTGCTGTTTTGTTTTTATAGAGGAAGGATGTAGATGATATGTTTGTCACTACTATTACACCTTTAATAGTAGTGACAAAGCCCTTGCTAACCACTCCCCCACCAACCAGTATAATTGTGACCTTCCCACCCTTAGCTCTCTCTCTAGTGACCGTGACAGACCACGTACAGCTAGGGCAGTGATGTGTGTGTACGTTTAATAAAGTAGTAGTAAAGATTCATCTGTATATGCCTGTACTCTTTACAGTACACCACAAGTAACAAACTTTCAATCCCAAAAATAACCCTTCACCATCACTGTCCACTTCTCAGTAACAAGTCAATCTTGGATACAATTTGCTAAAACCCTGGATTCCATGAGCTCTATCCTTTTGGACCGTCCTTCCATTTGGTACCTCGTCAAAGGACTTACTGACATGCCTGCAGAAGTTAACTGCAGTTCCCTCACCAGGATATTTTGCTACCACCTCAACGAATGCAACCATATTGGTGAGGCAATATATTTTCCCTGCTGTTTTGTTTGGACTGACCTGCTTTTGGCAGACTTCAACTTTGACAAAATACCTCCAGTCAGTCAGGTTTAAAAGAACAGAGCTAGATGCTCGAGCATATAATGCAACAGTAAGGGAGGTTATATCCCTTATAAGGAGCTGGTTTTTGGGTGAAATGTTACAAATAAGGCAATTTTGCTCTCTCAAGCGAACATAAGATTCCAAGACAAATTACAGGAAAACAAATCTCTCTGGAGTACATTGACCCCTTCACCAACATCACAAAAAATAATGACTTTATATTACCTCAGCAGTATTTGTGGGACATTGGCAGAGGCAAATTGGCTGCCATGTACATTATAATAGCAACGGCACTTAAAAGTACTTTGTTAGCTGTAAAGCATTTGTGTGGTATTAAAACAGGTTATGCACAAAACACTTTTCGATAAAAGCTAAGCCTTCTGTGATTCAACACTCTCTGTACAAGGTTAGCCAGATGTCAACATCAACGTGAACACAACGGAAAACATGGCATTGAAAACTCTTGAATTCAGTGGATCGACAATTAAAAAGCCAGGGCAGTTAACTGCAGTAGAAAAATTGCACGTCATAGCAGAGCTATGCTGCAAAATAGTTGTACGCAATAGGAACAGAAATTAAATCTCAACCTTATTTATTTTCTGAAGAATAGTCTCGACCCGAAACATCACTCACTCCTTCTCCCCAGAGATGCTGCCTGTCCCGCTGAGTTACTCCAGCTTTCTGTGTCTATCTTATTTATTTTGTGCTGGCATTGGTCCTCCTGATCAAGGTAGGATTAATTGAACCAATTGTATGCATTCCAGCAGCCAATGGAACTGGGGAAAAGCTATATAAACAAAGAGAATGGCAATGTGACTAGAGTACAAGATTTCTGGAACGTGAATCTCAAAATCAGTTGAGCATTTTTGAACATTCCCAAAAATGTTGAGCATTCAAGATTTATGAAGCAACAACAGTTTGCAGAAGCATACAAAATCCTTCAAAAGTAACAAAATGGTACTTACCACAATGTTTCTCGTACAACTTGAGCCTCTGTAACAAATGTTCGCTGATCTGAATAATATAGTGGATCAGAATTGTATAGGTGCTGCTCCCTAGAATTAGGAAATGTTAACATTGTCACCGATAAAGGATCTAAACTGTTTAACATATTTAATACAATGTCATTCTAGATTATGTTAGCATTCCATTATGCCCAGGAGGCAAGTTATTAAAATATGATGACAAATGGTTTCTTACCAGATAGCTGCTAAATTGGAATGCAGATGAAAGCTGTGACTACATTTAGATGATTTATTTGTCCAATACTGGGTGACCACATGTTGCTCCAACCACAACTGTACTTCCGGTTCATTTGCTAGTTCCAAAACAAAAGGGTTAAAACGAACAACTTTAGGCATTGTGTTTGGAAACAAATGACAAGAAAAAATCCTCAGAATGGTATTCTGACATATTGTAATCCCATGCACAAAATTAGTTCCTTCAACCAGTGTGTGTGTGTGTGTGTGTGTGTGTGTGTGTGTGTGTGTGTGTGTGTGTGTGTGTGTACGTGAGAGAGATGCCACAGGCCGCCCCCCCACGAAACCACATGTGAGGGGACGGGACCCAACGGGTCCCCCTTTGTCTAGTAAATATTAAAGACACAATTTGGGATAGTTGCCAGAATCCATGTAATCTTTTCTCTAAAAAACATTTGAAAACATGGACAAATTCAATCCACATTTGCTTCAAATTGTCTTTTTTATTGAATGTAGAAATGATAAATATAAGGAGCTCTGTGCTATATTTCAACTAGCTACTCTCCTCTCCTCCATACAATCTGGGCAATGCAATCCAAGATAGAATCCCAGCCAGGCCCAATCCAGTCCTTTCCAGTCATCACATACTCTAATCCCACAAGGGTTTCCAAATAAAAAGAGGGAAGCCACAAGCTATTCTTCTAGCCCCTAGTCTAGAATGTACGACTTGTGTTCAACTCACTCACCCTAGACTGTACATTTACTGAAGCAAAGGGGAATGTAACTTTTTGAAAGCAGTCAGCTCAATTCAATTAATTACTGACTTGAAGATGAGACTTTTACAACATATACCTTTTAAAGAGACATGGGGCTCCGTTTTCTTAATGTGTGCTTGTTCTTCTGGTGATGTTCTGTCAACCTGAATACCCGAGTCCTCCCTGCTCAGAGACTCCTGGAGTTCTTCTTCACTTTCTTCTTCAGACCACTCCTAAGATTTAAAAAGGTATAAATTTATATCATACAATTGTGGAAATTGACTCAATGTCATGTTGAGATTGAGGAAAGGGTGGGAAAGTGGGAGAGTACAGAAGAGAAGACAGAATGTGCAAAGCGTTTAAAATGATCAGAAGCTTAGACGCATAACACTTTTTTTAATAAAGGAATCCTAAGGTTGATGAAAAGATAGATGACACTTTAGGATAGAGTTCCAAAAGGTAAAGATCAAACAGCTTATTTTGCCATAATGCTGACGCAAAAAGGGGGAAATAAAAAGTAACTTTAACAGTGGTAAGTTTCAGAGGTCAGGTGAAGATTATGAAAATTTTTGAGGATGATGCAAAGGAAATTTGATGCAAAATAATTTTAAAATTCAAGTTTTAGAACATTTACATGGCTCAGTGTGGATAATAGCAATGGGTAACCTTGCCAATCACAAACACACGGTCCTCAGAAGATCTTCAAGAACACAATTAGTCCAAAGTAAAACATAACAAGAAGGTGCACAATAGAGGAGAAAGAGAAAATAATTCCAAGTAAGTTACTCACTGGAGTGTCTGGATAAGGTCCAATATCAATTTCTTCACCTTCCATCAGGTATTTCCCCCAGTCAAAGTCATCATGTTTCACTGCAGAAAAAAACCTTTTAGTGTGACAATTGCCCAACTATAAAAAGCTTTAAGGTAGCAGTCACCATACATTAGCCTAACTCTACACCACTGCACTCCCCCACTATCATTGGTCTCCAATGCATTCCCACATCACTTAGTAAAACGTTAGGTATTTACACCACACTCTCAATTATGCCCTCCTCTAAAATTCGCTTAGGAACCCACCACTTGGTCAAGTTTGATGCTCCTGAACACATCATCAGTGATGTAACCTGGGGTCATTGGGCGTTTCGGGTCTTTCAACATCAGACGACCCAGCCGTGGCTGATCAGACCACGACTTGTGTTCAGGTGGCATTCGTTCCTCCCCATGGACCTTCTCTCCTGATCCAGAGCCGTCTCGAGGCCTTCTCCGCTGCCTCTGTGGTGTTCTTGATGGCTCTTCTCCTCACCACTCCGTTGATGCCCAGTGCACTCAAGGCTTTGTAGAGCGATTGCTCTGCAAAACCTCTGCAGCCAACCTCGATGGGCATACACCTTGCCTTCCAGCCCTGCTTACGGCAGTCTATGACCAGCTCTTCATACTTGGTCAACTTCCTCTCGTGGGCCTCCTCCACACGATCCTCCCACGGCACTGTCAGTTCCAACAAGACGATGTTTTTGGTCGCCTCTGAGACCAGGAGGATATCTGGCCTCAGGGTGGTTGTGGCAATGTGCTGTGGGAACTTCAGCTGTTTCACCAGGTCTACAGAAAGCCGTCAGTCCTGCGCAGTTGCCAGGATTCCTGATAGATTCCTGGCTGCTGTGGTTCTTGGCAGCTGCACCCCGGCCTTCACAAAGCTGCTGACTTTCCTCTCCAATCTCACTACGAGATTGGGACTTCGTAGACTAGCAGTGGCCAGAGTATCCTTGGCAGGATACCATGCTGCCTTGAACTTGCCGGGAAGCCCCGACCGGTCCACTGCTCTCAACCAACTCTCCAGCTCCTGACAGGTTGCCTGGACAGATGCTGTATCCTTCAGGCTGCTGTTAAACACCTTGCCAAGACTCTTCACTGGCCTTTCAGAGACAGTTGGGATTGGTGTCCCTTCGATGCTGAAGCGGAACCTGTCCATGACTTTGCCCTTCTTCAGCCCAGTGAACTTGATTTTCCTGGCTTAAACCTCATCCTTGCCCATCCAATCAGTTTCTCCAACCCCTGCAGGATCCACCTGCCTCCTGGCACCGACTCAGTGGTGACAGTCAGGTCGTCCATGAAGGCTCTGATTGGTGGTTGGCTCACTCCTGACTTGGTCCGAGGGCCCCGGAACTCTGGCACAGCTGACTTAACAATCATGTTCATCGGCAAGGCAAAAAGGATCACAGAGATGGTACAGCCTGTGATGATCCCGACCTCCAGTCTGTGCCACTCTGATGTTACTGACCCTGCTGAACTGGCTGTAATAGCCCAGGATGAGATCTGCCATTGGCCTGGCACATGATGCTTAGCCATGACTGTCTGGATCAGCTTGTGCGGGATGGACCCGTGATCAAACTCCCTGATGGATGGAGATGGTTTTATCGGGATGTTGCACTGGCCCAGCTCCTGCTGCCTGATCGTCTGGATGTGCCGGTCGATCTCCTCCTTAGAGCAAGCCAAACTCCCACTGCGCTTCTGCCCTAGTAGTTGTTTGGTGAAGTCGAAGGGGTTGACTATGAAGGATGCTCGCTTCCTGGCTCTTTCCTGCCGGCGTCATTGGTGCCACTCAGCTCTACGAAGGGTCATCAACTTCTTCCTCAGGATGGTTCGCAGCTCAGCCAAGGGGGGACGTTGCTCTTTGCTGGCCTCTTTATACTGCTTCTTGAGGGACTTCAGATCCTGCCAGATCGTGTGGATCTTTGTTGCTCGTTGGTTCATGGTGAAAGGTGTTCTGGTCGGCTTCTTTTCCACTGCTCCAAACCTTTCCACAGCTAGGCTGTTGATGATTGGCGTCATCGTCCACAGCCTTCGGTCCAAGTCTCCCTTCGCAGTTGCTTCTAGGACCTTGTCGACGTCCTAGTCGAACTGATGCCAGACTGCCGCCTTGCAGGCCTGAGGCCATTTGACTCGAACCTTCACCGGAGAACGTTCCGAGGGACTAGTTGCGCCACTTGGAGGCTTCGGGCTCTGTGGAGTGATTCGGGGCCCGGCTCCCCCTCCGTCTCACCAGGTAAAATACCTGTGTAATGTGACACTGCCTGTCCCTCCAAACACTTCATCCAGGTCTGGTGAATCTTCAGGCTTCGGCTGTTCTTGCAAAACTTACCACATCTGCATTTGATACTCATAGTCGGTTGTCCATTGCCATTAGTCGTTAACCTTTGATCCGTCAAATTGAGGTGCTCATCCTCTCCCCTTCTCGGGCACCCCTGGGGGTATTTTTCCATGTGTTTTTTTTCTGTAGCGTGATTTGGGTCTCCTCCTCTCAGCTGTACAGGAGAGGAGGAGACCCAAATTGAGAGGAGACATTTTACAGCTGTAGGGTTTTCTTCATGTCCTTTGGAATTCTCTTTTTCTCCAAAGGATTCCTGAAAAGTCACCCAAATTGACACATTTTCAGTCTCCTCTGCTTATTTTCCTCATTCCATGTTTGGTATACACATTCTCCAAAACAAAATGTATTGAGGGAAGTTAAATAACCTGCAAGGTGCTGCAGCTGCAAAATTCTGAAAACAAACCTCTTCAAAGAGAACTAGAATGAAATGATGCACTGTAAACATTATTTAAAGTCACATCACTTGAAACCAATTGTCAGTGAAAGTAAGTAACAATTATAATACAACTAGCTTCATTGCAATAACTTTCTTCATATATGAATGGTAAAACACAGAGATCCATTTATTAATAAAATTACAATGGAAATAGATACATTTATTTGGAAAAGATAAAAATGCGCAGCCCACAAAAATTAAAATAATAAATGGTAGGATTATTGAACACGAACAGGGAAGAAATATCACAGCAAACACTCTCCTAAAAAAAGACGCTGAGGATGGAACAAATGAATGCCTGCACTCTTTCCCCAAAAAACAAGAATAAAAAGTATGGTACACCGAAGAAAAGTTATTTTTATTATAAAAGGAACAATGTTCCATTTAGTACTCTTAAGAATGTCAGGTTTTAACTCAACATCATTTAAATATGATGAAGCAAATTATTCAAAATTTGAGTACTTCTCACTACTACATTATCAATAAGGTTGCATTGCAAATTAAATTTCAACAATTTTTAGTGAGAGCAACAATTCTATAAGTAAGATAGCATAGTAACAGCAGAAAAGGAAAGAGATGAAATTTAGATTTTCAGGTTTGCATTAACGCTGCAATGTTATGTAATAGCCACATTTTAGATATCAATTAAATGGTAGGGACAGAGGAGTGTGTTTCTTTGTGAACAACTTATGCTGCGGTCAAAGGAACGTACAAACTCAAAAATCCTCTGCTCCCCTAAACTGGATTACCTCACACTGCTTTGCCGGTATTTCTGGTTACCCCGGGAGTTTTCATCCGTTATTGCCACGGCTGTTTATATTCCCTCCCAGGCGAATACAAAGCAGGCACAGCGGGAAATGTATAAGACCATCAGAACGCAGAAGACCACACACCCAGACGCTGCCTTCATCACCACGGGGGACTTCTACAGCACGGACCTGAGAGAAGTCCTCCCATAACTCCACCAGCACATCACCTGCCCCACGTGTTGAGACCGCATACTGAATCACAGCTACATCACCTTCCGCCATGGCTACAAGGCCGCCCCCCGCCCATCATAGGGCAAATCAGACCAATCCTCCATCCTGCTCCTCCCCGCCTATAGGCGGAGGCTCAAATGGAAAGCCCCCGCCTATAGGTCAGTTCAATGCTGGACAGACCACGCAGGCTCCACACTTCAGGACTGTTTTGATCGGGTGAACTGGGAGATGTTCCGAACCACTTCGAACAGCAGCATCGACGAGTACAAAGACACAGTCACCGGGTTCTTCCGGAAATGCATGGAGAAAGTTGTTCCGACCAAAAGGGCACGGTTGTTTCCAAACCCATTACAATCTGAGGAGCCAAAAGACACTACTGCGAGAGTGTGGAAGCCAATCTCACCTCTAGCAACCCACGGCACCTCTGGCAGAGTCTTCAGACCATAAAGGACTACAAAGTCCCTTACTACACCACCAACACAGCAGCTTCCATTCCAGACGAGCTAAACAACTTCTATGCTCGGTTCGAGAGGAAGCACCCTGACCATCACAGAGGACAGCGTGCTCCAGAAAGTCAACACTCACAAAGCAGCCAGTCCAGATGGCATACCCAGTTGCGTACTGAAGGCATGTGCAAGTCAGCTAGCCAAGGTGTTCACCGAGATTTCTAACCTCACACTTTCCCTAAGATCCGTCCCCTCTTGTCTGAAAACCTCCACCATCATCGCCACACCCAAGCACAACAAACCCGCCACCCTGAACGACTGGCGACCCATAGCATTAAAACCCATCATCAGCAAATGCTTTGAGAAGCTTGTCAAGGACAATCTGCTCCTCACTACCCAACAACCTGGACCCCTGCCAATTTAACTACCGCCCCAAAACATCAACAGACAACGCCATCGTCCACACCCTTCACACCGCCCTCACCACCTGGACAAGTAGACACTTATATTAAGATGCTGTTCATAGACTACAGTTCAGCATTCAACACAATTGTGCCCTCTAAGCTCCTCGGCAAGCTTCTGGACCAGGGGTCTGTGCACCTAGATCCTGGACTTCCTGATGGGCCAACCCAGGTGGTGAAGATTGGAGACCACACCTCCACAGCCCTCACCCTCAACATTAGCGCACCTCAAGGGTGTGTCCTCAGCCCCCTCCTGTACCCCCTATACACCCACGACTGTGGCCCAACATGACACCAATACCATCGTCAAGTTTGCGGATGACACTAAAGTCATTGGTCTGATCACCAACGGGGACAGGTCGGCCTACAGAGAGGGGGTAATGGCCCTGACAAGGTGGTGCCAGTGTCGCTCAATGTCGACAAGACCAAGGAGAGATTGTCGACTACAGGGGGGATGGGGGGGGCACATCTACCCATCAACATCAACGGTGTAGCAGGAACGAGTCAAGTTCCTCGGTGGCCACATCACAGAGGACCTGACCTAGACCACCCACATTTCCATCATCACAAAAAAGGCGCAATAACGCCCAGCATCATCGGCTCTGACCTCCCCGCCATCGAGGGGATTTATCGCAGTCGCTGCCTCAAAAAGGCTGGCAGTATCATCAAGGACCCACACCATCCTAGCCACACACTCATCTCCCCGCTACCTTCAGGGAGAAGGTACAGGAGCCTGAAGACTGCAATAACCAGGTTCAGGAATAGCTACTTCCCCACAGCCATCAGGCTATTAAACTTGGATTGGACAAAATTTTGAACATTAATAGCCCATTATCTGTTATTTGCACTTTGTCAGTTTATTTACTCATGTGTGTATATATTTATATAATGGTATATGGACACACTGATCTGTTCTGCAGTCATGCCTACTATGTATGTCTACATGCCTTATGGAATTCCCTGCCACAGAGGGCAGCGGACGCCAAATCACTGGATGGATTTAAGAGAGAGTTAGATCGAGCTCTAGGGACTAGTGGAGTCAAGGGATACGGGGGAAAAGGCAGGCACGGGTTATTGATAGAACACGATCAGTCATGATCACAATGAATGGCGGTGCTGGCTCGAAGGGCCGAATGGCCTCCTCCTGCACCTATTTTCTATGTTTTGTTGTGCTGAAGCAAAGCAAGGATTTCATTGTCCTATCAGTGACACATGACAATAAACTCGCTTGAATTCCTCTTGAATCTTGAATCTACAACGTCAGGCAACTGAAGAAATTTGGCCTGAAACCCCAGGTCCTCAGGGATTTCTAGAGGCACCGTGGAGAGCATCCTGACAGGCTGTATCTTCACCTGGCACGGCAGCTGCACCAGCCACGCCCGAAGGGCCCTGCAGAGAGTGGTCCGGACGGCCCAACACATCATCGGGTGTGAGCTGCCCTCCCTCCACGACATCTACTCCAAGCGGTGCATTGGAAAAGCCCTGAGGATCATCAAAAGACCCAAGCCACCCGGACCACGGTCTATTCTGCCTGTTGCCCTCAGGCAGAAGGTACTAGAGTATCAACTTCCTTACCACCAGACACTCGAACAGCCTTTTCCTCCAGGCAATCAGGCTGCTGAATCAACCAACCCTGAAACTCATCTGAACTGTCTATAATTTAATGTTCACTTTATAATTTAATGTATGCACTTTACAATCTACATTACTAAAAGTCTGATCCTGACCACTTCCTGTTGTTCTGTATATTGATTTTAGAAAAAACGCTGCCACTTACGGCTGTGATTTTTGGCCGTCTTACTCAGTGTCGCCCTCCGCTGCGCAGGCCAAGAGGATTTTTCCCCATCGATGAAAAATAAAAGAGTTATTAGTGTTTAAAAAATGCTGAGATTCTCTCTCCTAAAGGCCACGCCCCTTCTGGTGGGAGGAGGGGAGGGAATATAAAACCCAGAAGTGTGGGCGTGGCTCAGTCTCTGCAAGATGGAGGAGGGAGTCCCTCTGGAAACCAGTCCCTTCAGCCCACAACACCCATACTAGTGCTCCAGAACCCCCCCCCCCCCACCAATATTGGAATTGGTGGAGAGGCGGAAAATTGCGTTGGGGGACCAGCCCTCCCGGGTGATGCTGGGACCCAACGAGTCCCACTTAGTCTAGTTTAATGTTAAATTTACTGTACGGAGTCCTCCAGCACAAGATTTTCACACAGGATTGTACCATGTATGGAACTGGCCTGACAATAAACCCCTTGAATCTTGAAATCATCCTGTGACTTCCTCATTTCACAGCACCTAGCTGAAACAGAGCATTTATTCTTACATAAAACACAGCAGGAACAAACCAGGTATCCAAATAATGCAGTGTTTCAAAAAGTGCCCCAAAATAGGTAAAGGTTCAGAATAGGATTTTCAGTTTTCCTTTCAATTTCTTCTTCAAATGCAGTTTCTATCTGAACTACTTCCTTCAAATAAAACCAGAAGCAAAATACTACCGAAACAATAATCAGAAAGTCCCGGAAAAAATAAGTCAGAGCAGCTGTGAAACAATGTCTTGTGAGCTCTTGTCAGAACTTCAGGAGTGACAGAGGACTAGAGCTCGAAAGATTAAGTTTTGTGTAATAATATTTTTATTAGAAGTAATCCATCATACAACGGTATAACAACTTTTCAAATACACAACCAACTTATTTCAATAAGTATACGAATGTTATGAATAATTCTTATAAACTTTTTTTTTTTTAAGTAGAAAAAGAAAATAGATTTTAATCAATAAGAATAGTGATTAAATAATAATTTTGATTATATAGAAAGAGAAAGAGGAGAGAAAAAAAATGTATATATTCTTGTTATATATATTTAATTAAAACAAAGTATTATATATATATATATATATATATATAAATAGATTATAGTATACATCTTAATAATGAATAACACAATTTCAAATAGCGATATCAATAGAGACATGTATACAAATCAAAAAAAAAAGAGTTATTTTCATCTAATCCTGCCGGGTACCCATTGAGTTGTGATGCCAAGAACAGCTACCCCTTCAAATATTCTGTATATGGAGACCATATCTGTTCAAAGAGTTCGTATTTGTCCAAAAGCAGTTTGTGGTGCTTTTTCAGTAAACCTCTGATAATCTACTATCCGACTATTCAACAAACCTGACAGTTCGGCATCTGACTCACCAGGTGATATTTGCCCATTCCTTTTACACGCACCAAGGCCCTGGTTCCCATAATGCAACCCGCTCACCAGAGCACCAGTTCCCTTCCAATTTAGAAAATGTAAATGCAAGACATTATTTTTTAACATCTAAAAGAAAATGAGCGTTGAGGTGTTAAAATAAATAATACTCAATAAATCAGGCAAAATCCATTCATCTGGCATCAAGTTCCCACAAATAGTAAATTATCAGACTTTTAGTGTTACGAAGGGCTAATACAATGACTCACCCTCTTCTTTCTTTCTTGGCTTCTCAGCATACTGAGAATTAGAAGGTGAATCAGAAAGGGTCAGCAAGAGGGACAGTATTGCATAGTGTTCCTTCGTCTGCAAAAATAAGTAAAATAAAGCCATTTCAAACAATAGTTACAAGAATTCATCACAAATAAAAAGAACTTGAGACAAAGACTCCAAAATTCCAGTGATGTTATTTTCAAGTAGATTCGCTTTTAAAAATCTTAACACAAAATCTTTAACAGGAATTCATTTTTCAAAAATATTGCCATTTTCAACCCCAGTACATGCAATTGGTGGAAGGCTGAAGGTAAAAATCTGCTGACCAGGGATTTTCTTGTTCTGTATGATCTTAACTTTGGAAAGCTCCCACTTCCTTTAAGATACTGACATGTCACCAGATGTAGACAGAAAATGCTAGAGTAACTCAGCGGGACAGGCAGTATTTCTGGAGGGAAAGAATGGGTGACGTTTTGGGTCAAGACCCCTCTTCAGACTCGCGTTTCGGGTCGAGGCCCTTCTTCAGACATCATGTCATCAGATGTAGTTAGTTCACTCAGTTGTAACTGAGCAGCTGTGAGTCTCAACATAAAATATATATCCTCATTCAGCATTACACCCTTCGCATCTATCAGGGTTTAATACATTAATCAGAAATGAGAATCCTGCACATTATCCCTGCCAGTGTTGATATCAGTTCCAAGTCTCACATGCTTGATCTGCTGTTCCTCCAGCACACTATGTTTTGCTCAGAATTCTAACATTTGCAGTTCCAACCAAGGGAACTCTATGCTGCTCTGCCTCGGGAGAGAGTGGGTCAGAGCAGACGTGCAGGAAATAGGTGCAAAGGAAAGACATTTCAGAAACCCATGAACCCTTGATGCTGTGGAAAGAGAGAAAGGGATGGTATCCTTACAAGAGGTTAGGTGAGAGGAGGTACAGTCGAGGTCGTCTGCGGGGTTGGTAGGTCTATCTATCAATGGCAAGACTGTCTCTTGTGATGGAGACAGTGATATCCAGAAAAAGGAAGAGACATGCTAGACATTGTTCGGTGAATTTGCGGGCAGATTCGAAGTTGGTGATGAAGGTGATAAAAAAAGTTCTGCACGAATAAAGGAAGCAATACCAATGCAGTTGTCGATGTTCCAGAGAATTAGTTGAGGGGGCTACAAAAATTGGCTTAAAGCAAGCAAATAGGCTTAAAGTGCTAAACTCCCCCTCCCATTCCCACACTGACCTTTCTGTCCTGGGCCTCCTCTATTGTCAGTAAGGCCCAGAGCAAATTGGAGGAACAACACCTCATATTTCACTTGTGCAGCTTGCACCAGCGGTATGAATATTGACGTCTCTAACTTCAAGTAACCCTTATTTTCCCTCTCTCACCAACCCCCCCTTCCCAGTTCTCCAACCAGTCTGATTGTCCACATTTACATTTTATGTTTGTTTTATTGTTACCTTCTCCTAGCTAACAATGATCTATTCTACATTTTCCTTGAACTGCATTCCCTTTGTTTCGTTTTCACACTTTACACTTCCTTATCTCTGTAACCCTATCCCCTGACAGTCTGAAGAAGTCTCCACCTGAAACGTCACCCATTCCTTCTATACAGAGATGCTGCCTGTCTGGCTGAGTTACTCCAGCATTTTGTGTCTATCTTCAATTTAAACAAGCATTTGCAGCTCCTACCTACACATTAAAGCAAGGACAGCCCATGTCGCTTACAAAAAGAAGGACATGGCTAGGGCTCATGCAAGTGACCATGACTACCCTTTATCTGTAGAAAATGGAAGGAATCATAAGTATCTGAAGGCAAGTACATGTTCAGCAAAGTGAACGAGAATGTTAATGGGTGCTGCTTGGGTCTTTGTTCCAGGAAAGAAAACAGGGCCCCAAGACCATTCTGATGGGACAGAAACATGCATGGAGACCTGGCATCCATTGCAAAGATGAGCTGGATAGGACCTATCAAAGCTATCAAAATGGCGGGGAACCAAATAAGTATCTGGATGTTAGTGGGAAGAGACAGGACAAGTGATTCTTGTTTCTTTCCCCCCCATAGAGGATGGAGTCCAAGAATGAAGAAATTAGTTCACTGGGGCAAGAAACAGTAGAATTTCCATTTACAGAATTTTGGTAAAAGAGAAAAGGCAGAGCAGGTTTGGGATACTATGAAGTTGGAAGCAGTGGAGAGGTGATCTCCTGATGTGATCTGTAATGGTCCAGGGGCAGGTGGTCTGGCGTTTGTTAATGGGGTCATAGTCCAGAGGGAGATATGAGAAGATGCCATAAAGCTGGCATCTGGCATACGCAAGGTCAAGGTTAGTGCACCAGACCACAACAGCAACCCCCTTGTAAGCAGGTTTGATGACAAGGTCAGATTGGTCTGAAATGAGTGATGTACATACAGATGGGCTAGAATTGGAGAGAGTGAGATTGGAGTGGAAAAGTGAAGGTGGTTTGAATTGCCAATTGGAAACAAAAAAATAAAGCGTGGGTAAAAGCCCAGATGAGGGAGTACAAGTGGAAGGGGAGTATGTAATCAGGAGAAATGGTTATTCCTTTCCAAATAAATATGACAAATTATTGATGTCTAATTCCATCAACCTACACCAGACCATTTGACTGATTACCTTTGTTCCTTCAACTGTCTCCAGAGGCAACTCCAAAAATTCCTCCGTTAGCCTTCGCCAGCTTAAAGCTTTAGGGAGCTCTGAATGAATTGTCAGCTTTTCATGAATACTAAAAAAACACAATAAGTCTTAATCTACACATTTCACAATTTTTTGAAAAAAAGTTCACAAGTGAGTGGAACAGCTTACCCATCAATCACACGCGTTATTTTGTTGCTATCAATGTCAAGAAATTGATGGAATCTGAAAGTAATAACGTGTTTAACAAATTAAGTGTTAAATGTGAATCTTTATGCAACAGAAAAAACAATTAGAATAATAGCTTTACACCACAGAAAAAAAAAAGTTTGAGAGAGATTCAGCACGGAAACAGGCCTTTCGGCCCACCACGTCCGCGCGACCAGCGATCACCCACTCACTAGATCTAGTCTTAACATCAGGGACAATTTACAGAAGCCAATTAACCTACAAACCTGCACATCTTTGCAATGTGGGAGGAAACCGGAGAACCCAGAGAAAATCCACGCCCTACAAACTCAGTACAGACAGCACCCGTCATCAGGATTGAACACGGATCCCTGGTTCAGTAAGGCAGCAACCCTACCACTGAGCCACTGTGCTGCCCTACTTATAAAGTTTACCAGCTGCAATGGGCAGCAACTTATCTTTTTCCAAGCAATTTGAATAAAATAACTTTTGTTCCATTTCTACAGAAACGTTGAATGGATTTCAAACTGAAAAGTTAATCTTTCTTCTCTCCACAGGGATATTGACTAATCACCTGATTATTTCCAGCTTTTTTCTGGTTTATTTCACTAAAACTCACATCTTCACTACAACAGTTTCAGCAATCCATTCCCACATGTTCCTTTACTCCTTCCCACCAAAACCCCTCAACCCACCTTCGTCACAGAAGACTTCCAAAGCTCCTTACACTACACCACCCCTTGCATTCCACAATGCCTTTGACCTACTTCAACTCACCCACTGCCCCTCTCATCACCCCACTATCCCTCTCCTCTCCCATCCCACTACCTCTCTCCTCACCAACCTTACCCTGCTCCCCCTCTCTTCCAACACCCTCACTCCATTATCCTTCACACAGAGGGTGGTGGGTACATGGAATGAGCTGCCAGAAGTAGTTGCAGCAGGAACAATATCAGCATTTAAAATACATTTGGACAGGTTCATGAATAGGAAAGGTTTGGACAAACACAAGTAAATGGGACTAGCTGAAATGGGCCAACTTGGGCATGGAGTTAGCACATAGGTCCTATTTATGTGCTGTATGATTCTGATTACCCCTCCCCTCACCTCACCCACCCTTATCTTGCAGATCCCTCACCAACCCTCTCCTCTCCTCACACACCCTCACCTCCTGCCCTTTCCTCATGCACCCTCACCCTGCTGCCTCTCTCCTCGTCCACCTTCACCCTACTCTGCCTCCTCTTTCCTCACCCACCTCACTCTGCTACGTCTCTCCTCACCCACCCTCACCCCACTACTCCTTCCCTCACTTCACCGTTGTGCCATGGCTATCCCCTGGCAGCAGGCCTGGTTCACCCGCCACATAGCGAGGAGGCCTGCCCTCGAGAGGGAAACGGCCTGCTCACCCCTGAGAAAAGGGTGGCAGCGGACGCAAGCATAAAAGGCCAGTAAGAAGAACTGGAGGGTACACAAAAAGCTGGAGAAACTCAGCGGGTGCAGCAGCATCTAAGGAGCGAAGGAGATAGGCGACGTTTCGGGTCGAGACCCTTCTTCAGATGAACTGGAGTCTTACTTTCCGCACCCTCATGGTCGGCTGCGGAAGGCACCCCCGGAGCACAAAGGATTAATGGTGGGCGAGGAGAGGGGACATTGGTTTGCTGGCCAATTTGAAGTGAGATTATGCTGAAGGCCCTGCAGCAGCGTAAGGCACAACTGGATCAGGCACCGCAATCTGCAGTGGCACAGAGTGGTGGAGGATGCCCAGAGCTTTGCTTGGCCAGGCTGACCCTGCAACTCCACCAGAACAACGGGAATTTATGGCCAACTACACTTAACACAACTAGGACTTTGAAAATGGCGTCAAAAACCTGTGACTCTTGTATATGGTCTCAGTGGACTATTTCTACATACTTTGTGGGATTGTTGTGGGCAGTGGGTAGGTGCTATAGACCTGCACGGGAAGGTAGACGCTCCCGCCCCCATGAGTCTCGGGCAGAAGTGCTCGTCAGACTGGGATGGCGGTCCATCTAGGAGAGGGAAAACTCTGATTTATAACCTCCACTGCCGTGTGGCCATATCCAGTCATGGAAAAGGCTCCTGAAGTAAACCTCAATAAATTCCAGAGTCGGAGCCCCTAAGGCAGTTTGTCTTTGTCTACAACCTCGCTCTGGCAGCTCCTGCGACGGCGCTGGTGCCAAAATATAACGGCCCTGCTGTTCCTTTGTATCGACCAGTGACGTGGAGAGGGGGGGACGTGCTGCATGGGCAACAGCCTGTCCTGCACATGACATCGCCCAGGCTTGCAACCGGCCACACATCACCTGCAAACTAGGATGCATCACCCATGGTCAGTCATGACTGAACGGGGCCTACTACTGTGGGATCCTGTTTAGCAATATTCTGCTGAACCGTATCCAAATAGAGAATCTCACTATACAATGGTGCAGGTGATAATAATGAACCATTGACCACTATCATCCTACTGCCTTTTAACCCCCTCACTCTATCGTACTCCTCCCACTATTCAATCAACTCCCCCCTCCTTCGTCTTACATAGAAAATAGGTGCAGGAGGAGGCCATTCGGCCCTTCATTGAGCCAGCACCGCCATTCAGGAGTCAAGAGAGTCAAAAGAGTTTATTGTCATGTGTCCCTGACAGGACAATGAAATTTTTGCATAGCACAACAGAACATAGTAGGCATTGACTACAGTTATATACTTAAATACACACGTTAATTAATAAATGAATAAAGTGCAAATAACAGATGGAGGGGTATTAATGTTCAGAGTTTTGTCCGAGCCAGGTTTAATAGCCTGATGATGATATCCCCCATCAGTGACCCGTGCCTGCCTTCTCCCCACCTCCCCTGACTCCTCCAGCCCCCAGAGCTCTGTCCAACTCTCGCTCTTTCTTCCTCCCTCCCCTTCTCTCCCTTGTCTCCTGCCCCCTCCCGCTCGGTTACCTGACATTGGAGCAGGCGTACTGCAAAGCGATCTGGAACTCGGGGTTCTCCTCCGAGAGCGCGGTCACCTGCCGGATCAGCCCCTTCAGCTCCTTCTCGAGCTTGTTCCATCGCGCCATCCCGACCCGCCGGCGGCCGTCAACCGTCAACCGTCCGCGGGGCGCTCGAGCGCGCCGGAAGCAGCGGCCCGCGCAGCCGGAAGTCCTGCCCGGCGGGCGGGCGGGAAGGGGGAGGGCATGATGGCGCCGTCGTCACGGCAACACCGCCACCCTGATGGCGACGTCCGCCGTTTTACCTCAACAGTCTCACATTGGGTTTATTTTGGAATGGACGCGGCGGCCCACCGGGCACGCACCGACCAGCCACCCCCGCACATACACACACACACACACTATGGACAATTTACACTTTTGCCAAGTAATACAAACCCGAGCCAATTAACCTGCACACGTCTTTCTTTGTGGAGTGTTACACAAAAAGCTGGAGAAACTCAGCGGGTGCAGCAGCATCTAAGGAGCGAAGGAGATAGGCGGCGTTTCGGGTCGAGACCCTTCTTCAGACTCATGGTGTTGGATAAAACCCACGCCGGTCACGAACGGGGACAACCTACAAAACTCGGTACAGACCTGTGGTCGGGATCGAACCCGTGTCTCCGGCGCTGCAAGCGCAACTCCACCGCTGCGCCACCTTCATCTTCGGATGGACTCCGGTGTTTTGATGCCCTGTTTCCGACATTACCATTGACTAACCCTCAGGTTAGTGGCATACTCGTGGCAAGGGTGCTTTCTACGAATTCCTTGTATGTGAATACTTGGCCAATAGACTTACTTACTCTATTACCAGGTGCGAACACTACCGAGTGTGACACTATTGAATGGCTAGACACTGAATAAATTATACTTTAATATCACATTCGACATGTCACAGTGAGATTATTTTGCTTTGCATACATACACAGAGTCGCCAATATATTATAGGGCGCCGACCAAGTTACAAAGTATTCAATTTAGTTCCCAATGGTCCCCCTCTGTTCTTGGTAAGGAAGGCAAAAGCAGTTACTGGAAATCTGGAAGGCATGTCAATGTTTTAGGGTTTGTACACTGTCTAGAGCAGTGGTTCTCAACCTTGTTTGCCCCATGCACCCCTTTCACCATATGTCAGAATGTCATTCTCCCCCCCCCCCCCCCCTCCTTTCCAAGATTGTCTGCCTCAAAAAGTGCATTCCAAATAATATGCAAAGGCAATAAAAAGATCAACATTCTAACAGTTTGAGTTTGCTAATCTGTGGTCCCAATTTCCCCCCCCCGAAAACCTGAAATCCCCCCCCCTGGGGGGAATTCCCTCCTGGTTGAGAACCCCTGGCCTAGAGAGAGAGAAGAATTTCAGATCAACAATTAACCTGAAATTGAAACTCTTTTTTCCCTCTCTATTGATGTTGCCTGACCTGATGAGCTTTTGTAGTTATTTTTAAACCTCATTTTGGATGATAGGAGAGTTATTTTAAATCACAATTTAATATCCTAATCAATACGAGCCAAGTTTCAGATGTCAACAAGTTGATGTTAATTTACAGCTGCAGTCTAAAACTGGTGGTGTGGATCATTGCTCATTGTAGTAGTTGGCCTATTTTGATCATCACTTCAGCTTTACGTCCATTCAGAAACGTGAACACAAATCCCAATAAGCTCTGAGAAAATCAAGCAATCAGTGCTATTATCAGCTAATAAAACTGGGGACGGGTGAAAATGCATTGAAAATTAGATTATGTTCTCTCCATATTGGCTTAAATTTCTCAATCATGATCGTCATTGTTCACAGATCAAGGTTTGTTTATTGTCACATCTACTAATTAAGGTACAGTGAAATTCAGATTTCCATACGGTCATACCAATAAAGAGCAACAAGACACCCATTTTTTTTTTAACATGAACATCCACCACAGCGACTCCCCCACATTCCTCACTGTGATGGAAGGCAAAAAAAGTTCAATCTTCTTCCCTTCTTTCCTTCTTTGTTTCTCCCACAACCGGAGCACTCGAACTTTCCGTTGTCGGGGCGATCTTGGCTCCCGCAACCAGCAGTCGGAGCCCTCCGCATTGGGGCGATCAAGCTCCCGCATCAGGGGGATCTCAACTCCCCGCGCCGGGCGATCAGACTCCTGAGTCGGGGCTGGTCGACTCGAACCTCCTGTGGCTTGGCGCTTCCTGACATCAGTCTCTACCCGAGACTGTGAGCTCCTTGATGTTGAAATCCCCAGGCAAGGAATCGCAGGCTCCGATGGCAAGTCCATGGCTAAAAGTCAGTTTCGAGCATGCCGCCAGCTCCATGATGTTAGGCCGCAGAGCGACCGGAGAAACGATCCAGAAAAAAATCCAAGGCAAGAGATTAAAAGAAGCTTTCCCCCCCAACCCCCCCCCCCCAAAAAACAAACAAACCAGAGAACACTAAAACATATGATTTTTGTCATATGCACAATTATCATCAGGTACAGGTACAAGGAAAATCTTGCTTGTAGCATCATAAAATGCACATTGACAATATACAAAAACATATTATATACAAATTACACATCTGTTCTATAATTCAGTGAAAGGGAAAAAAAGACTGCAAAAGAACAAGACATTATTTCAAACAAAACTAGAGATGTTGATTAGAGACCATCAAGAGGTGGTCTGTCGTGTTTTGTAGCTGAGGTAGGATTAGGGTTGTGTAGGTCAGTTAAAGATCTTAATGGTAAGAGGAATGCAGCTATGCCTAAACCTTATGGTGTGGGACTTAAGGCCTCCCGCCCAACAGTAGAAATGAGAAGAAGGCATGACCTGAATGGTGGTGATCCTTAGTTCAGTTTAGTTTAGCGATACAGCAAGGAAACATGCCCTTCAGCCCACCAAGTCCACACTAGTTCTATGTTATCCCACTTCATAAGGTCATAAGTGATAGGAGCAGAATTAGGTCATTCGGCTCGTCATCTATCATAGCTGATCTATCTCTCCCTCCTAACCCCATTCTCCTGCCTTCTCCCCATATCCTCTGACACCTGTACCAATCAAGAATCTATCTATCACTGCCTTAAAAATATCCATTGACTTGGCCTCCAAATCCTTCTGTGACAAAGATTTCCACAGATTAACCACCCTCTGACTGAAGAAATTCCTCCTCATCTCCTTCCTAAAGCAACGTCCTTTAATTCTGAGGCTATGACCTCTAGTCCTGGACTCTCCACCACATCCACTCTATCCAAACCTTTCACAATTCTGTACATTCCAATGAAGACCCTTCCTCATTCTTCTAAACTCCAGCGAGTACAGGTCCAGTGCCATTAAACGTTCATCATATGTAAACCCACTCATTCCTGGGATTATTCTTGTAAACCTCTTCTGGACCCTCTCCAGAGCCAGCACATCCTTCCTCAGATATGGTGCGTAAAATTGCTCACAATACTCCAAATGGGGCTCGACCAGCGCCTTATAGATCCTCAGCATTACATCCCTGTTTTTGTATACAAGCTCACTCGAAATAAATGCTAGCATTGTGTTTGCTTTCTTTGCTACCGATTCGACTTGTAGATTATTTTTTGGGGAATCCTGCACCAGCACTCCCAACTCCCCTTTGCACCTCCGATTTCTGGATTCTCTCCCCATTTAGAAAATAGTCTACGCCTTTATTCCTACGACCAAAATGCATGACTCCACACTTTGCTACACAATATTCCATCTGCCACTTCTCTGCACGCTCTCCCAACCTGTCCAAGTCCGTCTGCAGCGTCCCTGCTTTCTCTACATTACCTGCACTTTTCGTATCACCTACAAACCTGGCCGCAAAGCCTTCAATCCCCTCATTCACTTTCTCATCTACACTTTCGGGACATTTTCACAGACGCCAATTAACCTACACATCCACAGGCCATTGACACATTGTGCCGAATGTCCGGTTGATGCATACTTAAACGCACACATCCAAGACTGTTTGTTTGTTTGTTTGAAGTGGTCACCACTGGCAAGGATGTAAGAAATTGAATCTTGAAGATAGACACAAAATGCTGGAGTAACTGAGCGGGCCAGGCAGCATCTCTGACGACGAATAGGTCGAAATCCTTCTTAAATGTAGACCTTATATTGACCTTAACGGTCCCCGAATCTTTCTTAGTCATTCTTCAGAATCTTTTAAGAATCCCTCTTAGTCCGATGCAAGTCAACGTGCAGTTTTGCAGTATTTTGCCTCCACGGAGGCTAGTTGACTCGCTGAGTTCTTCCATTGTTCTATTTTTTTTTAAATCCCTGGTCTGGTAGCTTATGTCGAAGAAAATTAAGAAAAGCCCGAAGAAGGGTCTCAACCCGAAACGTCACCCATTCCTTCGCTCCAGAGATGCTACCTGTTCCGCTAAGTTACTCCAGCATTCTGTGTCAGCCTTCGATTTAAACCAGCATTTGTAGTTCTTTCCTACACAAAATTAAGAATCGACTTGTATCTGGAGTTTTTCTAGGACGCACTGGGCGTGGTTAGCAGGTTTCTCTGACTATGTGCTCGTTGGTGAATTTGACACATTTTCACGCAAATTTCAAGATTATCGCCTCTAATAGCTAATTAATCTCGTTATGTGCATTTCATTATCCCAGCCACTACTGTGATCCTGGATCAATTGATCGAGCCTCTGTGGGATTATTTAAAGGCCACCATGCAAAAACCGTCATTCTTTATGATTCGGATTTCACTCCTGGCATCTCTCTCTGGCTGGGCTCCACTTTGTATCAGCCTGTATTAATGTCCCTGTTCCCAATGGCTCTAAAGATTACAGTACATTTAATTGACTGGCTCTGGTCACGCAATCATTTTTTTTTCTTTCTCCCATTCACCAGAAATAAAATACCAACAAAGAGTGAAAGGAAAACTTGAAACGTGGTTACCGTGTACATCACTGCAGAGGCACACGTTAGCTGTTTGTGCCAATTAACATTGTAAACACACGCGTGAAATTTGCACACTAAACTAAAAATCGACCTTTTGACACCCTGTTTTTTTCCCCTTCTGATCAACATTTCCATTTCTGCAAATCGCTTTCACTCCTTGCTTACCGTAGTTCTTCCTGGTGACAACACTGTTTACTGGAAGTTTGGTCCTGCTCACATTTAATGGTACCACCCATTTCCCTCACTACCCCCTCTTTCAGTCATCCTCCCTCCCCGTCACCACTTTCCTCCCCATCTCTCTCCCTCTCTCCCCTCCCACCTCGCTTTCTTTATTACTCCTTCGGCCTCGCTCTCTCTGGTCTTCCCTATCCATCTCTCTCCGACCCCCTCCCGTTCACACTCCCCTTCTCTGCGATTTGTCCCCCCTGGTCCCTTTTTCACCCTCCCTTCCATCTATCTTTCTCCCTTCCTCTGCTCTTTATTTCACCCCCTCATCCCCCCTCCGCAACATCCACTCCTCTCCCCTCCGCCCCTCCTAAACTCCCCCCTCCCTCGCACACACGCCGCCTTGATCTGGCAGAGACTGGGCGGGTTCCTGCCACAGCCGTTCCTCTCCCCCTGTAATCGGATGACGGGCACCAGGGTGTCATTTGCTCCTCTCTCTCTCTCTCTGCCTCGGTTTTCTGCGAGGGGCTACTGGACTAGTCCCCCACCTTAAAGGGGCGCTGGTCCCCCGCCGACGAGAGGAGACGCAGAATGCGAAGCACAAGGAGGTGACGCAAAACAAAAGGCAAAACAACCCCACCAAAGGCAAGGAGCTGGTGCAATGAAGAAGCTCCAGAGCAGATATCTGTTCTTCATCGCCGCTTACTCGCTGCTGCTGCTGACCATTCCTTACATGCTGGACTGCCACAACAACGAGCGCCGTGGCCCCAGGGAACCGTACCTGGTCGAGGTGGTCCAGAAGGAGGTGGAAGCCCCTGGCTTGAGGCAGGGCGGCAACGCGAGCGGCTGGAGCCCGAGGACGGGGCTGAACAAGAAGCAGCACATTTACTTGCACGCTACCTGGAGGACGGGCTCGTCGTTCGCGGGAGAGCTGTACAACCAGCACCCGGGGGCGTTCTACCTGTACGAGCCCATGTGGTTAATGTGGCAGGCTCTGTACCCGGGGGACGCCGAGAGCTTGCAGGGGGCGGTCAGGGACATGCTGCGCTCCCTCTTCCACTGCGACTTCTCCGTGCTGAAACTTTACTCGCCGCCCGGCCCCTCCGGCTCGCTGACCACCCGCACCGTCTTCGGCTGGAGGAACAACAAAGTCATCTGCTCGGCGCCTCTGTGCGGCGCCTACAGCAAGGAGAGGGTGGAGCTGGTGGACGGCAGCGTGTGCGAGAAGAAGTGCGCTCCCAGGGACATCAAGGAGTTGGAGAGCGAGTGCAGGAAGTACGACGTGGTGGTCATCAAGGATGTCAGGGTGTTGGATGCGGCCATCCTGCTCCCGCTGATGCAGGACCCGTCCCTCAACGTCAAGGTAGTCCAGCTGGTGAGGGACCCCAGAGCGGTGCACAACTCTCGGATGAAGTCGAAGCTGTCGCTGGTGAAGGAAAGCATCCAGGTGTTGAGGAGCAGGAGATCGGAGAAGAACCAGCGCGCCATCCCCAACAGGTCGCAGAGGGCGGACACCTATGTGACCAACGCCCTGGAGGTGATCTGCGAGGCTTGGAGCCGAGACCAGACGCTGGTCAAAGAGGCCCCGGCCTGGATCAGGAGAAGGTATCTCACCATTCGCTACGAGGACTTGGTTCTGGAGCCGGTGGAAGGTTTACGGCACCCTCTACACCTTCGCCAACCTGACGGTCACGCCGGCCACCGAGCAGTACGTGTTGAACATGACGCGGGGGGTAGGCTACTCTTCGGACAAGCCCTTCCTCATATCTTCCAGGGACGCCAAGGAAGCCATCGGCGCCTGGAAGAAAAGGCTGAGCTTGTGGCAGATCGTGCAGGTGGAGCAGAAGTGTCAAAAGGCTATGACATTGCTGGGGTACCAGACAAAGGACCAGGGCAACACGTAGACCCGCAGGCCTGTTGGTATTCAGATATCGGACGAAGGTAAAATAAAAACCAGACTCACACCATGCCGTGGTGAAACAGGAATAGAGTGGTGGTCCATGTTAAAAACTTGATCACACTGTGCCATATTTTTGTACCCCTTGAAACAATGTCTGTAAATAAAGTCATCCAAATCTGGGACCTGTTTGGTACACGTAAAGTCTGCAGTTTTCTTTCTATATCTACGTTGTGCCTAACATGCACTTCAAGACCTCAAACTTTCCCAATGGTGGCCGATAAAATCTAGCCCATTGTTTGGATATCAGAGCGTAGTTTTCCATCACAACTTAACTTACATTTTGATAAACACACCCACACCACTTTCTCCCACGCAACATCATATGAAGCCTGCTTTTACAGCACTTAAAGGAAACCACTTTGAGCAATCTCAGGTAAGCAATGGCTAACTCCTTCAAATAATATTTAAGGCTCTTGCTCAAATAGCCCCCATTATCACTTCCAAATTCAAGACCTTTACACATCATCTCACCAATTGATGTGTTCCTCAATCATCCTTGACCCCCATCCTAGTCACTAGCCCCTCACCCCCACCTGGTCATCACACCCACAGGCAATTGCCGACCATCCTCTGACAACCAGTTGAGATCTTCTGAGCAATAACCCCCACTTCTCTGACTGCTGATTATACCCCGTCCAAACCATCACTAACAATTATTAGCATCAATTCACCCCTGCTTCCAAACCTGCAACAACAACAACAACTACCAAAGCTGGCAAGAGTATCAGGTGCATGAGAAAACAACTACATGCTGGTTCCCCTCCAAAACACACAACTGATTTTGATTTCTGTCACCGTTCCTTCAACATCACAAATTCCCTTTCCTGGAACTCGACACTGAACAAAACCCTGGGAACACCATCAACAAAACTGGAGTGGTTCAGAAAGGCAATTCACCACCTTCTCAAGAGTAGGAATAGCTGGCCAATAAATTGAGGCCTATCCAGTGTTGGCGGGCATCTCATGATGAATCAAAACACGTTTACTGTGTCTCCGCCATCCAACCTAGGTCTGATCTATCTACTTACTGATCAGACCCAAAACGTCGCCCATTCCTTCTCTCCAGAGATGCTACCTGTCCCGCTGAGTTACTCCAGCTTTTTGTGTCTACATCTTCTTGATATTGTCTATTAGTTAGAGGACTCTCTGGTTCCAGACAATTAATTGAGGAGTTCAGACTATCAATATTCTTTAACAATCTTTCATATGCTCTTATTTGACTCCGGACTAGAAGGTTGTGGTCAAAGACCTGGTGTAAGCTTGTGCAAATTTAATACTGCCAAAGTGGATCCAGTTCACTGTTTGCTTTCCAGCTTCCCTGTGTAGATATGACATTTCCCAGGCATTAAAAGAGCAGAATCTTATGATCCACCCATCATCCAATCCTCAATCAAATCTAAAAACAAATTCTCAAGAAAAGTAATCTGTAAAGTAATGTTAACTTTATTTCTCTGACATGCTGGGCATTTCTGACAATTATTGTTTTTAAATCGGATTTCCAGCATTTAAAGTTTCTTTGCTTTTCATTCACAAAAACGTCTTAACGAGTCATTACTATTTCTGGGAACTTGTTTTATGAGCTACTCAGATTTGAGTTTCAAAGATTGATTTTCTTTCAGGAAAAAATAAATATATCATGGCACAATTCAAAGAATTCACAATTCGCCAAATTATCGGAAAGATGTCGACAAAATAGAGAGAGTACAGAGGAGATTTACTAGAATGTTGCCTGGGTTTCAGCACCTAAGTTACAGAGAAAGGTTGAACAAGATAGGTCTTTATTCTTTGGAGCGCAGAAGGTTAAGGGGGGACTTGATAGAAGTCTTTAAAATTAGGAGAGGGATAGACAGAGTTGACATGGATAAGCTTTTTCCATTGAGAGTAGGGAAGATTCAAACAAGAGGACATGATTTGAAAATGAAGGGACAAAAGTTTAGGGGTAACATGAGGGGGAACTTCTTTACTCGGAGTGGTAGCTGTGTGGAATGAGCTCCCAGTGGAAGTGGTGGAGGCAGGTTCGATTTTATCATTAAAAAATAAATTGGATAGGTATATGGACAGGAAAGGAATGGAGGGTTATGGTCTGAGTGCAGGTAGATGGGACTAGGTGACAGTAAGTGTTCGGCACGGACTAGAAGGGCCGAGATGGCCTGTTTCTGTGCTGTCATTGTTATATGGTTATATGGTTAAAGAAGAACAGGGAGATCTGTAATCCCCAATCAACAGCCTTAGAACAGATCATCCGATTATTTGCCTGATTGACATGTATGTTTATCCACACTCACTGTAAAGCTTTAGAATCATAGTGACAGAAATTTACAGAATTAGGTCAATTGCATGCATGTTTGCCAAACAAAAGAACCTCTGACTAATCTCACTTTCGAACTCAGTCAGGAGCCTTGTGAGTCTTGTACATTACGTGCTCATTCAGGTACCAGTTAAATGTGATGAGTTTATTCTTCCTGTGGTGATCTTAATTGTGCAGCTTTACAGCAGCCTTAATAGGTTTTCACTCTGATCCAGCATGACTTTTCTGCCTCAATGTTCATATACTGTAGTGTTAAAGAAGGAACTGCAGATGCTGGAGAATCGAGGGTACACAAAAAGCTGGAGAAACTCAGCGGGTGCAGCAGCATCTAAGGAGCGAAGGAGATAGGCGACGTTTCGGGTCGAGACCCTTGTGTACTGTACGTTGATACAGGACTATAAGGTAACAATTCAAAATTTGCAGAAGAGACCAAGTTTGGGGTGCAGCAAGCAGTGAAAAAGACAAAGGTAAACTGCTCGAGGGCATAGATAAGCTGGCAGATTGGTTAGACAAATGACAGATGAAATTTAATACAGAGAAATGTAAGGTGTTCCATTTTGGCAGAAAGAATAAGGAAAGAAAAAATAGGCCAAATGGAACAGTTTTAAATTGTGTACAAGGACAAAGCGATGTGGGTGTATACACTCATAAGTCTTTGGAAGTAGCAGGACCTGTTGAGAGAGAAGTTAATACATTCTTTGGGATTTTGCTTTTAAACTATATTGTCGGTGGAATTCTCTGCCTCAGAGGGCAGTGGAGGCAGGTTCTCTGGATGCTTTCAAGAGAGAGCTGGTTAGGGCTCTTAAAAATAGCGGAGTCAGGGGATATGGGGAGAAGGCAGGAACGGGGTACTGATTGGGGATGATCAGCCATGATCACATTGAATGGCGGTGCTGGCTCAAAGGGCCAAATGGCCTACTCCTGCATCTATTGTCTATTGTCTATTTCAAAAAGTATCTATAAGAGTTATAAATATAGATCTACTGATTGAGAGTTGTAAAGTGGGGATAATCTAAATAGTTTGACCCTTGACTGGATAGAATGGACCAAATACCCCTTATGAAGCACAAATGTCTGAACTATTTGGTGTACTTCAAGTTAGATGCCACACACAAGTCCAATTCATGTATACATTTACTGTAACATTTGTTAAAATCTGCCTGAAACCATACGCAACACAAGCTATTTATCCTTTATGTTTGCAGGCACTGCTCCATAAACCTATCTTTAGTGGTGGACAGAACCAACCAAACTCTGCCTTTTGGAGAAAAAAATTGTCAGATCCCATGACATAAGTCTGTAAACCATGGGAGACTTGGCTCTGCTTACCTCCTCCAGGCCTTTTCAAGGATAATGGTTTTTGTCAGCAGTTGGAATTTCTCAGCAGGTGGTTGGTTAGCCAGTTGATTGTGCATTCTTTGCAAACGAAACACACAAACTCAAACTTTGATAGGGCCCTTATTTTGTCAGAACATAAACAAGTATTCTCTCCAGGACTAGTTCGAAACAATTTTTACATGATTTGTTTCTTCCATTTCATTAATTTTAACTCTGCGTTTGTGTTTGTTGTCTGCACAAGGCAAATTGTTTTTGACAATGTTGTCACCCAATCACCAGGCATAGAATTAAAGCATCTGTGCTTCTTTGTTTTAAAATGAGGGCATAAACAATTAAGGCACATTCATTTGAGGACTTTAGTTTCAGGGACAAAATAAGTTTGTGAAGCAAAAATCTCAGGATCTGGATTCTTAGTAGTCTGAAGTTTGGCTTCAATCCCTAGGCTTTCTAATGCAAATAGGGTTCATCTTGGACTCTATGAAACATATCTAAGTATTCTCTTTTTTGTCAGGAGTATCAGCAGATAGTGAATTGTATCAGGCATCCTTCTGCAAGAAAAAAGTTACTTTAAGTGAAACACTTAGAGCATGAAGCATCTGATTTGAACCCGAGTCTCAAGAAAAGGCATGCCCTTGTGTGTTACGCACTGCATTAGCACAGCAACACGACATGGGTGCTCTGCTATGCTATGCTATTCATACTTGGGCAGGCAGACTTATCTATAGTTCACTAAATCCTGTGAGAATGGGAAAACAATTTGATCTTGAAAACTTATACAACAGAGGCAAAACCAGAATGCAACATACAACAACCTGTAAATTGCTCCTAATGTGCAGGGAGTGCTTGCAAAAGTGGGATAACATAGAAATAGTGTGAACAAGATGGTGGTCGCGATCTCGGTGGGCCGAAGAGCCAGTTTCCATGCTGTATCTTTCAATTCAACTCAACTCAACTCAACGCAACACACAAACTCTTGGCTGCTGCTCCTAGCGCAGTAATAAGGATTGTTGCACAGAGAGTCTATCTTTCAGGCTAAGATGATAAAACCATGTCCACTTTCCCAAGTGAAACATAAAAGATCCATGCCAGCATCTTAAAGAGCAGGTTAGTTCCTTTTTGTACCTTAGTCATCATGGCCTCATCATCACCTCATAGTAAATTATGTACTGTGGCCCTGACCACAGTGTTGTTTGTTTATTCATGCTATGCTTAATTTAGCTGACAATTGCCCTTGAGATAAGTTCCTTGCAAGACCTTTTGAGAGGGCATTTAACAATGAACCATACAAATGGTGTCAGACTTGGAGAATCATTAGCACATACAAATACACAATGTACAGAGTGAGACACGTATCTTAAGAGTTATAGAGTTATACAGCAAGGAAACATGCCCATGCTGACCAAGATGCCCCATCTATGCTAGTCTCATCTGCCCACGTTTGCCCATATCCTTCTTTACCATGCCTTGTCCGATAAAGCCATTTAAAAAAATGAGGTATTGAATCTGCTCTGCTTAAACGACAAGGGCAACAGAACGTAAAGACTGTTTATATTCATTTTTATTTTTATGACAACATATACACATTTTTTTGTACCATGCATGATGAGTCATGATTACATTAGTACATTAACCTGCACTGCTGGACACATCAGAATTAGGAAAACTACTTACTCACATTTTGTATTGAAACACAGGGTCAAGTTAGCTACCGTTCCACAAACGGATGCTGGTTATTTCAGTATTACTTTGGGTCCATGTGGTCCAGGTAAATTAAATAGTTTAAAGGCATCATACCAGACATAGGATTTGTCGTCTTTAGTGGCACAAGCACGTGGATAAGCTCAGAATCAACACAAAGCAACCATGACACAGCAAATGACAACTTGCCAACATGACTGACCTTTGCTGCACTGAGTATTGATGAGATAGAGGCAAATTGCCAAGTTCATAATGGACATAGTGCTTCCGCCTCCCCCCTCCCCCCTATTACTTTTATTTCACATTTTACCAGAGAAAAAAAAATCTCCCTTCCTTTCAGGTAAATCAAAGCAAACCAAAGACATAACCCACAGTTTGCAAGGCAAAGACAATCAAACCCAGTGCAAAGGGCTGCACAGCAAGGAGTTAACAACGTCACCTGGTGTGGGTGACTTTAACATCTCCAAATCTCCTGCACAGCAGAAAAATACAAATATTTATTTTCAAAAATCCAAGAATAAGTACTAAGGTGCAATGGGATTGGTCACAAAGTGCTTGTGATTGCCTATCTCCCGCCTCAAACCCTCTCATGCTGGGGATGCCATTGGCTGGGATAGATCATCATGGGAGCTAATAAACAAAATCCTGTTGCATCAAATTGGACAGATAGCGCATCTTAAGCATATAAACGTATCCAGTTTCCTCCTCCCTGTTCATTTTGCCCTCCTCGTATAATGGGGTTGAACAACGACAAGTCTGCAAGCCTGTAACGAGACTGATTTCCCACAGCAATAACGCAGACCAGGATAGAAATGGTAATCTAATTCTGCCTGAGCCCTTCATGAGCTTTTCAACACTCCCTAGAAACACTGGAAATAAATTCTCAAAGACAGGAATATATTAGAGATACTAGTGGGTAAAAAAAAAAAAAATCCAAAGCCTTAGAGTTTATTTTTCCTTCAATGTGTGCAGAGAGACATCCATAACCAAATACGGGTGACAATGGAAGAAATCACAGGAAGAGCACATGGATCATTACTCTTTCTCCTTTTCTTTACCTCTTCCCCAAAGCGTTCTACTCTCAGACTTGTGCATAAGATGTGTTGGGAACTTGGCAAGTTCTTTCAGGAGAGTCTCATACACAGTCTTTTGTGTTAGCACTTGGCTGATTTTTCATGCAAAGACCCAAGTCAAAGTAGGGAGATCTAATCACAGAAGATACACAAAGACCTGACTGAAACCAGCTACAAACTCGCAATTCAAACAGAAGCTTTATACATGGTAAACTTGCACTCTGGTTACTTTCAGTTTAAATATATGGAAAAAACACATGCACGGTTTGTTCATGAAGTGCTGACTGTACTGAAACAACAGAATTTTAACCACCTAACATCTGAAACTATTGGCTATGCAGTGCAGTCATCAAATTTCCCCCTCGAAACATTGCTTCATAACTGGTGCTGGTTGTGTGCCACATGACAGAGTACAACAGATGTCTCTGCGTGAAAAATAATGTGTTGCATTTGTAGGATTTCAGGAATGAATAGTGTGTGCTTAATGGCTGGGCAAAAGCACATCTGCAGAGTATGTACAGAAAAGAACACGGTGAATAAAGCATCTTGTAAAATGGTGTATCTATCTTTTATCGCCACAGTTATATTCTGATCAGCTGCCTGTGACAAATTCTTCACATTATTCAGTTCCGTTGGAATAAATAGGATGGAATATTGGGAAGGGAATAGGACAAGCAACCAACACCGCATGCTCATTTAATGGTGGCGATCAAAGGACTATTGTCTGCTCCAGGCAGTGAATACGTTAAACCAAACCTCTGGCATTGGCAAGTCATCCTGATGCCAGAAGGGATGGGCAACTAAATTCAAGAGGAATTACTCAAAACGCTGCAGTCCCCACCATCCATGCCCTTTTGTTGATAAAAATGCAGCAAAGTATAAGTTTGTGAATCATCTGATTTAAAATCTGCCAACATAGTCTGTTTTTTGATGTCATGTGAAGATTTCCAAAAGATCATAGACCTGTTAAAAAAAAAATTACCATGTTGGATAGAGGCAGGTGGGTCCAGGGTCATTTTGATCAATTTTCTCAACAATTAGTTCTGCCTAAGTAAAGGTAATCTCAGATAATACAGGTACATGCTATTTGTACGTCTATGAACATCGAGGTGTTCCTGCAAGTAAAAGGACGAATCTGAAAAATTTGCTTGCTGTATTAATACCTGGAAAAACATGGCAATCTCTGGGTCCCACTGTAAGGAGCACAATAATGTTTTAAAACAACTGAAGGTAGTTGAAGGTGTGTAGATGAACATTAATTAATAAAGGCTCGGGTTGCTAGATAAACTGGGATACCTCTTGACAACCTGATCAAGGTCAGTCAATAGGAGAAACACATTTCTGGAACAGATCCAAAATAAAAATCACACAGCTTCCATCAAAATGGGTGTGTGCACCTAATTTTTAGTATGTTAAGACAACTTTAAAGAACCACTGTCAACAAAGATCCTCTCGGGGTGATCTCATGATTTTCCAACATACTTGACTTTTGAGTGAACATCTGACCCAAATGAGATCATCACTAGGACTATGTTTCTCAATCTCGATAATATCACCTGTCACCACTCCCTCGTTGTTTATCCACTGACACCTAGGCCCCTGTCAGCAATTCCCGTTGTCCCCTTGCAAGCCGTTCATCATATATATCATCCAAAACTCTGCTGCTCACAATCTAACCTGCAATAAGATGGAGGCACAAATGGCTGAAGATGCTGGAATCTTGAATAGAAAACAAAATTCTGGTGGAACTCAGCAGGTCGGGAAGCATCTTTCAAAGGAAATGGGCAGACTATGCTTCAAGTCCAGACCTTTCACCTAATCTGTAGAGTGGTCAACATTGGCTCCTAGTCAAAAGATCTGAAGAAGAGTTCCAACCTCAAACGTCACCCATCCTTTTTCTCCACAGATGCTGAGTTATTCCAGCATTTTGTGTCTATCTTCGGTATAAACCAGCATCTGCAGTTCTTTCCTACAGAAAAGGATACAATGTGTCGGAGTAACACAGCAGGTCAGGACAGCATCTCTGGAGAAAAAGGATGGGCGACGTTTGAGGTTGGAACTTTCCAGATATGCTGCCTGACCTGCTGAGTTACTCCAGCACTTTGTGTCATTTTATGTATTAACCAGCATCTGCAGTTCTTTGTTTCCACACATTGGTTCCTGGTCCTACAATAATTCCTCATTTATATCAGTGTATCCAAACCCCAAACTAACCATCACATTAAACTCTTCCTTATCTCAGGGATCTGCACATCATAACAAATGACCTTGCATATCCTTGACTTCTTTCACCCCACCATCGTTTGGCCTTATCTTCCATCTCTTTAGCCCTAACCTCTGCGCCTCTTTCTCTGCCTTCATCAAAACCCACTGGTATGACCTGTTTTGGATCCTGCTTTGGCTAAGCATGACTACTTGTCAGATTACACCAAGAAATATTTTATAAAGCAGTGCAAACAAATACAACATTAGTATATTAGTGATACAACTTTTCACATCTTTAACTTCTTGAGATAAAGTGGATATTTCCATTTTGTTTTCAGAGCAGACTAGATTGTAAATTCCGGAAAACAAGTGTCATTAGCAATCAAAATTCTAACAATAAACACAAAATGAAATAGGCTCTGGAATTACAATTTGACTAACAAAATAACATTAATATCTTCAAACAAACCACCAGCAAAAAAAAATGTTCAGCAAGCTCGTTTGTGCAAAATAAAAATAGCCACTCAATGTGCCTGGAGTATGCTCATGATTTACAAGCTCAATGTTCCTGGAAGGTATTGACCAAAGCTGCCACAATACTTCTGCATCCAGTTCGCTTATTTTGGAAATAAATGTAATAGAGCTCTCAGAAAAAGAGATGCCTATGTCCTTCATTGTCATGACTACAGGTACAGCCTGAACTGCGATGTCAAAAAAAAAATTGTGAACAGTTTTCATTCCATCAGCTTCCTTTATCCATGCTTCCCCATGTGGCTGGTTAAGGGGCTGGAAAACACTCCAGTGCTATCTGTCACGATCTTGTTCCAGCATTCACTTCAAATGCACGTTTTCAAGAGGTAACTGCTCCACCCTGATTTTGACTTGGCTCAGCTCCATTTTCAGTGTGCATTATGTTGGTGGAACAGAGAGTACAGGGAGGACAGTCACAGAAACCAAGGACCATGTTTATGTGAAGCCAGCTTTCAAGGTTATACATTATTGTGACAATCCATGCCTAGGAAAGCAATGTTAAACACACTGCAGCTCAGCCATAATGACAAAAATAATGAAAGACACAAAGTGTGGATTAACTCAGGGGGTCAGGCAGCATCTCTGGAGAACATGGATGGGTGACGTTTCGGGTCGGGCCCTTTTGTCAGGCTCTGAAGGTCTGAAGAAAGGTCCTGACCCGAAACATCACCATCCAAGCTCTCCATAGATGAAGACCCTTCATCTGCACCTACTGAGTTATTTCAGCACTTTGTGTCTTTTTTGGTAAACCAGCATCTGCAGTTCCTCGTATTGACAGGAATAATGACTTTGCACACATTCATTTTCAGCTCCATGGCAGCTTTGACTATAATGTTCCCTGAAGCTTTCCCCATTTTCTAAACCACATTTGTGTAGGCACTCTTGCACTCCTTGTGAAATTAAAGCCCTTAAAAATCAACTGAAACGTCTATAAAAAGTCCTTCCATTAAGTTGAAAGATCATAGACACCTTCCCACTTTCATTAAGGAATACCCTACACAATCAAAGCAACAGATTTTGGGCCTATCTTTGGGCCATATTTTGTTCATTTAAATCAACTGATTGAGAACAACTCTCTTTTCCCTCTACATAATAAAGCCTTCTTTGATTAAAATGAAACAAGCAGGGCCCTGAAAGCCCTTGGCAAATAAAATAAAACACAAATTCAAGGAACATATCTGTCCCGTTAATTCAAAACAATATTTGACGATCATAGACTTTAAAACTTCTTGTTCTTGTCTCATGAGCAAAATAAAAGTTTTAATGTAACTTTCCCTCCACTGCAACTTCCAACTTTTATCCAGCATCAAAATAGACAAATAAAAATAAATAGATCAGGAGGTCTGATTGGGTGATGTCAATGTCTTCCACGTAATGAACTGCTGAACGAGATTGCTGAGAAACTGCCACTGACTTACTCCACTAAGTGATCAACTAAACAAACCTGTTGCAGAGGGCAGAAGCACACACTGCTGATTATTTGCCGCTTTTTCTCCTTTCATTATGTCTGCTGCATAAAAACATTCACTTCCTCCAGTCTACGAGCAAAAGAAACTGCCTCCAACAATGCAATATACAATTTCAGTTTAACATGATATTCTGAACAGAAATGTACATTCCTCAAGTTACCTTCTTCCAATAAAATAAGTTTATACACAGAGAAAGTTTGGAAATCTTCATCCTGAAGACTTCAATATGCAGCGTAACTTCCACAAATACTGAGACAGACTTAAAGGATGACAAGTGCTGGAGTAACTCAGCAGGTTGGGCGGCATCTCTGGAGAACATGGGTAGTTGATGTTTCTGGTCAAGTCTGAAACTCGGTCTGAAGAAGGGTCCCTTATCGTCACTTATCCATGTTCTCCAGAGATGTTGTCTGAGCTGTTGAGTTACTCCAACACCTTGTGTCCTTTTGTGTCTTAACCACCATCTGCAGTTCCTTGTACTGAGATGGGTTAGTTTGACCTATGCCAAGGTTAAAGGTAGGTGAGATGTACATTCATTTTTGCCTGGAGAATGAATCAGTAACAACTGCACCTTTATGGATAGTTGATGTGTTTCTGTATAAACGAGAAACCAGCCAAAAGTAGTTCATTCATTTTCTGGAGAAACCTTCATCATTATTCAACTGCTTGTTTCATGGGTCAACTATTTCAATACAGCTTTGGAATATGGCTCCTTAAAGTGATGCGAAAAGGAAGCAAAGGTCTAAATAACCCCGTGTCTGATGTCAGTCATTAAAGAAAAACTTCGGAACATACTTGTTAATTTTCTTTGCCACTCCATTATCCCAATTTATCAGCAACTCACAATCAGCAATCGCCACTTTTCAGAAATGATCAGGAGATACAAATCCTACACCTCACAACCCTATGCAGATGAAAGGGAACTGGGAGAGGTGGGAATACGGAGAGATACGGATATTCGGTCATCTGTCCCAGGGTTAGCACAACACTGTAAAAATGGGGTTTATTATTATGGTGGCACATAGAAACAGAATCTGGTGAATTTAGTTAAATTCATATAATTTCTAAGCCTACATCTCCCATGTGTATCAAGTAACATGAGCTTTGAAGCTTTCTTTGTTTAAAATAATCATTGGCTAATAGATATCAATATTAAAACAGTGAACATCTCATAATGACATTGAAAATATATTGACAGGACACACAGCGGCCACACAGTCCTGAAGCAAGCACACAGGTGAGCTCCGCTACAGCAAAACCATAAGCAAGGAAACAATGTGCCTTCAGTGGAAGGAGTAAGCTTATAGTCCTCTCTCTTGTCTTGCAATCTTTGAAGGATGAAATTCCATTTAACAGTTCACTGAGGTTTCGATATCCTATACCCCACTCAAAGATGTTCCTCCTGTAAAGTCAGTCACCTGAAGACAGACCAACATGCAGTGCAGCTTCAACTGGGACACAAGCGCACACTTGTGTTTGGAGTAACTGCTCATGTTGCTGGGGGAGAGGAGGGGGGGGGGGGGGCGGGGTGGTGGGGGGGGAGAAGGGAGGTTAAAAAAAAGTGCAAACTGAAACATGCGCCCAAAGATCCGCTCACTAGGAACTGAATTAGGTGTCACGTCTAGTGGCAGAAAAGAGAAAACTGACACTTCTCTCTGTAATTAGTCGTGTGTACACTTCATGCCCACTCTTTACTACTTTGAACCTGAAGGCTGGAAGGTTGATGGAGCAGTTACTGTGGCTGGCGCAAGGTGCTGGTGACGGGACGTGACAGCGTCGTGGGACACGGTCGATTTCAGTGCAGTCATGTTGCACCAGCGTGTCTTGTATGCACGGCGACTGGGGTATTATGAGAAGCATCACAGTGTTGAGGCTAATCAGTCAGTCGACGAGCTGATTACACACCGATGGCACCAACAGTGAAGGGTCACGGCATTGCCATACCCAGGTTAAAGCTTAATGAAATGCCACCCATAGATGTTTTCACATTCTTGCACTGTAAAAGCTGAGCCAAGAGGTGTTTGAGAGAGAAGGAAGGGGGTGGGGGGTGGTGAAAAAAGAAATCACACAAATAAACCAGTTCAGTCTCAATGCCGAAAATAAAAATAGGCTTTGATCCTTCTTAGGCCGTTCTGTGCCTCACTGACGTTATTGCTGTCAAGCATGATCTTCCAAAGGGAAAACTAATCTGGTGCCTCGAGTGATGAGTTCATGGTCTTCTGTGCCGAGATCATGTTCCAGTGTATCTTCCGAGATGCTCTTGGTTCTCTTGCCGTCTGCACCGCCCGAGCCAGAGGAGCCGTTAGCAGTCAGTGTACTCCCTCCATAGGTCAGATTCAGGTCACCATCATTAAGTATGAGATCAGAGTCATCGTCCCGGAGCTGTTCTTGATTCTGAAAGACGAAGAAACAAAGCATTCAGGATGTAACAGGGCAGTAAGCCAACAAAAACTTACATTTAAAACAAACACGGACAGTGCAATGCACAGTGCCCTCCATAATGTTTGGGACAAAGACCCATCATTTATTTATAGTACACAAGAAATAGAAAACTCAGTGGTTAAAGTGCAGCAGCATCAAAGAAAAGGAGCGAAGGAGTAGGCGATTCGGGCCCTTCGAGCCTGCACCGCCATTCTGATCACAGACCAACTCAGTTCCCGTATCTCTCCATATGCCTCTGTACATCTCACATATTTGAAGACTTTGTAATAGAAAACAAAAATCACATGTGGTTAAAGTGCACATTGTCAGATTTTAAATAAAGGTCATTTTTATACATATTGGTTTCACCATGTAGAAATTATGTAGCACATTTATGCATATTCCCCCCATTTCAGGGCATCATAATATTTGGGACACAGCAATGTCATGTAAATTAAAGTAGTCATGTTTAGTATTTTGTTGCATATCCCTTGCATGCAATGACTGCTTGGAGTCTGCGATTCATGGACATCACCAGTTGCTGGGTGTCTTCTCTGCTTCGTTCGCTCGTGTCAGACGACGTTCTGCCATCGCTTTGCCACAGCCAGTGCCACATCTGTGCCTCTGCGGGGATCGTCCGCAGTGCATGCCTCTCCGTCGCAAGTCAATAGGTGGGCCATTGTCTGTACCTCTGGTGATGCTCTGTCATCACCTTGTATTGCAGCCATCTTTAGCTTATGCTGGTTTTAGGTGCTAGTCCCCTTCAGTTTTCTCTTCAGCATATTAACAGCATGCTCAATTGGGTTCAGATCGGGTGATTGACTTGGCCACTCAAGAATTGACCATTTTTTAGCTTAGAAAAACTCCTTTGTTGCTTTAGCAGTATGTTTGGAATCTTTATCTTGCTGTAGAACGAACTGCCGGCCAATGAGTTTTTTAAGGCATTTGTTTGAACTTGAGCAGATAGGATGTGTATGTACACTTAAGAATTAATTATGCTACTACCATCAGCAGTTGTATCACCAATGAAGATAAGTGAGCCAGTACCTTCAGCAGCCATACATGCCCAGGCCATAGCACCCCCACCACTGTGTTTCACAGATGAGGTGGTATGCTCTGGATCTTGGGCAGTTCCTTCTCTCCTCCATACTTTGTTCTTGCCATCACTCTGATATAAGTTAATTTCGTCTCATCTGTCCACAAGATCTTTTTTCCGGAACCGTGGTTGCTTTTTTAAGTACTTCTTGGCAAACTGTAACCTAGTGTTTGGGGATTGTTCTTTATTATAGAGAGAATTCTTCTGTCATCACCTGTGGAGGTCTTCCTTGGCCTGCCAGTCCCTTTGCGATTAGTAAGCTCACCAGTGCTCTCTTTCTTATTAATGATGTTCCAAACAGTCTTGTTTATTCTTGTTTCTCAGTCTCACAATGGCTTCTTTGACTTTCATTGGCACAACTTTGGTCCTCATGTTGGTAAACAGCGATAAATATTTCCAAAGGTGATGGAAACACTGGAGGAAAGACTAAGTGCTGAGAGCACTCTTATACCTGCATTAAGGAGGCAATTAAACAAACCTGACCAATTACAAACATTTGTGAAGCCATGTGTCCCAAACATTATGGTGCCCTGAAATGGGGGGGAATATGTATAAACACAGCTGAATTCTCTCTATAATAAAGAACAATCCCCAAACACTAGGTTACAGTTTGCCAAGAATTTCTACATGTTGAAGCCAAAATGTATAAATGTAGTCTTTAATAAAATCTGACAATGTGCACTTTAACTAAAATGTGATTTTTTTTCTATTACAAATCTCAAATTGTGGAGTGCAGAGGCAAATACATAAAAGATGGGTCTTTGTCCAAAACATTATGGAGGGCACTGTGTATATACCATAAATATTCCATGGTGATCTGCCAAAGTTTAATGGTTTAATTGGAACCCGAGAGGATTTCTTTGCATTCAGAGGGTGGTGGGTATGTGGAATGAGCTGCCAGAGGAGGTGGTTGAGGCAGGTACTATAGAAGCATTTACGCAGCTACACGAATGGAAAAGGTACAGAGGGACATAGACCAATTTCAGGCAGGTGGGACTAGCGTAGGTGGGACATCTTGGTCCAAATGGCCTGTTTCCGTGCTGCATGACTCCATGTCTCAAAGTATTTCTACACAAGGGCTATGTACAAATAAATCGTCAAAGTGTGCATGAGTGTGACGGGTCCATCATTATTGGACCAAGATTTTACTCTGTTAAGCTGTGTGGCGGCTCCCATGCACAAGCACCTTTCACTCTTCATTGTAAGGTTCAGGACTTGGAATATCAAGAGCTTCACAGACAACCCTAACGATGGCACATCTGGATATAGTTCCTCTGCTGCTAGTGCCTGAGAACTCAGACACCCCCTCAAAGGCTTCATCAGTCACCTGAGAAGCCCAAAAAGTTATCCTTGGCCTTGAGGAACTTAACAGCACAAAGACTTTGGGAATTGGAAGTGAGCATGCATCTCAGAATACTGATCTACCCTTTTAACCACGGTATTTGCTGTGGGTGTTCCAGTTAAGGGCCTGTCCCACTTGGGCGACCTAATCCGCGAGTTCTGGCAAGTTTGCCCTCGACTCATACTCGCAGCATGGTCGACACAAGGTCGTGGCTCTCCTACATGCTCGAGTGTGGTCTCCGCGTACATGAGGCCTCAGCTAGGTCGCACCGTTTTTTTCAATATGTTAAAAAATGCCCGCGAGTAAAAAAAGGTTGCCATGGAAAGAAAATCGATACTTTTTTTACTCATATGTTTAGTCGAAGTAGGTCGTAGTAGGTCGGCATGTTAGTTGTAGGTAATTGAGGGTAGTCGAAGGTAGTCGTGGATGGTCTTCATCATAGTCGAAGGGAGGTCGAAGGAGGTCGTCTTCACTCTCCACTATTCGGTGTCCAATTTTCCCAAAGTTAGTCGTAGCTAGTCGAAGCTAGTCTTCAACATAGTCGACGGAGATCTTCAACATGACATTTTTTCAAACTCTACTAAACTCGCCAGGTGGGACATCCCCTTTAAGCTATCGGTTGATGGTGATCCCCACCTCTCCATTTTCAAAATGTCATTGAATGTCAAGGCAATTGCGTTCTGGTGAAGGAAGTTTTTGCTTGACGCTTGTATGCTTTACCATCCCAAGCCGGAACATTGTCGAGCTTTTCCTCCATGCCGACTAGGATTGGTTATTATCCACAAGGCTATGAATGGGAAAATTGATTGATAAGGCTGCTGTAAAAAATGGGCCTTGTACAGTGTTCTGGAGAACTCCTGCTGTAAGGTCCTGGGTTGAGATGATTTGCATCCAACAAAAATCCTGTTCTGTTTCTTGAGAATCACCAGAGAACAAGAATGTTATCAATTCTATTGACTTCAGATCAGATAATACGATACATAAATTCAGTTTCAGATCAGATAATACGATACATAAATACAATCAACTCAAACTCAAGTACAAGATGTATAGGGAAAGATATAGAGTGCAGAATATAGTTCTCGGCATCCATTGGTTCCATGGACAAATTACAATGTCCACAATAGGACGGTGAATCGGACGGTACCCTAACAACCATGTCTGGGAGTGAGTTATGGGAAATGGCGACTGGTACTTACTTCGTATGCTTGAGGACTCGTAAGGCACCGTGCGATTGGACCACACCAGCCGGGCAGAGTAGCAGTGAGCGGTGGACCACTGTGTGTCAGGATTGGCTTCAGATAACTGGAGGATTGTTGTTGAGGAAAAACTCCAAGAAACCAGAAAGAAAATGAAACCTCACTATTTACTGAATGCAAGACATTTAACATCCAGTACTACGTGGTAGGTTCACGAGACGCATTCATCTACTTTTTGGTTGCCTTGGTCCTAATTTCATTATTTTTGTCTGTCTCCAATCCGTTCTAAACTATAAATGTGACACAAACCTCCTGGAGATGTCAGAACCTGATAAAACACAGGAACAGTTCCTGATGTTCTATTTCCACTCTTCTGTGGTATTGGCACTGGGAATGGGGAGGGACGGTGGCACAGCAGTAGAGATGCTGCCTTACTGCACCAGATACCTGGGTTTGATCCTGACTACGGGTGCTGTCTGTACAGAGTTTATATGTTCTCCCTGTGACCACATTGGTTTTCTCTGGGTGCTCTTGTTTCCTCCCACACTCCAAGGATATGCTGGCTTGTCGGTTAATTGGCTTTGCTAAAATTGTAAATTGTCCCGTGAGTAGGATAGTGCTTGTCGGCGCGGACCCGGTGGGCCGAAGACCGTTTCCATGCTGTATCTCTAAAGTCTAAATTCGACATACTGGGGGCAAGGTGTGGGGTGAGGAATGGCTGCATCCCCTTCCAAGGCCTCGCCCTTTAAATTCCACACTGGACTCCAATACTACCTCCAAATAATTCAATATTCCAATATCCATATCAGGGAGGGCGTAGGGAAGGGGGGGCGGGGGGGGGGGGTCGGGATCTGAATATTCAATGTTCAGCAACGATGGAAAAGAGGTTACAAAGAGCGGGAGGAACACAAACACAAAATCAAGGCTCTGCTGAGTACAAGTCAATGAACACAGAGCAAAAGCCGCAATATATGATTATTAAAAAAAACAATCAACTATCACTGATAACAGTAAGGCAAGAGTTCACTTTGTATGTATTGATGACATGCTGATGGCATTTAATTAAGGATTTTATATCAAATGTTCAAGAATGCACTGTCAAGTGAAACAAAGCCCTCTGGGTTTTAATGGGCAGTTGCTGGCTTTTGAAATGCACAGGAAGCCTAGTGATTCAGCCAATTAACCCACCAGCAATAAACATTGGCATGCGAGCTTTTGATGGAACTGACAAACCAGCAAGACATACAAGCCTGTATTAAAGTCGCAAGCTGTTGGTTAATTTAGTATAACCATGCGAAAAGACATTGTTTACAGAACAAACATTGCTTCGACTGAAAGGAAGTGAAAAAGAGTTACCATGCCACTCTTCAATCCAATGAAAACATCTGTAATGCAGCTGTGCTAGTGAGTTATCAACATGAACATTTAAAGACCAGCTGGAAGAAAAACAACTGTTTTCCTGAGCTCTGCACTATTCCCAAATCCATATTTAATCGCCTCAAAACTGTGCTTTTCCTTGCATTTGTAAGGGCTTTGAGTAACATGAAAAGAAATGACCCCAAACTTCTATCACATTGTTTTAAATGTAAAAAAACATTGCAGCTCATGGCCATTTTATACAGATGACATTTTTAGAAGGAATAGTACAGAATTGGAACATGTACTCAACAGGTCTTTCCCCAGACTCTTAAGCCCCTGTCCCACTTTCCTGAGTTACTCACAAACTCTCCCGAGTTTTCTCCTTGATTTGAACTCGGAGAATTATGGTAATAGCCAGTCGTAGGTACTCGGGCTATTTTTTTTACTCGTGGACATTTTTCAACATGTTGAAAAAACATCCCGACTTACCTGATGCCCTGAGTTCCCACAGCTGACATTACGAGCCGCTACGGCCTCCTACGAGCTCGCTACCAACATTCCCCGAGTTCGAATCAAGGGGAAAACTCGGGAGAGTTCATGAGTAACTCGGGAAAGTAGGACAGGGGCTTTAGTTTGAAAAAGGGTCTCGACCCGTAATGGCACCTCTTCATTCCTTTTCTCCACATATGCTATATGGCCCGCTGAGTTACTCCACCTTTTTGTGTCTATCTCAACAGGACATGTTCCATGTAACAGAAAACATGGAGTTTGCAACACAATTCAATGTTTGAAAGCAGCAACTTTGATCATCGGTTATCCATGATGGACAAGTTTGAAGTTGTCTTGTGACTATATTACTTTTTAGTGAATTCTCACAAGTGCAATTGATGCATGAGAGAGAAAGCAAAACATTTACTAGGTAAGCTTCATATCAATTGAAGTCTATTCTCCCCAGTGAGAGGAGTAGGATGGGTCTCTATTCCTTGGTGCAGGAGGATGAGGGGTGATCTTATTGAGGTGTATGAAATAATGAGGAGAATAAATCAGGTAGATGCACAGAATCTCTTGCCCAGAGTAGGAGAACCGAGGACCAGAGGACATAGGTTTAAGGTGAAGGGGAAAAGTTTCAACAGGAATCTGAAGGATAACTTTTTCACACAAGGGGTGGTGGGTGTATGGAACAAGCTGGCAGAGGAGGTAGTTGAGGCAGGGACTATCCCAACATATTAGAAACAGTTGGACAGGTTTGGAGGGATATGGACCAAACACGGGCAGGTTGGACTAGTGTAGCTGGGACATGTTGGCTGGTGTGGGCAGGTTGGGCCGAAGGGCCTGTTTCCACACTGCATCACCCTATGACTCTAGACCTGAGGGTGGATAAACATTCAATGTAACTGAACTGGAACACATTATTCAGATTGTAGGAAACAGGACAACACCAAAGATCTTTATCCCATGTTATTAAAATGTCACGTGTGTTGCCCAAAGGTTCCCTTTGTTTATCAAGCTGGTGCTTTCAACAGCACTAATTTTCATTTTTATATTTTAAACTAAGCCCACTTGTTGCCTTGGCAAGAATGAGAACATATTGAAACCACAACCAGAAACAAGTCCTTTCCAAAGGTTTTTGGAGCGTGACGGGCAGGAGCAAGCCAAGTAGAACCATCTAACGACTCTTATTATGTTCCCCAGCAAAACTTTGGAAAGTTCAAACAAATGTGACGAAAGGATGCGGAACACATGGGAAAGCTGAAACAAGACGGAAACAGTTGGTGCTCCAGCCTCACAATACGTGCAATCAGCTGCTCCTTTGGGAAAAAACGAGTCTCCCCAGAAAGGATCCGTTTCTCCCCCCAGAACAAATACCCTGAAACTGACCAACTTCAAAATGCAAACAGATCTGGGTAAAACCACAACATAGAAAATAAATATTCCAAGGGAGCTCCCCCGTTGTATTTAAGCTGATCTTCTGTTTACTCAGGGATACTGAATCTGGACCAGCCAGATGAAAATGAATAAGGGAGGAAGATTTAGATTGATGTTTAGTACGGTTTAGAGATACAACATGGAAACAGACCCTTTGGCCTACCGGGTCCATGCCGACCATTGATCACCTATTCATACTAGTTCTATGTTATCCCACTTTTGCACCCACTCCCTATACACGAGGGACAATCTATAGTGGCCAAGTAACCAACAAACCCCCACCTCCTTGGGATATTGGAGGAAACCAGACCTCCCGGAGAAAACCTATGTGGTCACAGGAAGAACGTGCAAACTCCACACAGACAGCACCCGAGGTCAGAATCAAACCCGGGTCTCTGGCGCTGTGAGACAGCAGCTCTACCAGTTGCGCCACTGTGCTGCCCACTAAATTTGTAGACAGTTATTTTTTACCTAAATCCTTCGGTGTGAGATACCTGCAACGATCTATTTCCATCCTGCAAAAGTGGTTGGTAAAATCCTAATTCAAATTAGACTTCAGTAGAATTGTAAATGCTTTCTCTTTGTTGCAAATATCCAGTATTTTCAAACTTTATATGATAACATTTTATATTTAACTCTCGGCCAAAAGTCAATGGATACTGTGTTTGCAGACCCTGTTATGCTGTTGCAAGTATAAAATTCTGAAGTCTGAAGACCAGTCCCACCCACCAATTGATTGTTAACCCCCCCCAGGATCCAAGGCAGCAAATGTCAACACAACTGATCAGTGCAGTGCCAGCCCACCCCTCCCCCAGTGCAACTTCTCCACCGTTCTCTGAACCTCTCACAAGCTTTTCTCTGTACCGCCGCACACGTGATAATAAACTAAACTGAATTGAACTGTTAAGCCCCTGTCCCACTGTACGAGGTAATTCACGAGTTCTCCCGAGTTTCCCCCGATTCAAACTCGGAGAGTTACGGTAATAGCCGTTCGTAGGTACTCGGGGACTCTCGTGGACACTCTCCGCACGGTTGAAAAAACTTCACGAACTTACCCCGTTTCCCGAGTACCTGCCGTTAGCGTTATGAGCCGCTAAGTACTTATGAGTTTGATTTTTTTTAAAACTTGGGAGAGCTCTTGGGTAAACTCATATAGTGGGACAGGCCCTTTAAACTAAACTGAACTCACCCTCCCCCCCCTCCATAATACACCAAGCCATGCGCATGACATAACGGATCTTTGGTGAGTTTCACTTTGTTGCTGACTAATCGTCAATATGACGGCATTTTAAGTAAAATTGCTGTTCTGCAACATGTGGAATCATTCCAGATTTGAACTAGAGTGGGAATATTTTTTCTGAAAATTGATGGGGGGGACTCTCGGTGGTATTCAGTGCTAAGAGTGCAAGGAAGGCCCGCTCCCAATTGCCTCCCTATGCATCTCACGTTCTATCCACGTACTTGTCTGGTTGGAACCCCGTGACCCGTGGAATGGAAGGCCTCAGAGCCTCCTAACCTCAAATGCCACACATTTTATTCTCCGTCCACTTACCTTCCAAGCCAAACATGACCTTCGCTATCCCTCTACCCTGGCTCTGAACCCACAGCTTACTGCAGTTTATCACCTAACAACCTACCCCTGAAACCTAGAGGGTTTTGAGAGGGACACATGGAACTGCAGATGCTGATTTGCAAAAAAAGATATAAAGTACTGGAGTAACTCCGCGAGTCAGGCAGCGTCTCTGGAGGACATAGATAGGTGACGTTTCAAGTTGAAACCAAAGGGTCCCACCCGGAAACTCACCTATATCCCCAGGGATGCTGCCTAATCCGTTGAGTTACTCCTGTACTTTATATCTTGCTCTTAATCTTTTGACCCATTTTAAATTGTTTGCATGCATGGATAAAGTACACAGATGTGACAAACCATAGAATATTGCTTCTTTCATGCTGTTATCAGTGCATTTATCAATGAAATGCATCCACTGTATTAAATAACACTCTATAATGCCTAATGCATCCAAGATCATGCTTGTTATCATTTGATTAACTGTGAGAGCCACAAAGAAATTTCCACCAATTCTTTTTCCTTTCATTAGGATATAAAACAGGCTGGGAGAAGCAGGTCAGCACAGAGCATTATTCTTTGGCCTTTAGTACTCAGCAAGAACATTAGATCCAACAAAAAGTCCAGGGCTAAAAGTAACATTAGTTTAAAATGTTAAATGTTAGCAGTCGTGGAGTTATTCTGCATGGAAACAGGTTCTTTGATCCTACACATCCATACTATACACCTATACATCCAGGGTACCTATGTAAACTCATGCCATTTGCCTAAATTTAGCTCATGCCTTTTCTATCCATGTCTAAATCTCTTTTAAACATTGTAATTCTACCTGCCTCCACCACTTCCTCTGGCAGCTCGTTCCATATACACATTACCTCCATGTGAAAAAGTTGCCTCGCAGATCAGTTTAGTTTAGTTTTGTGAGATATAGCAGGGACAATTTACAATGTACAGAAGCCAATCAACCTGCATGTCTTTGGAATGTGGGAGGAAATGCAGTCACAGACAGAATGTGTAAGCTCCAGACAGACAGCAACAGAGGTCAGGATTGAACCCGGAGGTCTCCAGATCTGTACGGCAGCAGGTCTACCGCTGTGGCACAAGGCCATCTGCCGATCTTCTTTAAATCTTTCCACAACACCTTGAACCTATGCCCTCTCGCTTTACACCCCCCAACCCTGGATAAAGCCCTTGTCTCTGCCCTTCATGATTTTATAAAACCTTTATAAGGTCACCCCTGCCTCCAGGAAACAACAGGCTCAGCCTATCCAGTCTCGTAGAAACATAGAAATAGGTGCAGGAGGAGGCCATTCGGCCCTACAAGCCAGCTCTGCCATTCAATATGATCATGGCTGATCATCCAAAATCAGTACCCCATTCCTGCTTTCTCCCCATATTCCTTGATTCCATTAGCCCCAAGAGCTGTATCCAACTCTCTCTTGAATACATCCAGTAAATCGGCCTCTACTGCCTTCCGTGGCAGAGAATTCCACAGATTCACAACTCTCTGGGTGAAAACGTTTTATCCTCATCTCATCCTAAATGGCCTACCCCTTATTCTTAAACTGTGACCCCTGGTTCTGGACTCCCCCTACATCGGGAACATTTTTCCTGCATTTAGCCTGCCCAATCCCTTAATAATTATATGTTTCCAAAAGATATCCTCTCATCCTTCTAAATTCCAGTGAATATAAGCCCAGTCGATCCATTCTTTCATCATATGTCAGTCCCGCCATCCTGGAAATTAACCTGGTGAACCTACGCTACACTCCCTCAATAGAAAAAATGTCCTTTCTCAAATTAGGAGACCAAAACTGCACACAATAATCCAGATGTGGTCTCACCAGCCCCCTGTACAACTGCAGTAGGACCTCCTTGCTCCTATACTCAAATCCTCTTGCAATGAAAGCCAACATGCCATTTGCTTTCCTCACTGCCTGCTATACTTGCATGCTTACTTTCATTGACGGATGCACAAGGAGTACCCAGGTCGCGTTGCACCTCCCCTTTTCCTAATCTGACACCATTCAGATAATAATCTGCCTTCCTCCCTCATTTGGTTTTGGTTTGATGTTAATTGTGGTCTGGGTAAAGAACAAAAAGGGACAAGACACTGAAGTTTCAGAGAGACGAGTGAATAATGGGGCATGGATATTGCCACATGTCCCCACAGAAGCTTTGGCAACAGTGGATTAGAAGGTTTTTACAAATGGCAAAGGAGACACAAATATCCCAGATCATATCCCCCAGTGACAATAAAACAAAGCGGGTAAAAAGTTAATGCCCTAGTCTCCTTCAGCTCATTGGGCAAATGGATCCCATAAAAGTGGTGTGTTTTCTTGTTAATTATCCTGGACAGCCTCAAGAGACAGCAAGCGGCAACAAGGATGTTGATTCATTTCTGGATCTCAGCCAGCTATCAAAGTACCAATCATAATTAAATAGATCATTAGCAGCCAAAGCTGTGTTTGTAGGAAGAACAACATTTTCAGCTCTAGTGTGCAGGAAATCACTTACAATACTGTTTCCTGCCAAGACAGAATCTATTTTTGCAAAACAGTTCAAGACAACTAAATATTTAATCCACCATAGCAAATAATCACTCTGCTTCCCTGCTGAGCACATCTAATTATGTATGAAAGGATATTTGCAGAAAATGCCTCACAGCCTTGATTATTACACCAGTAGAGGTGGCCATTCATCCCATCAAGTTCATGCCGAATCCCTAATAGAAATCCAGTCAGTCTTATTTCCCTCTCTATTCTCTGACTGTATTTCCTTAAAGTGCTCCTCTAATTGCCGATTGGAATCACTGATGTCAGATTCCATCTTCCTCATATGCTGGAGTTCCAGATTGTTACTACATGAAGAAAGTTCTTCATCACATCTCCCTACAAATCCCTTGCCCACAACCTTACACATGAATCCCCCCCCCCCCCCGGCTGGAGTAACTCAGCAGACCAGGCAGCATCTCTGGAGAACATGGATGGGCGATGTTTCGGGTTGGGATCATTCTTCGGACTCTCAGAACAGGGTCGTCGAGCTGGTATCACAGAGGGGAGCAGTGAGAGAGGGTCTCACAGAACTCACGTCGGAGACCTTCAAATTAGGCATAACTGAGGAGATCCCTCAGACTTTATAAACTCACAGGGGGTACGCTTCCCTTCCTCCCTTTAAACCTACCTAGTCCACTGGAAAATGTATGAAACTACTGTGCATCATCTAAAATAATGTAAACTTAAAAGTATGTTGGATATTAATAGGAACACCATCCAAACAATCTGGAAAATCTGCCTGTCAGCACCAAAGCCTTGAGAGTGCAAGGGTTATCATAATCAACCTTGGATGCCATGTGATCAAGCCTTCCAGAGTAGCCTACCATGCGGACCCTTGTCGAATGCTTTCCATATATACAACATATACTGCTCTGCCCTCACCAACCTTTTTGGTCATGTCTTCAAAAAACTCAATCAGATTTGTGAGACACGAACTCCCAAGTACAAACCCGTGCTGACTATCCCTAATCAGCCCTTGTCTGTCTAAATGCCTGTATATCCTATCCCTCAGAATACTCTCCAATAACTTCAAATGTTAAGCTCATTGGCTTATAGTTCCCAGCATTTTCCCTGCAGCCCTTCTTGAATAGAGGCACAACATTTGCCACCCTTCACTCTTCCGGCACCTCTCCTGTATTTAAAGAGGACTCGTAAATTTCAACCAGGGCTCCCGCAATTTCCTCCCTGCTTTCCCACAATGTCCTCGGATATGTCTGATCAGATGCTGGAGATTTGTCTACCTTCATACACGATAGTACCTTCAGCACCTCTTCGACAGTAACACTGACTGCTCTCAAGACACTTCCATTGACTGCCCCATTCCTCTGTCCTACTGTGTTTCTCCTCGGTAAATAGAGGAGAAATACTAATTGATGACCTTGCCCTTGTCCTGTGGCTTCTCACAGAGTTGACAGCTTTGATTCCTGAGTGGTCCCACTCTTTCTCTCTAGTTACTCTTTTCCCCCTTATGTATTTATAAAATCTTTTGGGATTTCCCTTAATGCTATCTGCCAGAGCTGTCTCCTGGCCCCTTTTTGCCCTTCTGTTTTCCTTTTTTACTTTGCTTCTTGATCCCAGCTGCCTATACCTGTCCCACGTGTCCTTCTTATTCTTGACCAATGCCTAAATTTCTCTTGTCAGCCAAGCTTCTTTACGTTTGCCTGCCTTGCCCTTCACTCTCATGGGGACGTGCGTATCCTGAGCTTTTGTCAACACACTTTTAAAAACATCCCAATTGACTGATGTTCCTTTCCCCTGAATCAACCTGCCCCAATCAACTTGGGCGAACTTTCGCTCAAGTTGGCCTTATCCCAATTTAGCATTTTAACATGCGGGCCCTCACTGTCCCTATCCATAACTATCTAAAACCTAATCGAATGGTCACTGGTCCCAAAAAGGCTCCTCCACAAACACTTCATTCACCTTCCCAATTTCCCAAGAGTAGATCAAGTGTTGCCTCTCACACGTGGGGCCCTCTACATGTTGCTGTAGAAAACTCTTCTGAACCCTTTTGAGAAATTGCACCCCATCTAAACCTTTCACACTATGATTTTCCCAGTCAATTTTGGGAAAGTTAAAAACCCTTAAAATAACAACCTGATTTGACTTACAACTGTCTGCAACCTCCTGGCATGCTTGTTCTTCTAATTCCCGTTGACTATTTGGAGGTCTGTAGTACAAGGTGATCATCCCTTTCTTGTTCCTCAGCTCCACCCATATAGCCTCACTAGACAAACCTTTCGTAATGTCACCTCTCACCACTGCCGTGACATCCTCCTTAACCAATAACGCAACCCCTTCCTCTTTTACCCTCACCCCCGTCTCTCCTCAAGCAGCTGTATCCATGACATTGAGCTGCCAGTCCTGCCCCTCTCTAAACCAGGTTTCAGTAACGGCTACAACGGCTAGGAGCAGAATTAAGTTACAGAAGCAGACATAGGCCATTCGGCCTATCAAATCTACTCTGCCATTCAATCATGGCCATCATTCCCTCTCAACCCATTCTCCTGCCTTCTCCCCCTAATCCCTGATACCCTTACTGATCAAGAATCTGTCAATCTCTGCCTTATAAATATCAATTGATAGCCTCCACAGTGGCAATTAATGCTACAGATTCACTACCCTCTGACTAAAGAAATTCCTCCTCATCTCCTTTCTGAAGGTACATCCTTTTATTCTGAAGCTATGGCCTCTGAGCCTAAACTCTCCCACTAGGGAAAACATCCTCTAATAGAAGTTCTTCCAAACCAATCAACACAAGGATGGAGTTAAATAGTACAGAACCTGGCCCTTCAGCCCAATTCAACCATGCAACCAAGATACCCATCTAGGCTAGTCCCATTTGCCTGTGTTTGACCCACATCCATCTAAAACTTCCCTATCCATGTACAGTGCCCTCCATAATGTTTTGGACAAAGACCCATCATTTATTTATTTGCCTCAGTACTCCACAATTTCAGATTTGTAATTAAAATAAAATCACGTGGTTAAAGTGCATGTTGTCAGATTTTAATAAAGAACTTTTTATACATTTTGGTTTTACCATGTAGAAATTACAGCAGTGTTTATACATAGTCTCCCCAATTTCAGGGCACCATAATGTTTGGGACACAGCAATGTCATGTAAATGAAAGTAGTCGTGTTTAGTATTTTGTTGCATATCCTTTGCATGCAATGCCTGCTAGAAGTCTGCGATTCATGGACATCACCAGTTGTTGGGTGTCTTCTCTGGTGCCAGGCCTGTATTGCAGCCATCAATACAATACAATACAATACCGTTTATTGTCATTTGAACCTCAAATGAAGTTCAAACAAAATCATTAGCTTATGCTTGTTTTTGGGGCTAGTCCCCTTCAGTTTTCTCTTCAGCATATCAAAGGCATGCTCAATTGGGTTCAGATCGGGTGATTGACTTGGCCACTCAAGAATTGATCTTTTTTTTGCTTTGAAAAACTCCTTTGTTGCTTTAGCAGTATGTTTGGGATCATTGCTTGCTGTTGAATGAATCGCCGGCCAATGCATTTTGAGGCATTTGCTTGAACTTGAGCAGATAAGATGTGTCTACACACTTCTGAATTCATTATGCTGCTACCATCAGCAGTTGTATCATCAATGAAGATAAGTGAGCCAGTACCTTCAGCAGCCATACATGCCCAGGCCATAGCACCCCTACCACCGTGTTTGACACTGGGGGGCGCTGGACTGCCAGCAGCCTCTGCCTGCAGCCCGTTTGTTTTTCCATCTTTTTTTTTTTTTAGTCAGTTTAAAGTTTGTTTTTGGGGGAGTCTTTAACTTTTCTATGTGGGGGAGGGGGGCAGGGTAAGAGGGAAACTAACTCCCAGTCGCTTCCTGGCGGGGACGCGACTATTTCTCCGAGTCGCGTCCTCGCCCCCCACCACGCGGCCTACCTCCTGGATCGGAGTGGTCTTTCATGCCGGGGACCGGGAACCGGACCAGAGCTGCAACAGCGGCGGGGCTGGAGTCACCACGGAGCGGGCGATGCCTACCTGGATCGCTGTTGGAGCTCCGGAGCGTTGGGCCGCTGCTCCAACATTGTGGAGCTCTGGTCTAGAGAGCTCCCAACGCGGGCGGCGCTGGCCGTCATCGTGGAGTCCTGGGGCCCTTTGCCGAGGGCCTCCAGCGTTGCATCTCCACCCGGCGCGGCCTGCGGACTTTGGGAGCCGCGGACTCCGGTAGGAGGGGGCAGACTCGGGGTCCAGGCCGCTGAGGACATCCCCCAGCCCCGACTTACATCGGACTTACATCACCCCGGGGAGCGGGCCTGAACATCAGGCTGCCCGTAGCAGCAACTGCAGAGGGCTCGGGGAGGCCCCGACCACGGGGGAACATCAGGGGAAGACTGACTTTGGTGCCTTCCCTCACAGTGGGAAACTTTGATCCTGCTGTGGGGGGATGTTTTATGTTGAATCCTATCTACTCCATGTTGTGTTCTTTATTTTTAATGCATGGTTGTATGGTGATTTAATTTCGCTGTGCCAATTGGCATATGTGACAAATAAATGCATCTTAGGTGAGGTGGTATGCTATGGATCTTGGGCAGTTCCTTCTCCCCTCCATACTTTGCTCTTACCATCACTCTGATATGTTAGTCTTGTCTCATCTGTCCACAAGACCTTTTTCCAGAACTGTGGTTGCTCCTTCAAGTGGTTCTTGGCAAACTGTAATCTGGCCATCCTATTTCTGCGGCTAACCAGTGGTTTGCATCTTGCAGTGTAGCCTCTGTATTTCTGTTCATGAAGTCTTCTGCGGACAGTGGTCATTAACAAATCCACACCTGAAGAGTGTTTCTGATCTGTCGGACAGGTGTTTGGGGATTTTTCTTTATTATAAAGAGAATTCTTCTGTCATCAGCTGTGGAAGTCTTCCTTGGCCTGCCAGTTCCTTTGCAATTAGTAAGCTCACCAGTGCTCTCTTTCTTCTTAATGATGTTCCAAACAGTTGATTTTGGTAAGCCTACGGTTTCCCTAATGTCTCTAACAGTTCTATTCTTGTTTCTCAGTCTCATAATGGCTTCTTTGACTTTCATTGGCACAACTTTGGTCCTCATGTTGATAAACAGCAATAAAAGTTTCCAAAGGTGATGGAAAGACTGGAGGAAAGACTAGGCGCTGAGAGCTCTCATACCTGCATGAAGGAGTCAATCATTTCATTATTTCAAGAATTTCATTGTCCTATCTGGGACACATGACAATAAAACTCTCTTTATTCTTGAATTAAACACACCTGAGCAATTACAAACGCCTGTGAAGCCATGTGTCCCAAATATGATGGTGCCCTGAAATGGGGGGGACTAGGTATAAACACAGCTGTAATTTCTATATGGTGAAACCAAATGTATAAAAATGACCTTTATTAAAATCTGACAATGTGCACTTTAACCACATGTGATTTTTTCCTATTACAAATCTCAAATTGTGGAGTTCAGAAGCAAATAAATAAATGATGGGTCTTTGCCCCAAACATTATGGAAGGCATTGTACCTGTCGCAACGAATAGGAACTGGCACAAAGGACCATGCTTGAAACTCAAAGGACCCTGTGAATGACTGACACTCGAAGGACCCTGTGGAATTCAAAGGAGTTAGTTAATTGCCAGTGAAAAGGATACTTGTGGTCGAAGCTGTACCATAGTCTGAAGAGCCATGCGCTTTCCTGCTTTGTCGTGCTGGTCCTTTCAGGGTGCGCAACGTCCTGGGAGGAAAAAACAGAAAGCACATTTTCACCAAGTTTAAATGGCAACATATTAAAAGGACCCAGTTAATCAACAACCCCCTCACATAGGAAATGACCCCAAATGATTTTCACAGAGGAGCATCTAGGGAAAATGATGTTTTCAAGGGTATCGCCAGCGACAACCATCAATTGGGAGTCAACAAGAGTAGAGACAGTAGGTGTCTTGCCCAGAGTAGGGAAATCGAGGACCAGAGGGTATAGGTTCATGGTGAACAGGAAAAGATTCTCCATGGTCCTGCAAATTATTTTCCCTCAATAATCCATTCCCTCAAGGAAACCCCTGACTCATTCTGGACCCACCAACCTCAACGCAGTAAATTCCAGATTATATCTAACCCTTGCTCAGAAATTGTTTTTTTCCCCTCCTTATTCCTCTTTTATATTTTGCTTTCTTGTTTCCCTGCTCCATGAACCCAATCTTATTGGAAACTATAGGACACAAAGTGCTGGAGAGACTCAGCAGGTCAGGCAGCATCTCTGGAGGACATGGATAGTTAATGTTTCAAGTCGAGATTCTTCTTCGGGTCTAAAGAAGGGTCTCGACCTGAAACATCACTCATCCAGGTTCTCCAGAGATGCTGCCTGACCCGCTGAGTAACTCCAGCATTTTGTCTCCTTTTGTGTATAAACCATCATCTGCAGTTCCTTGTTTCTATCTTGTTTCCTCCTTCTTTTTAAATCCAGCTAAACCAGTCATAATCTCATTGATGTTCAAGGTGTAGGTGTAAAGCACACTAGGCTTGGTATTGATACTAAAACCTTGGTAATGAATAAAGTTGGCAGCATAAACATTGCTATTAAATGTCGTTATTTGATCTGTTGAACAAGTTTAAATCCTTCATTAATGCCAGTGAAGGAATCTGATACCACACCGATAAAGTCACCCAATCCCTCCTTGCTGTGTTGCCCTCAAGCACTGCAATCTGTCCTTTTGTCCAAGCCAGGCTTTAATGGCTCTGTCATAGTTTCCATGACCGGCCTCAGACCAGTTTCTTTGAACTACATTACACTACTTTCAAAAGCCGCCTCTCGATTCTTCTTCAGGAACAAGGAGCCCCTCCACCCAATTTAAAATGATGGCATAGCTGATCTAAACAGCAACCCAGTTAACCTACTTTTGCTTCACAATTGCTTGACACCATCGTACAACAAAATCATGCCTGCAGATAGAAACATAGAAAATAGGTGCAGGAGTTGACCATTTGACCCTTCCAGCCAGCACCGCCATTCAATATGATCATGGTTGGTCATCCAGAATCAGTACCCCGTTCCTGCTTTCTCCCCTTATCCCTTAATTCCGTTAGCCCTAAGAGCTGTATCCAACTCTTTATTAAATACATCCAGTGAATTGGTCTCCACTGCCTTTTGTGGCAGAGGATACAACCAACTCGCCTCTCTCTGGGTGAAAACGTTTTTCCTCGTCTCAGTCCTAAATGGCCTGCCCCTTATTCTTAAACTGTGACCCCTGGTTCTGGACTCCCCCAACATCAGCAACATTTTTCCTGCATCTAGCCTGTCCAATCACTTAATAATTTTATATCCTCTCTCAGCCTTCTAAATTTTGGTGAATATAAGCCCAGTCGATCCATCCCGGATATTAACCTGGCGAACCTACGCTGCACTCCCTCAATAGCAAGAATACTCTTGGTCATTCTTGCACACTCTTGGTCATTTTAATAATGGGTGTGGAGTTGCGGTTAAGAATTAATTTTCAAATCATACTATCCAGGTATTAACCACACTGCATGAAAGTGTGGTTCAGATTCTCTCCCATCTGGACTTTAGTGTAGCTTATTTTAGTTCAGAGATACAGAATGGAAACAGGCCCATATCTCTTAGGCCTTTTGAGCCTCAAAGTCCATGTGCACCTCATACCTAAAATATGGCAATTCGCCACAAGAGTTCCTCTCCATCGACTCAATCTTAACAAATTTGAATCTGTCATTCGGTTAACAAATAACAGATTTAAGACGAGAGGGAAAATATTGTAAGGGGACCTGGGGGGCAACGTTTACACAGAGGGTGGTGGGTATGTGGCATGAGCTGTCAGGGGAAGTGGGAGAGTCCAGTACAACATTTAAAAGACACTTGGACAGCTTCTGGGATAGGAAACGTTTGGAGAGAGATGGGCCGTATGCTGGCAAGTGGGACCAGCTCAGACTGGCAGCTTGGTCCGCATGGCTAGATTGGGCCAAGGACCTATTGCACGCTGCAAAGCACTTTGACTCTGAGGGAGGAGAGGAAAATTTAGCACAGGTCTGGAGCCGATTGCATGATGGGGATCACAGAAGCAGAAACCTCACAATGCCTATTCAGATGTAACCTTCAGGTAAAGTTGCTGGAAGCATCTTAACAGGGGCAGCACGGAGGAGTTGCTGCCTTACAGAGCTTAGATCGTGACGACAATTGCTGTCTGTACGGAGTTTGTACGTTCTCCCAGTGACCTGCGTGGGTTTTCTCTGGGAGCTCCAGTTTCCTCCCACACTGCAAAGAAGTACAGCTTTGTAGGTTAATCGGCTTGGTAAAATTGTAAATTGTCCCTGGTGTGTGTATGATGGTGTTAATGTGCGGGGATCGCTGGTTGGCGTAGACTCTATGCCCTGTTTTCGTGATGTATCTCTAAATTAGACTAAGCTAAACAGATAACACCTCAACCTTCACTAATCTCCTCCAAGCTTCCAGCTTTGTAGGCTCTCTTTGCAAAAGGCCTTCAGGCAGTTGGCCAAGTTATAATTTCTGCACTGCAGTTTATGTCCATCTATGGTTAAGATAGCTAGATTTTCTTTATTCTGGTTTTTAACTTAAATTTCCCAGTTGTCACAGAGGGATTTGAACTCAAGGGTCTGAATCACTCCTGGCTTCTGGATGCTACAATAATCTTAGCCTCATTTATTTTGTTTTGCAAATACAGGAATTGAAAGAAGAATGGAGGACTCAAAAATATCATAGTAAATGCATCCCATTTTCCAGATCCTTAACCGACGCCAACCCAAGCTGAACTCGGCCTTTGATCTCAGGAAATCTTTGCCAGATATTGGAAAAACAATTGCGTGGAACTATTGGTCAAGTGAAGGAAAAACACCAACTCTCGGTAACCCATCTGCCACTTGGTGATTGCCCTGCGATGACTTACATCTTGAATCACTTGGAAACTCTCGTTGCTGGGAGCGGGGTCCTGATCTGGATCGACTCCGACTCTGAAAGAGAAAAGTCAAAAGATGGTGAAGTCAAGTTCAAGGCTAGTCTGCAATTCTCATCACTGCACCTTCATTGAAAGATGAAGCAATAACTGTGCGGGTGCTGGAGAGGTTCACAGATACAGTAATCTCGTCCTTCATGCACCCCCAGGGACAGTGTGGTTGGTAACATGTCTCATCCAGTACCACAGCCCACACAACGATTTTAACCTTCCTCTAAATTCAATTGGGAAAGAATGACGAACTGTGCCATGTTCAAGCTAGTTCAGTGAGTCCAGGTGAGTGAACCTCACCTGCGGCAAGTTTGCAGCTGTTTTCTTTGAGACAGAAATGAGTAAGGGGGAGACTTTACATAAAACAGTACAGCAGGGGAGCAGGCCCTTCCTCCCACAATGCACGTGCCAAACACGATACCAGGAAAAACTAAGCTCATCAGCACGTGTTCCACATCCGTCCATTCTCTGCATATCCATGTGTCTATCTAAAAGCCTCTTAAACTTGGCTAGCATGGACATGGTGGGCTGAAGGGCCAGTTCAGTACAATTCAGGCACCCACCACACTCTCTGTAAACAATAACGTACCCGACACATCTCCATCAAACTTTGCCCTTCTCACCGTAAAGCTGTGCCCTTTAATCTTTGTCATTCCCACCCGGGGAAAAAAGGTTCTCACCACCTACCTTACCCATGCCTCTCATAATTTTATATGCTTCTGATCAATTCAACCTCTGGTGCACCAGCAAAAAGAATCCAAGTTTGTCCAACTTTTTATAGCTTAGAGATACAGAGAGGAAACAGACCCTTCGGCCCACCTAGTCCGTGCCGACCAGCGATCCCCGCACATTAACACGATCCTACACACACTAGGGACAATTTACACTTACACCAAACCAATTATCCTACAAACCTGTACGTCTTTGGAGTGTGGGAGGAAACCCTAGATCGCGGAGAAACGGGGTCACGGGGAGGACATACAAACTCCGTGCAGACAGCACCCGTAGTCGGGATGGAACCCGAGTTGGCTGCAAGCGCCTTAAGGCAGCAACTCTACCGCTGCGCCTCCGTGGCCGCCTTGTAACTGATGAACCATTAATCTAGGCAACACTCTGGTAAACCTCTTCTGCACCCTCGCCAAAGCCACCACATAAGCGAGGTGTGTAGAATTATGAAGGGCCTAAATAGCAGACGTAAGATGAATGATTTTTGTTTTTACTGTATACCAAATGGCATGAATTTCAAGTTAATCGTAGGTTTACAAGTGTACAGGTATTGTTACAGCGATGTAAGACCTGGCACACTTAAGAGTACTGCGTGCATTTCTGGTCATCCTGCCATCTCATCAAAATAAGGATGTCATTAAACTGGAAAGAGTACATAAAAGACTTGAGGATGCTACCAGGACTGGAGGGGGTTTGCGTTATAAAGAGAGGCTGGGTAGGCTATGGCTTGTCTTCCCTTGCAGGAGAGGAGGCTGTCCGGTGATCTTACAGCGGCATATCAAATCATGAGGGGTATAGATCAGGTGAATGTTCACAGACTTTTTCCGAGGGTAGGGAAGTGTTAAACTCGAGGGCATAGAGTTAAGGTGAAGGGGTAATATTTTAAGGTGACCCGAGCGGCAACGTTTACACAGAGGATGGTGGGTACGAGGTGTGATCTGTGAGAAGAAGTGGTGGGGTCAGGTACAACATTAAAAAAAAACATTTGGACAGCTACGTGGATAGGAAAGGTTTGGAGAGATTTGGGCCACTTGCAGGCAAGTGGGACCCGCTCAGTTCGGGAGCTTGGTTGGCATGGGTGATTTGGGCTGAAAGGCAATTTCCATGCTACATCACTATGAGAGATGTGGAAAATCTGGATGAGGCATAGTCTAGAGCTCATTGCTTGATAAGGTCATAAAGGCATAAACATCATCATACCTATTAAGTATTTAGATATGACTTGCAGATATATTTGGTTTTAAACTAATTGTCATTGTGTACCGAGGTATAGTGAAAAGCTTTTGTTGCGTGCTAACCAGCCAGCGGGAAGACTACACATGATTACAATCTAGCCATTTATAGTGTAGATAAGGGAATAACCTTTAGTGCAAAGTAATCCCTGTAAAATCCGATCAAAGATAGTCCCAGGGTCACCAATGAGGTAGATAGTAGTTCCGGACTGCTTTGTGGTTGTGGTAGGATGGTTCAGTTGCCTGATAACAGCTGGAACAGTTTTTATCATCATGCCATCAGGCTTCTGAACTCATAAACACATCATATATGTTGATTATTTTATTTATTATTGTCTTTTACCTACCAATGTCACTTTTATCTTTTTTTATCCTTGAAATATCATTGCTGAGGTGACCCGTTGTCTTGTCAAACACATTTAATTGTACCATTGACCCCGTGTTAACCTACATATGACAAATAAAACTGAACTGAACTGAAACTGTCCCTGTATTTGGAGGTGTTATGGTACCCGTCACAACTACAATGACTTATTGCAACCCAGCGGTATAAATATTGATTTCTTTATCTTCAAGTAACCCTTGCATTCCCCTCCCTCCACCACCCTAGTCATCGTACTAGTTTCACTGTCGTCCTGTTGAGATTCACTATCCATATAACGCGCTACCATCTACCCCACATCCAACAACAGACCATTGTGGGCTCGACCTTTCCTTGATCAAAGATGCTTTTTGCATTTCTTTCATTCATTTGTTGTATTACCACCGATATCTCTCATTTCCCTTTCCCCTGAATCTCAGTCTGAAGAAGGGTCACAACCCGAAATGTCACATATTCCTTTTCTCCAGAGACGCAACCTAACCTGCTGTGTTACTCCAGTTTTTTGTGTCTATCAGTGCAAGTCAGCATTGGCAGTTTCCTCCTACGCATGACAGAATGATTTCCTGTGTTGCAGATATTCTAAGGTATTACAGCATGCAGTGGATCACAGTATCTGAAGAGCAAGCAGGTTCAAAGTTTGACCACACTAACTTTCCTGTTGAAATGCCTCAAATTCACTAGCTATTTAAGGCAGCAGATGCCAGGTTAACAAGAATGATCCCGGGAATGAGTAGGTTATCCTATGAAGAGCATTTATCTCCACTGGGTCTGTACTCGCTGGAGTTTAGAAGAATGAGGGGAGACCTTATTGAAACATGATACAGAATAGTAAAATGCTTGGGTAGAGTGGATCTGGAGAGGATGTTTCCACTCGTGGGAGAGTCTAGGACTAGTCATAGCGTCAGAATTGAAGGACATTCTTTAAGGAAGGAGATGAGAAGAAATGTATTTAGTGAGACGGTGGTGAATCTGTGGGGTTCACTCCCACAGAAGACTGTGGAGGCAAAGTCAGTGGATATTATGAAGGCAGAGATAGATAGATTCTTGATTAGTACGGGTGTCAGAGGTTATGGGGAGAAGGCAGGAGAATGGGGTTAGGAGGGAGAGATAGATCACCATGATTGAATGGTCGAGTAGACTTGATGGGCTGAATGGCCTAATTCTACTTCTATCACTTATGACCTTATAACTCACAGATTCGGTAAAAGGTTTCCACGTGAAGCTCTGTCAAGTCCTTTAGTTGTGATTGCATATGAGGTGCAAGGTGCCACAGAAAACAATTAGTGTCTAAAATCAAGTTAATCCATCTAGGCACAGACAGTTCCTTCAATCAGACTTTAATCAATGCAGCAGTAAGCTTCACTGATGTAAACACATGCATCACTGTTCCAGTTTCCTCACTGTAGCAAGAGCAAGATCTTGTATTCTCTGCAGCACTTTGTAAAGGTTTGATATGTAGGAAGGAGCTACTGGTTTACATCGAAGATGGACACAAAATGCTGGAGTAACTCAGCGGCTCAAGCAGCAGCATCTCTGGAGAAAGGGAATAGGTGACCTGTCGGGTTGAGACCCTTCACTAGACAGAGAGTCGGGGGGGGAGGGTAACTAGAGGAATGAAAAGTTACAAAGAACAAATGAATGAAAGGTATGAAAAAAACAAATCAAAGCCAGCAACGACGATTAAGGAATGGTGGGACCCACTGCCATCCATTGTGGGGAAGGTGATAACAAGTGCGTACAAACAATGAGACTGCAGCGAAACTAGCTGTGTAGAAAGAAACGGCAGATGCTGGTTTAAACTGAAGATCGACACAAAATGCTGGAGTAACTCAGCGGGGCAGGGAGCATCCCTGGAGAGAAGGAGTGGGTGACATTTTGGGTCGAGACCCTTCTTCAGACGAGGATAGGCACAAAATGTCACCCGGTGGCACCGTCAGCGATGACAGTCTCACCAACAGTCTGCCTGTCTTTTCGTCTTTTTTTGTTATTTTTAGTGTATATTAAAAAATGTGTTAATGTTCTCTGGTTTGTTTTGGGCGGGGGTGGGTCGGAGGAAACCCTTTTTTTTCAATGTCTTACCTTGGCAGAGATGCGATTGTTTTCCGGGTTGTATCTGCGGTCGCTCTGCGGCCTAACATCCTGGAGCTGACGGCCTTGCTGGAGACTGACTTTGAGCACCACCGCGGGCCGTGGACTTACCATCGGAGCCTGCGATCCCTCGCCTGTAGACTGATGTCGGGAAGCTCCCAAGTCGCAGAAGGTTCGACCAGCCCCGACCCGTCCGATCGCCCTGCGCGGGGGAAGCTGAGATCCCCCCCAATGCGGGAGCTTGATCGCCCCGACGCGGAGGGCCCGACCGCCGGCTGCGGGAGCCAAGATCGTCCCGTCAACGGAAGGCTCGCGAGGCCCTCGACCGCGGGAGAACAAAGAAGGGAAGAGATTGAACTTTTTTTTTTTCGCCTTCCATCACAGTGAGGAATGTGGAGGAGTCACTGTGGTGGATGTTTACGTTAAAATGTATTTTGTGTGTTCTGTTGCTTTTTATTGGTATGACTGTATGGCAAATCAAATTCTTTGTATGTTGCAAAACATACTTGGCTAATAAAGTATGATTATGATTATGATGATTATGAAATGCTGGAATAACTCAGAGAGACAGGCAGCACTTCTGGAGGGGAGGAATGGGTTATGTTTCGGGTCGAGACCCTTCTTCAGACTTGGGGTAGACACAAAATGCTGGAGTAACTCCACGGGACAGGCAGCATATGTGGCGGGAAGGAATGAGTGACGTTTCGGGTCGAGAACCTGCTTCAGACTTGTCAGGGGAAAGGGAAAGGAGAGATATAGACGATAATGTAGAGAGATAAAGAACAATGAACGGAAGATACGCAAAACAGTTACGATAATAAAGGAAACAGGCCATTGTTAGCTGATGGTTGCGTGAAAACGAGATGCTGGTGCGACTTGGGTGGGGGAGGGATAGAGAGAGAGAGGGAATGCCAGGGTTACTTGATGTTAGATAAATCAATATTCATACCACTGGGCTGATGTTCGGGGCAAATTTGATTTTGACAAGAATGATACATGAAGAGATTGAAATGCATAAAATTCTGTGAGGGCTTGATATAATTGATTTAGAGATGCTGCATTCCCACAATTACGAATCGAATAAGTTCAACTTGAACTGCCCACTGAAGTCTAAAACTCTGCTGTGTCCTCACCCACAAATCCCCTTAAGCTGTCAGGATCAAGGATGAACTTGCTTCCACACCACTCTCTCTGAGTTGTCAGATCAATGAGGCCATTGCAGCAACTTGCCCACGCTGACCAACACGCCTCATTTACACTAGTACCACCCAAGCCGTGCCTGGCCCATAACCCTCTCAATCCTGTCCTGTCCAAATGTCCAAATGTTATGAAAGTACCTGCCTCAACTACCTCCTCTGGCAGCTCGATCCACATACCCACCACCCAGACGACTCCTATAGTCGTGAGAGGTCATGAGACGTCTCCTATGGTCGTGAGAGGTCACCCGCGACACGTCGCCAGGGGTCGCCTGAATGGTCGTGAGAGGTCTCCAAAGAGTCGTAGCGTCTTTCTGGTCGCCGCTGAATTTTCTACATGTTGAAAATTTCGGCAACCTATCACAGGTGCCGGCAGTCGCCTGTAAAGGTTGCGTAAGTGGGACAGGCCCTTCAGGTTCCTCTTACTCCCTCATCGTATACCTATGTCCTCTGGGTCCCAATTCCCATACTCTGGGCATTTACATGATCTATTCCTCTACTGATCTTGTACACCTCTATAAGATCACCCCTCATCCTCCTGCACTCCAGGGAAGGCTCAACCTCCCCATGTAATTCAGGCGCTCGAGTCCTGACAACATCCTCGAGTCCTGGCAACATCCTCTCTGCGATTGTATGGTGCTGAATTTAATACTCTAGCCATTGATTGATGTGCAATTAAAACAAATCCGAGAAGTCAGTGTAGCATTTCAGTTGTGATCACATTCTCCTCAAGGTTAGCTCTATGAAGCCGATTGTATGATCAGTTTTACTGAGGGTGTGATGCAGTGTTACAAACAGCATAGATACAAAGTGCTGGAGTAACTCAGCGAGACAGGCAGCATCTCTGGCGAGAAGGGATGGGTGACGTTTCGGGACGAGTCCCTTCTCCAGACTCCTTCACCTTGAACCTATGTCCTCTAGTCCTTGATTCCCCTACTCCGGGCAAGAGACAAACAGCATGCTGGCTTCCTGTACAGTGACTAATGGGCAACATTTTTTTATTCACCCGGTCACCCTTTCAAACAACTAGAGTAAACCCCAGTAACCATGCCAAGGTTGTCGCTCTCCTTTATTAAAGACACCGTAATCCTCCGAGCTGTCAAGTCTTGCAGAAGTCTAGTTTAATCCTTTGAACAGTTTCCGTTCTTTGTTGGTTTGGTTGGTGAGGTAGAGGAACACAGGGGCAGAATTTGGATCATCGCAAAAATGGAAGTGCATTAAAGCAAACGATTCAAATTATTAATAAGTAAACCATTCACCTTTTTCCATTGGGTCACTGACTATTTTGAAATGATGGGCCACTATTGGCAAGCCAGCTCTGTAGTTTAAAACTGAAGGCGAGAGATAAGAAGAACCCTTAATGGCCAATTATTGCTCGGGTGCTGGACTCAATGATGAACCTGGTGGCAGTGAGCAAGCTGAAACCTCACCATTTGGCCACCAGTCTTTGCTTCATCTTCACACAGAGGGTGGTGGGTACATGGACCAAGCAGCCAGAGGAGAGCATGAGGTCATAAGTGATAGGAGTAGAATTAGGCCATTCAGCCCATCAAGTCTACTCAGCCAGTCAATCATGGCTGGATCTATCTCTCCCTCCCAACCCCATTCTCCTGCCTTCTCCCCATAACTTTTGACACTTGTACCAATCAAGAATCTATCTATGTGTTAAAGAAGGAACTGCAGATGCTGGAAAATCGAGGGTACACAAAAGGCTGGGGAAACTCAGCGGGTGCAGCAGCATCTAAGGAGCGAAGGGGATAGGCGACGTTTCGGGTCGAGACCCTTCTTCAGACTGATGGGGGGGGGGGGGGGGGCGGGGAGAAGAAAGGAAAAAGGAGGAGGAGCCCGAGGGTTGAGGGAGAGGTAGGAAGGGGAGGAGACAGCAAGGGTTAACAGAATTGAGAAAATTCAATGTTCAAGCCCAGAGGATGCAGACTCCCCAAGCGGAGTGCTGTTCCTCCAATTTGCGGTGTTATTCACCGATATAGATCAGCTGACATCTGGAGCAGCGGATGCAGTAGATGAGGTTGGAGGAGGTGCAGGTGAACCTCTGTCGGACCTGGAAGGACTGCTTGGGTCCCTGAAAGGAGTGGAGGGGGGATGTGGAGGGGGGAGGTGAAGGGACAAGTGTTAGCATTTCTTGCGGTTGCAAGGGAAAGTGCCCGGGGAAGGGGTAGAGTGGGAGGGGAGGGAAGAATTGACAAGGGAGTTGCGGAGGGAGCGGTCTTTGCGGAAGGCAGACAGGGGGGGAGATGGGAAGATGTGGCGAGTGGTGGGATCCCGTTGGAGGTGGCGAAACTGGCGGAGGACTATGTTTTATGTGCCAGCTGGTGAGACCAGGGAGACTCTGCCCTTGTTGCGAGTGGCAGGGCACGGGGTATCCCTGGTGCGAGCCTCATCAATCCCCTTCCCTTCCTCGTGTCCTTATCAACCTCCATCCCCTTCCCCCAACTTTCCTCTGCCTACGCCGCATCTGCAGGATGAGGTGTTCCACACCACTCACAAATGTCTCCTTCAGTGAACCTCCCCCCCTCCACTCCTTTCAGGGACCCAAGCAGTCCTCCTCCATACCGGGCAGAGGTTCACCTGCACCTCCTCCAACCTCATCTACTGCTCTAGATGCCAGCTGATCCTCATATCGGTGAGATCAAGCGGAGGCTTGGCGATCGTTTCGCCGAACACCTCCGCTCGGTCCGCAATAACCAACCTGACCTCCCGGTGGCTCCCGACTTCAGCTCAGCAGCTCAGCACTTCAACTCCCCCTCCCATTCCGTAACCGACCTCTGTGTCCTGGGCCTCCTTCCACGGCCAGAGTGAATAACACCACAAATTGGAGGAACAGCACCTCATATTCCGCTTGGGGAGTCTGCATCCTCTGGGCTTGAACATTGCATTTTCTCAATTCTGTTAACCTTTGCTGTCTCCTCCCCTTCCCACCTCTCCCTCAGCCCTCGGGCTTCTCCTCCTCCTCCTCCTCCTTTTTCCTTTCTTCTCCCCACCCCCCCCCCCCCCCCCCCCCACCTCCCATCAGTCTGAAGAAGGGTTTCAGGCCGAAACGTCGCCTATGCCCTTCGCTCCTTAGATGCTGCTGCACCTGCTGAGTTTCTCCAGCCTTTTGTGTACCCAAGAATCTATCTATCTCTGCCTTAAAAATATCCACTGACTTGTCCTCCACAGCCTTCTGTGGCAAAGAATTCCGCAGCTTCACCACCCTCTGACTAAAGACATTTCTCTTCATCTCCTTCCTAAAAGAACATCCTTTAATTCTGAGGCTATGACCTCTAGTCCTAGGACTTTCCCACAAGTGGAAACATCCTCTCCAGAGATGGTTGAGGTAGGTACTATAACGCTATTACACAAAACGCACACCTCCAGATTCAGGGACAGTTTCTTCCCAGCTGTTACAAGGCAACTGAATCACCCTACCACAGCCAGAGAGCAGTCCTAAACTACTATCTACCTCATTGGGCTATCTTTGATCGGACTTTACTGTCTTTACCTTGCCTAATGGTTCGATTGTAACCATGTATAGTCTTTCCGCTGACTGGTTAGTACGCAACAAAAGCTTTTCACTGTACCTCAGTACACATGACAATAAACTAAACTCAAAACAAAAAAATTAAAACAACATTTGGATAGGTACATGGATAGGAAAGGTTTGGAGGTGAATGGGCCAAACGTGAGCAGATGGAATTAGTCTTGATGTGCAATCTTGGTCGGTGTGGGAAAGTGAGCTGAAAGGCCTGTTTCGGTGCTTTAAATTGTAACTATGGCTCGATTAGCCATACGAGGTGCATGCAGCTGATGTCCAGTTTTCATATGACCGACAATTATTGTTCAGTTCTACTCAAGCTGGCAGCTCTCCCCCTTCTCCCCAATGATGTTGACGGAACCGCTGATCTTTTCTGGAACTTTCTGTCGCACAATTTGATGTGCAGCAGAACTGCTTCCTACTCTGCTCCAAACTCACAAGAGGACTCCTGTTACATTACTGTTGCAGGTGGAGACACAGGGCAAAAGACGATGTGTCGGAGGAACTCAGAAGATCAGGCAGCAGCTGCGGGGGGCAATCGAGACCCTGCATGAGGACTCATCAGTAATGCAAGCATATCTGTCCCAGGGCTCACAGGGTGATGTGTAGGAAGGAACTGCAGACGCTGGTTTAAACCAAAGATACACACAAAATGCTGGAGTAACTCAGCGGGACAGGCAACATCTCTGGAGAGAAGGAATGGGTGAGGTTTCGGGTCGAGACCTTTTTTCAGACTCCTTCATCTTGAACCCAAGTCCTCTGGTCCTTGATTCCCCTACTCTGGGCAAGAGACTCTGTGCATCTATCCGATCAATTCCTCTCATGACTTTGTAAACTGTGCTCTGTGTGGAGAATGTCCCGATTCACTTCTCCAAATATTTCAACAGTCAGGGGGCAATATCTAGGATGGATTTGAAGCAAGGTTCTGAGGAAAAAAGGCTTGCCTTCTAATCTTCCACGCCATTCACATCCTGAAGCCGCCTTAGGCAGTGGATCTATAGACTTTAGACATTACAGGCCCTTCAGCCCACTGTGTCCGTGCCAACCAGCGATCATCCTGTACACCAACACTATCCAACACATTGTTTTCAAGACAGTTAACCTCCAAACTTTACCACCAATAATTGGCCATCATGTGTTTGGAGTGTGGGAGGAAACCAAAGCGCGCGGGGAAAGCCCGCGCAGTTGCAGGGAGAACATACAAATTCCGCACAGACAGCAGCCAAAGTCAGGTTCAAACCCGAGTCTCTGGCACTGCAAGGCAGCAACTCTAGTGCTATGCCACCGTGCCGCTACTTCAGCTGAGATCGATCAAATTAGCATTGCAAAACCAGGATTAGGTAAAATGGCTGGAGGAGGGCTTATGCAGTTGATATATCGGCTTAAAACCTGCCCTGTCGTTACTGGCAAGCCTTTCTTGGCCACGTGGTTTGGAGGGAGTCACCATTACCACAAGCCGTGGAGTGTTTCAATACAGGCTCCCCACCAGTCATCACAGGGCAACTAAACCACAAACAATAAATAACCTGCCCCTGTTGTGTCAACTTCAACAGGAAGGACTGGGGGAGCAGGTACAAGGAATAACAAGTTTAAAGCGCCGCTTCAGATCACGCGACACCTCAAATTGCACATCCCTGTTGGAGGGAGTTCCAATCTCCTGGAATTCTAACAACACCATGCGGGTAACTTCATCACACAAGACAACAGTGGTTTAAAACTAGTGTCCTTCAAGCCTCACAAAGAGTGCTTATTGCCAATAAATAACTCGACATGCAGTCACTGTTGTAAAACAGTTACCGTGACAACCTAATTGTAAACAATAAGCTCCCAACTCTAACACCCTACAAACATGAAGGATCCCGACCCAAAACATCACCCATCCCTACTCTCCAGAGATGCTGCCTGTCCCGCCGAGCTTTTTGTGCTGATATTCTTTTGAGCAATACTTGTTTAAGGATGTTCTTTGAACCAGACACCAGAGAGAACCACGGTCTCTGAAAATATTGGATATAGACACAAAATGCTGGAGTAACTCAGCGGGTCAGGCAGCAACTCCCACTACATTCCTGATCCCCGAAATTACTGGGTTCCTTTGTGTCCATTTGAGAGAGCCGGTGGCCCTGAATTCATGTGAAGGAAGGAACTGCAGATGCTGATTTATGCCGAAGATAGACACAAAATGCTGGAGTAACTCAGCGGGTCAGGGAGCATCTCTGGAGGAAAAGGAATAGGTGACGTATCGGGTCGGAACCGTTCTTCAGACTGAAACTTCTGGCATCTCCTACAGTGCAGTGAGTGCTCCAGTGGAATTTCAGCTTGAATTTCTTTGCTCAAAATGGGGATTGGGACTGGCGATCTTCCGAATGGGATGGGGTTGGGCTAGCCAGTGGACCAAAGCTGGCTCTATGGACAACTATATTTTGCAAACCACCTGTATGCTTAACAAATGTTAGCTTTACCTGTAATGTTCCTTTCCTGAGAAATATATTTTTGAAAAAGAAACATTTTGAACTTTTCAGAAATAACCACTGCTTCCACTTTAAGTGCTGTTCCCCAAACGGCAATAATTGTTTAGACTTTAGAGATACATCGCAGAAACAGGCACTTCAGCCCACCAAAGCCATGCTGACCAGAGATCACCCCATACACTGACACAATCCTACACACTGGGAACGATTTTACAAATTACTGATGCTAATTAACCTACAAACCTGTACGTCTTTGGAGCGTGGGAGAAAGTCGGAGCACCCGGAGAAAACCCATGCGGTCACGGGGAGAACGTACAAAGTCTGTACAGACAGCACCCGTGGTCAGGATCGAAAGCGGGTCCCTGACACTGTAAGGCAGCAACTCCACCACTGTGCCTCCGTGCCGCCCATTGACCAGTCTCATTCCATCAACCAGACTCAATCCGTTCAGGCAGCAGATTTTCAACTTAACGTGCGGTTCATTGCATAACTGTGAACTAAGGGGGAAGTTTTCTTTCCACACCCACTTCTTCATTCAGTGGCTTTCCTGGATTAAAAACAATCAACTTACTTCCTTTAGTCTTCGTCTCAGTGGAATTTGAGAAAAGAGTGTGGAATATTTAGTCCCGGGCGTGAGCCCTGTGCATCTAAACCAGTTTTGGTGATAAAGAGCTTCAAATACACCTGATATTTCTCAGACTCGTGCGGACATAAACATCAGCCGAGTTCCGTGATCCTAACTTGCAGTGAAACGCTTGTGGCTGTGGCTATGAATGGGTGAGAGCGAGCGAGCACCAGTCTCTTCACAGTTCCTCTCCTCGCCCTCCTCCTTCTCCATTCACACTCCTTTAAACCCAGGAAATTGGTTCCACCTGGGGACATGTATAAAGTGAACATGAGAGGGAGTAATGACAGAGATTCATCATTAGTGTTCACCCATGGAGGTGGAACCAGGGCGGTCGAGATAGCAGATGTGATACATCCCAAAATATGTAAATGGCTCCAAATTGAATGCTGCGACTGGGTGCTGCACTGGACCAATGGACAGGATCATGGTCATGGATTCATCTGCCTTTGCATTGGTCGAGCTCCCACAATTAACAGAGAGCCCCTCCTGAAAGGTGGAAGTTGAGGAAGATGGTGGACAGGCATCTTTGGTGCACACACCGCCAACTTTGTGCCAGTTAATCTCCAGCTCCATTTTTGCTGTGACTGCATGTGCGACTGATAGCAACAGTGGCAAGGGATTGAGTGAGGGCGAAGGAAGGCTATGGACACGAGGAACTGCAGATGACGGTCGATAAAAAAAAAATGACAGCAAGTGCTGGAGTGACTCAGCGGGGTCAGGCAACTTCTCTGGAGAAAGCGACAGGTGACATTTTGGGTCGGGACTCTTCTTCAGACTGAAAGAGGTTTGAAGAAGGATCCTGACCTGAAACGTCACTGATCCGTGGTCTCCAGAGATGCTGCCTGACCCGCTGTGTTAGTCCAGCACTTGTAAAGGAAGGCTTATTTGGTCTGGAGTGTGTGGATTCTATGTCCCCGACATGTATCTCAGCCCTTGATGCAGAAATTATCCCCATTCTCGAGAAAAGCAGAGGCCGAGGCAAAGATACACTCCACACAGCAGATGGTGGACAGAAGAAGCACTGCAAGGAAGCCGTGTGAATGACTTTGCATTAGCTGAGAGAGGGTGACAAAGAACATATTCGCATCAGGAGTAACCCATCCAACACACAGGCCTGGAGATCAGTGCAGGTAGCAGGCCGCACTCGGCATCTTTTAAAACGGCAAGATACATTTGGGAAAAGCTGGAAGCGCAGAAAGAAGCCTCAGTCAGGATTAGAAGAGGATCGAGGATTAGCTGTCACTGGGAAAAGGAGCAGTGTTAATTTAGCAGGCGTTCTGAAGGTCACCTGAAGTAGCTCCAGCGATTGCCGCCCAGATCCTCAGTCGACGGAGGGGAGTCACCGACTCTGGGGGAGCACGTCACAAGAAGGGAAACATCAGAATTATGATAGCATAACCAACTTTGCAGTCCCCAGCAAACGGCTTGGAACAGCTGCAGACACGACTCTTTAATAAAGTGATGTGGGCACTTATTTCAAATTAAAAAAATAACTATTGGATTAAAAAACAAAGTTCACTTCCAGTGAATCTCCGTTCCATCTCCCAGCCACTTCATTTCATCATAATGTTTTAAAATGTAGCTCACATACTGAGACAGGGAACATGATAAAGTACCATACGTTCTTCATTCATAGAAACATAGAAAATAGGTGCAGGAGTAGGCCATTCGGCCCTGCGAGCCTGCACCGCCATTCAATATGATCATGGCTGATCATCCAACTCAGTATCCCGTACCTGCCTTCTCTCCATACCCCCTGATCCCTTTAGCCACAAGGGCCACATCTAACTCCCTCTTAAATATAGCCAATGAACTGGCCTCAACTACCTTCTGTGGCAGAGAATTCCAGAGACTCACCACACATTCAGGGTTCTGAAGTCACCAATATTGATGACCTTCAAGATGGCCGCAGCGATGAACAGAGGTAAAGGAACGGTGCAGGAGCGGGCTGGGGTCTCACCTCACGCACCCTCGAAAGCTCTCTGGGTGTTCCCTGCCTGCTTTCCTTCCCAAATTCCACTGTCTGTGCCCTTTTGTCTTCTCCATTTAGACTTTAAAGCTACAACCTGGAAATATACCCCTCAGCCCACCGTGTCCATGTCCTACACACACACCAAGGACAATATTACCACGAACCAAAACAAATTAACCTACAAATGTGTATGTTTGGGGATGTGGGAGGAAACCGGAGTACCTGGAGAAAATCCCGCAGTCACAGGGAGAATATACAAACTCTGTACAGATAACACCCGGGGTCTGTATCGAACCTGGGTCTCTGCCGCTGGAAAGCAGTAACTACCGCTGCACCATTTATCACCACGCGTCTCAGTTTCGAGCTCCACTCATGTCTTCCCCACCTAACTCTTCTGCCAATAAACCTGTCCTCACCAAGATCCACCTACCACTTGCTAGTTCTTGCCCCGTCCCTCCCCCTCATAGAAACATAGAAATTAGGTGCAGGAGTAGGCCATTCGGCCCTTCGAGCCTGCACCGCCATTCAATATGATCATGACTGATCATCCAACTCAGTATCCTGTACCTGCCTTCTCTCCATACCCCCTGATCTCTTTAGCCACAAGGGCAACATCTAACTCCCTCTGAAATATAGTCAATGAACTGGCCTCAACTACCTTCTGTGGCAGAGAATTCTACAGATTCACCACTCTGTGTGTGAAACCTGTGGAATCCCTCACCTCTCTCTGGTAGCTATCTCTCCTCTACTCCATCAATCTGAAGAAGCGGCCTCTGCAGTCCGTCTGTCTTTTTTTTATTTTTGTCCCGTTGAGTGACAACAGTTTGTTGTGGTGTATATATTGTTTTTAGCTGTGTATAGGTGGGGGGAGGGGGGGTTATGGGGGACCCGACCCTGTACGGGGGACCTAACCTTTTCCCTGTCGGGTCTCCGTTGTCGTTGGGGCCTAGCACCGTGGAGCGGCCTCCAACTGGAGTCGACCTGTGCCTCCAGTCGCGGAGCCTGCGGACTTACCATCGTGGAGCTGGCCGGCTTCGGAGCGTGGGGAGCTGTGGTGGCACGCGGCTGCGACCCGACTCCGGAGCTTCGGAGACTCCGGCCGCAGGCCCTGTGGACGGTGACATCGGAAGCTCGCGGGTCCCTGGTGGGAGACTGCTTTTCGGAGCTCCCGTAACGGCAACGTCTCCCGCCCGAGTTGCGGGGTTGAATGCGACCCGGAGCGGGGCCTTACATCGCCCGGCGCAGCTTAAACAGCCGCGGGACTTGCCATCGCCCGTCTGGGGCTCCAACATCAAGACCCGGAGCATGGCCATACATCGCCCGGCGCGGCCTTAACAGCCACGGGACTTGCCATCGCCCGCCGGGGGCTTTAACATCGGGAGAAGAATGGAGAGCAGGGTAGAGACAAGACTTTGCCCTCTATCACAGTGAGGAGGAGATTCACTGTGATGGATGTTTGTGTGAATTGAGTTGGTTGTGTGTCTTGTTAATTGTTTCTTCTTCTTGTATGACTGCAGAAACCAAATTTTGTTTGAACTTCATTTGAGGTTCAAATGACAATAAGCAGTATTGTATTGTATTGTATTGTAAGCTGGAGTAACTCAGCAGGACAGGCAGCATCTCTGGAGAGAAGGAATGGGAGACGTTTCAGGTCGAGACCTTTCTTCTGAAGAAGGGTCCTGACCTGAAGCATCATCTGACCATACAAAAGACCATTGGTGATTATCCACGCTATGACCAAGATATAAATTCATGTGTTAAAAGGTCATAGGGACATGTGATAGGAGCAGAATTAATCCATTCGGCCCATCAAGTCTACTCCGCCATTCAATCATGACTGATACATCTCTCCCTCCTCCTAACCCCATTCTCCTACCTTCTCCCCATATATCCTGACACCCATACTAATCAAATAGCTACATTTGAAGTGATTTATGCAAGTCAATTTGAGGTTCAAGGTTTTTTGAGCGTATCTAATAATAGCTAAATCTCTATTAGATTTCAAAGACATATTGGAAATTTTGGATTAAAAGAGGAGTAAAACTGAGAACGATGAAATTTGTCATTAATAGCACGTGCTCTGCTTTATTAATGTGGTTTTTCAAATGTGGACATTGTGTATTTGATCTGGTGGATACATTACAAACTGTAATGCCAGCACAGTGGCACAGCTGATAAAGCTGCTGCCTCACAGCACCAGAGACCCAGGTTCCATCTATGTGGTTTGCACGTTCTCCCTGTGAGCGTGTGGGTTTCTTCCAGGTGCTCTGGTTTCCTCCCACATCCCAAAGACGTGCTGGTTTGCACATTAATTGGCCTTTGTGAATAGCCCCGAACATGTAGTGAATGAGAAAATGTGAAAACAGAACCAGAGTGAATGGGTCACTGACGGTCAGCATGGATACGTGAGCTGAAGGACCTGTTTGAATGCTGTATCTTTCAATAAATCAATAGTGATGTGACTGGGCAAAACATAAAAACATAGAAAATAGGTGCAGGAGTAGCCATTTGGCCCTTCGAGCCAGCACTGCCATTCAATATGATCATGGATGATCATCCAAAATCAGTCCCCCATTCCTGCTTTCTCCCCATATCCCTTGATTCTGTTAGCCCTAAGAACTATATCAGGGTAAAGGAAAATTGAATGATTAGACTGAAATGGGCACCTTTGAAAATTCTGAAACAATTAATTAAAAAGAACAGAAAGCTGATAAATGTATCCCTATTTTTTATCGCAACTGATGCAAGTGATTATACCAAACATTGATGATGGAACAGCAATGGACAATAGCTGTTGGTCTAACCATGACATAGACAACTAACTGAATTTAAAAAAAACTGACTTGTTGATTGTTTAAGAAGGAACTGCAGATGCTGGAAAATCGAATGTAGACAAAAATACTGGAGAAACTCAGCGGGTGAGGCAGCATCTATGGAGCGAAGGAAATAGGCAACGTTTCGGGTCGAAACCCTTCAGACGTTGATTGGTTTTGTTTACATTTTGACTATTTTGCCCCATCTGGACAATTTACTGCACTAAATATATGATAAAAATGAGAGGAAAGAACTGCAGATGCTGGTTTACACTGAAGATAGACACAAAACGCTAGAGTAACTCAGCAGGGCAGGCAGCATCTCCGAGTCTGAAGAAGGGTATCGACCCGAAGCATCACCCATTCCTTCTCTCCAGAGATGCTGCCTGTCCGAGTTGCTCCAGCATTTTGGGTCTATCTTTGATAGAAATGCAACTTGTCTGGGAGTCAACTCCGTAATGGAAACTTGGTGAATTTAGAACACAGATAACTGGGTTGTTTGTGGACCATCTTCCTATGGAATTCATAATGTTAATCCCAAATTACGTATCTCTACTTCGTAAATCACCCATCGTCATTCACTCGATTTACGGTAATTTTAACCCAGATTAGTGCATGCATTAAGCAGCATTCACATTATGAAATAGATTTCAATTCCACCACTTTACATTCAGTTCTTGGACTCTTTATTGAGGGAACAAAAACACAGGTTAAAATGCAAATATTAATCTGATGATTGAACAGGGATAGAAGAGGAAGTTAAATCACTCAGTGAGTAACAGCGGTGCCAAATTGAGTCATTTTGAGATTAAATGGCTGATTAACAGATGTGAAGAAATCAACATGGGCACACAAGAAGGCACGTTTAAATATTCCAGCTTATACATTTTTGAAGACAATTTGCTTCTTGTATACACCCTGCACATTACAACAGCAAAAAAAACTGAACCTTTAGTATATAAACCAACATTGTTTCTACGGGATTCCGATCAAATTAAAATAACATTTAATTTATCAAAGATGATGTAGCCGCCCGCTGCTGATAAAAAATACACTTTCAGCAAGGAGACAACCCAACCACACAGCTGAGTAGTTGTTCCAAACATAATATTTTAAGCTCTTACCACCAGCTGGTTTCCCTGCAAGTAACTGCAGTCTTGACTGCTTGTCTGCTAGTGCCTGCCTCTCTGAAAGGAAGATGGATGCAGGCAAGGGCAGTCAAGTAGCATCAGCTTAGAGCACTTTTCCATCCATATCTAAATCTCTTTGAAACATTATAATCCTACCTGCCTCTACCACTTCCGCTGGCAGCTCATTCCACATACAGATTACCCCCCCGTGTCAAAAAAGTTGCCTCGTAGATCAGTTTAATTTAGTTCTAGAGATACAGTGTGAACACAGGCCCTTTGGCCCACTGAGTCTGCGCTGACCAACAATCACCCGCACACCAGTTCTTTCCTATACACTAGGGACAATTTACAGAAGCCAATTAACCTACAAACCTATACATACGTCTTTGGAATGTGCCAGGAAACCGGAGCATCCCACGTGGTCACTGAGTGAACGTGCAAACTCCGTACGGCTAGTGCCAAGTGTCAGGATCAAACCAGGGGTTCTGGCACTGCAAGGCCGCAACACTACCACTACGCCACTATGCCGCCTAGTTAATCATGGTACCAAATCTATTGAGTTGGTGTTGTCTGATCAAATAATGCAATGGAAATACATTAAGAGAACAAAGAGAGACAGCTTCAATTTAACATTAGTTTAGTTTATTGTCACGTATACTGAGGCACAGTGAAAGGTTTTTATGCATTTCCTGCATGAAATTCAAATCTAGTGGGCCTGCAATGCAGCAATGTGCCTGATATTCCTTTTTCATTGAAATTGATAGTAATAGGAAATGAGGCAAAGTCATCGATTGGTGGATGTTTTGACAAAGTCGTTTCCCATCCCATACCTGAATACAAGGGACCTTCAATGACCCAGTACTTCCCAAAATTACAATGGGGTGTCAGAAAAGTACCAATTTCAAATTCCTGATGGGAATATCAAATCCACAAATCTACTGATTTCTAGGTGAGAGTTCTAACAATGGGAGCAAATTAATATTCCTAAAACACATCACTTTTAACTGATTAACAGCTAATTCCCCATAACTTCCTGGTCCATCACGGGCATAGAAAATAGATGCAGGAGGAGGCCATTTGGCCCTTCGAGCCAGCACCGCCATTCAATATGATCATGGCTGATTGTCTGCTATCAATAACCCATGCCTGCCTTCTCCCCATATCCCTTGACTCCACTAGCCCCTATAGCTCTATCCAACTCTTAAATCCATCCAGTGATTTGGCCTCACTGCCGTCTGTGGCAGGGAATTCCATAAATTCACAACTCTCTGGATAAAAAAGGTTTTTCTCGGCTCAGTCTTAAATGACCTCCCTTTTATTCTAAGACTGTGGCCCTGGTTCTGGACTCACCCAACATTGAGAACATTTTTCCTGCATCTAGCTTGTCCAGTCTTTTTATAATTTTATATGTTTCTATAAGATTCCCCCTCATCCTTCTAAACTCCAGTGAATACAAGTTTAGTCTTTTCAATCTTTCCTCATTTGACAGTCCCGCCATCCCAGGGATCAATCTCGTGAACCTACGCTGCACTGCCTCAATCACAAGGATGTCCTTCCTCAAATTAGGAGACCAAAACAGTACACAATATTCCAGATGTGGTCTCACCAGAGCCCTATACAACTGCAGAAGGACCTCTTTACTCCTGTACTGAAATCCTCTTGTTATGAAACTGACCTCCCGAATATTGAGCAGATCTACGGGAGGCATTGCCTCAATAAACGTCCCTCACAATTTTGTACACATCTGTCAGATCCTTCCTCAGCCTTTTCCACACCAAGGAAAATAAATCCAGTCTCCAAGTAACTGAGACATTTCACTCCAGGCAACATCCTGGTTAATCCTCCCTGCATTCTGGCCAGAGCAATCTATTGGCATATTACTTACACTAAGTTCTGACATGGTGTTGGCCAACAGAGGGGCTATGGGGGGAGATTTTATGCAAAACTAGTCAATATTCATTGGTGTTCACAAGAATGAGAAGTGGTCCATTTAAACATGGGAGGTACAGAGAGGAGTTGATGTGTTTAGAGACTACATATTCAAGAATCTAGTGAAGGGGCACATTCTGGATAAAAGGTCTGCCATTTGAGACTAAAGATGAGGATCAATGTCTTTATCCGAAAAGGGGCACTATTTGGAATTAGCTAATCCGATAAAAGTATCATATCAGGTTGCATCACCGCATGGTTTGGGAACAGCTCCATCCAAGACCACAAGAAATTGCAGAGAATTGTGGACGCAGCCCAGACCGTCACACAAACCAACCTCCCTTACATTGACTCCATCTACACTTCACGCTGCCTCGGCAAGGCCACCAGCATAATCAAGGGCGAGTCACACCCCGGCCACTCCCTCTTCTACCCTCTCCCATCAGCCAAGAGGTACAGAAGTGTGAAAACGCACACCTCCAGATTCAGGGACTTATCAGGCAACTGAACCATCCTATCACAAACTCGAGGGCGGACCTAAGCTACCATCTACCTCATTGGAGATCCTCGGACCATCTTTAATCAGTCTTTATCTTGTACTAATCTTGTACTATTCCCTTTATCCTGTATCTGTAGCCTGCGGATGGTGTGTTTGACACCACGTACAGTCTTTCCACTGACTTGATAGCACGCAACAAAAAAGCTTTTCACCGAACCTCGGTACACGTGATAATAAACTAGATTAACCTAAACCAGAGGCCCGCGATGCTGCATCATATATTATGGTCAAGGTTTTTTTTTTTTAACCTGGGAATCGGGGGATATGGAGATCAGGGAGGAGAGTGAATTTGGTTCAGGTGTGGCCATTTTGTTATGGAGTGGTTGTTTCACTGACCTGATCCGTAGCCATGACAACGTTGGTGTGGTGCCTCCACCAAAGACCCAAACGGTGAAGAATACGATGAGCAGGGTGGTGGTGAACATCATCTGTCTGGCATACGTCGCGGTGTCTCGGATCGCCAGGGCGAAGGCCATGGCTCCTCTCAAACCTGCAGGAAGGCAAGTACCGCGTTAATTTATTTTAGAACATGGAACAGTTCTGCCCAACGACAGGCCCTTCGGCCCACCATGTCTGTGTCCAACGTGACGCCAAGATCAACCCTCGTCTTCTTGCACACAATCCATATCCCTCCGTTTCCGCGTGCCTATTCAAAAGTCTGCAAAATGCCACTATCGTATCTGCCTCAACCACAACCTCCAGTAGCGCATTCCAGGTAGCACAGTGGCAGAGTTGCTGTCTCACAGTGTCAGAGACCCGGCTTCGATCCTGACTACGGGTGCTGTCTGTGTGGAGTTAGTACATTCTCCCTGTGACCACGTGGGTTTTGGCCAGTTCCTCCTGCACACCAAAGAACCACAGGTTTATAGGTTAATTGGCTTCGGTAAAAACTATAAACTGTCCCTAGTGTGTCTGGTACAGGGTGATCGCTGGTCAACACGGACATGGTGGGCTGAACGACCCGATTCCACGCTGTATCTCTAAAGTCTAAACTTGCCCCACACATCTCCTTTAAACATTGCTCCTCTCACCTTAAAGAAATGTCTTCGAGTATTTGATTTTTCCACCTTGTGGGAAAGAGATTTTGACTGTCTACCCGATCCATGCCTCTGATAATTTAATATACTTCTATCAGGTCTCACCACAACCTCTGGCATTCCAAAGAAAACAATCCAGGTTTGTCCGGCCTCCCCCTGTAGCTTTTCCTTTGAAAAGCAGGCTGTGGTAAACAGCGGCAGAGCACAATTGATGCTCATCTTAAATAGATTTCTGTGCAGTTCAGAGCTAATGCTAAGTGTCTGGAGTAACATATCAATTAGACCAAATAGATCTGTGGTTCTTCTAAGGAAATGAACAAAATGATATATATTTTTAAACACATCAGACGGTATATGATGGTCATTAAGTCATCAATTCAGTGGAAAAAAAGTCACGGGAAATATTTATTTAAAAACTGAGGCTATTTGTGTAGCATAGAGGCACAGCTGCTGCCTCACAGCGCCAGAGTCCTGGATTTCATCCCGACCTCAGGATGTAAAAACTGTAAATTGTCCTTTGTGTGTAGCGTCTGTGTGGAGTTTGCATGTTCTCTTCATGACCACGTGGATTTCCTTTGGGTGCTCCGGTTTCCTCCCACATCCCAAAGACATGCGTGTTGATAGGTCAACTGGCCGCAGTAAAATTGCCCCCAATGTGTAGGGTGCAGGTGCTAAACATAGATTCATAGATCTACTGTCGTTGGATGATCAGGGAAAGACAACAAATACTGGAGTAATTCAGCGGGTCAGGCAGTAGCCCTGGAGGACATGGATAGGTGAAGTCTTGGGTCAAAATCCACAACATGGGCGCGCAAGAGCACAAAGGTAACGTGGGAAACAGCAGGCAACTCGGGATTTAAGATTTTAAGACAAAACAGAAGTATAAATTGCAAGGACATGAGAGGCGCTGCCCCACTATGGCAGTGTCACCTTCCTGAATAGCACAAGAAGGCACAGCAGTGCAGATTGCAGATTTGTTGGCTCACAGCAGGGACCAGAGTTCGATTCTGACCACAGGTGTGGTGTCGAACACTCTCTGTGACCACATTGGTTTCCTCTGGTTTTCTGCTACATGGCAAGGCTGTGCAGGTTGGTCGGTTTATTAATCACTGTAAATTGGTCCCCAGAGCGCAGGCAAACGGTAAAATCTGGGGGTGGGGGGAGGGGCTGAGGATGTAGGGAAGATAAGAAATAGGATTAACCCAGATGCGTGTGAATGGGAGGTTGATGGTGTGCGCAGATTTGTTAGGCCGTAAAGCCTGTTTCCACGCTGTCTCCCTTGAAGGCAGAAAACTTTCAGACAGCCACAGAACCATGTTTCAAAGCAAAAGCACCCACTTCCTTCTGTTCTGGTCTACATCACATAACAAAACCACAAGCACTAAAATAGATGTTGTCACCGTAATTGCATTTGCATTCATGATACGGAAATTGGCTGCAGCGTTTACTTCCAAATGACCATGTGAGGGATAAAGTGATTGAACCCCACTATTGTAAGGGGCTTTAAAGAGGATTCAAACCGATAGGGGCCAGGGAGAGGGTTCTGACACAGCTGTGTATCAAAAGTTACCAGACCCATCCTTGAGAAGAAATGATAGCATTGTATAGCGGTAAAAGGGAGTGATGTAGATAGATCCCTATCAGTAGAAGGGAGTGATAGATGGGACCCTTGTCACTATAGCTTAGCTTTAGTGCTGATATAGGACTGAGAGAGTTCACTTGGAGGTGAGTAAAACTAGGGTAGGTCATGAACAACTGAGCATGCTCAATAAAATAAATGAATATTACAACACACCCCTGGTCAAGAAACTGCTCATCACCATGCACATGTCTGGACATGCGATGTATGATGTGGGAGGTACTGGGGGGACGTACCTACAGATTGTGCACCTCAGTGTCTGATTGGAGGGGGTCAAAGGAGAGGAGGTTGGATGTAGAATTGAGTGTATAAAGGGTGTTTTCCCTTCAGACTTCGGTGTGTCTCAACTTGGAGAGGCACCCGACTCTGCAGACTCGAAAATAAAGAATCTCTTGCTTCCACGATTTAGTCTTTGAGTAGTGATTGTGAGCACATCGCATATCTCACAACCATATGTCAAAAGTACTTCTTTAATTGCCGTCTGATATTGTGGGATAGTGTTAAGATTTGAAATAAACACATATCCTTCGTTGGTAGCATGTTCCGTCCGTTTTGGGTAAATTTATTTCTGCATTAACATGGCATTCTACAATCGGGGCGGCAGAGTGGTGGAGTGGTAGAGTTGTTGCCGTTCAGCGGCAGAGGCCTGGGCACCATCCAGACTGCGGGTGCTGTCTGTACAGATTTTGTACATTCTCCTCGTGACCGCGTGGGCTTTCTCCAGGTGGTCTGGTTTCCTCCCACACTCCAAACACAGGCCACCAGTATACTCAAGGACATACCGCACTCTGGCCACTCCATCTTAGCCCCTCTCCCATCGGGCAAAAGGAACAGGTGTGAAAATGCACAACTCCAGATTCAGGGAGAGTTTATTCCCAGTCGTTTTTAGGCAACAGAACATAGAAACATGAAAAATAGGTGCAGGAGGCCATTCGGCCCTTCGAACCCAGCACCACCATTTAATATGATCATGGCTGATCATCTAAAATCAGTACCCCGTACCCGCTTTATCCCCCACACCCCTAAGAGCTAAATATAACTTTCTCTTGAAAACATCCAGTGAATTGGCCTCCACTGCCATCCTTGGCAGAGAATTCCACAGATTCACAACTCTCTGGGTCAATCAAGTCACTTTTAGTTCTATAGCACATAAAAAACTCTTGTTGACCAAAGTGCTTTACATTTGTGGAGGTACTAACGTTATACAGTGCTTCATAGATTAAGTACATACATAAATACATACGCTCCCCCTCTGAGGACGTCAATAAAGGCTTGAGAGTAAAGATGGGTTTTAAGTCTCGATTTAACAGAGTCGATGGAGGGGGCAGTTCTGATGGGAAGTGGAATGTTGTTCCACAGTCTAGGAGCTGCAACCGCAAAGGTTCGGTCGCCCCTGAGCTTATGCCTAGACTGCGGGATGTTCAGTAACCCCAAGTCGGCCGATCTGAGGGACCTGGAGGTGGTGTGGTGGGTAAGCAGAATTTTGATGTGAAATTTTTTTTTTCTCATCTCATTCCTAAATGGCCTACCCCTTACTCTTAAACTGTGACCCCTGGTTCTAGACTCCCCCAACATCAGGAACATTTTTCGTGCATCCAGCCTGTCCAATCCTTTAAGAATCTTATCTGCTTCCAAAAGATCTCCTTTCATCCTTCTAAATTCCAGTGAATACAAGCCCAGTCGACACATTCTTTCATCATATGTCAGTCCCGCCATCCCAGGAATTAACCTGCTGAACCAACGCTGCACTCCCTCAATAGCAATAATGTCCTACCTCAAATTAGCAGACCAAAATTGCACACAATACTCCAGGTGCAATTTCACCAGAGCCCTGTACAACTGCAGTAGGACCTCCTTGCTCCTAAACTCAAATCCTCTCGCAATGATGGCCAACATGCCATTAGCTTTCTTCACTGCCTGCTGTACCTGAATGCTAACTTTCAGTTACTGATGTACAAGCACACCCAGGTCTCGTTGCACCTCCCCTTTTACCTAATCTGACACCATTTCAGATAATAATCTGCCTTCCTGTTCTTGCCACCAAAGTGGATAACCTCACATTTATCCACATTATACTGCAGCTGCTATGCATCTGCCCACTCACACAACCTATCCAAGTCACCTTGCAGCCCCATAGCATCTTCCTCGCAGCTCACACTGCCACCCAGCTATGTGTCATCCGCAAAATTGGAGATGTCACATTTAAATCCCTCGTCTAAATCGTTAATATATATTGTAAATAACTGGGGTCCCAGCACCGAGCCTTGCGGCACCCTACTAGTCACTGTCTGCCATTCTGATAAGGACCCGTTAATTCCTACTCTTTGCTTCCCGTCTGCCAACCAGTTCTCTATCCATGTCAATACCCTACCCCCAATACCATGTGCTCTAATTTTGCACACAAATCTCTTGTGAGGGACCTTGTCAAAGGTTTTTTGAAAGTCCAGATATATCACATCCACTGACTCTCACTTATCCATTCTACTTGTTACATCCTCAAAAAATTCGAGAAGATTAGACAAGCATGATTTCCCCTTCATAAATCCGTGCTGACCTTGACCGATCCTGTCACTGCCTTCCAAATGCGCTGCTATAACATCTTTAATAATCGACTCAAGCATCTTCTCCACTACTGATGTAAGGCTAACTGGTCTATAATTCTCCATTTTCTCTCTCCCTCCTTTCTTTAAAAAGTGGAGTTAACGGCCTGTCCCACTAACGCGATTTCTTCGACGACTTGCCGGCACCCGTCACAGTCGCAGCAGGTTGCCGAAAATTTTGAACATGTTGAAAATCCAGCGGCGACCAGAAAAAGATACGACTCTTTGGGCCACTACTCACGACCGTAGAGGCGTCAACCCCGCGACATGTCCACCTTATTACGAATGCTCCTTGCATTGAGACACAAAGCTTTCAGGTTTGTTTTACTTACCTCCCTTCTACCTTTTGCTTCTATCCTCCTTTTATGGCCCTCTGTCTCCTTGCCTTCATTCCCATCCCCCTGCACTGTGAGTTTAAACTTGGCCAGCTGAGGCGAGGAAAAACTTTTTCACCCAGAGAGTTGTGAATCTGTGGAATTCTCAGCCACAGAGGGCAGTGGAGGCCAATTCACTGGATGTTTACAAGAGAGCATCAGATTTAGCTCTTAGGGCTAGAGGAATCAAGGGATATGGGGGTAAAAGCAGGAACGGGGTACTGATTTTGGATGAACAGCCATCATCATATTGAATGGCGGTGCTGGCTCAAAGGGCCAAAAGGTTTACTCCTGCACCTATTTTCTATGTTTCTATACTTCTATCCTACCACAACTAAAGAGCAGTCCGAATCTACTATCTAACACATTGGAGACCCTATCTATGATCGGACTTTACTAGCTTTACCTTGCACAAAACGTTATTCCATTTTTCATGTATCTGGCTCGATTGTAATGATGTATTGTCTTTCCGCTGACTGGTTAGCACGCGGCAAAAGCTTTGCACTGTACCTCAGTACACGTGACAATACACCAAATAAAGGGTTTCTCCGCAGTGACCCCCTGCCGCTCGATCCGTACCTGCAATCATCATCATGTGCTGGAAGTTCCAGCCGATCTTGTGCTTTCTGCCCAAGTTCAGGAAAAAAGACAGTGGGTAAATATTTGCGGCTCTGCCCAGCAGGATAGCGATCTGGCCAGCGGCAGCTAAGGAGCTTAAAATGGAGAGACACGAGACATTGCAGAGGCTGGGATCTGGAACCAAACACAAAGTGCTGGAATAACTCAGCGGGCCAAACAGCACATGCCCAGTGAATGGATAGGCGACGTTTCGGGTCAGGAGCGTTCTCTGGTGTTTACCCCCTGGCGAAAACGGGTCAATACTGAGGTGTCTTGAGGGGGGGTCCACACTAAATCATCAACGATGCAGCAACAAGGCCATTCAGAATGCTCTGGATCCCACCCCCCCCCCCCTCCTCTCCATACATAGATATGTGGGCTGGTGGGTTAACTGACCTTGAATTAGTGCCTCATCTGAATCCCAATAATAGGGATTATTCAATAATAGGGATTATTTCTGTATCATATTTTCATGAAAGTTCAAGGCTGCCACTGAGGTTGAATTCTTTTGCACCATGTTTGAAAATCAACCATTCCCCATGTCTGTTAAGTGGCGGTGGGGGAAAATAAACTTCTTTAAATATTATCTTCAACATGGAATTCACCCAAGTTACAAAGGGAAAGGAAAGGAATTATCTTTTCATACAAATTTACACTTGGCATATTTCACAAAGGGACCTAAATTTCATTGTATAGTTGTGGCTAACGTGATTGGCAAGAATTCAGTAAAGGATACAAAAGCCCCCAGAATGAAGATGGGGTTGAAGACGTGATTCTGAAAGGTGAATAACGCCAAACCCATGTAGGAAAATATGAAGTTTTCCGCCAGGAAATTCAGAACTTCGAATAACTGAGGAAGGAGAAAACAAAAATGCATTAGAGTACAAAGTAACACACTTTAGAAATATCCAGTAATATAATGTACAGGGAGCGTTTGGTGGCTCTGGGATTGTATTCACTGACGTTTACAAAGGATGCGGGAGGATCTTATTGAAACCCACTGAATTATGAAAGGCTTACATGGGGTGGATGTGGAGAGGATGTTTCCAGTAGTGTGAGTGTCTAGGACCTGAGGGCACAGCCTTAGAATAAAAGGACATACCTTTAAAATGAACGAGGGGGAAATTATTTCACCAGAGGGTGGTGAATCTGTGGAATTCATTGCCACAGATGGCGGTGGAGGTCAAGTCATATTTAAAAGCGGAGATTGATTAGTATGGGCGCCAAAGGTTACAGGGAGAAGGCAGGAGAATGGTGTTGAGGGGGGGGAAATAGATCAGCCATGATCGAATGTTGGTGCAGTCTTGATGGGCTGAATGGCCTAATTCTGCTCCCATGTCTTAGACCAACTGAAGTCCTTCGGTTTGGAAGATGCTCATTAAAACCTACCATTTCAAGGAAGCTTTTAGTCACCAGTCCCATTGTCAGCTTATATGCCTGGTGTTAAATGCTCTTTTGATTCATTCTTTCATAGGATGTGGCCGTGTGTTGTCTATGACTAACAGCCCCCTAAAATGAGGCAGCAATTGAGCCAAACCCCTGGTGGATATAATCTCACATGCCATTTAGGGCAGCAGTTTGCCTTCCTTACAGTATATTACTGAACCAGCTGGAATTCAAAAAAGTAACTTCACGATTACTGATTACATGTCTCGGTTCCTAAATTATAGTTGTTAAACTGCATGATTCAAATTTCTCCCGCTGCGATGGGGGGATTTTAAGGGCGGCATGATGGCGCAGCGGTAGAGTTGCTGCCTTCCAGCACGAGAGACCCGCGTTCGATCCTGACTACGGGTGCTGTCTGTACGGAGTTTGTACATTCACCCTGTGACCTGCGTGAGTTTTCCCCGGGTGCTCTGCTTTCCTCCCACACTCCAAAGATGTACAAATTTGTAGGTTAACTGGCTTTGGTAAAAATTGTAAATCGTCCCTATTGTGTAGATTAGTGTTAGTGTATGGGGATCGCTGGTCGGTGCGTACTCAGTGGGCCGAAGGGCCTGTTTCCGTGCTGTATCTCTAAACTAAACTAAAATTTTAATATGTTTCCGAATGAACGGCCCAGATCTCTGACTACTTTCTCTGACTGAAATTATCCATTTCACTACCATTCTCCATCTGTGTGTTTGATATTATTCCTATGAAATATTTTACTGTATAAATGCAATTACACATCACAATTATGATCAACGTGCCTTACCCAAATTAGGAACATTAAGGTCAGTTATTTTCACGGTCACTAGTAAACTCTGTGCAGGCTGGAGTGGGAGCGTGAAGGCTGAAATCAAACTACAAATACGTCGAGAAACACAAGTGACTGCAGATGCCTTAATCTTGAGCAAAGTACAGAATGTTGGAGGATAGAAGATGGGAGGTCAGGCTGCAGTTATATAAGACGTTGGTGAGGCTGTATTTAGAGTATTGTGTTCAGTTCACTAAGGAAGACACAAACAATCTCCCAGAAATACTTGGGGACCGAGGATCTAACGGGAGGGAGGAACTGAAGGGAATCGACATTAGTCAGGAAATGGTGTTAGTAAACTGTTGGGACTGAAGGCAGATAAATCCCCAGGGCCTGCTGGTCTGCTCCCAGAGTACTCAAGGAGGTGGCCCTAGAAATCGTGGATGCATTGGTGACCATTTTCCAATGTTCTCTCGACTCTGGATCAGTTCCTGTGGACTAGAGGATAGCCTATATAACTCCATTTTTTAAGAAAGGACGGAGAGAGAAAACAGGGAATGATACACCAGTTAGCCTTACATCGGTAGTGGGGAAGATGATTGAGTCGATTATTAAAGATGTTATAGCAGCGCATTTGGTAAGCAGTGACAGAATCGGTGAAAGTCAGCATGGATTTATGAAGGGAAAATCATGCTTGACTAATCTTCTGGAATTTTTTGAGGATGTAACAAGTAGAATGGATAAGGGAAAGCCAGTGGATGTGGTGTATCTGTACTTTCAAAAAGCCTTTGACAAGGTCCAACACAAGAGATTTGTGTTTAAAATTAGAGCACATGGTATTAGGGGTAGGGTATTGACATGGATAGAGAACTGCTTGGCAGATAGGAAGCAAAGAGTAGGAATTAACGGGTTCTTATCAGAATGGCAGACAATGAATAGTGGGGTTCCGCAAGATTTGGTGCTGAGAATCAAGGGATATGGGGAAGAAGCAGGAATGGGGTACTGATTTTAGATGATCAGCCATTGAATGGCAGTGCTAGCTTGAAGGCCAGAATGGGCTACTCCTGCACCCATTTTTCTATGTTCCTGGGCACCATGTTATTGGAGAGGTGTTGTTAAACTGGAAAGGAGGATGTTGACTCGAGGCCTGATCTGTAGGGAGGTTGAGCAGTCTAGGACAGAGCGCAGGAGGATGAGGGGTGAACTTATAGAGGTATACAAAACATGTGAGGAATATATCCGGTTGATGCACAGAGTCTCTTGCCCAGAGTGGGGGAATCGAGAACCAGAGGACATGTTTAAGGCGAGGGGGCAAAGATTTAATCAAAGGAATCTGAGAGGTAACTTTTTCACACAATGTGTGGTAGGTATATGGAACGACCTCCCAGAGGAGGTAGTTGAGGCGGGCACTAACGCAAGGTTTAAGAAACATTTTGACAGGTACATGGATGGGACAGGTTTGGAGGGCCAAATGCAGGCAGGTGGGACTGGTGTAGATGGGACATGTTGGTCGGTTTGGGCAGGTGGGGCCGAAGGGCTGTTTAAATGTCGTACGACCCTGATTTTAACTCTGCGGGTCAGGCAGCATCTGTGGAGTGAATGGATACACAAAACTTTGGGTCAGTATCCTCTACTTGGAAGAGCAGACAGAAGGGGAGCAGTGAGAGAGGGTCTCAAGAGAGAGCAGGAGGAGTTCTTCAAAGTAGCCATGCTTCAAGAAGGTTGAGGCACAAGAGATTGCAGATGCTGCATTCTTGAGCAGAGCAACATTTTTGCAAGTACTAGAAGAACTCAGAGGGTCAGAGAGTATCTATAACATAAATATACTTCACAAGTTATAGGAGTAGAATTAGGCCATGCAGCCCAGAGTCTACACCACCATTCAATCATGGCTGATCTCTGCCTCCTGATCCCATTTTCCTGCCTTCTCCCCATATCCTTTGACACCCGTTCTAATCAAGATTTTGTCCATCTCTGCCTTAAAAATATCCACTGACTTGGCCTCCGCAGCCCTCTGTGGCAATGAGTTCCACAGATTAACTACGCTCTGACAATAGAAGTTCCTCCTCACCTCCTTTCTAAAAGATCGCCCTTTAATTCTGGGGCTATGACCTCTGGTCCTAGACTCTCCCACCAGTGGAAAACATCCTTTCCACATCCACTCGACCTATGCCTTTCATTATTCTGTAAATTTCAATGAGGATCCCCCCCCCTCAACCTTCCAAACAACTAACGAATAGAGGCCCAGTGCTGTCAAACTCCCCTTATACTTCCAATTGTCCTGACTGCAAACGAACATTATAAGTACAAGCACATTGAGGACAGACACCATTGGGACCACATACCTGCTTTGTTCGATCCCTTGATTCTGGCGACAGATTGTTGTAAGTATAATGAGCCTGCGTGATACCACAGAAGAGAACTGCGACCACACCTGCATGTGAAGAAAGCAACATTTGTGAAACTTTCCTCAATTTAGAAACCTCTTCGGTGAAAACGCCAATGCAGGAAGATAGCAGGTGCAAGATCTCTGTACACGACACCAACTCACAACAAACAATTCTCATTTTGCTTTCTCCAGAACCCCTTTCTAGCATTTAGATTTTCTCTTCTGGCACCTCCCTGTATGTATGTACCTGAGAAGCAGAAAGGTGGATTGTTCCATGGTGCCGCAAATAAAAAACTATTCTGAAAAGAATCGCTCTCCTTATCGCAAGACTGCGGCACCTCTCAGTTGAAATATGAAACCAAGACCCTGTTTGCCCCGGGAATAAAATAAAAGATCTCTCTTCACCAAATCAATATCAGGAATTTATAGGAAATTCAAAAATGAAATCTTGACAAATAATCATAATGTTCCTAAATGTTTGCTTTTTTTTCTTTGCACTAACGTACACAAAATAAAATAATTTCACTGGAAAAGATAACAGTGCACATATTCCAGTGCTAAACATTGCATTTTAACATTAAGGAACCATCATTAGAAAATGGTTTCCAAAGATACACACGACATTTCCAACAAGCTTCAAGTTCTGACATTTCAGGTCCAACAGTTGGCAGTAAACTGGGACTCGAAAGATTTTTTGTTATGCAAGATGTGTGGGTTTGTAGGTTAATTGGCCTCCGTAAATTGGCCCTACTGTGCACGGGACGGATGCAAATGTAGTAAAAATACAGAACGAGAGTGAACGATGGTTGGCCTGGACTTGGGCTGACGGACCCATTTCCATCCTATATCTTTACAATAAATCTTCTGTCGATAACTCTCAGTGTCAAGTGGATCTTGGCTTAAAACTCTGAGTAAGAAAGAACTGCAGATGCTGGTTTAAATCGAAGATAGACACAAAATGCTGGAGTAATTCAGCAGGTGAGGCAGCATCTCTGGAGAGAAGGAATGGGGACTTTTCGGGTCGAGACCCTTCTTCAGACTGATGTTTCGGGTCGAGACCCTTCTTCAGACAGATCACTCTGAAGTAGGGTCTCGACCCGAAACGTCGCCCATTCCTTCTCTCCAGAGATGCTGCCTCACCCGTTGAGTTACTCCAGCATTTTGCTTCCACCTTGGCTTGAAATCTGTGATGGTAGCCCTCCTCCCCAAATTTGTCCCGCACATCCTCTTTTAAACTTTGCCAGTTTCACCTTTTTAAATGTCATTGCGTTTGTTCTGGGATCTCTCAGGGAAGGGGGGGTGCTCGGTCTTACTCAGATGTTTTTGTGATGTGCCATCAGAGTGCATGCCTGGATTTTGTACTGAAGTCCCTGAAATGGAACTTGAATCCACAGCCATTTGATTCAGGAAGTGAACGAATAGATTTGCTACTGTCAGCATATTATTTAAACCACAGTTTCACAGACACTTCCCCATAGCTGCCAGTAATACCGTGTAAACATCTCGATCTGTTTGTTTGAAGTACAATGGACAGGAAGTGCTCTTGCTTGCATAGAGCTAAAGTTCAAAGGCTAGTTTGTCTCCTTGCATTTTACTTTGCAGAATCTGTTGTTGGGGTCCTTGTGATCATGTGATAGGAGCAGAATTAGGCCATTCAGCCCATCAATTCTGCTCTGCTATTCAATCATGGCTGATCTATCTTTTCTTTTTAACCCCATTCTCCTTGACCCCCGTACTTATCAAGAATCTATCAATTATCTGCCTAAAAAATACCCATTGGCCTCCACAGCCTTCCGTGGCAATGAATTCCACAGATTCACCACCCTCTGACTAAAAAAAATCCCCATCTCCTTCCTAAAGGAATGTCCTTTAACTCTAAGGCTATGACCTCGGGTCCAAGACTCTCCCACTAGTGGAAACATCATCTCCACGTCCACTCCATCCAAGCCTTTCACTATTCGGTAAGTTTCAATGAGGTGTCCCCTCATCCTTCTAAACTCCACCGTCTACAGGCCCAGTGCCGTCAAACGCTTATTTATATGATAACCCATATAATCTTGTAAAACTCCTCTGGACTCTCTTCAGAGCCAGCACATCCTTCCTCAGATATGTTGCCTAAAATTGTTCACACTACTCCAAATGCGGCCTGACCAGCGCCTTATAGAGCCTCAGCAATACAACCCCGCTCTTGTAATCTAGCCCTCTTGAAAGGAATAGCCTCTTCTTTCTCTAAACACTACTGGGCATACAGCAGATCCATCACATATCTTTCCTTTGTAGCAATCTCTCCTGTGGGACCTTGCCAAAGGCCTGACTGGTCCATATGGACTACCTCAATAGCACTGCCTGCATCAATACACTGTGTTACCTCTTCAAAAAAATGTCAATCAATTTGATTAGTCAGGATTTCTTGAGACAGCTGGGTTGACTATTATTGATTAATTCCTGCCTTTCCGTGTGTAGGTTAATCCTGTGCCTCATAAGTATGTTTTTATCATTTGTTTACCATTAACCTTAACAGTGGCGCAGCGGTAGTGTTGCTGCCTTACAGCGCCAGAGACCCGGGTTCGATCCTGACCACGGGTGCTTGCCTGTAGAGTTTGTACGTTCTCCCCATGACCTGCGTGAGTTATCTCAGAGAACTTCAGTTTCCTCCCACACTCCAAAGACGTACAGGTTTGTATGTCAATAGGCTTGGTATAAAATGTAAATTATCCCTGGTGAGTGTGGGACAGTGCTAATATGCGGGGTACATTGTTTGGTGCGCCAAAGGGCCTGTTTCGTGCTATAACTCTAAACTATATGAAACTAAACTAAACAGACTCACAGGCCTGTAATTACTTGGCTTGTCCCTGCCTGGAGGATCTCAAATATGATGGCTACCATTCATCTGGGATCTCACTTCCAACTTACTTGGGGAAAGGGGAAGGGGTAGGTGTTTTAGCAGATGCATATAAGAATTAGGATTCTTTTAATTCACCCCAGAGTGAATTTCTTCCGTTTGGCTCCACTGTGCTTCAGCCTTAAAAAAAAAACGGCATTCCTACTATATGTAGTATGGTTTTCATAGCAAAAGGATTTGAGTATAGGAGCAGGGAGGTTCTACTGCAGTTGTACAGGGTCTTGGTGAGACCACACCTGGAGTATTGCATACAGTTTTGGTCTCCAAATCTGAGGAAAGACATTCTTGCCATAGAGGGAGTACAGAGAAGGTTCACCAGACTGATTCCTGGGATGGCAGGACTTTCATATGAAGAAAGACTGGATAGACTCGGCTTGTACTCGCTGGAATTTAGAAGATTGAGGGGGGATCTTATAGAAACTTATAAAATTCTTAAGGGGTTGGACAGGCTAGATGCAGGAAGATTGTTCCCGATGTTGGGGAGGTCCAGAACAAGGGGTCACAGTTTAAGGATAAGGGGGAATTCCTTTAGGACCGAGATGAGGAAAACATTTTTCACACAGAGAGTGGTGAGTCTCTGGAATTCTCTGCCACAGAAGGTAGTTGAGGCCAGTTCATTGGCTATATTTAAGAGGGAGCTAGATGTGGCCCTTGTGGCTAAAGGGATCAGGGGTATGGAGAGAAGGCAGGTACAGGAATACTGAGTTGAATGATCAGCCATGATCATATTGAATGGCGGTGCAGGCTCGAAGGGCCGAATGGCCAACTCCTGCGCCTATTTTCTATGTTTCTATGGTATTGTCAGCACCCTTCAAATCGTGCTGCAGCTGTGACCAAGATAGGTGGACAGTTTAGAGCCAAGGGATTTGAGTTCTGTCCATGATTCAACTTGATTGAGGTCAACTGTGTCCATTGACCATATATCTCCGTAACTCTAATGACTTTTATCAAATAAAACTCCATCAGTCCAAGTTTCGAATGCCCCCGTTTCCAATATTTTTCCCCATGAGTGTTTTAGCTTTTCACTTTTCCTTGTCAGGAAGTGCTTCCCAACTCCTGAGCGGTCCAGATCCAACTTTAAGGCGGTCATCAACATTTCCTGGATTCTCCTCCGCAAGAGGAAATAATTTCAGTCTCCACTTATCAAATCCGATAATCATCTTAACAATTCAATCAGATCATCCGTTAATCCTCAATGCTTGAGGGAGTGCCATGTTTGTTTATACAAGCTATCCTTAATGTCTCAGTAATTGCGTGCTCAGGAGCAATATTCAGACAGCTCTGGGTTAAAGTCACAAGGGCCACACGCAATGGTTACTTTTGCTTCATCAGTTTGGAGTTACTCAAAGCAATGCCAAAGCTACACCCAGCTTTAAACTGCTGCACTTCTGGGTGCCTGTAGAGGTCCAGGCATTGTGTACACACGGTGTCTCTTTATTAACAGGTACAGCTCCAGCACATACACATTCATTGAATATTTAACTAAAATCCTTGCCGTGGTTTGTGAGCACATCAGTTAACCACCAACTCCTTTGTTCTCTAATTTCACCAGCGGCCTACCCCCATGACTGCGAGATTGATCGCCCCAAATTACATGAGAGTTTGAGCTCGACAATCGAAGGTTCGAGAACGTGGCTTGGCCACAAGATGGTGCCACAAGCCTGTTTTAATGCTTGTATACATCCACTGGCTCTGACAAGCTGGGAGCAGAGCTGTAGTATCATAGGATTTGCAATGGAGTGCTTTGGACTGGTCCTTCTTTTATAATAGAATGGTTATAGCACAGAATGCAGCCATTTGGCCCATCATATGTGCCCTGGCTCTCCTCGGGTTCCAATCCCCTGGATCTTTCTCCACCGCCTTCTCATCAAGACATATTCCTCTTTTGGGAATTTGGGAAAAGGTGTATAACATGGCAAAGAGTAGCAGGAAGCCAGAGGGAAATGTTCAAAGGACATCAGAAGGTAACGAAAAGGGCAATACGGGGTGAAAAGATGAAGTACGAGGGTAAGCTGGCCAAGAATATAAAGAAGGATAGTAAAAGTTTATTTCGGTATGTTAAGATTAAAAGATTAGTAAAGACAAAAATGGGTCCCTTAAAGGCAGAAACAGGTGAAATTATTATGGGGAACAAGGAAATGGCAGAAGAGTTGAACAGGTACATTGGTTCTGTCTTCACTAAGGAAGACACAAACAATCTCACAGATGTACAAGATGATAGAGGATCTAGGGAGACAGAGGAACTTTAAAAAAAAATTGCATTAGGCGAGAAATAGTATTGGGTGGACTGATGGGACTGAAGGATGATTAATCCCCAGGGACTGATGGTCTGCATCCCAGGGTACTCAAGGAGGTGGCTCTGGAAATCGTGGACGCATTGGTGATCATTTTCCAATGTTCTATAGATTCAGGATCAGTTCCTGTGGATTGGAGGGTAGCTAATGTTATCACACTTTTCAACAAAGGAGCGAGAGAGAGAAAACGGGGAATTATAGACCGGTTCGCCTAACATCGATGCTGGAGTCAATTATTAAAGATGTAATAACGGCACATTTGGATAGCAGTAACAGGATTGGTCCAAGTCAGCATGGATTTATGAAGGGGAAATCCTGCTTGACAAACTGGAGGTTTTTGAGGATGTGACAAGTAAAATGGTTGAAGGAGAGCCAGTGGATGTAATGTATCTGGACTTTCAGAAAGCCTTTGATAAGGTCCCACACAGGAGATTAGTGTGCAAAATTAGAGCACATGGTATTGGGGGTAGGGTAAAGACATGGATAGAGAATTGGTTGGCAGACGGGAAACAAAGAGTCGTCCTATAAACGGGTCCCTGTCAGAATGGCAGGCAGTGGCGAGTGGAGTGCCGCATGGCTCGGTGCTGGGGTTGCAACTATTTACAATATATATTAATGATTTAGATGATGCAATTAAAAGTGACCAGCAAATGTACAAATGACACAAAGCTGGGTGGCAGTGTGAACTTCGAAGAGGATGCTAGGTGGTTGCAGGGTTACTTGAATGAGTGGGCAGATGCATGGCAGATGCAGTATAATGTAGATAAATGTGAGGTTATCCACTATGGTGGCAAGAAAAAGGAGGCAGATTATTATCTCAATGGTGTCAGATTAGGGAAAAGGGAAGTGCAACGAGACCTAGGTGTCCTTGTACACCAGTCACTGAAAATAAACATGCAGGTACAGCAGGCAGTGAAGAAAGCTAATGGCATGTTGGCCTTTATAACAAGAGGGTTTGAGTATATGAGTAAAGAGGTCCTTCTGCAGTTGTACAGGGCCCTGGTGAGACCACATCTGGAGTATTGTGTGCAGTTTTGGCCTCCTAATTTGGGGAAGGACATCCTTGTTATTGAGGGAGTGCAGCGTAGGTTCACAAGGTTAATCCCTGGGATGGCGGAACTGTCATATGAGGAAAGATTGGAAAGACTGGGCTTGTATTCACTGGAATTTAGAAGGTTGAGAGGGGATCTTATAGAAACATAAAATTATAAAAGCTAGATGCGGAAAAAGTGTTCCCAATGTTGGGAGAGATAGAACCAGGGGGCTCAGTCTAAGAATAAAGGGGAGGCCATTGAGTTGAGAAAAAACTTTTTCACCCAGATACATAGAAAATAGGTGCAGAACCATCACCACCATTCAATATGATCATTGCTGATCAACTAAGATCAGTACCCCGTTCCTGCTTTTTCCCATATCCCTTCATTCCTTTAGCCCTATGAGCTAAATCTAACTCTGACTTGAAAACATCCAGTGAATTGGCCTCCACTGTCTTCTGTGGCAGAGAATTCCAGATTCACGACTCTCTGGGTGAAAACGTTTTTCCTCATCTCAGTCCTAAATGGCCTACCCATTATTCTTAAACTGTGACCCCTGGTTTTGGACTCCTCCAACATTGGGAAAATTTTTCCTGCATTTAGCCTGTCCAATCCTTTAAGAATTTTATATGTTTCTATAAGATCCCCTCTCATCCTTCTAAATTCCAGTGAATGCAAGCCCAGTCGACCCATTCATTCATCATAGGTCAGTCCCGCCATCCGGGAATTAACCTGGTGAACCTACGCTGCACTCCCTCAATAGCAATAATGTTCTTCCTCAAATAAGGAGTCTAACCCTGCCACAATACTCCAGGTGCAGTCTCACCAGGGCCCTGTACAATTGCAGTAGGACCTCCTTGCTCCTAAATCCTCTCGCAATTAAGCTTTCTTCACTGCCTGCTGTTCCTGCATGCTTACTTTCAGTGACTGATGTACAAGGACACCCAGGTGTCGTTGCACCTCCCCTTTTCATAATCTGCACCATTCAGATAATAATCTGCCTTCCTGTTCTTGCCACCAAAGTGGATAACCTCACATTTATCCACCTTATACTGCATCTGCCATGCATCTGCCCACTCCTCCCCACCCTTCACCAAAGAGAACAACTTTCCACATTCTACTCTGTCTTGACCCCTCCTCCTCAAATTTCCCCATAGCTTATTTTCCTCTCAACCTGTCTAACCACAAGTAACTGTTGTCCTTCAACGTGGAAACCACCCCTATAAATCTTCCAGATCCTCTCAAATGCTTTCACCTCCTTTCTTTAACGTAGTCATGAAAATTGAACTCGATACTCCAGTTGAGGATGGACCAGACTTTTACATAGGTCAGGACAACATTCCTGATGTTAGTGCCTCCATAAAGCTCAGCGTTATGTACACCCTATTAACCGCTTTTGCACCCTGCATTACTACTTTGTGGAGTTGTAAGACACACATGTGTGGGGTGGCAACCCAAGAGTGTGTGTATGTGTGTGTTTGTACACAAACAGATATACACATACATGTACATATATACACACATACATACACAGAAAAACCAATAAACAAACAAACCCAGTGAGTTCCTCCAGCAGTTTGTTTTTTTGCTGCTTAATACACTCGGTGACCTGGACACATATCTCCAGGTCCCTTTACTACCATCCCTTTTGGAAAAGTATCCTTTATTCTATATCGCCTTTTCTTTTATCCGACTAAAATTCATCACCTCACATTACTCGCATTAAACTTCCTCTATTATGTATCTGCTCCTTCCGCCAGCAGACTTGCATTGTGCTGCATCTACCGCTGTCCTCTTCAGTTCGCGATGCTGCCTTGCATTGTGTCATGTTTAAAAACAGCGGTTTGAGACTCATTGCCTAGTTCATGAATATTGATCAAAAATCAAATCACTGTAAAATGCCCACAGCATTTGAAGCTTAGCAATTCTGCTGGGTTGCTGTGATTTGGGGAACTGGGGTTGGAGGACTTCCTGACACTCCACAGCCCAAGGGAGCTGAATCGACACGCGTTGCGGTGACTGACCTACCTGTGCTCCACTGATCTCGCCTGGTTAAGTAGGGCAACACTGTGTATCAAATAGACCGAATCTCTTGCCCCGAGTAGGGGAATCGAGGACCACAGGACATAGGTTTAAGGTGAAGGGGAAAAGATTTCATAGGAATCCGAGGGGTACCTTTTTCACACAAAGGGTGGTGGGTGTATGGAACGAGTTGCCAGAGGAGGTAGTTGAGGCTGGAACTATCCCAATTTTTAAGAAACAGTTGGACAGGTACATGGATAGGACATGTTTGGAGGGATATGGGCCAAGCACGGGCTGATGGGACTGGTGTAGCTGGGACATGTTGGCCAGAATGGGCAAGTTGAGCCCCAAGGCCTGTTTCCACACAGTATCACTCCATGAGTCTATAACACCAACCACACCTCATCCAACACACATGTGGAGGAGATTGTCAAAATTGAGAGCAGGAACATATATCTATTTCAAAAATGACCACTACTTCCTTGGCTAAGGATAAAGACATTGATTGCAATAGTATGTTGGTTGGATGCAAACAGCCTAATATAACACATAACTAGAGCCTTGATCTACATAAGTTCAAGGAGCAGAATTAGGCCATTCAGCCCATCAAGTCTACTCCGCCATTCAATTCTAACTTTCCCTCTAAACCCTATTCTCCTGCCTTCTCCCCATAACCCCTGACAATCGTAATAATCAATAATTTATCCATCTTTGCCTTAAAAATATCCATTGACAGGCAATATCCATTGACAGGCTCTACAACCTTCCACATGTTCACCTCCCTCTGACTAAATAAATTCCTCTTCAACTCCTTCCTAAAGGCACTCCGTTTAATTCTGAGGCCGTGCGCACTGGTCCTAGACTCTCCCACCAGTGGAAACATCCTCTCCACGCCCACTCTATCCAGGTCTGTGTCAACATCAAATGCATGGTTGATTTACCATTGGCCTGCCACTATCCACAAGGAATTAATTAATAAGGAATTGACGCCGATTCCATCTGATCTGGCGCAACAATTTGCACATCTACACTTAGTTTATGTGTAGGTAGAAACTGCAGATCCTGGTTTGCCCTGAAAAGACACACTAAATGCTGGAACAACTCAGTGGGACAGGCAGCATCTCTGAAGAGAAGGAATGGGTGACGTTTCGGGTTGACATCCTTCTTCAGACTCAGGGTGGGGGGAAAAAGGGTCTCGACCCAAAAGGTCGCCCATTCCTTCCCTCCAGAGATGCTTACACTTGCTATATATTCGATTGCCACTCAGGTTGGTCGTGCCTGCCAGCTCTTACCACGGTTGCAACTTACCGGTGAAGCCACAGGCTTCTGCCAGCAGGAAGGTGCTCCAGGACATCAAGAAGAACAGCGCCGTCTCCAGGAGCGGGAAGCAGTGCAGTTTGGTGAACTTGGTGACGTGAGAAACAGTAGTTAAGGAAACGTCTTAAAATGTGTAGCGTTCATCGAACCAAGCACAATGGCCCAACTCGTCCACTCCAAACTAGTTAACTAAAGATCGACACAAAAAGCAACTCAGCGGGAAAGGCAGCATCTCTGGAGAGAAGGAATGTGACGTTTCGGGTCGAGACCCTTCTTCAAATTAACTAACTAACTTCAAGTTAACTGAGTTAATATTTGCCTCTGCCAGTCCCAAATTCCTCCCAATTTTTCCTATCCATGGACCTGTCCAAGCATCGTTTAGATGTCAAAATTGTACCAGCCTCCACCACTTCCTCTAGCAGCTCGTTCTATATATGCACAACTTTCTACATGAATAAAATGGTCCCGAACATTCACTTAAGGTGAACAAAGGAAACACATGGCTTGCTTTATCACATTATAAACAAAAGTGTTGCCACTGAGACTGCCTCTTGCATATTCTAAACAAATGCAGCACTATTGGAGAGTAGAGACTCAGCCTCAGTCAGAAGCTAGGGTTCAATTCTGGTCTCAGACGTTAACTGTGTGGAGTTTGCACGTTCTCCCTGTGACTGCCTGGGTACTCCAGTTTCCTTGCATATTCTGATGTAGGGCGGCACGGTGGCGCAGCGGTAGAGTTGCTGCCTTACAGCGCCAGAGACCCAGGTTTGATCCTGACTACGGGTGCTGTCTGTACGGAGTTTGTGCGTTCTCCCCGTGACTGCGTGGGTTTTCCCCGGGTGCTCCGGTTTCCTCCCACACTCCAGAGACGTACAGGTTTGGAGGTTAATTGGTTTTGGTAAAATTGTCCCCCCTGTGTGGAATAGTGCTTGTGTGCGGGGATCACTGGTCGGCACAGACTCGGTGGGCCGAAGGCCTGTTTCCGCGCTGTATCTCTAAACTAAAAAAATCGCAATGACATGCGGGTAGGAAAGTAACTTTGGTCATTGTAACTTGTCCTTTGGAGTTCAAGAAAATGTGGGGAGAATAAATAAACGGAATTCAATGGGTTTGCGAAAAAATCAAATGGTTGATGATCAGAGCTGACTTATTGGGCCAAAGGGCCCACATCTGTGCGTTATCTTGCTCTGATTCTAATGGGCCTGTCCCACTTAGGCGACTCTTTATGCGACTGCCAGGGACTAGTTTTAATGGAATTCACCTACGACATCTAGCGACAACCTATGACAGCACCAACGACAGTCTATGACAGCAACAATTGTCGCCACTGTCGGCGAAAAATTTTCAACATGTTGAAAATTTTGTGGCAGTCGCTTGTAGTCGCCCAAAAAATCGCCTAAGTGGGACAGGCCCATAAGTCGTCAAAAATCAAGATAGGATCAGAATGAAAGCCATTTCTAGTGTTATTATTGACGGAATGCTCTATACCACGTTTTGGACTTGTGGAATTACACTCTTAGTGACAAAGTTTCTGCTTGAAGCCCTGTTACACTGTTTCAAATTCTACAATTTTGCAACAATTTTGAAAAACATTCATTTTCCTCCGCTTGGCCAGAGTTCGTATCCCAAATTCCTTATTATTTTTATTCCCTTATCATGTATCTGTACACTGTAAATGGCTCAACTGTATCCTCTGTCTGGAGAGCGCGCAACAAAAGCTTTTCACTGTACCTCGGTACACGTGACAAGAATAATCAACTAAATGCAAGGCAGCTTGCACAACCAGGCTGCATCTTAAAGGAAATTTGCTTTGGAAATAAATATCCCTCACTGGACACGCACGTTACAAGGTTCAGTGCGATCACAATTTTTTCTGCAGTAATAATCACAGTAAACAAAGATATTTTAAAAATAATTCACCCTTTATGAATAAACCTTCTTTAAAAAAAACAAGCAAAGTAGTTTTACTGGTTAGATTGAGGCTTAGTTATATTAGTTTTACTGGTTAGATTGAGGCTTAGTTTGGCACGGACTGGAAGGGCCGAGAGGGCCTGTTTCCGTGCTGTAATTGTTATATGGTTATATGTTATATAGACCAACTCATATGTTTTGGTCTTGGAAAAATATTGGAAATACATTTTTGATACTATTTCTGTAGATTTAGGTATTGATTTACCTCATCCTATTACTGCAATTTTTGGGCTACCAATGTTAGATTCTACTCATCTGCCCCGTTCAGCCCATCGGCTGATTGCTTTTATTACATTAATTGCCAGAAGATCTATTTTATTTAAATGGAAAGACTCTAATCCTCCGACCACACTCCATTGGTATTCTGAAACGATATCATGTTTAAATTTTGAAAAAATTAGGAGTGATATTGTTGAACCCTTGGTTATATTTGATAGGATTTTGGGAAGCTTTGTTCAACATTTTCACACGATATAAATTGTCCCCTCTCCAACTGTTAGAATAATTATTTTACCTTTATACGGTGGAACAGACATGATGACAAACAGGGACTTAAATTGTTGAAATTCTTTGCAGCTCAGATTCTATTTTGCTTTTTTTGTCTAGTTTAGGGGATTTTGTTTTTCTCATTTTTTTTCCTTTTTATCTTTTTGTTTTTATATATACAAGTTCTCTTTTAAAAACTTAACTATACTTATATAGGGACCGGGAGGTCTATACCCAATGCGTATTTTGACACTGGACTAATATTTAGGTTATACCTGTTATTAATGTAATCCTGATCCCTATGTATCAATATCATTGTTATGTTTATCATTTTTTGTTGTTTGTTTTGTTTTTGTTTTTGAAAAAAAAACAAATAAAAAGATTTTAAAAGAAAGGAAGAAGCATAGTAAAAAAAAATCTCAACTCATTCTAATAAAAAAAGACAAACAAAAAGTGTACCAATGAGCATCTTCGACCAATATTAATCCCTTTTATTAATCCCCAGATTATTTGTGCAGGAAGACTTTGATCTGTCTTTGATCATCTGCTTTGATCTGTCATTTTCACACCTTAGCCTTCCATGTCTCCGGACTCCCTCTTCCCCGACTCTCAGCCTCCCTCATCCCTGACTCTCAACCCGAAACGTCATCCATTCCTTCTCTCCAGAGATGCAGTCTGTCCCACCGAGTTACTCCAACATTTTGTGTTGAGAAGCAGATTATTTGGTTGTTATCAAATCACATTTTGGGGCAGTTTGCTGCTCACAAATTGACGCCACATTTCCTACATTAAAATAGTGCCTACATTCCAAAAGCAGTTCACTGGCAGCAAAACTGAGTGTACGTCTTGAAAGTCTCTTTTCTCTTGAAGTCTATTTTCTTGCCACTAGAGGGGAGAGTGTCATTTTTTGGAATGTCTTCTGAGACCCACAAATGAGTTCAAAACCCTCCACTTTTATGGGGAGGAATCTACCAACTCTATAATCTTTTTAAAAGTCTCGTGCAAACGATATGGAAACTTTTATCGTTGAATCAAATTCTGTAACATTTTGGACGAGATATGTGGATATCGGGGGAATTTTGCCTAAGAAAACCAGCAAGAAAAATCCAGTATCATTTGGGTGACATGGTGGAACAGCGGTAGAGCTGCTGCCTTACAGCGCCAGAGACCCTACGTTCTCCCTGTAACCATGTGGGTTTTCTCCAGGTGCTCAGGTTTCCCCCCGCACTCCAAAGGCATAGTGGTATATAGATTAATTGGCTTCTGTAAATTGTAAAATGGCCCTAGTGTGTAAGATAGTGCTACTGTACGGAGTGATCGCTGGTCTGGCTCAGTGGGCCGTAGGACCTGTTTCCACGATGTATCTATAAAGTCCAGTAAAAGTCTAATTTGAAACCAGACACAGGGAAATGTCATTTTAGCTTCCCTGTCCTTTATGGAGACACAAGGAACAGCAAATAGGAAATCTTGAGCAAAATGCAGAGTTTAGATGGGGCATCTTGGTCGGCATGGGCAAGTCTGGCCGAAGGGCCTGTTTCCCGGCCGCATGCCTCTAAGGAATGGAAGCCAGCCCAGCTCAGGTGGTCACACTGGTCATGGGTCTAAGCCTCTCTCAGACATCAAGTGTGTATTCTCCAAGACGATCGCTCAGGATAGAACTGCTGGAATGCCAGATATCCCACCGTTCAGATGAACCATTAATCTGAGCGTCTGCCTACCCCCTCGGGAGGCTAATAGATCACAGAGAACTACTTGAGAGACAGCAGGATGCCTCCTGTGTAAGAAGTACTACAAATGCTAGTTGAAACCTAAGATCGTAAGGAATCGGAGCAGAATTAGGCCAATCGACCCATTAAGTCGACTCCACCATTCAACCATGGCTGATCTATCTCTCCCTCCTAACCCCATTCTCCTGCCTTCTCCCCGTAACTTCTGACACAATCGACACAAAAAGCTGGAGTAACTCGTCTCCTGTTGTTCTGGCCTCTGTCAAACAGCATAAAATATCGTGCTACCCACATTATTATCGTGTTGCACACAGGTACCACAAGGACACCTCTGCCACCATACTGAAAGGATATCAAAGCGGTCAGCACTCCAGTCACTGCTCCCATGGCAAAGGAACCACTGAATATTCCAAGAAAGACCCCCACGCACTTGAAGAAAGCAGCAGCGTCAAAGGTGTGGCTGTTCTCTCCTGCCGGCTGGTAAGCTACAATTGACCTGAAGAAGAAAAAAAATGATCTAAATTAATACACAAACATGGTTTCAATCTTCGGAACAGCTCCATCCAAGAAATTGCGGCGAATTGTGCATGCAACGATAGCTGTTCCCTCTACCTCAGTACACTTGACAATAAACTAACCTGAAACTGAAATGTACAAAAGCAACACTGTATGTCTATGCAAGGGACTGCAAGTGCTGGTTTACACAAAAAAACACAAAGTGGTGGAGTAACATAGCGGGTCATGTAGCATGTCTGGAGAACATCAATAGATGACATTTTGAGTCAGGACCCTTCTTCAGACTGATGTAGTGGGGGGCAAGAAGCTGGAAGAAAGATGATAGCTTGTTTTTTTTTAAAACAGGTAGAACTAACTCTCGCTCTCTCTCTCTCTCTCTCCTTTTTGTAATTGTTTTTAACAGTTTAGTGTGTTCTTGCTACCATTCATTACAATATTTCAGAGGTATTGTTATCGTATTTTGTATATTTTCCCAATTATGGACAAAATTGACGCAAGGATGTCTGTAAAAACGGAACCCATTCATTATCCAGAAATGACCTTCACTGGTGACTCATCCGTCCCCTGGGGACCAGCACTGAACTGGTAACTAACTGACGACATGGGAGCCAGGATGTGCCTGGTCATTCGCTGTTGCCAGGGGAAACAAATAGTTCTTTGGTATGTAATGTTCATAGGCTATAGGAGCAGAATTAGGCCATTCGGCCAATTAAGTCTACCCCGCCATTCAATGGCTGATTGATCATTCCCTCTAAACCCCATTCTCCTGCCTTGACTTGGCCTCCACAGCCTTCTGTGGCAATGAATTCCACAGGTTCACCACCCTCTGACTGAAGAAATTCCTCCTCATCTCAATTATATCCTTTTATTCTGAGGCTGTGGCATCTGATCCAAGACTCTCCCACTGGTCGAAACATCTTCTCCACATCCTCTCTATCCAGGCCTTTCACCATCTGGTAAGGTTGATTGGGGTCCCCCTCACCTCGATCACTTTTACCTTCACCATTCGGACTAGTGCTCCTTCGACGATTCACCCATCTGTTCCACCCGTCGCGGAACGACAGCGTGGTTCAGGCGATAACGGAACAATTCTGAACAAAGGTTGCCCCACTTACGATGAGAGCACAATGGCGACAGCGTCATTCAGCACACTCTCCCCAAACAGCAGAGCATAAAGGTCAACGTCCACTTGAAGCTCATTAAAGATGGCAAGGACGGTCACTGTAAAAAACAGGAAACAATGCGAACGGGTGGCTTGAAGCAAAACAGAACACCTTATTTCACATTAAACAAAAATAAATGAGCTTGGTTTCAGAGCGCAATTTTTGGGCATTATTTTCTTGATCGTGCTTTTATTGCCTCAGCCAGCCTCTTTATTTCATCCTCTACCAACCCAAGAGCTTTCCAATCTCAGCAGTTTGTATCCTTTCTCGTTCGAGAGTTTGCCGAATACTGTTCCAGCAATGCTCCTGATTAAAATTCTCATCATGAATCCATATTCCACCTTTCCTTCTCTCTCGATCATCTCCAGTTTCAAATCTCTAAGAACTCTGCTCTCTTTTGGCTGTTCGCACAATCCCCAATTCCTTTCAGTAAGTAAGTAAGTAAGTTTATCGGCCAAGTATTCACATACAAGGAATTTGCCTTGGTGCTCCGCTAACAAGTAACATGACATACAGTGACAGTTACGAATGACTCAGAAAACACTAAACATTAATAATAATAATAATAATAATAAGACATTAATGATAAAACACTTTACATAATCTCACTGGCAGCTGTATGTTCAATTGTCTTGATTCATGGCCCCAGCATTCTTTTCCAAACCATCGCATCATCTCAAATATGCTCCTTGAAACGCCACCAATCTTCTTGCCACTTGTCCCACTATCTCATTTTGTGGCTTGGTGCCATTAAAGTCAACACGGAATCGGCCCCTTGGGCCCAACTTGCCCACGCTGACCAAGATGCCCCGACCTACACTTCCCACCTGCCTGTGTTTGGCCCATATCCCTCCAAATCTTTTCCTATCCATGCACCTATCCAAATGCCCTTTAAATATTGTTCTATTCTTCCTCCTCGGGCAGCTCATTCCATATACCCCCCACCCTCATAAACTCATAACCTCTAGGAGCAGAATTAGGCCATTTGGCCCATCAAGTCTACTCCACCATTTAATCATGGCTGATCTATCGCTCCCTCTCAACCCCATTCTCCTGCCTTGTCCCCATAACCCCCGACACCCGTACCCTCTGTGTTAAGCCACATACTTTCTCCCGTAAATTATATATCAGGGCTATATTATAAAGGTCTAATATAAATGATAATGTTTAGGGAGCCATTTGGAGCAAATTCAAACAAGTTTTCGATCTTGTTGACAAAGAAAGATAAAAACATGTTGGTTGCTCTTTAGGCAATGTTTAGGTGTATCAAATTAAAAGTACCATCAATTAGTGAGTCATCCGGTGACAGACCCCAGTTCCATGAAATGAAGGGAATGACATGGGAAACTATCATCGCAGGATCAATGTTTAAGTGCTCGTTACAAAAATGGAAAATGTAATCACTTTTGTTTCCAATTTCCGTTCCCTCACCTTAAGCTGGTTCACCACAGGCCCACTCTCATTTTCGTTCTGTGGTCAGTAGCCACGACAAGCTCACAATCGTCTACTTCCTTCCAACCTCGTTCCTCGATTCCATTCTCCCATTTTATGATACATTTGTTTCGACACTGCCGCTTTGTACACTGCCAATTCCAATGAGCCTTCCTTTTTGCTCAAGTGAGGCTTCTCCTTCTGTCTGGTTAACAGGATCGTTACTTCCTTTCCCTTCTCCTCTCCTCTTTCACCCCACCACCTTCGGTACTATTTCAAATCCTCTCCGAAACAAAAAGGTTCAGAAAGAGTCGCACTGGGTGGAAACGGGCCCTTTGGCCTAACTTGCCCCATCTACACTCGTCCCACCTGCCCGCGTTTGGCCCATATCCCTCTAAACCTGTCCCATCTATATACCTGTCCAAACGTCTCTTGCATATGAAATGCAAACGTTGTCTCCCACCCAACACCTCCCCCGCAGGTTGCCAGACCAGCTGAACCTGTCTAGTCACCATGTTCGCCTGTGTTCTTGCTGACCTACCACAAAGAACAGTACAGCACAGGAACAGGCCCTTCAGCCCACAATGTTTGTGCCGAACATGATGCCAAGTTAAACTGGTTTTGTCTACCTGTACAGGATCCATATCCCTCTATTCTCTGCACTTCCTATCTAAAAGCCTCTTAAACGCCTCTATCGCATCTGCCTCCACCACCACCCCTAGCAATGCGTTCCAGGCCCCATCACTCTGTCTAAAAAAAAACTAGCCCCACTCATCTCCATTAGACGTTCCCCCTCACACCTTATAGCTGTGCCCTCTAGTGTTGGACATTTCCACCCTGGGGAATAAAGGTTCTGACTGTCTACCATGTCTGCTCCTCTCATCATTTTAAATAATTCTTTCAAGTCTCCCCTCAACTTCCGACGTTCCAAAGAAAACAATCCAAGTCTATCTAACCTCTCCTTGAAGCTGAAACTCTCTAATCCGGGAAGCATCCTGGTAAACCTCCTCTGGAACGTCCCAAAGCCTGCACATCCTTCCTGCAATGGGGCGACCAGAACTGCACGCAATACTGTTGCAGCAATGCTTGCGATTTAACATTCCCATCATGTAATCAGATTCCATGTCCCCATCTCTTTCTCTCTCTCTCAATCATCTCATTGAAACATATAAGATTATTAAGGGTTTGGACACGCTAGAGGCAAGAAACATGTTCCCGATGCTGGGGGAGTCCAGAGCCAGGGGCCACAGTACAAGAATAAGGGGTAAGCCATTTAGAACGGAGACGCAGAGAGTTGTGAGTCTTGTGGAATTCTCTGCCTCAGAGGGCGGTGGAGGCCGGTTCTCTGGATACTTTTAAGAGAGAGCTAGATAGGGCTCTTAAAGAGAGCAGAGTCGGGGGATATGGGGAGAAGGCAGGAACGGGGTACTGATTGGGGACGATCAGCCATGATCACATTGAATGCCGGTGCTAGGCTCGAAGGGCCGAATGGCCTACTCCTGCACCTATTGTCTGTTGTCTATCTCCAGCCTTAAATCTCCCAAAAGTCTCCCAATTTGCACATCCCCAATTCCTTTAGATAATTTACTGGTAGCTAGCAGTTCCTGTTGGTTGGTTCATTATCATTACGTGACTTAGTACCATTTTGCCACATAGAGTACTTGCTCCTGTGAGTTACATTTCAGGACACTTACTATACCAAAGAGGTCCAATGTAAATAATAATGTTTATGGAGCCTTTCAGGGCAAATTTAAATCAGGTTTCTATCTTGTTAACACAGAAAAAGAACAATGGTTAGGTTACTCTGCTATTAGTGCATTTTATTCCAACATCAATCTGTTCATAATATTTTGCACTGTTACGCACCGGGATCCGTTGCAGAAATGATAGCACCGAAAAATAGGCAGTCTGTATAATAGAATCCATCTTCAAGCTGTCCCACCGCATACATTAGCTTCACAATGCCATACATGAAGTTTCTGCAACAAGAGCATGAATTTTATTTTAGTCCCTATAAAAATACAAATGCGGAAATACAAGGGTGGAATTCCCACAAAGGCTCTCCCAACCCTCATTATACACCAACCCCAGTGCAATGGTCAATGGTTTTTGACACATGTACCCAAGAACAGCGACATTTCTGTTTGCATGCAGTTTAGTTTAGTTTAGAGATACAGCATGGAAACAGGCTCTTCGGCCCACCGAGTCCATGCTAACCATTGATCACCCATTCGCAGTAGCTCCATGTTATTCCAGTCCCCACTCACTGGAGGCAACTTACAGAGGCCTGCCTGGTCTTCTGGTTGCTAAACACATTAATTCCACTTCCCATTCCCACACTGAACCTTGGGCAGCTTACAGCGCAGTGGTATGAACACTGACTTCTCCAACTTCTTGTAACCCCGGCATTCCCCCTCTCTCTATCCCACCCCCACCCTAGTCACACCAGCTTCACATTCTCACCTAGCAAACAGCTAACAATGGCCTGTTCCCATTATAATCAGTACTTTTTTGCATATCATTCATTCATTCGTTCTATATCACTACCTATTTCTCTTGTTTCACGTTCCCTCGACTCTCAGTCTGCAGAAGGGTCTTGAACCGAAACGTCACCTGTTTCTTCTCTCCAGAGATGCTGCCTGTTCTGCTGAGTTACTCCAGCATGTTGTATCTATCTTCTGTTTAAACCAGCATCTGCAGTTCCTTCCTACACATTTCGCACAAACCAGCATGTCTTTGGGATTTGGGAGGACACCGGAGCATGCGGAAGAAACTCACCCGGTCACAGGGAGAACAGGCAAACTTCACACAGGCACCACCCAAGCACAAGATTGAATAGGGGTCTCTGTCTCTGTGAGGTAACAGATCCACCAGCTGCGCAACTAGCCGTGCCACTGTGCTGTCCTGTTCAGTGACAATCCTACTATCCATAGGTCCAAAACCATATCAATATATATATATATGTGTGAGACAGTAGACTACACGGTGTCACCATGTTTTTACGCGCCATCCTGTACATAGAAACATAGAAACATAGAAATTAGGTGCAGGAGCAGGCCATTCAGCCCTTCGAGCCTGCACCGCCATTCAATATGATCATGGCTGATCATCCAACTCAGTATCCCGTACCTGCCTTCTCTCCATACCCTCTGATTCCCTTAGCCACAAGGGCCACATCCAACTCACTCTTAAATATAGCCAATGAACTGGCCTCAACTACCCTCTGTGGCAGAGAGTTCCAGAGACTCACCACTCTCTGTGTGAAAAAAGTCTATCTCATCTCGGTCTTAAAGGATTTCCCCCTTATCCTTAAGCTGTGACCCCTTGTCCTGGATTTCCCCAACATCGGGAACAATCTTCCTGCATCTAGCCTGTCCAACCCCTTAAGAATTTTGTAAGTTTCTATAAGATCCCCTCTCAATCTCCTAAATTCCAGAGAGTATAAACCGAGTCTATCCAGTCTTTCTTCATAAGACAGTCCTGACATCCCAGGAATCAGTCTGGTGAACCTTCTCTGCACTCCCTCTATGGCAATAATGTCCTTCCTCAGATTTGGAGACCAAAACTGTACGCAATACTCCAGGTGTGGTCTCACCAAGACCCTGTACAACTGAAGTAGAACCTCCCTGCTCCTGTACTCAAATCCTTTTGCTATGAAAGCTAACATACCATTCGCTTTTTTCACTGCCTGCTGCACCTGCATGCCTACTTTCAATGACTGGTGTACCATGACACCCAGGTCTCGCTGCATCTCCCCTTTTCCTAATCGGCCACCATTTAAATAATAGTCTGCTTTCCTGTTTTTGCCACCAAAGTGGATAACCTCACATTTATCCACATTATACTGCATCTGCCAAACATTTGCCCACTCACCCAGCCTATCCAAGTCACCTTGCAGTTTCCTAGCATCCTCCTCACAGCGAACACTGCCCCCCAGCTTAGTGTCATCCGCAAACTTGGAGATATTGCCTTCAATTCCCTCATCCAGATCATTAATATATATTGTAAACAGCTGGGGTCCCAGCACTGAGCCCTGCGGTACCCCACTAGTTACTGCCTGCCATTGTGAAAAGGACCCGTTTACTCCTACTCTTTGCTTCCTGTTTGCCAGCCAGTTCTCTATCCACATCAATACTGAACCCCTAATACCGTATGCTTTAAGTTTGTATACTAATCTCTTATGTGGGACCTTGTCGAAAGCCTTCTGGAAGTCCAGATATACCACATCCACTGGTTCTCCCTTATCCACGCTACTAGTTACATCCTCGAAAAATTCCACAAGATTCGTCAGACATGATTTACCTTTTGTAAATCCATGCTGACTTTGTCCAATGATTTCACCACTTTCCAAATGTGCTGCTATCCCATCTTTAATAACTGACTCTAGCAGTTTCCCCACTACCGATGTTAGACTAACTGGTCTGTAATTCCCCGTTTTCTCTCTCCCTCCCTTCTTAAAAAGAGGGGTTACATTTGCTACCCGCCAATCCTCAGGAACTACTCCAGAATCTAAAGAGTTTTGAAAGATTATCACTAATGCATCCACTATTTCCTGAGCTACTTCCTTAAGTACTCTGGGATGCAGCCTATCTGGCCCTGGGGATTTATCGGCCTTTAATCTATTCAATTTACCCAACACCACTTCCCGACTGACCTGGATTTCACTCAATTCCTCCTTTGACCCACAGTCCCCTGCTATTTCCGGCAGATTATTTATGTCTTCCTTAGTGAAGACGGAACCAAAGTAGTTATTCAATTGGTCCGCCATATCCTTGTTCCCCATGATCAACTCACCTGTTTCTGACTGCAAGGGACCTACATTTGTTTTAACTAACCTCTTTCAAGTGGGCGGCACAGTGGCACAACGGTAGAGTTGCTGCCACTCAGCGCCAGAGACCCGGGTTCGATTCTGACGACAGGTGCTGACTGTACAGAGTTTGTACGCTCCCCCAGTGACAGCATGGTTTTCTCTGGCTGCTCCGGTTTCCTCCCACATCCAAAAGACGTACAGGGTCGTAGGTTTGATTGGCTTCTGTAAATTGTAAATTGTCCCTAATGTGTAGGATAGTGCTAGTGTGCGGGCAATTGCTGGTCAGCGTGAACCCGGTAGGGCCTGTTTCCACGCTGTATCTCTAAACCAAACACCAACACTTTAAGAGTCTTAACTTGGCCATGAAGGCTGGTTTGTCCTGTTTGTGAGATTCTCAGGGGTTTCTGGTGATCTTACGCCCAGTTAGAGTGGGAGGTTGAGTGGAATATCTACCTCATCCCCAGGGTGGACATGTCAAACACTAGGGGGCATTGCTTTAAGGTGAGAGGGGCAGCGTTTAAAGTTTAAAGGGATTTTTTTCAACTTATTTTCACAGAGAGTGGTCCAATTTGCAGCTTTACAAATCCACAATGCGCCCGATTTAGTTCATCTTCTGATGTGCACGATACAGATTGTGCAACAACACAACAAAAATTGCCATTTTGAAGCTTGGAGACACTCAAGTGGGTCAAATAAATTTGGGACTTTCTTCAATAATAAGGGAAACCTGCTGATTATATTGCTTACTTTAAATCTGAGATTGTCCATTGGTGTACAGGGCTAAAGACATGTGAAGTGAAGTACCAGGTCAGGAATAATCGCACAGGGCGACAAAACTGACTCAAGGGTCTAAATGGCCGGAAAAAAAGTCACTATGTGCTGGAGTAACAGCAGGTCAGGCAGATCTCCAGAGGATGCGAGTAGGTGAGTCGCCTATCCATGTTCTCCAGGAATGCTGCCTAACCTGTTGAGTTACTCCAGCACTTCATGTCTTTTTTTATAAACCAGCATCTGCAGTTCCTTGTGACTAAATGGCCTAATCCTGATTTCTAAAGTCAGAGAGATTGTTATCTTTGTATTCGGTCATTTGAAAATGATCTTAATTTCAAATGGAGTGCACGGTGGCGCAGCGGTAGAGTTGCTGCCTCACAGCGCCAGAGACCTGGGTTCGATCCTGACCACGGATGCTGTCTGTATGGAGTTTGTACGTTCTCCCCTTGACCGCGTGGGTTTTATCCAGGCGCTCCTGTTACCTCCCAAAAGACGTACAGGTTCGTAGATCCATTTGGGTTCTGTAAATCGTAAATTGTCCCTAGTGTGCAGGGTAGTTTCAGTGTACGGCTATCGCTGGTTGGCACGGACTCGGTGAGCGAAAGGGCCCGTTACTGCGCTGCATCTCTAAACCAAACTAAGTAAAACAACACCGGCCATCGACTTAATAAGCATAAATCTGACCACAGAATGGGAAATGTGCTGCAGGCATACTCACCCTATGACAAAACAGGACACTGCAGTTCCAATAAATGCATAAGCCAGGATAGAGCCAAGATTCCTGAAGAAGTGTCTCTGTAACAAAGGAATCACACCCTAACATGCCAGCATTCATACAACACAAGAGAATTCCATTTGGCCCATTACACCTGTGCTGGCTCTGAGCTACTTTAATCACTTTCCTGTTCTACGCCCTTTATCCACCACACTCACAAAATACTGATCGCCGAGATTAAAAGAAGCATTTCTAAGTGTAGTGGGCAGGTGCTATAGACCTGCACGGGAAGGTAGACGCTCCCACCCCCGCGAGTCTCAGGCAGATGGGGCTCGTTACCCTGGGAAGGCAGTCCATCTAGGAGAGAGAAACCTCTGATTTAAAACCTCCACTGCCATGTGGCCATATCCAGTCATGGAATAGGCTCCTGGAGTAAACCTCAGCAAAATCTGGAGTCGGAGTCCCTAAGGCAGTTCGCCGTTGTCTACATCCTCGCTCTGGCAGCTCCTGCGACGGCGCTGGTGCCAAACTGTAACGGCCCTGCTGTTGCTTTGGATCGATTAGCGACGTGGATTGGGGGGGGGGGGGGGGGGGGGTGCTGCATGGGCAACAGCCTGTCCTCCATATGACATCACCCAGGCTTGCATCCGACCACACATCCCCTGCAAACTGGGATGCATCATCCATGGTCAGTCATGACCACGGGGGGTCTGCTCTAAGTGTAAATAGGGATCCCAGAATCAGGTGGATTTAATCAGCTTTCCTTTTATGACAAATAGTCAGATTAAGCTCAAGGAAGAATTTCCTTGGTCCGTTTCAGGGCACAGGACAATAAAACCAGGACAAGAGAGGCCCACAGGAGCCGTTGGAGGAAGTGAAGGAGGGGGAGGAGCGACACCCGACCGGTAGGTTTAAAATCTAGCGCGGGGCTTGTGTTTCCAGAGGCCCACAGGAGCCGTTGGAGGAAGTGAAGGAGGGGGAGGAGCGACACCCGACCGGTAAGGATAAAAATCAAGCGCGGGGCTTGTTTTTCCAGAGGCTTACCCAAATCCATAACGTTCCATTTGGAGAAGTGGGTTTTTTTTGGTTTTTTTTTGAGGAAGCCGCTGATTGGTGGAAGAGGACCCGAGGAAGCAGCTGATTGGGTGCAACCCCGGGTTCACTATTTTACATTTCTGCCTTCTGGGAGTGAGGGATTCTGGGAGTTAGGGATTCAGTATTTAGTAGTAAAGTTTAAAGGATAGGTTTTTGTGTTTTTTTTAGTAATTTGGGAGTAAGGTATGGCAGTAGAGATTGGCCCCGTGGTTTGTTCAGCCTGCAACATGTGGGAGATCAGGGAGATGGTCGGTGTCCCTGGTGACTACGTTTGCAGGAAGTGTGTCCAGCTGCAGCTCCTGGCAGACCGCATTGAACGATTGGAACTGCGGCTGGATTCATACTGGAGCATCCACGATGCGGAGAAAGTCGTGGATAGCACGTACAGTGAGTTGGTCACACCGCAGGCAAAAGGTAGGAGGACAAGAAGGGAACGGGTGGCCAATAGCCAGCAAAGCAGTAGGCAGGTAGTGCAGGAGTCCCCTGCGGTCATCTCCCTCCTAAACAGGTATACCATTTTGGATACTGTTGAGGGAGATGGCTCATCAGGGGAATGCAGCAGCAGCCAGGTTCATGGCACCATGGGTGGCTCTGCAGCACATGAGGGGGGAAAAAAGAGGGGAAGGGCAATAGTAATAGGGGATTCAATTGTCAGGGGAATAGACAGGCGTTTCTGCGGCCGCAAACGAGACTCCAGGATGGTATGTTGCCTCCCTGGTGCAAAGGTCAGGGATGTCACTGAACGGCTGCAGAACATTCTGGAGGGGGAGGGTGAACAGCCAGTTGTCGTGGTGCATGTTGGCACCAACGATATGGGTAAAAAAAGGGATGAGGTCCTACAAGGTGAATTTAGGGAGCTAGGAGATAAACTTAAAAGTAGGACCTCAAAGGTAGTAATCTCCGGATTACTACCAGTACCACGGGCCAGTCAGAGTAGAAATAGGAGGATAATGCAAATGAATACGTGGCTTGAAAAGTGGTGCAAGGGGGAGGGATTCAAATTTTTAGGGCACTGGGACCAGTTCTGGGGGAGGTGGAACCGGTACAAACAGGACGGTTTGCACCTGGAATGGAATGGAACCAATGTTCTTGGGGGAGTGTTTGCTAGTGCTGTCGGGGAGGATTTAAACTAATGTGGCAGGGGGATGGGTACAAGAGCAGAGAGGCAGGAGGGTGTAAAATGAGGGTAGAAGCATTAGGTAGCAAGGTGAAAGGTAAAAGTGGCAGGCAGACAAAACCAGGGCAAAAATCAAAAAGGGCCACTTTTCAGCAAAATTGTATAAGGGGTAAATGCGTTGTAAAGACAAGCCTGAAGGCTTTGTGTCTCAATGCAAGGAGTATTCGTAATAAGGTGGACGAGTTGAACGTGCAGATAGTTATTAATGATTATGATATAGTTGGGATCACGGAGACATGGCTCCAGGGTGACGTAGGCTGGGAGCTGAACATCCAGGGATATTCAATATTCAGGAGGGATAGAGAGAAAGGAAAAGGAGGTGGGGTAGCGTTGCTGGTTAGAGAGGAGATTAAAGCAATGGAAAGGAAGGACATTAGCTTGGAGGATGTGGAATCGGTATGGGTAGAGCTACAAAACACTAAGGGGCAGAAAACGCTGGTGGGTGTTGTGTACAGGCCACCTAACAGTAGCAGAGAAGTTGCGGATGGTATCAAACGGGAAATTAGAAATGCGTGCGACAAAGGCAAAACAGTTATAATGGGTGACTTCAATCTACATATAGATTGGGTTAATCAAATTGGCAGGGGTGCTGAGGAAGAGGATTTTTTGGAATGTATGCGGGATAGTTATCTAAATCAACATGTAGAGGAACCAACGAGAGAGCAGGCTATTTTAGACTGGGTTTTGAGTAATGAGGAAGGGGTAATTAGCCGTCTTGTTGTACGTGCCCCCTTGGGCAAGAGTGACCATAATATGGTTGAGTTCTTCATTAGGATGGAGAGTGACATTGTTAATTCAGAAACAATGGTTCTGAACTTAAAGAAAGGTAACTTTGAGGGTATGAGACGTGAATTGGCCAAGATTGACTGGCAATTAATTCTAAAAGGGTTGACGGTGGATATACAATGGAAGACATTTAAAGACTTCATGGATGAACTACAAAAATTGTTCATCCCAGTTTGGCAAAAGAATAAATCGGGGAAGGTAGTGCATCCGTGGATAACAAGGGAAATCAGGGATAGTATCAAAGCAAAGGATGATGCGTACAAAGTAGCCAGAAAAAGCAGCATACCAGAGGACTGGGAGAAATTCAGAGACCAGCAGAGGAGGACAAAGGGCTTAATTAGGAAAGGAAAAATAGATTATGAAAGAAAACTGGCAGGGAACATAAAAACTGACTGCAAAAGTTTTTATAGATATGTGAAGAGAAAGAGGTTAGTTAAAACAAATGTAGGTCCCTTGCAGTCAGACACAGGTGAGTTGATCATGGGGAACAAGGATATGGCGGACCAATTGAATAACTACTTTGGTTCCGTCTTCACTAAGGAAGACATAAATAATCTGCCTGAAATAGCAGGGGACTGTGGGTCAAAGGAGGAATTGAGTGAAATCCAGGTCAGTCGGGAAGTGGTGTTGGGTAAATTGAATAGATTAAAGGCCGATAAATCCCCAGGGCCAGATAGGCTGCATCCCAGAGTACTTAAGGAAGTAGCTCAGGAAATAGTGGATGCATTAGTGATAATCTTTCAAAACTCTTTAGATTCTGGAGTTAGTTCCTGAGGATTGGCGGGTAGCAAATGTAACCCCTCTTTTTAAGAAGGGAGGGAGAGAGAAAACGGGGAATTACAGACCAGTTAGTCTAACATCGGTAGTGGGGAAACTGCTAGAGTCAGTTATTAAAGATGGGATAGCAGCACATTTGGAAAGTGGTGAAATCATTGGACAAAGTCAGCATGGATTTACAAAAGGTAAATCATGTCTGACGAATCTTGTGGAATCTTTCGAGGATGTAACTAGTAGCGTGGATAAGGGAGAACCAGTGGATGTGGTATATCTGGACTTCCAGAAGGCTTTTCGACAAGGTCCCACATAAGAGATTAGTATACAAACTTAAAGCATACGGTATTAGGGGTTCAGTATTGATGTGGATAGAGAACTGGCTGGCAAACAGGAAGCAAAGAGTAGGAGTAAACGGGTCCTTTTCACAATGGCAGGCAGTAACTAGTGGGGTACCGCAGGGCTCAGTGCTGGGACCCCAGCTATTTACAATATATATTAATGATCTGGATGAGGGAATTGAAGGCAATATCTCCAAGTTTGCGGATGACACTAAGCTGGGGGGCAGTGTTCGCTGTGAGGAGGATGCTAGGAGACTGCAGAGTGACTTGGACAGGCTGGGTGAGTGGGCAAATGTTTGGCAGATGCAGTATAATGTGGATAAATGTGAGGTTATCCACTTTGGTGGCAAAAACAGGAAAGCGGACTATTATTTAAATGGTGGCCGATTGGGAAAAGGGGAGATGCAGCGAGACCTGGGTGTCATGGTTACACCAGTCATTGAAAGTAGGCATGCAGGTGCAGCAGGCAGTGAAAAAAGCGAATGGTATGTTAGCTTTCATAGCAAAAGGATTTGAGTACAGGAGCAGGGAGGTTCTACTTCAGTTGTACAGGGTCTTGGTGAGACCACACCTGGAGTATTGCGTGCAGTTTTGGTCTCCAAATCTGAGGAAGGACATTATTGCCATAGAGGGAGTGCAGAGAAGGTTCACCAGACTGATTCCTGGGATGTCAGGACTGTCTTATGAAGAAAGACTGGATAGACTCGGTTTATACTCTCTGGAATTTAGGAGATTAAGAGGGGATCTTATAGAAACTTACAAATTCTTAAGGGGTTGGACAGGCTAGATGCAGGAAGATTGTTCCCGATGTTGGGGAAGTCCAGGACAAGGGGTCACAGCTTAAGGATAAGGGGGAAATCCTTTAAGACCGAGATGAGAAAGACTTTCTTCACACAGAGAGTGGTGAGTCTCTGGAACTCTCTGCCACAGAGGGTAGTTGAGGCCAGTTCATTGGCTATATTTAAGAGTGAGTTGGATGTGGCCCTTGTGGCTAAGGGGATCAGAGGGTATGGAGAGAAGGCAGGTACGGGATACTGAGTTGGATGATCAGCCATGATCATATTGAATGGCGGTGCAGGCTCGAAGGGCTGAATGGCCTACTCCTGCACCTAATTTCTATGTTTCTATGTTTCTAAAACACTCTTGACTTGATTTAAGTGGCATTGGAACATTTTGCTTTCATGTAGATACTGTAGCTAAACTTTAAAAAATACACATTGTGAAGTTAACTTGACTTATTCCATACAGTTCATCAAGTCAATGCATATTTTTAAGGCAGAGATAGACTCTTGATTAGTTTGGGTGTCAGGGGTTATGGGGAAAAGGCAGGAGAATGGGGTTGGGAGGGAGAGATAGATTCGCCATGATTGAATGGCAGAGTATACTTGATGGGCTGAATGGCCTAACTCTGCTCCCATCATTTATGACTTTATAATCAAAACAATTAAAACAGTTAGGCTGACCATTTGTTAGCTCTATGTCTATGTCTTGTTATGATCTGAAGATTATGGCCTCAATTGCTATTCTCCAATCGCACATACAAAATAAAATTAAGGATGACTTTGCTGTTGTTATTAGAGGCATTGTCTTTCAGCTGGTCTGAAAATATTCCACGACAACATTGAAGTGTTGAAGTCAGCCCTCGAGCAAAACAGACAGCAAAACTGGTCATTGTTGCATTCCTGCATGTGGGAGTGCAGGGCAGCAAGTAGCAGCTGCAGTTCCTGCATTCCAATGGTGCCCACACATGGTGCCAGTCTGAAGAAGGGTCTCGACCCGAAACGCCACCGTTCCTTCTCTCCAGAGATACTGCCCGTCCCGCTGAGTTACGCCAGCATTTTGTGCCCACACTTACAAATGTGCTCGAAAAATAAAACTGCAGATGCCAGAAATAAAAACAGAATACTCAGCAGGTTATCTGTGGAAGGAGAAACAGAGTCAGAAGTCTTTTGCCCAGAGTAGGGGAATCGAGAACCTGAGGTTTAATGAGAAGGGGGGGGAAGATTTAATAGGAATCCGAGGGGTAACTTTTTCTCGTGTAGACGGGACGTAAGCAAGTTGGGTCGAAGAGCCTGTTTTTGTGTTGTTTGACTCTGTGACTCCATATACAAACATAGAAACATAGAAACATAGAAACATAGAAATTAGGTGCAGGAGTAGGCCATTCAGCCCTTCGAGCCCATATACTCCATATACCAAATATATACCAAATACCAAATATATTCGAGCCGTGACTCCATATACCAAATATATAATTTAGAGCTACATCTGGATTAAAAACAAAATTAAGCATGTATATTTGCTACAGTTTAAGGTACATTGTGGCTAAAATTAGTTTTATATTACTTTTACAACACATGCTTCACTTCAGCATTTATACAACAAAGCCCATTGCTGAAAAAATGTTTGAAAGAGGAATAAACAGCAAACACAACAAAAAAAACAGAACACAAAAGATTGCTTGATACAATCATCATGTCAAAAGAAAGAGTTAAATGTTTTGAGTTGAAGAGCTTGAAACACTTAAGAAGCGTTGTTTAAACAACCACTGAGCTGGGTATCTGGGACAGGGCAATGGGAGGTTAACTTTGATTTAGCTCAAGCATATTACCGCTTAGCTGTGGAGACAACCTAAAGCTTCTTTAAAGATACCGACTATGTCTGACATGAATCCTTCCCAAAGTAAAACCACGATAAACTGCACATAGCCAGATTAAATGACTGGATGTGAAGACTCATAGAAAAGGCATTGCAAAGTTACTATTAGTATTGATAAAAAAAAAAAATAGGTGTTCATAAGATCATAAGGAATAGGAGTAGAATTAGGCCTTTCCGCCCATCAAGTCAACTCCGCCATTCAATCATGGCTGATCTATCTCTCCCTCCTAATCCCATTCTCCTGCCTTCTCCCCATAACCTCTGATACCTGTGCTAATTAAGAATCTATCTATCTCTGCCTTAAAAATATCCACTGACTTGGCCTCAACAGCCTTCTGTGGTAAAGAATTCCACAGATTCTCCACCCTCTGACTAAAGAAATTTCTCCTCATCTCCTTCCTAAAATTCTGAGGCGATGACCTCCAGTCCGAGACTTTCCCACTAGTGGAAATATCATCCCCATATCCGCTGTCTCCAGGCTTTTCACTATTCTGTACGTTTCATTGAGGTCTCACCTCATTCTTCTAAACTCCAGCAAGTACAGGCCCAGTGTCGACAAACGCTCATCTTAGGTTAACCTACTCATTCCTGGGATCAATCTTGTAAACCTCCTCTGGAGCCAGAACATCCTTCCTCAGATATGGTGCTGAAAGTTGCTCACAATAGGTGTTCCAGAAAGGTTTTCATTGAGGGAAATGTGTGGGATAGTTTTTAAAAAAAAGGAAACTATTGCATCCATGCAGCAGGTTTGGAACTTCTATATTAAAGATTAAATGGCCTACTTCTGACCAAACTAAGCAGCCACTGCCCCAATACATCTACGGGCAGCTCTGGTGTCACAATTTGTTCAATTACTCGAGGCTTTCTTTTGTTAAAAAAATATGATAGAACTGCAATCAGTTGTTGACAGCTGTTCTAGAGTTCATAAATTATTAATATAAATATTATTTATAATAAAAAAATGAGGCAATGGTTTCTCGTGATGTTTTGCTTAATGCTGTCAAGAGTTTGCATGATTAATTACCAATCTGACTTTCAAAACAACCAACAATTACTCTGGACAACATTAGGCCTGCAAAACATGCATATAACGGAATCCGAACACACTCAATCAATTCAAATTCATTGTCTTGCTTGAATTATTTCTGCCAAGTTAAACCAATTTCTTTAATCTATAATAATAACCATTATGCCCTTGAATTAAAAGAAGGATGCCACAGACATGGAGAACGTGCAAGGAAGATTTGTTAGACTGGTGGTGAAGATGCAACATGTGAGAGAGTGGAGGAGCTCAAGTTCAAGTGAGTTTATTGTCGTGTGTCCCTGATAGGACAATGACATTCTTGCTTTGTTTCAGCACAACAGAACATAGTAGGCAGTTACTACAAAACAGATCAGTGTGTCTATATATCATTATATAAATATATACACACATGAATAAATAAACTGATAAAGTGTAAATAACAGATAATAGGTTATTAATGATCAGAGTTTTGTACGAGCCAGGTTTAATAGACTGATGGCTGTGGGGAAGTAGCTATTCCTGAACCTGGTTGTTGCAGTCTTCAGGCTCCTGTACCTTCTACCTGAAGGTAGCGGGGAGATGAGTGTGTGGCCAGGATGGTGTGGATCCTTGATGATACTGCCAGCCTTTTTGAGGCAGTGACTGCGATAAATCCCCTCGATGGAAGGAAGGTCAGAGCCGATGATGGACTGGGCAGTGTTTACTACTTTTTGTAGTCTTTTCCTCTCCAGGGCGCTCAAGTTGCCGAACCAAGCCACGATGCAACCGGTCAGCGGAAATCATTAGGCGAATATATAATAGAGGGTATTTCCACTAGTCCCAGAATTATATTTTATCATATTTAAAACTGGGTCAGGATATTTTTTTATATTAAGAATTATATTTAGTTTCATGTTCAGAAGAATCAGGGAAGGAAAAATAAGGACATTTTACACAGGGACTATAATGGCTCAATGGTTCTTTATGATTCAATGGTATTTATTATTTTTAAATAAAATATAAATATATTTTACATTTATATAAAGGTGAAATGCAATGTCTGAATCGAGAATGAAAACCGATTCAATCGCTCCTTTTAAAAAAAGGAATTGGACAAGTAATTTATAAAATATTTTATAGCAGGGCTATGGGAAAGGAGGTGCAGGGGAGACTAGTTGAATAGTCCTTTCAAAGAGAGAATGGACCATATAGCCACCTTCTGTGCTGCAACAATCTATGATTTGATTATTCTATTATTCAACAGACTAGTTATCATCTCAAGCTCCTTTTTTTTTACTTCTAGCCACATTAATTTTCAATCTCATGATGTCTCTTCATGCCGAGTGTCTGGTGGCACTGGATCTGTGCTCACTGGCGTTTAGAAGGATGAGGGGAGACCTTGTTGAAAGTTACAGAATAGTAAAAAAGCCTGCGCAGAATGGATGTAAAATGAGAAGGGACTCGACCCGAAATGTCACCCCTTCCTTCGCTGCCTGCCCCGCTGAGTTACTCCAGCATTTTGTGTTTATTTTGGATGTAGAGGATTTCAACTAGTCCAAGAATTGAGGACCAGAGGCCATAGCCTCAGCAATAAAGGGACATAGCTTTAGAAAGGAGATGGGGAGGAATTTATTTGGTCAGAGGGTGGCGAATCTGTGGAATTCATTGCCACAGACGGCTGTGGAGGACAAGTCATTGGGTCAGGCACATATTGACAGATTCTTGATTAGTACGGGTGTCAGGGGTCATGGGGAGAAAGCAGGATAATGGGGTTGAGGGAAAGAATAGATTAAATGGCGGAGTAGATTTGATGGGCCGAATGGCCCAATTCTGCTCCTATAACTTATGAAACAAAGCTCCTAGCTCCTAGATATCGTGTTTCTCACAGCTCAATATCCATAATTAAATATAAAAATGCGTCAATACAACAAATATGCCATTTCTAACTCTGAAGAAAAGGCAAGGTTGAACTCCGTGTGATCCGACTTCCTTCCACATCCCAAAGACATGTTGGTGGGTGCATTGGTTATTCCACATTGTTCCTTCATATAGCTTAATTTTTAGAAAGGATTAATGTGAAGATATGGGAATATGTGGGAAATAATTAGTTGTGGGTAGATGAGGAAATAAGTGGGCGGGGAGGAATGGGGCGATAGTCAAGTCAAAGAGTGTTTTATTGTCATAGGTCCCGGATGGGAAATGAAATTCTTACTTGCTGCAACACAACAGAATATGTGAATATGCAAACATAGTAAATAACGGGGGAAGAGAAAGAAAAAAAGTTCAATAAATAACAAATATGGTGCAATAATAATAGTTTTTTGCAGTTCAGAGCTCAGAGCGTATTCGTTGTTGTGTTTAACAGCCTGATGGCTGTAGGGAAGAAGCTGTTCCTGAACCTGGACGTTACATTTCTCAGGCTCCTGTACCTACTTCCTGATGGCAGTGGTGAGATGAGTGTGTGGCCAGGATGTTGTGGGTCCTTGATGGTGTTGGCTGCTTTTTTGAGGCAGCGACTACGATAGATCCCTTCGACGGTGGGGAGGTCAAAGCCGGTGATGGACTGGGCAGTGGTCACAACTTTTTGTAGTTTTTTTCGCTCCTGGACGTTAATCCAGAATAATCTCCCTGGGAGTTAGCATGGGCACAACAAGGTGAATGGCCTCCACTGTGTTGCTCCAAGAGTAACGTTGGGGGATTTGTGAACTTGGGTCTGACACCAGGGGGCAGTGCATCACCATGCATGAGAAGGGAGGTTTTTACGGAAAGGACAAAGTGCTGGAGGAACTCAGCAGGTCAGGCAGCATCTGTGGAGGGAATGGACCAAGGGTCTTGACCCAAAACATCATCTGTCCATTCCCTCCACAGATGTTGCCTGAGGCACTGAGCTCGTCCTACACCATGTGTTTTGCTCAAGATTCCAGCATCTGCAGTTCCCCGTGTCTCCACTTTAAAGCAAGGATCTGCCTGGAAAAAGGGCCCGTCTCAATGACACAGCAAATGTGCCTGCTGGTCTCGATTGCACACCCTACACATTAGGGATAATTCACTGAGGGCAATTAACCTGCCAACCCGCACGTCTTTGGGATGTGGGAGGAAACTGGAGCACCCGGAGGAATCCCTCGCGGTCACAGGGAGAACGTGGAAACGCTAGAGACATTAGTATAAGGGCCGCACGGTGGCTTAGCGGTAGAGCTACTGCCTCACAGCCCCAGGGACCCGGGTTCGATCCTGCCTACGGGTGCTTGTCTGTACGGAGTTTAGACGTTCTCCCTGTGACCTGCGAGGGTTTTCTCCGAGATCTTCGGTTTCCTCCCACACTCCAAAGACGTACAGGTTTGCAAGTTAATTGGTTTGGTATAAATGTAACTTGTCCCTCGTGTGTGCAGGATAGTGTTTGTTGTGATCGGCACGGACTCAGTGGGCCAAAGGGCCCGTTTCTGAGCTGTATCTCCAGACTAAATCTAAACTAAACGCACCGACGGTCAGTATTGAACCCAGGTCTGTGACGCTGTGAGGCAGCAGCTTTACCAGCTGCTGCACTGTGCCAGCTCGCCGGTAAGGCTTGGAGGCACCTTGCCCTTTGCAGTCCCATCACAAGTGTGGCCACCCAGAAGGCCAACCAAAGACAATCCCTTCCTGGTTTAAATGAAACAACACAATAGTGTTTCAGTTCCCAGATTGCATTATAGACGATAGCAACACGCAGCTATGTTGCTCAGAAAGATTTGGAGATTAAGATTACAGTTAATAACAATGCAGACTGGGGGGGGGGGGGGAGGGCTACAGCCTATATCCAGTTTATAATACAATGGAAACAAGGAACTGCAGATACAGTGCAGTAAGCTCTGTGCCAACATCTTTGCCACTGAGCTGGAAGGTTATGCACTTAAGCCTTAGTTAATTTAGTCTAGTTTATTATTATGGTCTCGTCTACCGAGGTACAGTGAAAAGCTTTTTCTTTGCGTGCTATCCAGTCAGTGAAAAGACTATATATATATACTCACACACATGATTATAATCAAACCATCCCCAGTGTACATGTACAGGAGAATGGGAATAACGTTTAGTGCAAGAGAAAGTCCAGTGATGTCCGATTAAAAATAGTTAAATGGTTTCCAATGAGGTCGATGTTTAGTCAGGACCGCCCTCTAATTGTTGAGCGGACGGTTCAGTTGCCAGATAACAGCTAGGAAGAAACTGTCCATCAATCTGACCATGAAAGAGTTTTCACACTTCTGTCTCGCTTGCCTTTTGGGAGATGAGGGAGTGACCGGGGCGAAACTGGTCCTCGATTATGTTCGTGGCTTTGCCAAGGCAGCGTGATGTGTAGACGGAGTCAACGGAAGGGAGGTCGGTTGCTGAAGTAGCTTTTTGATTAGTATAGGTGTCAGAGGTAAAGGCAGGACAATGCGGTTAGGAGGGAGAGATAGCTCAGCCATGATTGGATGGCAGAGTCGACCTGCTGGGCAGAATGGCCTAATTCTGCTCCTATCACTTTTGAAGCAGATTGAAGGCACTGCAACTCAAATGAAACCTGGAAGCTTCAACTCCTTCAGAACTGGAGAGTCAGCCTGCATTATAGGGTGGCACAGCGGTAGAGTTGCTGCCTTACAGCACCAGAGACCCGGGTTCGATCCTAACTACGGGTGCTTGTCTGCACGGAGTTTGTACCTTCTCCCGGTGACCTGCGTGGATTTTCTCCGGTTCCCTCCCACACTCCAAAGACGTGCAGGGTTGCCGGTTAATTGGCTTGGTATCATTGTGCCTTGTGTGTGTGGGATAGTGTAAGTATGCGGAGATCGCTGGTCAGCGCGGACTGGGTGGGCGTATCTCTTAACCAAATTAAACATAAGGAATGCATTCAGAGACTTGAATCAACAATCTTCAGCTGAGAGAGCCATCATCTGAGTCACAGGCGACATCCGTCTGTTCACATCCATTGCCAAACACTGCTCATCAAAGACATAACCACCTCCACCTTGTATTTATTTTCAAATCTCCCCTTCACATTTGGCGCAGCTGGTAGAGCTGCTGCCTCATAAAGCCAGAGAGCCAGGTTCAATCCTGACTTCAAGTGCAGTTTGCATCCACGAGGCTTTTAGAAAGGCACAAGGATGTGCAGGGAAGGGTTGGAAGTGGATCACATGCAGGCAGAGGAAATGAGTTGAATTAGACAATGAAGGGCGGCACGGTGGCGTAACGGCAGAGCTACTGCCTTACAGCGTCAAGGACCCGGGTTTGAGCCGGACTAGGGGTGTTGCCTGCGCAGAGTTTGTACGTTCTCCCCGTGACCTGCGTGGGTTTTCTCCGAGATCTTCGGTTTCCTCCCACACTCCAAAGACGTACAGGTTTGTAGGTTAGTAGGCTTGGTATAAATGTAAAATTGTCGTGCGTGTGTGTGTGTGTGTAGGATAGTGTTCATGTACAGGGATGGCTGGTTGGTGCGGACTCGATGGGCCAAAGGGCTTGTTTCCACGTTGTATCTCGAAACAAAACTAAACTAAATCACGTTCAACATGGACATTGTGAGCTGAAGAGCCCGTTACTGCTCCATGTTCACTGTCCAACGATTCGGAAATCACCATGGTTTGTAATCCTCCTAAATTTAACAGGGTAATAAAAAAGTCAGGGAGCCACACAGCACGGAAACAGACTCTTGGGCCCAACTTGCCTCTGCCAACAAGTTGACGTGGCCCAACATAAAGGATGAGCAGATTTTCTGTTGAGACGCCACAATCTATCCATGGAAAGGTAAAAATAAATAAATAAAGGGATAAATGGAAATAAGACTTTGCTCGCTTAAAATGTGTCTAATTTTTCTTCCTGGCACAACAGAAAGAAACCAGCTTGTGAAGGAGTGTTTTTCATAAAGGTCTTACCTTTTTGAGGCTGTATCCTGCATAGAATATGATTGGAGGTAGCAAAATGTTGAAAAAAACATCTGGGTCAAAGGTTACCTGCAAACAACAAAAGCAGGTTTGAGGAAAGACACAGAACAATTCCCGTCTCAAGGCATTTCTACTGGGTCCATGTAGTGACCCCGTGGAGGCAGTATTCAATGCCACATTGACTGCTGATCTAACGCAAATCGGGCAGTCATCGCATAAGCAGGGATCCATATAAAATGCACACACATGTCATAAGGTCATGTGATAGGAATAGAATTAGGCCATTTGGTCCATCAAGTCCACTCCGCCATTCAATCATGGCTGATCTATCTCTCCCTCCTAACCCCATTCTCCTGCCTTCTCCACATAACCTCTTACACCACGTACTAATCAAGAACAACTCCAGGTGAATTCTCGAATAGTCATACTTCAACATACTCTCCAATTGGCATTCAGAATACTGAAACCTGCGGCGCAGCAGTAGAGTTGCTGCCTTACAGCGCCAGAGACCTGGGTTCAATCCAGACCACGGGTGCTGTCTGTATGGGTTTGTACGTTCTTCCCGTGACCTGCGTGGGTTTTCTCCAGGATCTCCGGTTTCCTCCAACATTCCAAAGTTGTACAGGTTTGTAGGTTAATTGGCGTGGTATAATTGTAAACTGTCCCTAGTGCGTGTATGATAGTGTCAGCGTGCGGGGATCGCAGGTCGGCGCAGACCCGGTGGGCCAAAGGGCCTGTTTCCGCGTTGTAGCTCTAAACTAAACTTGCCACTAACTCTTCAGATCTCATCCAAAATACTCTCACTTACAATATAGTCCAAAATACCCACTTACAGTATGTCCTGCCCGTTGATGATGTGACATGCCTTTGGCTTCCCCATCTACACCACGCGGCCTCGCCAAGACCACCAGCGTAATCGAGGACCAGTCTCACCCGGTCATGCCCTGTTCTCCCCTCTCCCATTAGGCAAGAGGTATAGAAGTTTGAATACGCACACCAACAGATTCAGGGACAGTTTCTTCCCAGCTGTTATTAGGTAACTGAACCATACTCTCACAAGCGAGAATGCTCCTGAGCTCCCATCTACCTCGTTAGAGACCTTTGAACTATCTTTAATCGGACTTTATCTCACATAAACGTTATACCCTTTATCCTGTATATCTGTGCACTGTGGACAGCTTGATTGTAACATGTATAGTTTTTCATCAACTGCTTGGCATGCTGCAAGTTTTTCCGTCAACTATCCATGTTCTCCGGAGATGCTGCCTGACCTGTTGAGTTACTGCAGCACTTTGTGCCTTTCTTTGGTAACTCAGCATCTGCAGTTCCTTGTTGAGGATTGTTTTTTGCTGAGGCATGATCTCATCCAAAATTGTATTGAAGGATCACTGACCCAGATACGTTAATTATTTAGTCTGCATGGACCTGCTGTCTCCCGATTTTCTCAGAATGATAACACAGCTCATGATTGGCATTCTGCACTGTGAGTTCCAGGGAAAAAATGGGGGCATAACACACAAAAATGTATTAGGTCATAAGGAATAGGAGAATTAGGCCATTCGGCCTAAGAAGACTCCTCTGCCATTCAATCATGGCTGATATATCTCTCCCTCCCAACCCCATTCTCCTGACCTCCCCACAACTGTAGTCTAAAAGCATTGATTTTAATGTGGGATTTAAATTGGTGTTGGCAGTCTGACACTGGCCTCCCTCCTTGTCAACAGGCAATAGACAATAGGTGCAGGAGTAGGCCATTCGGCCCTTCGAGCCAGCACCGCCATTCAATGTGATCACGGCTGATCATCCCCAATCAGTACACCGTTCCTGCCTTCTCCCCATATCCCCTGACTCCGCTATCTTTAAGAGCCCTATCTCGCTCTCTCTTGAAACTATCCAGAGAACCGGCCTCCATGTGCCATCATCATCCATTGAAGAAAGGCCCCGACCCGAAATGTTCCCTCCACGATGTTGCTTTGACCCACTGAGTTCCTCCTGCACTTTGTGTTGTGATCAAGATTCCAGCACCTGCAGTTTCTTGCGTCTTTACTCAGTTATTGTTGTACAGGTGCAAGAGATTAATTTAATTTAGTTTATTATTGTCACGTTTTACCGAGGTACAGTGAAAGCGATTTGCTGCTTGCTACCCAGTCAATGAAAAAGCTATACATGATTACAATCAAGCCATGCCCACAATGTACAGAAACATGATGAGAATTTCAGGCAGATAAAGTTTTTTCTGGTTGGGGGAGAGGAGTGAAGAGGGAGTGACATGGGGGATACTTGAAGTCCTTAAGAATCATTAGAGTGTGGAAAACAATCCCTTCGTCGCACAGTCTAATGTCCCACACGGCCAATGGCATGTCCCAGACAAACTGTACACAGGTGGGTCTACCCACCCTGCTCGGTGCTATGAAAGTCCATTCACTGCCTGCTCCCTCCAAACCCACTTGTCCTATTCATGTACCTGTATCTGTCTTCTTCCAAATGTTTGTAGATAGCCTCAAACCTCCTCTGCCCTGCGTACCCACAGTCATGAAAAGGACCCGTTTTCCATGTTCTCACCCAACCCACCCTGGGACCTTGTCGAAAGTGTCCAGAAAGTTACCCAGATTCCTTATTCCAAATCAATTTTCCCCAAATGTGCTCATCCCCTTTAATAACTGACCTATTCCCCGTCTTATGTCCGATTCACCTAAAGAGTTTTGAAAGATGCAAAGAGTACTCTGGATGCAGCCTATCTGGCCCTGGTGATGGGATCCACAATGGAGCCCTCTGTGGTTTGATACTCACTGATTCTAACTCTCGGTGATAATATACACCAGGTCTCTAGTTAGACCGCGTGGGTTTTCTCATCTTCGCTTCCTCTCTACGTTTACTGGCTTGATGTATGTGGAAATCATCCCTAGCGTGTGTAAGATGGTGTTAATGTGCGGGGATCGCTGGTCGGTGCGGGCTCGCTGGGATGAATGGCCTGTTTCCGTGCTTGAACTAAAATCAAAATAAACTCAAACATGCTGTAAATCCCCCAACTCAGCCAAGTACCAGAAAATTACCACTTTGGAACTCTATCGGTGCTCTATGAGAGCTCTGGGACAGAAAAAAGAGGAAGTTGGTTTTAGCTACTAATTGTGATGCCTTCCTAGTTTCTCACGGACTGTTGGGGGATATCCATTGCCCTTCAAATCTAACTTCCCGTGCAAAAGCGCCAAACTCTGGTCATGTGAAACCCCTTGTTCACCCCAGATCTTCACAAGATTAATCATCATCCGACGGCTCTTCCAATACGACTGTGCAGCCAACGACTCACTCACAGACACTGACCATGAATGATCACATGCGTTTCCAACATTGGATATGAGGGATGTGAGGTGGTGGTGGTGGCGGCAAAGAGTAGGCCACATAGAGTTGGTGAAGCCTGCCCCGTCTGCTCATGATATCGGCTTTCACCCACTACATTTTCAAGCATGTCCCTTAACGTATTTGAATAACCTAACCCAGGAACAAAGGGGGACCTGGCGTGGTGGGGGGGGGGAAACGAAGAAGGGATGAGTACTTTAATTTAGAGATACAGCGTAGAAACAGGCCCACCGAGGGCGACCGAGGCCCCCACCTCGACTTGGGTCGTTTACACCCCACGGTATGAACATTGATTAACAGAAGCCCTTGCTTTCCCTCTCTATCCCCTCCCCCTTCGCAGTTCTCCCACTAGCCTTACTGTCTCCAACTACATTCTGTCTTTGTCCTGTCCCCTCCCCTGACATTAGTCTGAAGAAGGGTCTCGACGCGAAACGTCGCTCATTCCTTCTCTCCAGAGACGCTGCCTGTCCCGCTGAGTTACTCCAGAAGTTTGTATCTGCCGTCAAGTATAGAAATTGGGATGTAATGTGGTAGTTCTATTGGATATCGGAGAGGCTGCACATGGAGTGTTGGAGACAGATACAAAGTGCTGGAGTAACTCAGCGGGTCAGGCAGCATCTCTGATGGGCGACGTTTCGGGTCGCGACCCTTCTTCAGACCTATAGCAAAGTGATGTCTATCTAACAGTGTGGTTGATGCAGGTATCTAGATCACGAAGTTCATGTACAAAGTGATTCGCAACACAAAGAGCTTCTGAGCTTTTATGAACAATGTGGCAAGACGCTGGAGGGAAATCACAGTTAATTCCATGTGAAAAGTCATTTTGACCAATATAAACTCGCACATTTCTGAACAACCAGATGCGGTAGCTTCCAGATGAGGTAGTTGAGGCTGGGACTTTCACAACGTTTAAGAAATAGTTAGACAGGCACATGGAAAGGACAGGTTTGGATATGGACCATGCGCAGGCAGGTTGGACTGGTGAAGCTGGGACATGTTGGCCGGTGTGGGCAAATTGGGCCAAGGGCCTGTTTCCACACTGTATCACCGAACATACCTTTCTAACAAAGAACAAACCGAGCTTTCTGCTACGAATTTGATTTTAAAGAAGGGATGAGAGAGAATAGAATATGTGTGTATTTAACAGGAATAGCCAACCCCATCACATTCTGTTGTTTGGCTGGCTTTTTTGGACTACAAATTTCTCGAATTTGGTCATGAAAGTTCCCCTAAGGAACAAACAAATTGGGACCCCTTCTTAAAAACATTGGTTGCAGTGCACAGGGAAGATCTGCCGCCTCACAGCTCCAGAGTCCCGGGTTCGATCCCGACATCAGGTGATGTCCATGTGCAATTTACACATTCTGCTTCTGACTACATGGGTTTCCTCCAGGCGCTCTAAATTTCCTCCCACATCCCTAAGGCGTGTGGGATTGTAGGTTTATGGCCTCTCTAAATCGTCCCTGGTGTGAAGGGAGTGGAAGAGAGAGTGGGTTAACATAGAACTAGCGTGAGCGGGATAGTCGATCGAAGGTCGGCATGGACTCCCTGGGCCGAAGGGTCTGTATCTTCAATCAGTCACAAATAAAAAAACGACTATGCTCCAAATACTCCAGAGAATACAGAATTGCTTACCTTCCTCAACATGTCATCCTGTTCCACGTTGTTTATTTGCGCAGAATTAATTTCCCCTTTCAGGGAATATTCGTAGAACTTCCCACTGACGTTGACCAAGAGTGTGGTCACTGCCCTGTCCTGCAGTGCACAGCCAATAGGAACCTTGCCGTGGCTGTTGGTGGACGGGATGCCGTACCTTAGGATCACCCCCACGAGTAGCCCTGAAAACACAACACAACACAGACCGTTAAAGAGCCTGATTGTCACATGGCACATTCAAAACAAAAGTCATGCCAAGGTGGCACATTGATGCAGCTGGTAGAGCTGCCGCTTCACAATGCCAGAGCTCCAGGTTCGATCCGAACTTCGGGTCCTGTCTGTATGGAGTGTGCACTTTCACTAGTGATAGGAGCAGAATTAGGCCGTTCGGCCCATCAAGTCGAATCCGCCATTCAATCATGGCTGATCTATCTCTCACTCTCAAACCCATTCTCCTGCCTTCTCCCCATAACCCCGACACCTGACTGATCAAGAATCTATCCATCTCTGCCGTTAAAATATCCACGGTCTTTGGTGATGAATTCCACTTTCTCCCGGTAACCGCGTCGATTTCCTCCGGGTGCTCCAGCTCCTTCCCACATCCCAGGGATGACCGGGTCAATAGGTTAATTTGCCAACAAACATTGGTAGAGGTGCTGCCCCACAGTTCCAGAGACCTGGTTTTGATCATGACCTCGGGTGCTGGCCGTGCGGAGATTGCACGCTCTCCTTCTGGCCGCGCATGTTTCCTCTGGCTGCTCTGCCTTCCTCCCACATCCCAGAGATATACGGGTTTGTAGGTTAATTGACCTCTGTAAATCGGCCCTCGCATGTAGGAGTGAATGTAGAAGTGGGATAACACAGAACTAGCGTGAATGGTGACTGGCGGTCGGCGTGGAGACGGTAGGCCAAAGGCCCTGTGTCCATGCTGTATTTTTTCAATCAATGAATTAGCTCTGGGAATGTCTGAGTATAGGTTAGCATTACTACAATAACATCAATAATAAATCCGTGTTACTACAACTGTGCCCCGTTCTGCAGCAACACCTTCAGACTACACCACTGATTCCCAAACTTGGGCCTTGGCAAAGAATTAAAATTGTGACAGGGCCCAAAAAATCATATTTCATGCTTTAATTTTCCTTTCAATGATTTAATTGTTTTTTTAATGCTGTAATGCTGTGATTAATAAGCTACAAATTTTACACTCCCCTTCCCATACTGACTATTCTGTCCTGGGCCTCCTCCACAGTCCGAGTGAGGCCCAGCGTAAACTGGAAGAACACCACCTAATATCATACCCCGTGGTATGAATTTTGATTTCTCCCATTTAAAGTAACCCCTGCATTCCCTCTCTCTCCGCCCCTCCCCCACCCTAATCATCCTGCCAGTTCTCTTGTTCACATCCATATATATACACCTTCATTAACTCCTCTTCCACACCCTACAATGCACCATTGTGGGCTCCATCTTGGTCATCAGTGCCGGCTCTGATTTGCTCTGAACCTTTTCATACCTCTAGATACCCTCCCCCTGACTCTCAGTCTGAAGAAGGATTTCAAACCGAACCATCACCTATTCCTTTTCACCTGAGATGCCACCTGACCCGCTGATTTTCGTGTCGTTCGTGGGTAGTAAAAGTTGGCTTTGCCAGAGCCACCAATATCCTCAACCTGAACTGCAAGGACAAGCAGTCACGAGGGCACACACCGCACATGACTCGGCATCCTCAATGCAGGGGATGGCTTCCTGCCAGGTCTGGAAGAAATCCAAGGAGAAGACAGCTGCGGAGAGCTGACAGATGGCAAGAGCAGCATAAAGACACCTTGCGACATCAAAGGAAAATCCGGACGGGATGACAGTTTAAAATCTTTAATCGACACAAAATGCTGGAGTAACTCATCGGGTCAAGCAGCAACTCCGGAGAAAAAGAATGGGCGACGTTTCAGATCGAAACCCTTCTTCAGACTGAAAGTAGAAGTGTGTGTGAGGGGGGGAGGGGAATAAACTGGATGCGAGAAATCTTTGTCTTCTGCTTTGGGCGGCACTTTGGCGCAGCGGTAGAGTTGCTGCCTTAAAGCGTCTGAGACGCGGGTTTGATCCGGTACGGAGTTTGTAGGTTCTCCCCGTGACCGCGTGGGCTTGCCCAGGGTGCTCTGGTTTCCTGCACACTCCAAAGACAGACAGGTTTGTAGGTTAATTGGCTTGGTAAAAATTGTAGATTGTCCCTAGTGTGTAGGATAGTGCTAGTGTCTGGGGTGATGGCTGATCTGCGTGGACTCAGTGAGCCAAAGGGCCTGTTTCCACGCTGTATCGCGAAAGTAAAATGGGCCAGAAGATGGCTAAAAAGGCAGGTGTTTGTGGGAGGTTGTGAGATTGTGCACTCCTCTTATCCTGTGCCACTAGCTTCTGCATCCACAGAATGAATGGGCTTAAGGTGAGTTATACCATCCTGAAGATTTGTTCTCCACTTTAAATTGTCATGACTCAGAGGTTTCCCAGAGTCAAAAGGGATGTTGCACTTCTTCAAATGCCGTATCCTTAAATCTTTTTCACTATTTACCTGGCAGCTTCCTGCCTTGAGCTTGTTGCAAAATGTTTATTTTGGGAAGCTGATGTCAGACATGCAAATCGTATGGCCTGTGCATTGTTAGTGACTGAGTATAACAAGGCACTCAGTGTTGGGGATGTTGGTCTGGAGAGGACACTGATGTTGGTACACATATATTTAAAGTGAAATTGAAAAAATTGTACAAAGACAGGATTTGTGATATTTGTGAGTCAGTCTACCCCATGGCCGAAGGGGGAGGAGCTGTACAGTTTGATAGCCACAGTGGAAAAGGATCTCCTGTTTTATTCTGTGCTGCATCTTGGTGGAACCAGTCTGTTGCTGAAGGTGCTCCACAGGTTGACCAGTGTGTCATGGAGGGGGTGAGCAGCTATTAGAAGCAAGGCATGCATAATTGGAGAACTATAAAGCTGGGGATTGCACAGGGAACATCTCCAGGGGATACGAGTTCAATGAAATTCTGCAAGGCTTGCAGGAAAGATGTTCCCGGTGTTGGGGGAGTCCAGAACCAGGTTTCAGAATCACCATGATTCAAAAATGCTGGAGAAACGCAGCGGGTGAGGCAGCATTTATGGAGCGAAGGAATAGGTGACGTTTCGGGTCTTCAGATGTCTTCGCTCCATAGGTGCTGCCTCACCTGCTGAGTTTCTCCAGCGTTTTTGTCTACCTTCAATTCTTCCAGCATCTGCAGTCCTTTCTTAAACAATGAAATAATGCAAGAGCGGGCATTACAACAAAATGCCTGGGTGAGACCCAGTGCCAAGTTGTCAGTCTTTACCTCACTGCCATGTGGCCACTATTTGATTTCACTTCCGTTTTAAGAATACTTCCTGCAAATTTACCTACAAAACACCAAAGGCTTACAGACAAATGACATAACCACCAAGCCTCCTTTATTTATTCTGATAAAGGAATAATGTACTTATCACTTGCACCAAAAAAATTCACACAGACTTTCTCCAGAAATCTCGCTACTGCTGATTAAGATCCTACTTGTATCGGGGAGGGGTGGGTACAGTGCTGTGACTTACAAATGACACTAATACAAAAGTATTTTAAGACCAGAATGGGAACGGCTATAAATCCAATATAGTTCTAGCGCCTGCTGTTGCATCAAGTTTAAACCAGCAGATAACCAGACGAGACACAAGAAACTACAGATATACTGGAATCGGGAGCCAAACACAAGTGCTGGAGGAGCTGGAGGGCGGCACGGAGTTGCTACCTCACAACACCAGAGACCCGGGTTCGATCCTGACTACAGGTGTTGTCTGCGCAGTGTTCGTACGTTCCCCCCGTGACCTGCGTAAGTTTTCTCTGAGGTCTTCGGTTACTTCCCACACTCCAAAGACGTACAGGATTGTAGGTTAATTAGCTTGGTATAAATGTAAATTGTCCCTAGTGTGTGTAGGATAGTGTTCGTGTGTGGGGTTCGCTGATCGGTACAGACTCAGTGGGCTGAAGAGCCTGGTTTCCACGCTGTATCTCTAAACTGAACTCAGTGCATCAGGTAGCATCTGTGGAGGGAATGGGCAGGTGATGTTTCAGGTCGGGACCCTTCTTCAGATGGATTAAGTCATAAGGTCATCAGTGATAGGAGTAGAATTAGACCATTTGGCCCATCCAAGTCTCCTCCACCCTTCAATCATGGCTGATCGATCCCTCCCCTCCAAACCCCATTCTCCTGCCGTCTCCTCATAACCTCTGACACCTGTACTAATCCTGAATCTATCTATTCTCTGCCTTAAAAATATCCACTGACTTGGCCTCCACAACCTTCTGCGGGAAGGAATTCCACAGATTCACCACCCTCTGACTAAAAGCAGGAGGCCGAGAAAGGTGAAAAAGAGAGGTGGGGGCTGGACAAAGCATGGCCAGTGATAGATAGATAGATACAGGTGAAGGGAATAAGGTTGACAGATAAATGGATGATACAGCTCGGCGAAAGAGGGCATCCTGCAGATTTGTGCACTTGTCCTTGCAACTCAGTACCAAATGGGAATCATGTCAGATACTTTCCGATTTATTTGGCTTAGTTACTCCCACAATGACCCATGGATCCTCAAAATGCATACAACCAGCTGGACCTTTCAGTCAACAGATCATAGAGAGGAGATTGTAGACTGGCAGAGTGGAAGACCAATGTGCAGTTGAGAAAATGTAGTTGTGGAGTCATAGAGCGCTGAAAAACAATAGGTGCTGCCTCGAAGGGCCGAATGGCCATCTCCTGCACCTATTGTCTATTGAAACAGGCCCTTTGGTCCAACCTGCCCACACCAAGTAACATATCCCGGCTACACTATTCCTGCTTCCTTGCATTTGGCCCATAGTAAACACTGCCCAGTGTAATAAACACTGCCCAGTCCATCATCAGCTCTGACCTCCCTTTCATCGAGGGGATCTATCGCAGTCGCTGCCTCAAAAAGGCTGGCAGTATCATCAAGAACCCACACCATCCTGGCCACACACTCATCTCCCTGCTACCTTCAGGTAGAAGGTACAGGAGCCTGAAGACTGCAACAAACAGGTTGAGGAATAGTTTCTTCCCCACAGCCATTAGGCTATTAAACTTGGCTCGGACAAAACTCTGAACATTAATAGCCCATTATCTGTTATTTGCAGTTTATCAGTTTATTTATTCGTGTGTGTATATATTTCTATAATGGTATATGGACACACTGATCTGTTCTGTATTCATGCCGACTATATTCTGTTGTGCTGAAGCAAAGCAAGGATTTCATTGTCCTATCTGGGACACATGACAATAAACTCTCTTGAATCTTGAATCCCTCTAAACCTGTCTTCTCCATGTACCTATCCAACTGTTCCTTAGAACATTGCGATAGTACCTGCCTCAAATACCTCCTCTGACAGCTCGATCCATACTCCCACCACCCTTAGTGTGAAAAAGTTACCCCTCAGATTCCTATTAAATCTTTTCCCCTTCACCTTAAACCTTTGTCCTCTGGTCCTCGATTCTCCTACTCTGAGCAAGAGACTCTGTGCATCTGCCCGATTTATTCCTCTCATGAAGCCAAGACATTGGGTATTTTTAAAGCAGAGATTGATAGTCATTGCTTAGAGGCTAATCAAACCATGGTTGAATCAAGGAACTGAAATGTGTATTATTATACAGTATCTCCAGTCTATATTTCCCAAGATGGCGCTGGAGCATGTCAACTCTTTGCCTGCTGGTCCCAGAGGATGATCTGATATGATAGAAGATGATCTCCTTTGAAATGAAAGGCCTAGACAGAGTGGATGTGGAGAGGCTGTTTCCAGTATTGGGAGAGTCCCGGACCAGAAGGCACAGCCTCAGAATAAAGGTCGTATATTTAGAACGGAGATAAGGAGGAATTTATTTTGCCAGAGGGTATCGAATCTGCGGAATTTATTGCCACAGACGACTGTGGAGGCCAGGTCATTAAGTATTTTTTAAACAGAGATAAATAGTTTCTTGATTAGTAAGGGTGTTAAAGGATACTGTCATAATTGAATGGTGGAGCAGACTCGATGGGCCAAATGGACTAATTCTGTTCTATGTCTTGCAGTCTACTACCATCCGGTTCAATCCTACTCTCTTTTAAATCTCTTTTCCACTGGTAAATCTAGTAGCATTTTAACTGACAATATTATATTGTGTGCTCTGGTATTTTTCTCTTCGCTCTGCCTACTGTACCTATGTAATGCTTTAATGTACTGACGTATAATATTATCTGATGTGACTGGATAACATGCAAACAACAGCTTTTCATTGTATCTCGGAACACGTGACAATAATAAACTAATACCAAAATCTGAATGTTAAGTGACTCCAGTGAGTTATTAATAAATATAATAATGCCGGAAAGTATTTACTTATATTAGATTAAAATAAAAATAGCATTTAAACAATTATATGAGACACTGATCCATTGAGAAAACAGTTGAAGGTAGCAGGTGACCTGGTTTTCACAGACTTCAGTAAGGCCTTTGACAACGTACTGCATGGTTGGTTGGTCTAGAAGAATAAGGCATGAGGGATCCAAGATGTATTGGTGAACTGGATCTATTTGGCTTGGTTTAGTTTACTTTAGTGATGCAGCACGGAACCAGGCTCTCTGGCCCACTGAGTCCACGCCAACCAGCGACCCTGCACCCTAATACACGATCCTACACACACTAGGGAGATTTTTTCACAATGCCAATTAACCTACAAACCTGTACGTCTTTGGAATGTGGGAGGAAACCGAAGATCTCAGAAAAATACCCCAGGTGGTCATGGGGAGAACATACAAACTCCATACAGACAGCACCAGTAGTCGGGATCGAACCGGGGTCTCTGCCGCTGTTAGCCAGCAACTCCACCGCTGCGCCACCGTGCCACCCTTGGCGAGAGGCAAAGTGAAGAGGTCGATGCGTAGGAAGGAACTGCAGGTGCTGGTTTACACCGAAGATAGACACAAAATGCTGGAGTAACTCAGCGGGTCAGGCTGCACCTCTGGAGAAAAGGAATAGGTGACGTTTCGGATCGAGGCGCTTCTTCAGGCTGGTGGATGGGCGCTTTTCTCACTGCAAGTCTGTAACAAGTGGTGCACTGCAAAGATCAATGCTGGGAACTTTGTTGTTTCATACATATAGCATGACTTGGATGAGAATGTAAACGATCTGATGAGTATTTTGGGCGGCACAGTGGCGCAGCAGTAGTGTCGCTACCTCATTGTGACCTTGGGTGGTATCTGGGTGGCGTTTGCACGTTCTCCCTGTCACCACTTGAGTTACTCCGCTTGAGTGCTCCGGTTCCTCTCATACTCACAAAGTTTCTCCCCAACTGTTATCAGGCAACTGAATCATCCTCCCACAACCAGAGAGCAGTGCTGAACTACTATCTGACACTTTGTAGACCCTCAGATTATCCTTGATGGATTTTGCTGGCTTTCCTGGCACTCAACATTATTTCCTTATCAACATATCTGTGCAATGTAAATTGCTCGATTGTAATCACATATTGTCTTTCTGCTGACTGGATAGCACGCAACAAAAGGTTTTCACTGTACCTCAGTACACGTGACAATAAACTAAACTGAACTGAACTGACGTGCAGGTTTGTAGGTTAAATGGCTTTGAAAATTGCCCCTAGTGTGTAGGATGCAAAACTGGGAAAGCATAGAACTAATGGATGGGTGATCGTTGGTCAGTGGGGACTTGGTGGGCCAAAGGGCCTGGTTCCATGCTGAATCTCCAAAACTAAAAACTGATGTTTGCTGATGACACCAAAACTGGTTGAGTCGTAGATGGCAAAAAAAGGTCGTCTAAGGACACAGCATGAAATCAATCGGCTTAAAAGTCTGGCAGAATGGTAGTTCAGAGTCTTTGAAAAGGTTTTAGTGCCAGACACAGCTCACTGTTACAGAGAAAGGTTGAACATGTTAGGTCTTTATTCTTTGGAGCGCAGAAGGTTAAGGAGGGGACTTGATAGAGGTCTTTAAAATGATGAGAGGGATAGACAGAGTTGACGTGGATAAGCTTTTTCCATTGAGAGTAGGGAAGATTCAAATTAGAGGACATGATTTGAGAATTAAGGGACAGAAGTTTAGGGGTAACATGAGGGGGGACTTCTTTACTCAGAGAGTGGTAGCTGTGTGGAATGAGCTTCCAGTGGAAGTGGTGGAGGCAGGTTCGATTTTATCATTTAAAAATGAATTGGATAGGTATATGGACGGGAAAGGAATGGAGGGTTATGGTCTGAGTGCAGGTAGATGGGACTAGGTGAGAGTAAGTGTTCAGCACGGATTAGAAGGGCCGAGATGGCCTGTTTCCGTGCGGTTATTGTTATATGGTATATGGCTATATGAAGCAGAAGTTGTATAATGCTATAGTGGTATCAATAGTAGTATTAAATCCGAGGCACAGATATGCAAGAAACATAGTGTGAAATGTGCCCACATTGTCCAAGGCAGGGCCAAGCTGGTGTAATAGGAGGACAGATGGAAGTGACATCCACATGGATTGAGCAAAGCGTGGCTTCATTGAATGTCACACCGTCCTTGTGTTACGCAAGATGAAAATGAGCGACATATATATAAATGTCGACCAAACAACCCAAAGCTCTTCACATGTGCCCACTACCAACGTGAAATGGCAGCAGTATTCCTGCTGAACACAAAGTCAGCAAAGTTTCAGATAAACACCAACATTAAAAAAAAAGAATAAAAAGTTACAGGAAGGTTGCCTTGGCAGCTGGGAAATCAGTTGTTTTCACACCGAGTGTAGCCAGTGTTAATGCCACCTCAACATGAGAACACAGAAGCAGGGACAGAACTCCGAGCCCCCGAAAAAGGCCAAGCCATTGAATATAATCATGGCAGATCAAAAAGATACCCAATTCCTCTTTAACTACTGCCCAACAATCAAGTCTCCACATCCCTCCAAGTTACAGAATTCCAGGGATTCACCACCTTTTGCAAGATTTAGGCAGCAAGATCAAATAGGCGAGGATAAGGGAACTGCAGATGCTGGTTTAAACCAAAGATAGACACTAAATGCTGGAGTAACTCAATGGGACAGGCAGCATCTCTGGAGAGACGGAATGGGTGACCCTTCTTCAGACGAAACGACAACCCTTCAACGGACGGCATGGTGGTGCCTTACTATTGCTGCCTTACAGCACTTGCAGCACCGGAGACCTGGGTTCAATCCAGACTACGATTGCTGTCTGTACGGAGTTTGTACGTTCTCCCCGTGACCTGTGTGGGTTTTCTCCAAGATCTTCAGTTTCCTCCCACACTCCAAAGGCATATAGGTTTTTGTGGTTGATTCGCTTTGTGTGTGTGTAAATTGTCGCTAGTGTGTGTAGGATAGTATTAAGGTGCGGGGATCGCTGGTCCGTGCGCACTCGGTGGGCCGAAGGGTCTGTTTCTAAGCTGTATCTCTAAACTAATTTAAAAAGGTGCAATTGTGTGGAAATCTGGAAATACACAATCCCCAGCATCCAATTCCCCGAGTCCAAAACTGCATTTTGCCTCCGATCTTCTCCCATTATACAACTCTCCATGATCTTTGTATTATTTCAACTCTCCTCTCTCCCTCTGCCACTTCCTTGTTCCACCAATGGTGACCGTCTTCGGCTGCCAAGGTTCAGAGCTGGACAATTCTCTTCATAAACCACCCTGTCCAATTCATGCTCCAAGTCATTCCTTCAAGCTACACTTCCACTAAACTATGATAATTTATCCTTGCATGACTTGAATCTTGCAGCCTTGGGCTCTTTCAAAAAAAAAAATCATGGTTAAAATAAAGAAATAGATTTGCATTTAGTGGACGGGGGGGGGGGGGGCTGTTCCCTCCATGTTTTGATAGCGGGGGACAATTGCCCCCATGTTTTGTAATCCGGATTTTGAAATAAGGTGAAATAAAAATCTATTAAAAATCTCCACTTTCCGCGAGACAGTGGGGGTGGGACTGATGATCGAGGGCGCCGATTGGACGAGAGAGACGTCGGTCAGCAGGTAATGGGGGGGCGGGGCATGATGATTCAGTGCGATGATTGGAGGAGCGAGATGTCGGACAGAGGCGGAAGTAGGGGGATGGGACTGAGGATAGAGCGCGGTGATTGGAGGAGGGAGACGTCCTGGTGGAGCAAAGATCATAGAGCGGAGCTTGAATCGGCCCGTTCGCAGGGCCTTTCATCGCCCGGCCTGGCGCGGCTTAAAATCAGCCGCGGGATCTTCCATCGCCCCATGGTCAAATTGCTGCGTCGAGGCGATCGATGTTGAATCCCCCGCAGGCAGATTTTAAGATGCGCCAGGTGATGCAAAGCCCCGCGAACAGTCCGATTGAAGCCCCATGATTCGGGGTGGACGAAGCTGCTGTTGCTGGAGTTCGGAGTCAGTCACCAACCAGGTCAGCCCCCGAGGTTACCGTCCACAGGGCCCATGGCTGAAGCTGTGTCTGTCTGTCTGTCTGTCTGTGTGTGCACGCACATCCACCAAGAAATCGTGTCCCCCCCATGTTTCAATAGCGATTTCCGCCCCCCGACAACCATTCAACTGGAACAGACACAAAGTGCTGGAGTGACCAGGCAGCATTTCTGGAGAACAGGAATTAAGTGCCGATTCAGGACGAGATCCTTCTTCAGACCTGCAGACAGGAGAATGAGGGTCTCGACCTGAAACGGCTGAACAAAGAGGAAGATGACTGAACTTTATTGCCTTCCCTCACAGTTGATTCTGCTGTGTGGGGGATGTTCATGTTAAATTCTATCATGTATTGTGTTCTTTTTATTCGTATGCTGTATGGTAACTCACATCTCACTGTACCAATTGGTGCATGTGATAATAAATGTAAGTTTAACTTGAAATGTCACCCATCCCTTTTCACCAGAGATGCTGTCTGACCCGTTGAGTTAATCCATCATTTTGTGTCCGTCTTCGGTGTAAACCAGCATCTGCAGTTCCTTCCTATAAATTCAACTGGAACCGTTTACCCGCAAAAGGAATAATAAAATCTATTGCAGGAACAGACTCTGGTTGGGGGGGGGGGTTGGTGGTTAATAAACCAGAGTCCACTGAGGACTTTCCAACACTTCAGAAACAATAGCATAACCATTACAACAGGGAATTTGACTTGTTTTAAGTTCAAAAGATCCATTAATAAGATTGAATGAACCACCACACATGACGAATGCAGAGTCATACACAGATGGCCACAAAACCAGAGAAATCCTGAACATGAAAAAATAGTCACCAGTAGAAGATCCAGTGTTAAAAAAAATCGAGATTCTAAGAGCGACTGAGTCGTCATACAGTCATACATGCAGTCCCCCCATACAGCGGTAGTAAAACAGACCCTTCAGCCAAACTTGCCCCAACACCGAAAACAACATGCCCTATCTGCACTAGTCCCATCTGCCTACATTTGCCCAATATCCACTAAACCTATCCCAATCCATGACCTTGTCCAAATGTATCCTACACATTGCGATAGGTGTGTCTTCCACAACTACCTCCTTCGCAAGCTTGTTCCATACACCTAGCACCCTCTGCGTGAAAAAGTACCCCTCAGCTTCCTTCAAATCTTTCCCACCCTCACCTTAAATAGGTCCTCTGGTTTTCTCGATTCTCCTACTCTGGGCAGAGACAACGGCATTTATCTATCTATTTACTCTGATTGATTTATTGATAAACCTCTATAAGAGATCGCCCTCATCTTCCTGAGGCTGCAAGCCTGCACAAACGTTCTCCCAATAGTCAAGCCCAAATCCTGGCAACATCTTCGTAAACTTCTTCCCTGCACCCTTCCACCTTGACCAACACCCCATTCTAATAACATGGAGACCAAAAGTGAACACAATACTCTACTGCAGCCTACTCCACATTTCTTATAGGAAACTGCACCATGACCTCCACCATCTATACTCAGAGTTCGGACTGATAAAGCTCAAAGAGCCAAAGCCCTTTTTGACCACGCTATCTTGCTTGTGACATCATTAAAAAGCACACATATGGGTGTGTATGAAGGAACTGCAGATGGGGTTTTACAAACGAAGTAACACAAAACTAGCAATACACACGACAGGCAGCATCACCAGATAGAAGGAACAGGTTTTCGGGTTGGAGATCCCTTCTTCATCACTGATTCTTTCACAATCTAATGATCACAATCAGAATGCATTCAGTCCAATCGAGCCCACCTCCACCATTTCAATCCGAACCCCCCTGACACCTGTATTATTCAGGAATCTATCTAATCTCTGCCTTCAAATAATCCACTGACTTGGCTCTCCACAGCCTCTGTGGCAACAAATTACACATATGCACCACCCTCTGACTAAAGAAATCCTCCACACTCCATCCTCCCTCCTAAAAAATTCCTTTACTGAGGCTATGACCTCTAGTCCAAGACTCCTCACCACTAGTGGAAATATCGTATAACCACATCCACACTCAAGCCTTTCACTATTCTGTATGTTTTCCATGAGTCCCCCCCTCATTTTTCTAACTCCGCGCATATATGCCTCAGTGCTGAAAATGCACCCAAAATGTTAACAATACTCAAAATTCTGGAGATCATTCTTGTAAATGGTGTCTAATAGTACACACTTGGGAAGTATAATGCCACGCATTAAACTACTGGTTGACTTGCAAAGTGGACAGAAAAGCAAATATGATGACACGATTGTCAGTAACGTTTATATAGCAATTATTGAAATTGAATTCGGCACATAAAAAAAATCATTAGACTCCAAAGAAGCCATATTTTTTTAAATTTAACTTTGTCAAAACGTTAATAGTGTTGTAGCCAAATATTTTTTCCTCACTAACTTGCCCTGAAGTGTCAGTGAAACAGGTCAATAGCATCACCTCTTCACATTGGAGGCATGAAAGCCTGGGCTAAGGCCGCTTTTTCCAGGCCCAACATGGTCCACGATTCCCCTCTTGCCAAGACCCTTTTGCCTTATTTGACCCATAACCCGCTAAGAACCTTTCCTATGCATGTACCAGTCACACATATCTAAATGCTCTGTTGTTTCTTCCCATGTTATTAATCGCCACCTGCAAAATGGGGACGATTAGAAAACGGTGGTTTTTTCATGTGGCACCCACATATTTAAAAATTATTTCATACCCTTGTTTGTTAACAACCTGGTTAACTCAGTCGGCCTGCTCAAATACAAACGCCACTTCAAAACTAGCGGAAAGCATGCAACGATTGAAGCGAAGAGGCAGGGAGCGTCATGCTTAAAAAGCCTTAATACAAATCGTTTTTTGAAAAAAATCAGGCCTGTTACAACTTTGTAAAAGCAGTTATGTAGCAAAGGGCGCACAGTGAAATATACCAACTGCAACACCAAGAATCGATACCAATGACATAAGGAACTGCAGATGCTGGAGTCTTAGGATCATCAGATTTGAAGCGGAATCAAAACCATTCAGGTCAGCCCACTGAGTCTGCTCCGCCATTCATCAGGCTGATATATTTTTTTTCCCCCACAAAGAACATATCGAACACCGCTTTAAACGGGGATAAGTAGAAAAAACAATGACTAGGCCACCAATGACTTGTCCTCCAAATACAGATTCACCACTCTCCTGTCAATAAGAACTACCTCATCTTCTTCTTCTTTCCTTTCACCCTCCCTTCCCTCTACTTCTCCATCTAAAAGCAGGTTTTTCACCAAATCTCCTGCATCACCGCAAACCCCTGACCAAACCCATTGACTAATCAAGAATCTGTTAATCTCCACTTTAAAAATAGCCAATGACTTGGCCTCCACCGGCGTCTGTGGCAATGAATTCCACAGATTTAAAAGTAAGTCCTTTATTCTGAGGCTATGTGCTCTGGTTAGAGACTCTCCCACTCATGGAAACACCCTACTTCACATATACCCTATCGAGGTCTTTCATTATTAGGTACGTCTCAAAGAGGTCCCACCCTCATCTTTCTAAATTCCAGCGAGTGCAGGCCTGGAGCCATCTAACACTGTTATATGTTAACCCAATCATCTCCGAGATCACTCTTGTAAATCTACACTGGACCCTCTCCAAACCCACCTCATGCTTCCTCAGATATGAAGCCCAAAACTGCTCACAATATTCTAAATGTGGTCCTGAACCACCGCTCATAACGCTTCAGCATTAATCCATGCTTTTGTAGTCTTCAATTTTGAGCAAAACGCATAGTGTTGGAGTAACTCAGGTCAGGTAGCATTTGTGGAGGGACTGACGACAATGCGGGTTGGGACCTTTCTTCGGACCAGAAGCATTGCCAGTCCATTCAATCCACTGATCTTGTCTGACCTGCTGAGTTACTCCAGCACTTTAGTTTTGCTCAGGATTATCATCGATCCGGGCCCCTTCATTGAGGCCCAGGCTGCCCGTACACACACACACATTGTTCAGAAGGATGAGGAGGAATCTCATTCGGATACCTAGCCAAATAATGAAAGCCACGCTACTGTTGGATGTGGAGAGATGTTTTCAGCGGGGAGAGTCTAGGACCGGATGGCAACCATTTCCAGAATAAAAAGAAACTCACCTTTATAATGAGAGGAGGAGGAATTTCTTCACCAATCAGTGGAATTCATTGCCACCAAAGAACAGCATGAGGCCAAGTAATTAGGTATTATTAAAGCGAGATTGATAGTTCTTGATTAATAAGGCATCAAAGTCAAGAGGTAAAGACAGAGAATGTGGTTGATGGGAAGTTTAGATAAGCCTGGGGGAGGGGGGGTGACAGGAAGGTGTAGATGATAGGTAGGAGACAAAGGAACCATTTGGGTGGTGGAAGCACCTGGAATTGGCAACTACATCCAGGGTGGAACCGTGGCCATCGTGTTCAATGTAAAAACAATACATCACATATCCACGCTCTCCCAGAGAGGCTGCGTAACCAGCTGAGTTTTACACACTTGGTGTCCTTTGCCTCTGTTTGGATTATTTTTGTGAAATGGAAATGCAACAACTGAAGAGAAGGGCAAGAAAGTGAAAGAAGATGATTCAATGACATTGTAAAGGTTGAGGACCAAGAGGCAACAGAGACACAATTCATCAATTTCACCACCAAGCCGAGGTTTCCTCAGCACTTTGGACGCAGCCAAGAACCGCGGCATATTTTGCCTCCAAAAAAAACTTCAAGAATTAATTTTCGAACAGGCTGTCTGCAACGCAATAAAATGTCAACTTTTGAGGTATAGAAATGTTTTTTGATTCCAACATTACAGAGAGCTGCATTGTAATATAATGGCACCCCTGTGTTAGAAAATTACATAATGCACGATTCCTTACACTGTCCCAGAGTACAAAGGTTTGCTGAATTTTGAAGGCCTCCATTCAACATTCTTTTGCTGAAGAAGGGTTTCGGCCCGAAACGTTGCCCATTTCCTTCGCTCCATAAATGCTGCTGTACCTGCTGAGTTTCTCCAGCACTTTTTTCTACCTTTGATTTTCCAGCATCTGCAGTTCCTTCTTAAACATTCTTTTGCCGCCAACACGTACAGAAATATTATCCAATCTTACCAAGGACCTGTGCAACAAAAAGATTCAACTGCAATTTTGATTTATTTCCCCAAAAGTTGGCTGGCTTCTTGAGTGTCTGATTTCATTTGACCACTAATAGTTGCTGTATTTAGCTCAGGGCGGCATGGTGGCGCAGCGGTCGAGTGCTGCCTTACAGCGCCAGAGACCCGGGTTCGATCCTAACCACGGGTGCTGTCTGTCCGGAGTTTGTACATTCTCCCTGTGACCGTGAGGGTCTCTCCAGTCCCCCGGTTTCCTCCCACACTCCAAAGACATACAGGGCTGCAGACGAATTTGCCTGGTAAAACTGTAAATTGTCCCCAGTGTGTGTAGGATAGTGTTAGCATACGGGGTGATTGCTGGTCAGTTCGGACTCAGTGGGCCGAAGGGCCTGTTTCCATGCTGTATCTCTAAAGTCTAAAGACTTGATGGTCAACTATTAAGCTGCTTCTGTTAAACTCCATATTGTTATCAATTCTCCCCAGATTCTACAACTCACCTGCATACAAGGGGCATTTTACAGAGGGATGCGAGAGGAAACCAGACCACTCGGAGAGAAAACCATGCGGTCACAGGGATAGCAGTGTGTCCGGATTGAACCTGGGATCTCTGGTGCTATGAGCACCAGCCTATAAGCAGGCCTACTGTGCTGGCCCCTCAAAGAAAAAAAAAAAGCAAATAACTACACTAAGCAATAATGCCTGGAGCTGGTAAAGCATAAGGCCATTCATTTCCTGTAAAAACCCCAGCTTAGTTGCCAAAACTTTACTCATGCGCGATTACATTTTAATTGCTGCGGACATCCAGATTACAATAGGTAACCAGGTCCTTTGTGAAAGTTCAAGACAGTCCCTTGATGTACTGCGTGGGGGGAGAGTCGAGGCCGTGGCAGCTTTTGAAACTGCAGCAGCAAAATCCACTGACAACAAGGTAAATTTGGTGACTTTTGAGCCACAGATCTACTGTGTAAATGAAACTGTTTTTAAAACCGCAGGTTGGCTGGAATTCGAAATAGAATCGAAAAAAACACAGCAAGGTCTGGCAGCATCTGTGGAAAGAGAAACGGTAATATTTTTCAGGTCAAGGCCATTCAGCATAACAGATCTACAGGAGTGACACAAAAAGGAGTATCTCAGCAGGACAGGCAGCATCTCTGGAGAGAAGAATGGGCGATGTTTCGGGTTGAATCTTTCTTCTGACCCAAAAACGGCACCCGTTTTCCTTCTCTCCAGAATGCTGCCTGTCCCTTTCCAGTTACTTCAGCATTTGCGTCTATCTCAGTTTTATACCACATCTATAGGTTCTTCCTACGCAAATCGACAGGATATTTAACTGATATGATCTAAAGCTGTGACAAAGACAGGAAAGTGTGAATCGTTTATTCACAGTTTGCTACTCTGTGGCCTGAGAAAGCAGTGAAGAAAATTTGCTGACATCGACACAATAAACTTTTGGTAATCGGGAGATTCCCTTCACCGTAGAGACCTCAGAAGAAAAATCCTACAATATGGATTATTTTTTCCCATCCCAATGGGCACAAAATAAATGTGCTTATTCTTTCAATAGGCACATGAAGTTGCAGGAATTGAGGGATAATGATCTTGTACAAGCAGATGAGATCAGTTTAACTTGCATTACACAAACATTTTTGGGGCACAAGGGAGACAGGTAATTTCCTTTGGACCGCATCCAATTCTACTACATTCCTCTTTTTTATAGTCAAGAGGCTGCACAGTGAATGCAGCCAGTAGGCCTGCTGCCTCACACACAGAGAGTTGTTAAAGAAGAACTGCAGATGTTGGAGAACGAGGGGTACACAAAGGCTGGAGAATTCAGGCGGGTGCAGCAGCATCTAAGGGGCGAAGGAGATAGGCGACGTTTCGGTCGAGACCTTCTTCAGACTGGTCTGGGATCAGGAAACGAGAGATCTAGAACGTAGTGGGAAGATAAAGAACAATGAATGAAAGATATGCAAAAAAAGTATCAATGATTAAGGACCAAGCCATAGTAAGCTGTTTGGGTGTGAAAATAGAACGGTGCGACTAGGGTGGGGAGGAAATAGAAGAGAGGGAATGCCAGGGCCGCGAGGCTGAGGGAGAGGCGGGAGGGCAGGAGACAGCAAGGTGTAACAGAATGAGAAAATTCAATGTTCAAGCCCAAAGGATCAGACTCCACAAGCGGAATATGAGGTGCTGTTCCTCCAACTTGCGTTGTTGCTCACTCTGGCCGTGGAGAGGCCCAGACCGAGAGGTCGGATACGAAATGGAAGGGGAGTTGAAGTCTGAGCCACCGGAGGTCGGTGGTTTAATGCGGTACCGAGCGGAGGTTTCGGCGAAAAACGATCAGCCAACCTCCGTCTTGGTCTCACTCGATATAGATCATCTGCATCTGGACAGCGAGCATAGATAAGGTCACAGCACAGAACTCGGGTTCGATCCTGAACCTCAGGTGTTGTCGTGTGTTGTGTGCATATTCTCCCTGTGACCATGTGATTTCACTGGGTGTCCAGTTTCCTTCCTCACATTCCAAAGATGTGCTTCATTTTGGAGGTACATGGACCTGTGGAAAGGGCCCCCATGTGTCGGGCTTGGATGAATTAAGTGGCATAACAATCGATTGCTGGAATTCCCCAACCTGCTAAAAGGTTGAGGGTTTGGATAAGCTCTCTCTTTCTCTCTTGCGCTGAATCGCGGGAGTTGCACGTCCAGGAAGTGTTAGTTTAGAGGTACAGCGCGGAAACAGTAACGCACTTGGATACTCGTAGAAAGCATCTCAGATATAGACAAGAGTGCTTCAGTATAACTAGAAACTAGAAAATAGGGGCAAGTAGGCCATTCGGCCCTTCGAGCCTGCACCGCCATTCAATATGATCATGGCTGATCATCCAACTCCAGTATCCTGTACCTGCCTTCTCTCCATACCCCCTGAGCACCTTTAGCCACAAGGGCCACATCTAACTCCCTCTAAATAACCAAATGAACTGGCCTCAACTACACGGTGGAAGAGAGAATTCCACAGATTCATCAAACACTCTCTGTGTGAAAAAGGATTTCCTCATCTTGTCCCTAAGACTTCCCCCCTTCTTCTTAAACTGGGACTCCTTGTTCTGGACTTCCCCAACATCAGGGAACAATCTTCCCTGCATCTACCTTCCAACCCCTTAAAAATTTTGAAGTTTTCAATAGATCCCCCCTCAATCTTCTAAATTCTAAATTCTAGCGAGTCCTGCCATCCCAGTAATCTTCTGGGTGAACCTTCTCTGTACTCCCTCTAGCCACATAGATGTCTTTCCTCAATTAGAGACCATAACTGTACGCAATACTCTCCAGGTTGGCCTCACCAAGACCCGATCAACTGCATAGAACCTCCCTACTCTGGTTACTCAAATCCTTAGGCTATAACCAACATACCCATTGCCTTTCTTTTCTTCACAGCCTGCTGCACCTGCATGCCTACTTTTCAATTGACTGTAACCTGACACCCTGGTTCTCGTTACATCCTCCCCCTTTTCCTAATCGTCCACCATTTCAGATAATAGTCTACTTATCCTTTTTTTTGCCACCAAAGTGGATACCTCACATTATATTCCACATTATACTGCATCAATCATGCATTTCCTTTCCCCCTCACCCAACCTATCCATCACCTTTGCAGCCTCCCTAGCAGCCTTCCTCACAGCTAACACTGCCCCCCCCGCGCGGTTTTCCCAAACTTGGGGATGTTGCATTAATTCCCTCACTGCCTAATCAGTATATATATGGTAAATGGAGCTGGGGTCCCGCACTGCTGAGCTTGCGTAACCCCACCAGGCCCCACTGTCTGCCATTTCTGAAAAGGACCCGTTTTCCTCCTACTCTTTGCGTCCGTCTGCCAGCCAGTTTTCTATCCACAACAATACGGAACACCCCATACCCGGAGTTAATTTTGTATACTATTCGCTTTATATGGACCTTGTCGAAAGCCTTCTGAAAGTCCAGAATTCAACCCACTGGGTCCTCCTTATCCACTCACTCGTACATCCGTGAAAAATTCTATAAGATTCCGCAGACATGATTTCTTTATAAAATCCTTGCGACTTTGCTCCAATGATGTCACCCCTTTCCAAAATGTGCGCTATCCCATCTTAATTACTGACTCTAGCATTTCCCCCCTACCGATGTTTAGACCAACTGGTCGTAATTCCCCGTGTTCTCTCTTCCTCCCTTTTTAAAAGTGGGTGACATTAGCACCCTCTAATCCTCAGAACTACTCCAAATCTAAAGAGTTTTGAAAAATTATCACTAATGCATCCATTATTTCTGGGGCGACTTCTCCTGAGAACTCTGGGATGCAGCCCTGGCTCTGGGATTTACGGCCTATAATCCGTTCAATTTCCACTTCCCGGCTAACCCTGGATTCCCGTCATTCCCTCCATCTCATTTGACCCCCGTCCCCCTACTATTTCCGCAATTATTTAGGTCTTCCTTGGTGAAGACAGAACCAGCAATGAGTTATGCAATTGGTCTGTCATGTCCTTGTTCCCATGATCAAGTCACCATTTTCTGACTGCAAGGGACCTACATTTGCTTTAACTAAACCTTTTTCTCTTCACATTCTATAAAAATTTGCAAGTCAGTTTTATGTTCCCTGCCAGTTTTCTTTCATAATCTATTTTCCCTTTCCTAATTTAGCCCTTTGACTGAATTTCTCCCAGTCCTCTGGTAGGCTGCTTTTTCTGGCTAATTACAGCTATAACTGGTAAACTGTATACCGAGACAGTATACAGCTGCAATTTCTCAAACCGGGGTCCACGGAATGCTTATGTCCGCCGAGAGGTTCGCTAGGGGTTCCGAGAGATATATTATTTTTTTTTTTTGTCCCGCCCCCTCCCCTGACATCAGTCTGAAGAAGGGTCTCGGCCCGAAATGTCGCACACTCCTTCTTTCCGTAGATGCTGCCTCACCCGCTGAGTTACTCCAGCATTTCATGTCTACCTTTAATCATATGTAAATGCATTTTTGAGTCATTTGTGTGTTTAATTTCATATTCGTAATTTGAACAAGCAGTTTGATTTCAGTTTTTTTTGCATTGTCAATAAACTTGAGAAAAATATTTTGCTTAAACCATTTATCAGAATCAGAATCACACTTTATTCGCCAAGTATATTTTGCAACATACGAGGAATTTCTTGGCCAGTCTATCATATCAATAACAGAACAATCAAAAACACGTGTTAAATATGAAACATCCACCACAGTGACTCCAACACATATCCTCACGGGGGGATGGAATGGTAAATAAAGTTTCGTCAGAAATAACAGCAAAAAAAATGTTTTCCTTACTAACTTTATGAAAGAAGAAAGAAAGAGATTAATAAAGAGATATAATAATTTTTATTGTAGGGGTCCCTGAACATGAAAATCATTGCACGGGTTTCGCAAGGGTAAAAAGGTTTGAGAAACGCTGTATACAGAGTTGGTTGATAGAGTTGGGAGGAACTCAGCAGCTCAGGCAGCTTCTCTGGAGAACATGGATGGGTAACATTTTGGGTCGAGACTGACAAAGGGTCCCAACCAGAAACGTTGCAGAAATGCTGCCTGACCCACTGAGTTACTCCAGCACTTGGTGTCCTATTTTGTAAACCAGCATCTGCGGTTCCTTGTTTGTACATGGTCTGTTTTAATTTTGAGCTGAATGCCGTCCTGCTATAGCTTAAGTGTTTTTTTACAATCCTATTCTCCAGAATGTTATTACTGTGGTTCTGAGCAAGGTGGAAAATGATTCAGTATTTGAACTTCCATCAGCAAATGTCGATCAGAGAGTGGCCCACTCCCTTGACAGAGTAAAACATAATAACAAAAAGCAAACCAGTTTGACAGCACTGGAGTAACTCAGCGGGTCAGGCAGCTTCTCTGGAGAAAAGGAATAGTTGATGTTTCGGGTCGGGACTCTTCTTCAGACTGGAAGTCTTCATCATTCTGTAGAAGGATTCTGACCCGAAATGTCACCTATTGCTTTTCTCCAGAGACGCTGCCTGACCCGCTGAGTTATTCCAGCATTTTGTGTCTGTCTATCTTTGGTATAAACCAGCATCTGCAGTTCCTTCCTACACATTTTGACAGCACTTTGAGCCTAGAATTGAAAAGTCACAACTTCAGTGCTAGTTGATTAAATACAAATAAAATTCTCAACTCACAACTGTAACTTACATGTTTGTTGATTACAATCTCCCTTCCCTTATTAAGGAGGTAGGTGTTGAAGGGCTAGAGGTTTACACAACTTTGGTAATTCTCAAAAACATGATTGTAAAAAACGCAAGCTATTGCAGAAGGGCATTCAGCTCAAAACAAAACAGTATTGTTCCGTTTAGTTCCATTTATTCTGCTGATCCAAATCGTCCTTGATTCAAAGTCTGTGCTGCTCGAGAGACTTTAACACATAAACTCAACATTCTAACTAAGAGATTGCTGAGAGTATTCTGAGTGTTTTATTGAATAAGTCCCGAAATGGAACAATAACCATTCTTTATTGCCACAGTCACAACAGATACGTGAAAATAAAAACAAACAACAATAATAAGTGTGTTAGGAAGTGAAGTGGTTTTCTCCGGTAGAGACAAATATGCAGGAGTATACTTCTAATCAGGACACAGGCAGCATCTCTGGACAGAAGGTATGGGGTAGACGTGTCAGGATCGTGACCCGTCTTCAGGAACAAATAAGAGTGCCAATTTGCCCAACCCAAATTATAGGGAGGGTTTCTCACGGCAGAGTCCGGGCACGACCCATGACCCTACTGTTGCTACGTTACCACCACTGAGTGCACCGATGACCTGCAAGTAGCACTTACATTGTTTTCCAGCGTAGCGGCCACGATCGAAATTGTCAAATTTGGCTCTGTAAAAAATTATGGAAATCGGGTTAAGCTTGAGCAGACATTTAGCCTCCTTCAGACTCCCAAAGGAGGAGAAAGAACGCGTAGATAGAAGCGAGAAGCTGAAGGGACAACAACCCCGAGGTGCTTGGCGAACATTTGTCGTGTGCTCCCACTGGCCATTTCATCAACACTAAGGCATTAATTTGTGTTTTTTCTGAGTCCTTGGCATCTAAAAAGTTTCAGACAAATTATAGTCAGGCTGGTAAAATTTAAAATCGCCATGGTTCTCAGCGGGTTTTTAAAACATACAAAAAGAAAAATCGCATCTCTCTGATGCAAATTTGACAGGCCAGATTTATCACATCTGGACTTTTAGAGACCAAGGAATCAAGAGATAAACAACGAATAATTGCCTCACTGTGTGATAAATGCATGTGACAAACGAAGCTGATAATTCCCAAATATTTTGAATTCCTCTATCTGCATGGCCACATCGTTCGCCATGGAGGACTTTAGCTGGTTGCTGTCCCCTCAGCTGTCGCTTCTCTTCCTTCAATTGCTTCACTTTGGGATTTTGAAGTTTTTGGAGTACAGGTCTCTCGCAACGCTTACCCCCGACTGACAATTTTTTTACAAACGCTAAACAATTCAACATTTGGGGGGTTTTTGTAACAGGTAGGTAAGTACGCATTTCTTGCATATACATATACCCGGAAGTTACGGATGTCAGTGGGCTTGAGCGGCTCCGTACGTCAAGCCTAATGGACCCAGTGAGCATCGTGCACCCCCCCCCCCCCCCCCCCTTACCCCTATAAGAGATTACCTCTGCACTAGTTGGAGAAGCATTTTCTCAATGCTTGCTATTTTAAATCTCTGAACCAATATCACTTAAATACATAGACACAAAATGCTGGAGTAGCTCAGCAGGTCAGACAGCATCTCTGGAGTAAAGGAGTCGTTGATGTTTCGGGTTGAAACCCTACAAACTTAATTAGATGATCTGCTCTTTCACATTTCTGTTTGTGGAACCTGATTAGACCCCAGTCTGTATTTTACATTATAACCTCCACCAAACTCTCCTTTCTTGTCTGCCTTATAGAAAATTATTACATTTTGGACAGGCTGGTGCAGACTTAAAAACATGTCCCTGCAGCCATAGATCAAGAAGGAAGATAAGCCAGCGACAATGGAAAGAAGGATGGGAGATCCTATTTGCTTTAGATCATTCATCTGGGAGAAATAAAATGAAGAACCATGTGGAAGAGCAAATGTGCAGGATATGCCAAGAAACACAAAACGTAAGGGTCTGTCCCCACTTGACGATTTTTTGGGCGACTGTCGACATCATTGACTGATGTATCAGGTCACCGATAAAGTTGCGGTGTGATGCGGCGGTGACACTTCGTGACGCGCATATTGACGCGCGGTGTCTCCTCAAGTGTCACAACATTTTTTTGTCGCCGTTGGATTTTGAAATGTTCAAAATCTTCCCACGACCCGAGTCAATGACGCCGGCAGTCACTGAAAAAAAAAAAATTGCCAAATGGGACAGGCCCTTTAAAGAGACCAACGGAGTGAAGCCCTGGAATTTATTTACTCATGGGTTGCAGGCGAAACTGCGGAGCTCAGAGACGTACTGCTTAGAGACAACAAATTTCATGAGCTTGGAATTAACAGGTAGACAAGGAAGGACATTTTATTTTAGATTTAGGTTTATTATTGTCACGTGCTGTGAAAAGCTTTGTTTTAAATGTGATCCAACCAAATCAGATAGACACAAAATGCTGGAGTACCTCAGCAGGTCAGGCAGCATCTCTGGGCAAAAGGGAAAAGTGAGATTTGGGGTCGAGACCCTTTTTCAGACTCTTGAAGACCCGAAACATCACTTATTCCTTTTCTCCAAAAATGCTGCCTGACCCACTGAGTTACTCCAGCATTTTGTGGGCCACTGACTGATCGACATTTGCTGATGGAAGTTGAAATGCTGAATCATTTTCCACCTTGCGCAGATCCACAGTAATAAAAACAAAAAGATACAGAGTGCAGAACACATTTCTCAGCATAGTAGTGCAACAGTTGCAGAGATAAAGTCCAATGTCCGCAATGGGGTAGAGGTGAATCAGACAGTGCCCTCACTTATGGAAAGTAGCTGTACTGATCCAAACAAGTTTTAAAGCAACAATCCCATATTTCCATTCATGTTTAGCTTATTAATTTGAGAGTTATTGTTGCTTAGTTTAGTTTAGAGATACAGCATAGAAACCGGTCCATCGGCCCATTGAGTCCGAGACAACCAGCGATCCAATAAATTAACACCATCCATCACAGACACACACCAGGGACAATTTACAATTTTTAACAAAGCCAATTAACCTACAAACCCGTACGTCTTTGGAGTGTGGGAGGAAATCGGAGCATATGAAACAAAGCCATGTGGTCACGGGGAGAACATACAAACTCCGTACAGACAGCACCCGTGTTCCGGATCGAACCTGGATCTCTGGCGCTATAAGGCAGCAACTTCACCCCATGCCGTCCTCAATGTTTGATTAATAAAAGTATAGATGATGCCCTTCTATTCAATTTGGTCTCACACAAGCAAATACCCGGTATAATTTAGTTTGCTGAGGAAATGTATAAAAGTAAACATTCTGCATATTTATCAGCTAGCTTGTGAAATGGCCTGATTACACCTCTAGTAAGGGAAATCAATAACGTTGTGCAAATTTGCTCTGCTGACTCAAAGTACGGTTACATTAAGTCATACGATGCAGTCCACCCTGATGGATTTGTATAAATGGTTCTTCACAGTATTTATTGACATGATATGGGTGTCACTTATGGGCAGTGGGCAGGTGCTATAGACCTGCACGGGAAGGTAGACGCTCCCGCCCCCACGGGTCTCGGGCAGATGGGCTCGTCAGCCTGGGAAGGCAGTCCATCTAGGAGAGGGAAAACTCCGATTTAAAACCTCCACTGCCTTGTGGCCATATCCAGTCATGGAAAAGGCTCCTGGAGTAAACCTCAAGAAAATCCGGAGTCGGAGCCCCTGAGGCAGTTCGTCGTTGTCTACAACCTCGCTCTGGCAGCTCCTGCGACGGCGCTGGTGCCAAACTGTAACGGCCCTGCTGTTCCTTTGGATCGATCAGCGACGTGGAGAGGGGGGGACGTGCTGCGTGGGCAACAGCCTGTCCTGCACATGACATCGCCCAGGCTTCCATCCAACCAGGATACATCACCCATGGTCAGTCATGATCGAGGGGGGCCTATTATGGGTGTCACTTTTAAAACTAACCCATTCCTAAATATTCTCCCAAGGAGTGGTGACAAATACAATTTTCCCTGCAACTGTGATTGGTCATGGATCCACAAGTAACTGGAATCCATTGCAGCCATTGTTCACAGGCCATTCGTTTTTGTGAGCAATCTGGCAGCCTATTTAATCACTGGCTCGGGTCAGGCAACCCAAGTAAAGCTTAGTTTAATTTTTTCTTAATTTAGAGACACAGCGTGGAAACAGCCCCTTCAGCCCACGCGACCAACGATCACCCCGTACACTAGTTCTATCCTACACACCAGGGACAATTTACAGAAGCCAACTAACCGACAAACCTGCACGTCTTTGGGATGTGGGAGGAAATCAGAGGACCCGGATAAAAACCTATGTGGTCACAGGGAGAACATGCAAACTCTGTACAGACAGCACCAGTGGTGAGGAACCCGTGTCTCTGGCGCTATATGGCAACAACTCTACTGCTACAAAACAGTGCCACCCAAAAATTGAAGGTCTCAGCCAAAATACAATAACTTCTGGTTACAGGGGAACTGCAGATGCTGGATTACAAAAAAAAGACACAAAATGGTGCAGTAATCCAGCGGGTCAGGCAGCATATCTGGAGAACATGGATTAGTGTGACGAAGGGTCCAGGTTCAAATCGTCACCTATCCAAGTTCTCCAGAGATGCTGCCTGGCCTGCTGAGTTACTCTAATACTTAGTGCAGTTTTTTTTATGGTTACTGGGTCGTGTTCAATAAAGTGCAAGAATCGCGGGCAATCTTTCCATCTGATCTTGGGGGTCAGAGACCAACTTCATTGTTATCCTTGCATCAAATTGTAGATTGACATTAAATTGCCAATCTAAAAGGTCAAATGACATACCTAAATTACACTTATACCTAAAAAAGATAACGATTTTGATGACCCCGATTCATACGGAGCCATTGCACTGTTAAATACAGATAAAAAATATTAGCGAAAACATTAGCTAGAAGAGTAAGTAAATATGTTAGTAAATTAATAAATGGGGTTTATACCCAAGAGATACTCATGCAATAATCTGAGACGTCTGTTTTACTTCGGAATCACGTGAGTGACTACGTGAAGAAGCCCCGCCTGGCGCTAGAACGGCATTACGTCGACGCTGACGGCAGAAGCAAGAGCTGCAGAGCGCAGCTCCTCGCAGCGGCCGGAACGGACCCGCAGGTAAGTGCAAGGAAAAGAGGAGACGTTCTAAAAAAGACGTTACGCTGGTAGAACCAGCAAAATTGAAAGTAAAATTTAAAATCAGAGTCACGCTGGCGTATTGATTTAGCCAGATAATAAAAAGAAAAATGGAGAAGTCTCAAAGGAAAATTTTGCGGGTAAAAAGATCGTCCCGGGGGTGAAGCTAAAGAGTCGGGGCAAGAGTTTAGTGCGGATCCGGTTCCGATACCGGTGGCCGCTGATTTCACCGTTAGTGAGACTATAATTTCTCCAGAAATGCAAACCACGGAGGAAAATGTTCCTAGAAAAAGTTAAAAAGAAATCCGTGAGGCCGTGGTTTCTGATAATGACTCTGATAATGAAAGTCCTCCGGATAATAAAGCTTTATGGCTTAAAATGGAAACATATGGAGAAAGTACTCTAAAATATAATGAGACAAGGGTCACAGTACCCAGAAGTTTACCCAAAATGACCCTGAGGGGGTTTGAATATCCAGAATATGGCTATGTGCCAAATTGGGAATTTGAAACTCCAGACCCAGGATTAAGGGCGAGGAAGTCTCATTGGATATAATTCCAGGTGTATCAGGGCTGCAAAAGTCAGACCTGCAAGTGGTGATGTGGATTATGAGTGCACACCACGAAATAAAAAAGAGGCCAGATGTGGCCTGATATGGCAAAAGATTTTGCTATACCTGAAGGAAGTGGTGAGGCTATGGAAGAAAACCTAGCTGCCAGTATTAATTATATGGTATCTCACCAACTTCAAGATTTTGTGATGGTTGAAACAGCAGAATTATATAAAACACCGGAAAATTGCACCTCATTGAAGGTACCTACGGTTAATCCGTCTATATGGACGCCTATGACTCCAGGCATGAGAGGACAAGAAATAAGATTTCAAAGAATCCTCAACTGATTTCAGCTGCCATTACTGCTTTTGGAAGGCAAATGGAAGTGTCGGAAATGGTTAAAATCCAAAAAGATACTTTGGGCTTGTTGTGCAATTCCTTCTATGAAATTAATTGTATGAGGGAAAATTGCGATTCGGCCCATATTTCATCCAAGGTTTGCAGGTCTGTGGATCAAGTGGTGTTCAAGCTCCTGGTTATCTTTTTGCCTAAGCAAATAAGAGAGGAGGAGATTTTTTGAGGGTGAGGGCTGGACGGAGGGTGTAGTGGTGAGTGGAGGCTTTGACCGTGCCCTCGACCCGACACGCCTAATCCCTTCGCTCCTTAGATGCTGCTGCACCCGCTGAGTTTCTCCAGCTTTTTGTGTACCCCCTAAGCAAATAAGAGAAATGGATGAAGAGGCTAAATCTATTAGCCACATGAGACCTTTCGTTTTTAGACAAAAAAGGTATTTTTCGTCAAGAAGGGGATTTGATTTTGGAAACAGAGGCAGGAATATGATAAGAAAATATTACCATCCGACACAGCCTAATGTTCACCCGTATACGGGGAGAAGGAGACCACCACGTTCATATGGAGAGGTACAAAAAATGTATTCAATTCTTAAAGAAACTGGACAAATCTCCAGTTGGCGGGAGATTACAAATGTTTTATGATGAATGGCTTGCCATCACATCTGATTGGTTTATTTTACAAACAGTTTCTGGAGCTACTATAACATTTAAAGAAGGTGTTAACTCTCCGGTACAAAATAAACCTGCTTATGGTTTCATGTTTTCTGCAATTGAAGAGGCAGAAATAATGTGGAAATTGACAAATTGTTAAAAAAAGGTGTTATTGAAAAAACTGTTGAACATAAACATCAATGTGTGTCAAATATATTTCCAAGAAGTAAAAAAGATGGTGGTTGCAGGATTATTCTGGACCTTATAAACTTTAATACATTTGTCGAGTATAAACATTTTAAGATGGAAACATTCAACACTACAAGACATTTGATATCAGCAGGTTGTTATATGGCTACAATTAATTTAAAGGATGCGTACTATTCAGTACCGATACACCAGTTCTTTCGAAGGTATTTAAAATGTAATTGGCTGGGACAGCTGTGGCAATTCAAAGCTTTACCAAATGGGTTAAGTTCAGCTCCCAGGCTCTTTACAAAGCTGTTGAAACCACCTTTAGCAGAATTAAGAGCACAAAAGCACATCATTATGGCTTATCTGAATGACATTTTAATCATCAATAGTAATCAGGAATCAGCTGAAAAATCAGTTTCAGCAACTAAAACTTTATTTGAGAAGTTAGGTTTCTTGATTCATCCAATTAAGTCCCAGCTGCAGCCAGCACAGTCAATTAACTATTTGGGGTTTGTGATTAACTCAGTTACTATGTTAGTAACTTTGCCAACAGATAAGATTGATGATATTTTAATGACCTGTAGGGGTCTCATTCACAAACCTTATCCCTCCATCCGGGAAGTAGCAAAGGTTATTGGTAAATTAGTAGCAGCATTTCCTGCAGTAGAATTTGGTCCATTACATTACCAAAACCTTCAAAGGGACAAAATAAGAGCTCTAAAAAAGAGAGCAGGCCATTTTGATAGGCCTATGCAATTAACAAAAGAAGCTTTATTGGAATTGCAATGGTGGATTAAAAATGTCCCACAAGCTGCTAAAAACATTCTGATACAACAGCCTGAAGTAATTTTACAAACAGATGCTAGTGCTCTCGGATGGGGGGCGACAGATTCATTTACCAGCTGTGGGGGCAGATAGACTGTCCAAGAGGAAATGTTTCTCCAAACATATGGTATTAACTATTTAGAATTATTGGAGGCGTTTTATGGGTTAAAAGACTATTGTTCTACAAAAAAGAATCTGCATGTACTGATACAATTAGACAATAAAACAGCTGTTGCATATATTAATCACATGGGTGGAGTTAGATCGGTATCATGTGATTGTCTGGTCAATCAGATATGGCAGTGGTGTATTAAGCACCAAATTTGGATTTCGGCAAATTATATCCCAGGTAAAGACAATGTGGTGGCAGACAATAGATCAAGGGTGTTTAAAGACAACACAGAATGGATGTTGAACCCAGTAATTTTCAGTAAAATTGTGATTCAATATGGGTTACCAGGCATTGATCTGTTTGCATCAAGATTAAATCATCAATTGCCTAAATATGTGTCTTGGGAACCAGATTCAGATGCAGTAGCAGTAGATGCTTTTTCACTACATTGGGGGAATATGTTCTTTTATGCTTTTCCGCCATTTGCTCTGGTTCTGAAGAAAATAGAACAAGATTCTGCCACAGGATTATTGGCGATTCCAAATTGGCCGACACAACCATGGTTCCCATTGATGTTAAACATGATTAAAGAACCATATATGTCAATTCCTAGCAGCAGTGATTTATTAATAAAACCGGTAACAAAAGAAATTCATCCTTTACATGCTTATATGAATTTGTTAATCTGCAGGTTTTGACCAGACCACTACAAGAGCTTGGATTGTCGGATAGAACTATGGATATTATAGTCGCATCATGGCGAGATAGACAATATATGACACATATAAAGAAATGGGAAAATTTTTGTAGACAATCAAATATATCCTATCATACTGTGAACATTGCAAACATATTGGAGTTCCTTGCCGAGTTGCATTTTGAACAGCACTTAAGTTATAGTGCCATTAATAGTGCACGTAGTGCCTTATCATCTTATTTAGGACAAATCTCTGACCAGAAATCAATTGGATCACATCCATTAATATCCAGATTTATGAAAGGAATCTTTAACAAAAATCCACCCAAACCAAGATATACAGAAATTTGGGATGTCAGCATTGTACTTACTTTACTTAGGCAATGGACTCTAATCGAAGTTTTATCATTGGAAAAGTTAACATTTAAATTAGTAATGTTAATGGCATTGGTTTCAGCTCAAAGGGTGCAAACATTACAAATGCTATGTTTAGACTGTATGCATGTGGCTGCAGATAACATTGTGTTTTGTTTACGATCTGATCAAACAAAGCAGACCAGGGAGAACTGGAGCAAAGGTAATGTTTCAAGCTTACCCTATTGATCCAACGTTGTGTGTAGTTAAACATTTGAACCAATATATAAAAGTTACCAAAACTCTTCGAGGTGATGAAAAAACATTAATGATTACGCATAAGAAACCACACACAAAAGCTTCAGTACAAACAATTTCAAGGTGGTTAAAACAGGTGTTACTTTTAGCAGGAGTAGACACTGATGTGTTCAAATCTCACTCCACCAGGGCAGCAGCTACGTCCGCGGCGGAGTTACAGGACGTACCACTCGAACACATTTTAGAAACCGCAGGGTGGTGTAAAGAAGAAACTTTTTCAAAGTTCTACAATAAACCTGTTCACACAATGACAGGCTTTGGACACGCGGTGTTGGGTTCACTATAATCACCTGCTTTGATCCCCTTAGCCCATCACTCATCGATTGGCCTCAATCTACCATATTATCGATTATGTTATCACTTATATCTTTTATCACTTTGTAATGGTTTCCCCAGATGTAAAAAGAATCAGGGGTTATTATATGTTCTTTTTTCATTAAAAGGTTTATGGCCTACACATAATCCATAAAGAACTAAACTGGTCTGGTAAAAGGTCTTTACTCATGTATGTGTTGACCTAGCCGGACTGTCGTATGGAAGAATTCTACGACATGAAAAACACAGAAGCTTCAAAATCTTCACGTAGTCACTCACGTGACTCCGAAGTAAAATAGTAAGATTAAACGAGAACTTACCAGTTCGAAGTTTGATCGTTATTTTATGAGGAGTAACGATGAGGGATTACGTGCCCTCCACTCCCACCCTCATAAAATAAATGATCATCTGGTAGTTCTAAATCTATGATGAGCCTTACTATCTTACTCCGGCTATTGTGTTCTGTGTTTTTCATGCCGCTGCTTTGAAGTATGCCGTTCCAGCGCCAGGCGGGGCTTCTTCACGTAATCCCTCATCGTTACTCCTCATAAAATAACGATCAAACTTCGAACTGGTAAGTTCTCGTTTAATCTTACTATTTAATATAATGCATTCATATAAAACTGAAGAACAAGACTTATCAATTATCTCATTGGACGCAGAAAAAGCTGGGACTACATGGTTAAAGTATTGCGAAAATTTCAAATGGGAGAGAATTTTATCTCATAGGTAAAACTATTATATGACAGGCCCACTGTTAGAATATTAGCTAATAACATCTTGTCTCCGAAATTTCAATTATCCAGGGGCAATAAACAGGGATGCTCACTATCACCCCTGCTATTTTCTCTTGTAATAGAAGCTCTAGCTGAAAGCATTAGAACACATCCGAACATCCATGGTTATAATACAAAATGCTCAAATAGCAAAATATCATTATACGCAGATGATGTACTACTGTACATCACAAAATCACAAATCAGCATACCAAATATATTAAATCTAACAGAAGAATTTGGATCCTTTTCAGGACATAGAATAAATTGGAATAAAAGTGAAATTATGACGATAAAACCTCAAGACTTAACACATCTGTTAAAATTCCCTTTTAAAATTGCTAAAGAAAAATTTAAATACTTGGAAATCAAAATTACCAGAAAATATATCTCTTTATTTAATGCAAACTACATGCCCCTACTTAACAAATTAAATGCCCTGATTAAGTTTTGGAAAACTCTTCCGATGTCTTTAATAGGACGAATAAATGGAATAAAAATGATCTTTTTACCACAAATTTTATATCTATTCCAATCAATACCAATATATTTACCTAAAAAGCTTTTTAAAAAACTGGACTCTGATATTACAAATTTTATATGGGACTATAAATCTCATAGAATTCAAAGAAGACGTTTGTGCAAACCCAAAGAATTTGGTGGATTAACACCTCCTAATTTTTTGTATTATTATTGGGCAGCAAACGTCAAAAATGTGATTCACCTGTTGGACAACTCTGCCCAGCGGGCAGATTGGATAGTAATGGAGAGGGAGGATTTCACCCCTTTTAATATAGGAGCAATCCTTCTCTCACCAACAAAACTGAATACAATATATAGTAAAAATCCAATTATTCATAGCACTATTAGAATTTGGAAACAAATAAAATTAACCCTTAAATTACGAAATTTATCACTTCTCACCCCTATAGTTAATAATCCGTCGTTTAAACCTACTAATATTGATAAATCATTTACATATTGGGAAAGAATAGGAATTAAAACATTCGGAGACATGTATGAAAATGGAAATTTCTTATCATTCCAACAACTACAACTTAAATACAATCTGAGAAGTAATCACTATTTTAAATATTTTCAAATTCGTGATTATTTGAAAAAGTATACACAAGAATATCAAAATTTGTCTCCAGACTTATTAGACGAAGCAATGAATATAAAGGCGGATTCAACTAATTTAATATCATACTTGTATAATATTATCCTAAATATAGAAATTCCATCATCTTATAGAATTAGAAGAGATTGGGAACAAGAACCATCTATAAAAATCTCGAAAGAGAGTTGGGATAAACACTTGCTATATGTGCACACATTTTAATCCAATTGAAAAACTAAAATAAGTAAAATAAGTAATTTTTTTCCAAATGTCTTCCCAATTGTGATAAATGTCTATCCCAAGAAGCAACCATAGCGCATTCCTTTGTTTTTTGCACAAAAATCCAAAAATTCTGGAATTAAATCTTTGAAATTTTTACAAAATTATTCAAAGTAAAATTGAAACCGAATGCAGAATTAATTATTTTTGGAACAATGGAAGCCAGTTTTGAGCTGACTTTGTTCCAAAAGAGCTTCCTTAATTATGGTTTAATAATGGCAAAAAAACTTATACTTAAATTCTGGGAAAACTCTCCCACACCAACGATAAAAATGTGGACTTCAAATATGTCCAAAATGTTACATCTCGAAGGTATGAGATTCCTCCTAGCAGGCAAATCAGACCATTTCCAAAAGATTTGGTCTCCATTTATCGACTTATTACTTATTGCAACACAACTCTGAAAATAAATGGTATCAGGACCTGGTGAGGGGTGTGTAAAGGTGGGAAGTAGGTACATCCCTTTTATCTTATTTTATTTTACTTTCTCATATTTTCTGTCTTCTATTTTTTTTCTTTCTTTTCCTTTGGTTTTCTTTTTTATTCTTTCTTGTGTCTTACGCTTCTACGGGTTCTTCCTGATCACTCTCTCACGCACTTACTATCTTATCTAACTTTCTCTATTCTTCTTATTCTTCTTAAAGTTTAAAATAAGAAGTGGTACAGGAAATGTATTATGTTATTTTTGGCTTATATCATTGTACATTACTTCTAATAAAGATTTTTTTTAGTTTTAAATAATAATAAAAAAAAAAAAAGGTCAAATGATTCTCAGCGAAACAACTGCTGAACCTTCACAGAACAAAAAGCATAAATAATAGGAGCAGAATTAGGCCATTCGTCCATCAAGTCTACCCCACAACATAGAACAGTACAACGTGGGAACAGGCCTTCGGCCTACAATGTCTGCGCTAACCATGATCATCAGGTCATGTGAGAGGAGCAGAATTAGGCCATTCGGCACATCGGCACATCATTCTCCTGCCTTCTCCCCGTCTACTCCGCCATGGTTCAATCATAGCAAAAGGATTTGAGTGGTTCTACTTCAGTTGTACAGGGTCTTGGTGAGACCACACCTATGCTCTCCCATTATTCCCAACCCCAGATTCTACTGGATAGACTGGTTTATACTCTCTGGAATTTAGGAGATTAAGAGGGGATCTTATCCCCATGACCTGAGAAAGACTTTCTTCACACGTGGTGAGTCTCTGGAACTCTCTGCCACAGAGGGTAGTGAGGCCAGTTCATTGGCTATATTTAAGAGTGAGTTGGATGTGGCCCTTGTGGCTAGGGGATCAGGTATACTGAGTTGGATGATCAGCCATGATCATATTGAATGGCGGTGCAGGCTCGAAGGGCTGATCCATGGCCTACTCCTGCACCTAATTTCTATGTTTCTATGTTTCTATGTTGCAATTAACAAACTGTTCCAAGGTGATGTGATGACAAACATAGACCATGGACAAAGGGAAAGTTAGTACATACAAAAAATATGCACACATTCCACTGGTCTAAGTGTGTTCTATTTGAACTTTCATTTGCCTTCCATCACCATGAGGAATGTGGAGGAGTCACTGTGGTGGATGTTTATGTTAAAATGTGTTTTGTGTGTTCTGTTGCTTTTTATTTGTATGGCTGACTTGGCAAATTAAATTCTTCGTATGTTGCAAAACATACTTGGCTAATAAAGTATTATTGTGATTGGAATGGTTGTACAAACTCTGTGGGGCAAAGGGGCCTGTTTCTGTGCTGTATAATTCCACAATATCTGTACTGCTCCAAATCCTGGCTTCTCGAGTGCCTGATTTCAAGTAGCTGAGGTACTTTCAATTACCAAGGCCCAAACTGTTGGAATTCCATTTCTAAACCTCTGCAACACCTCCACTTTGGCCATTCCTTTGAAAAAAAAAATCACTCTCAAAAACTCTCCTTCTATATGGGCGCACGGTGGCGCAGTGGTGGTTGCCGCCTTAAAGCGCCAGAAACCCAGGTTCAATCCTGACCACAAGTTCTGTCTGTACAGAGTTTGTACGTTCTCCCCGTGACCTGCGTGGGTTTTCTCAGAGATCTTCGGTTTCTTCCCACACTCCAAAGATATGCAGGGCTGCAGGCTAATCAGCTTGGCAAAATTGTAAATTGTTCCTCGTGTGTGAAGGATAGAGTTAGTGTGCACGGATCGCTGGTTGGCGAGGTCTCGGTGGGCCGAAGGGCCTGTTTCCGCACTGTATCTCTAAACTAAAAAGCTACAAAGGCCCAAATACGTCTGCATCACCATCACTTTGGCCATTCTTTTAAAATGTCTCCAAAACTCTCCTCTGTAGCTCAGTGATATTTTCCTCTCAACTGGGGAACAGAGTTAATCTACCTTAAATTGTACCCGACAAATGTTAATCATTATTTAAAAGTTGAAATCTCCCCTTCGATATGTGTAATTTTTTCAACTCTCAGATTGGTTCCTTCGTCAGTGCAGGGTTCACCCCGTTTCTATTTCAGTCAGGCATCTCTGTATTCAGTGCAATATTTATGACAATCAAACAGCAGCTTTGTTAAAACATCCAGCCCTAACCAGCCAAGAAACTAGACAGCTTTGAAGGTGTAGGATTACTGCGTTATTGGGAAAAGACACATGCACACTTTCACTACATCAATCCCTTACAGGAGCTTTCAAAATGCGACTTTGGATGGATTTAAGAGAGAGTTAGATAGAGCTCTCGGGGCTAGTGGAATCTAGGGATACGGGGAGAAGGCAGGCACGGGTTATTGATTGGGGACGATCAGCCATGATCACAATGAATGGCAGTGCTGGCTCGAAGGGCCGAATGGCCTCTCCCTGCACCTATTTTCTATGTTTCTAGGTTTCTATGACATGTTGTCAGCATAAGCTGCTGAAGCGATGGCTTGGCTTAATTCACTGTTACACCTGAAAACAAAGAATATCAGGATATTGGTGATTTAAAACTTTTCCATTGATCACATTTAGGGAAATTGGTTCTATTTTAATCGGTTGAATTCAATTTTGTAGTTATGTATAAAAATACTGTAATCCATTGAACAACACAATAAAACTGAAGAAAAGGTTTTAATTTGCATTTTAAATATCGAGTCATTTACAAATGGTGATAGGGGTATAGTTTGATTAATTCAGCTGAAATTCAGCTTAAGTTTACCTTTGTAGCTCTGTGTCTATGTGTAACGAGATTTTAATGTGATGGAAAATGGCAGCTCTCTGTCATTTGCAGTGATTCACAATAAATGGCTTAGAATAATAAAACAATAAAACAAACAAGTTCTTTTCTCAAACAATTAAATAGCACGGAACATCTTAAGGGCAGCACACTGGCACAACGGGTAGAGCTGCTGTCTCACAGTGGTAGAGGTTCGATCCTGGCTACAGCTGCTGTCTGTATGGAATTTGGGGCATTAAAATGCTCTCCCTGTGCCCACGTGAGTTTCCTCCAGGTGCTTCGGTTTCCTGCCACATCCCAAAAGACTTGAAGGTTTGTAAGTTGAGCCTCTGTATAATTGCCCCCAAGTGTGTAGGGAGTGGATGCACATGTGGATAATATAGCACTAGTGTGGACGGGTGATCAATGGGTCCGTAGGTGGGCTGAAGGGCCAGTTATCATGCTGTATATCTAAACTCTTAAGGCCCTGTCCCACAGTACGAGTTCATTCCAAGAGCTCTCCCGAGTTTGCCCTGATTCGAACTCGGAGATTTATGGTAATGGCCGCTCGTCGGTACTTGGGGCTCTCGTGGACATTTTTCAACATGTTGAAAAATCTTCACGAGTCTTACCTGCCGTTAGCGAGTCTTCCCAAGTACCTGCCGTTAGCGTTACAAGCCGCTAAGAGTCCCCGAGCTCCAATGTACCCGCTACCTTCATTCTCCGTGCTTACCACGAGTTTGATTTTTTTTAAACTCGGAGAGCTCTTGGAATGAACTCGTACCGTGGGACAGTGCCATTAAGAGAATGATAAGACAACCTGCAATTGGCTGTGACTGAAGAACAGGAATTTGAAAAAGTTCTTCAAATGGCAACAAAGAAACTTGCCGTGCAATATTTACATCCGGTGTGTGGGTAATTCTACGCGCCTCCCCGCTGAATTGAAAAATGGCACAATACTATTGGAGTTTAAGATTTTCCAACCTTTGGCATTGATTTGGTTGATTTTATTTGGTTTGGGACTTTAAATGTGTCCAGAAGATGTTTACCAAAATGCTGGCTGGAGTAGGAGGTATTAGCTGCAATGAGTGGTTGGACAAACTTGCATTGTTTTTTCTAAAGTGCCAGAGGTTGAGGCGAGACCCGAGAGAAAGAAGTATACAAACTTATGATAACCATAGTGTGGGCAGACAGTCAGAAACATTTTCCCACGGTGGAAATGGCAGACTAGAGGACATAGTTTTACAGTAAGGGTGGCAAAGTTTAAAGGCGGTGTGTAGAACGTGTGTTGTTTTTTAAAAACACAGAAGATGGCAGGTGTCTGGAATGCACTTCTAAAAGTGGTTGTGGAGTCTTTTACATAGGTATGCAGGGAATGGAGGGATATGGATCATGTGCAGGCAAGTGACATTAGTTTATGTTGGCATTATGTTCAGCACAGACTTTGTTGGCCCAGGGGCCTGCTCCTGTGCTGTTCTTTGGTTCAGCTTCAGAAGAACTGTGTGGATACTGCAACTGGTCGACGCAGACTCTGTGGGCCGAAGTGGCTGGTTCCGTGCTGTATTTCTAAACTAAACTAGGCCAGCGATCCCGGTACACCAGTTCTATCCAATACATTATTGACAATTTTGTTTTTACAGGTGCCAATTAACTAGGTACAGCAGGCAGTGAAGAAAGCTAGTTGGCCTTCATAACGAGAGGCGTTGAATATAGGAGCAAATAGGTCCTTCTGCAGCAGTACAGGGCCCCGGTGAGAACACACCTGGAGTATTGTACGCAGTTTTGGTCTCCTAATTTGAGGAAGGTCATTCTTCCTATTGAGGGAATGCAGCGTAGGTTCAGCAGGTTAATTCCCAGATGGCAGGACTGTCATATGATGAAAGAATGGAGCGTCTGCGCTTGTATTCACTGGAATTTAGAAGGATGAAAGATAGAAACATCAAAAATTATTAAGGGATTGGACACACTAGATGCAGAAAAAACATGTTCCCGATCTTGGGGGAGTCCAGAACCAGGGGTCACAGTTTAAAAATAAGGGGTAGGTCATTTAGAACTGAGATGAGGAAAACAAAATTTCACCCAGAGGGTCGTGAATTTGTGGAACTCTCTGCCTCAGAAGGCAGCGGAGGCTGATTCACTGGATGCATTCAAAAGAAAGTTAGATAGAGCTTTTGGGGCTAGCAGAATCAATGGATATGGGGAGAAGGCAGGAATGGGGTACTGATTGTGGATGATCAGCCATGAACACATTGAATGGCGGTGCTGGCTCGAAGGGCTGAATGGCCTACTCCTGCACCTATTGTCTATGTATCTATGTAACCTGCAAAGTTGCACATTTTTCTGGATGTGGGAGGAAACCATAGCACCCGGAGAAAACCCAGTGGTCACAGGGAGAACGTACAAACTCCATACAGACAGCACCTGTAGCCAAGATTGAACCGGGACCTCTAGTCCTAGATGCCCCCACTAGTGGAAACATCCCCTCCACATCCACTTTATCCAGGCCTTTCACAAAGTTAAGGCAGCAACTCTTCTGCTGCACCACTATGCCACCCTGTTCTATGTTCAAACTGCCAGAAACTCTGCTCCTTGAATTGCCGTGGTTCATAAGTTCATGAGCTCTCAGAGCAGAATTAAAGGTTATAGGAGAAGAATTAGCCCATTCAGCCCATCAAGTCTAAAGCGCCATTCAATCATGGCTGATCTATCTTTCCCTCTCAACCCAATTCTCCTGTCTTCTCGCCATAACCTCTGTCAACCTGTACTAATCAAGAATCTGTCAACCGCCACCTTAAAAATATCCATTGGCCTGGCCTCCACACCCATCTGTGGCAATGAATTCCACAGATTCACCACCCTCTGACTAACAAAATTGCTTCTCATCTTCTTTGCAAACAACGTCCTTTAATTCTGAGGCAATGGCCTCTGGTCCTAGATGCTGCCACTAGTGGAAACATCCTCTCCACATCCACTCTATCCAGGTCTCTCATGGATTAACCTAAAAGGTCACACAGAAAAGTGGTTCCAAAGTTTGAATGAAAGCCCCGCCTGTTCACACTTTGTAGAATACACTTCCCTTTTGTAAATGCCAAAAGAAACAAATAGAATTGTTTTTTGAGGAACTAGGCTGCTCTGGGCATTCCCAGGTGCATTCACAGGGTACGAAAAGTAATTCTCAATTGAATCTTTTTCTCACTCAAAAATTACCTAATGTACCTGTAAACCTCGGAATCAAATCACCACCGTCTCAAACTGTGGTGGCAGGAAACAACTGGAAGAACAGCATGTGACAGATTTTTTAAATACCACAACACCAGCCTACTTGAGATGGAGAAACGGTGTGAAGAAAATAACTCACTGGCCTGTCCTGGGTCACAAAGTGAGAGTGACGCCTTTATGTCTCTTTGTGTCTCTATTGGCCTGTACTCGCTGGAGTTTAGAAGGATGAGGGGGACACTCATTGAAATTTACCAAATAGTGAAAGGCCTGGATAGAGTGGATGTGGAGAGGATGTTTCCGCTCGTGGGAGAGTTTAGGACTAGAGGTCATAGCGTCAGAATTAAAGGTCGTTCCTTTAAGAAGGAGACGAGGAGGAATTTCTTTAGTCCGATGGGAGGTGAATCTGTGTAATTCCTTGCCACCGAAGGCTGTGGAGGCTAATGGATATTTTTTAGGCAGAGACAGATAGATTCTTGATTAGAACGGGTATCAGGGGTTATGGGGAGAAGGCAGGAGAATAGGATGAGGAGAGAAAGATCACGCATGATTGAATGGCGGAGCAGGCGATGGGCCGAATGGCCTAATTCTGCCCCTATCACTTTATCATTCTTTATAAATTATAACGTACTTTATGACGGACTTTCATTTTCCAGAATCTTTTCCAGTCAATGTACTTTAGTAAATATGCCTGACCTGCTTAGTTACTCCAGCACTTAGTATGTTATTTTTGTAACCAGCATCTGCAGTTCCTTGTGTCGACATTAGCACTGTTATTGCCAGTCTTCTGTGTAAACCAACATCTGCAGTTCCTTGCTACACAGGAGGTGCAACTTCCTTGTTTCACATAGGACACAGATTGCTGGAGTAACTCAGCATGAAGTGCAGATGGAGTCAATGTGTGTGGAGAATCTGGTCCAATGTGTGATGGACTGGGCTACGTCCACAACTCTCTCCAATTTCCTGGGGTCTTCGGAAAGCAGTTGCCAACCTAGACCGCGGTGCATCCCAGTAGGATGCTTTTTACGGTGCAACTGTAGGAGTTGGGAAGTGTTGTTGGAAACATGCCGAACCTCCTTTGTCTTCTGAGGAGGCAGATGCGTTGTTGTGCGTTCTTGCTTCAATGTGGCTGGTCCACGACAGATTGCTGATGATATTTACACCTTGGAACTTGAAGCTCTGGACCATGTCTGTTTTCAGTTAGTATATGGCCCCTTGATTCCGGGACAGTTTCTTCCCAGCTGTTATCAGGCAACTGAATCATCCTACCACAACCAGACAGCAGTCGTGAACTACTATCTACCTCATTGGTAACCCTCGGACTATCCTCGATCGGACTTTGCTGGCTTTATCTTGCACTAAACTTTATTCCATTATCATATATGTATACACTGCAAATGGCTTGATTATAATCATGTGTTGTCTTTCTGCTGATTATAATCGTGTGTTGTCTTTCTGCTGACTGGAAAGCACGCAACAAAAGCCTTTCACCGTACCTCGGTACACGTGACAATAAACTAAACTGTATTACTGTACTGTACCCTCCCTATCTTCCAAAAAAGGTCTGCGGGTCAGATTTGCACATTTCCTCTCCCCTACCTTGTTCCTGTAAAGCTCAGAGCAGGGAAACACCTCGCCCACGTTACTATTACCTACTCACCTCTTCTGCAGATTTCAAAGTTGACAACAAATGGGCACACATTAATATGCACAAAAAAAAAAATCAGTCCAAGCACTGAGACCCCACTCCTGCGGCAACACCACCATTTATCTCCCTCCACCCACCCCCACCCCTGGGTTATACCAGCATTTAAAAAGGAATATTAAAGTAGCCTTTCATAGAATTAGAGAATCATACAGCACTGAAGTAGGCCACAGGCCCAACTTGCTCATGCTGACTAGGATACAGTATCTCATCTACACTAGCCCCACCTGCCTGCATTTGGCCCACATCCCTCACACCTTTCCGATCCATGGGCCTGTCCAATTGTTTTATAAATATTGTTTTTTGTACCTGCGTCAACCACCTCCTCTTACAGCTCTTTCCATATACCCACCATCCTCGGTGTGAAAAATTGTCCCTTGGGCTCCTATTAATTTTTTCCCTTCTCACCTTAAACCTTTGCTGTCTGGTTCTCGATTCCCCTGCTCCAGTTAAAAGTCTCTGTGCATTTACCCGATCTATTCCCCACATGATTTTATACACGTCCAGAAGATCACTGCTCAGACTTAGCGCTCCCAGGAATAAAGTCCTAACCTATGTAACCTCCACCTATAACTCAGGCCCTCAAAGTCCTGGCAAAATCCTCATAAATCCAAAAGAAAGATTTTGGATAGAAATACAATCAGCCAGTTTGAACCGCTGCACGGCATTATTTCCCTGACAATCAAGGTGCAGAGACAAACAGATATGTCCGTAAATCATTAAACAATCAAGAGACAGGTTACATGTAAGTAAACCAATTACACCAAATTCACGGGGCGGCACGATGGCACTGCAGAAGAGTAGCTGCCTCACAGCACCAGAGACCCGGGTTCAATCCTGACTCAGGGGGCTGTCCGTACGTTCTCCCTGTGACCGTGTGGGTTTTCTCCAGGTGCTCCGGTTTCCTCCCACATTCCAAAGACGTGCGGATTTATCAGTTAAATAAATGCCTTCTGTAAATTGCCCCTTGTGGGCTCGTGAATGAGTTATCGTTGGTCGGTGTGGACTCAGTAGGCCGAAGGGCCTGTTACCACACCATATCTCTAAAACTAAAAATAAATACTTAATTTGAAGAATCTAAAAAAAATACTGCAATGAGATGAGACAATAGGTGCAGGAGTAGCCCATTCGGCCCTTCGAGCCAGCACCGAGCTGATCATCCCCAATCAGTACGCCGTTCCTGCCTTCTCCCCATATCCCCTGACTCCACTATTTTTAAGAGCCCTATCTAGCTCTCTCTTGAAACCATCCAGATAACCTGCCTCCACCACCCTCTGAGGCAGAGAATTCCACAGACTCACCACTCTCTGTGAGCAAAAGTGTTTCCTCGTCTCCTTTCTAAATGGCTTACTCCTTATTCTTAAACTGTGGCCCCTGGTTCTGGACTTCCCCAACATCAGGAACATGATTCCTGCCTCTAGCGTGTCCAAGCCCTTAACAATCTTATATGTTTCAATAAGATTCCCTCTCATCCTTCTAAACTCCAGAGTGTACAAGCCCAGCTGCTCCATTCTCTCAGCATATGATAGTCCCGCCATCACAGGAATTAACCTTGTAAACCTACGCTGCACTCCCTCAATAGCAAGAATGTCCTTCCTCAAATTAGGGGACCAAAACTGCACACAATACTCCAGGTGTGGTCTCACTAGGGCTCTGTACAACTGCAGAAGGACCTCTTTGCTGCTATATTCGATTCCTCTTGTTATAAAGGCCAACATGCCATTCGCTTTCTTCATTGCCTGCTGTACCTGCATGCTTACTTTCATAGACTGATGTACAAGGACCCAGATCCCGTTGTACTTCCCCTTTTCCCAACTTGACGCCATTTAGATAGTAATCTGCCTTCCTGTTTTTGCTTCCAAAGTGGATAACCTCACATTTATCCGCATTAAACTTCATCTGCCATGCATCTGCCCACTCCCCCAACCTGTCCAAGTCACCCTGCATCCTCATAGCATCCTCCTCACAGTTCACACTGCCACCCAGCTTTGTGTCATCTGCAAATTTGCTAATGTTACTTTGAACCCCTTCATCCAAATCATTGATTGCACTCATCCAATTTCCCCTCACCGGGATCTCCACTTAAAACGTTTACCTGTCTCTTCCCCATCTAATGCTGTTACTTCTAGATTTTTCCTGTATTGTGTTTCATGGACAGTATGGGTGGACTAAGAATTGAATGTACATCTGACAATGCCTACTTCGATCGACGGCAGACACAAAATGCAGGGGCAACATCACTGTAGAAAGGAAACGGGTGATGTTTGGGGTTGAGACCCTCCTTCAGACTGAGAATCCTCCCTCTGCTTTGATCCGACATGTTGCAAGGCCAGAATCCTTTCACTGATTAACTCAAGTCTATGTATTGGGTCTAATATTCCACCACAAAACTGGTATTAAAAGGCTTTCCCCCTGTCAGAGAATGAATGGCTTTCCTGTGGATGCAAACGCTCTGGAGATTTACTATAAAACAGCACAAACAGAAATTGCTGGAAATATCCGATTTCATCCTGCAATTTCTGTGTTGCAATTCACATCCAAGCAACTGCAATTTTATTTTATTTTTTGCTTTTCGAGCTAAAAACGTTTTGCTTTTTGCTGCTGCCTGGGCCTCATTGAATCAACCAAAGGGTAGTGTTGTGTTTCACAAGCAATGGCAACGTAAAAGAACCACCAGGAAGGACATAAAAGTACAATTTCCATAAGGTTCGAGTGTGTCATAGATTGCCATAAATCTGTCATAGATTGCATTTAGATTGTCATTCTGCAAACATTAGTGTAGTTTAGAAATACAGCATGGAAACAGGCCTTTCACCCGCACACATTAGTTTTATGTCACCCCATTTTGGCATCTTTTTTAGAGATAGACAATATTTTATAGATTAAAAAATATATACTATTTTATATTTTTATAAATAGATACAATTAACCTAGCAGCCCGCACGTATTTGGGATTGGGAGGCAGAGCACAGGGTAGACCGTGCAATGTCCACAACACCAGAGGTCGGGATCGAACCGGGGTCTCTGGCGCTGTGAACAGCCGCTCTACGCCGCCCCGAGCGGTGGCAAAGCAGGCCAGCCAGTTTCGGATTGCAACCCCTTGCATGTTCGCCAATCTATTTTCAAGATAAAAAACGCTTCGCTCATAAACAAAGGCGGCAGCGCCGGGAGTTACATTCGCTGAGCCGGGGGACGTGGAGCCGGCACTTGACGGACATTCGCCGGCAGTCGAGACCAAATCGACCAGTACGCGACCAAATGGAAACCATTGCAGCATTAAAACTCAGCCAAGGTGAGTGGGGCTCGGTGGAACTCGCAAACACGGCGGCCAGTTTCGCTGGAATTCACAAACAAAATTGCAACATGACATTGGGAACGGAAGAGATACATGTGAAATGGCACAGGCGAGCGAGTGTTCGCCGCTACATTGTTGCAGTATGTATACAGCCACAATGGAACCATGTTACAAATGGGAAGGGTGGTAACATTGATACATCGTGTCCTTACCGTAGATCATCGCCAGGCCCGTTTCGTGGATAAAGCGGAAGCGGCGGTGTTTGAAGAGCCATATCGTGAGGATGGTGAGTGTGAGCAGCAGGATGAAGAGCAGCAGGTTCGCGCTGTCTTGCCGGTGGCTTTCTTCCGCCTCTTTCTCCGTGGTGATCTCCTCCATGGCGCTGTCTGCCCGGGATCGCCAAACCAGGGCGCCGGACAGCCAGAGGACGGCGAGCAGAAGCTTCTTCAGGCCGGCCGTGCGATAATACCCCGAGCCGCGGCTGCTGCTGCTGCTGCTGCACCTTGCCGGCTCCATTGCTTCCCCGAGCTGGTCTGTCGGTGTAACCTCTGGGATTCAAACGCTGTCAAAACTGCGTAGCATCGGAGAGAAGGGGGCGGGGAAAGCAAGCAGGAGACACCATTTAGCACAAACCCCGCCTTGCGCTTAAAAAGGAAATGCTTATTCTGATTTATATTTGTTTACCGAACGCGCTGTATCTTGACCCCCTTCATTTATGGATTTTATCGTCTCTGCACGCTTCACCTTTGCCCCAAATGGGAACTGTTTCTCGCTGTTGTAACGTTTAAATTCTTCCTCTGTGCCACCCGCAGTCCTTTGTTCTTTGGCCCCTCTCTGCAACTCGAAACGTGTTTGTTTTCTAACTTTTCCCACTTCTCTATAGATGCTGCCTGACCTGCCACGTATTTACAGCATTTATCGGTCTCGTCTCGACCCGAAAAGTCACCCATTCCTTCTCTCCAGAGATGCTGCCTGTCCCGTTGAGTTACTCCAGCATTTTGTGTCTACCATCGGTGTAAACCAGCATCTGCAGTCCCTTCCTATACATAGAGCATTTATCGCTGTTTCTGTGCCCTGGAGTTCAGCGGGTACGAATCGGGGTTTGAAACTAGTTTTAAGCAAAATGCTATGGAGACTGGAAATCTTCAATTACAAAAAGAAAATAGGAGGTTCAGGCAGTAACTGTGGACATACAAGCAGAATTAAAATGTCAAGTTTATGGCCATAATGATTCACCAAAACTCAAGATAAAATAATTTTAACCCTAAATCCTGTCTGTTATGTTCTTGGCAAGTAAGAATTTAATCATTCCATTGTTGTAGATATGACAAATTAAACAGTCATGACTCTTAAAATTAGATAATAAAAGCTCAACGTCCACAATTTACCTAAAATAGATTAAAATCCTCAAACCACGTGAGCATTAGCAGGCAAAAACTGAGGGGAAATAAAATTGGAATGATGGTAAATCTTAGTGTGTTTTAAAATGGCAATGAAAAATTATGATATTGGGAATTCTTATTCGCAACATAGTGTGGGTCTAATTAGGAGGTGGGATGGGGGGGAGAAATGGAGGATATGGGATGTGAGGCGGTGGGATAGTGTGGGGGGGGGGTTGGAGGGGGTGGGATAGTGTGGGGGGGGAGGGGGGGGATAGTGTGGGGGGGTTGGAGGGGGTGGGATAAGTTGAGAAATAAGCGGGATGACGATAGGGGACAGAAGGGAGAAGGGGGGGGGGGGATGGTGGGGATTGGGGTGGGATGGCGGGGAATGGGGCGGGGGGATTGACTGTGGGATCAGAGGAAACCACATAAATAGGGAATGTATTAAAAATGAGGCTAACAACTTTAAACTGGAAATCAACAGAACAGGAGGGTTGATTTCTGTTCTATGGAAGGGAGGGGGGTAAAATGTATGCTGGAAATGTAAGCTGATTCTTTGATTCAGTTGAATCTTGAAGACTGTGCTGTGCCAAGTCAGAAGATGAGATATTGTTGCATGTGCTTTTGACGAGCTTCATTTGGACAAAGTTGGATCCAAAGACATGACCAAAGTTGGAGTTGAATGGAGAGTTAAGGTGAAGGACAACAGGAAGCTTTGGACCGCCCTTGATGAAGAGGTAACAAAGCTGGCAAATAGCAGAAAATGCAGATGACATATGTTTACAAGAATATTGGGAAAGATTACGATTTGTCTGGGAAAAAGATTAGTAAAACAGGGATGTAATGCTGAAGCTTGATAAAGCCCTGGTCAGGCCACATTTGGAGCATTGTGAGCAGTCTTGCGCTCCATATCTGAGGAAGGATGTGCTGGCGTTCGAGTGGGCCCAGAGGAGGTTTACAAAAATGATCCCAGGAATGATAGGGTTAGCATATGCTGAGTGTTTTACACACCGGGCCTGTACTCGCTGGAGTTGAGAAAGATGAAGGGGAACCTCATTGAAACTTATCGAATAGTCTGGAAAGGCCTGGATAGAGGAGAGGACGTTTCCACTGGTGGGAGAGTCTTGGACCAGAGGCCATAGCCTCAGAATAAAATGACGTGCCTTTGGAAAGGAGATGAGGCGGCGGGTGGTGAATCTGAGGAATTCTTTGCCTCAGAAGTCTGAGAAGGCCAAGTCAATAGAGATTTTTACGGTGGATATTCATAGATTTTTGATTAATAAGGCTGTCAATGGTTATGGGGAGAAGGCAGGAGAATGTGGTTGAGAGGTAAAAATAAATTAGCCATGATTGAATTGAAGGGCCAAATTGGCCTAATTCTACTTCGAGAACTTATGCACGGGACCACTGTTTTTGGTGTACTAGAGTTGTTTGAAGAGGTGACAAATCTGGCAAATAGCAGAAAATGCAGAGGACATATTTTTAGGTATATTTGGAAAGATTGGGATTAGCCTGGGAAAAGCAAGGTTAGGAAAGTAGGAATTAAGCACAACTTTAACTGGAAATGATAAAAGCATGTTCAATAGATCTTTGAGACTGGGAGGGCCGCAACTCAGTACATAAAATGCTTTAAACGCAAGGATATCCCAGATTTTAAGTGTAGCTGGTAATGGAAGATAATGCTTTTGCATCAGTCTCAGTTTCATAACTTGATTCGTACCTTGATAAGTGCGGGTGTCAGAGGTAATGGGGAGAAGGTGGGAGAATGGGGTTAGGAGGGAGAGATAGATCAGCCATGATTGAATGGCGGAGTAGACTTGATGGGCCAAGTGGCCTAATTCTGCTCCTATCACTTATGACCTTATGAACTGGTAACAAACGGCTCAGAGGGAGAAAGACTTGCCTTACATTTGCCATTCTTGCCCTGTCCCGAGGTATTATAGAATCTGTGTAGTTGTTGATTTTCAGCCAAATAAAGTGAACAATTTGGACAGTAAGATGCCTCTAATGCAGGGGTTCTTAACCAGGGGGGAATTCCCCCCGGGGGGGAATTTCAGGTTGTCGGGGGGGGAATTGGGACCACAGATTAGCAAACTCAAACTGTTAGAAATAAAGGATTTTCAGCATTATATGCATATTATTTGGAATGCACGTTTTGAGGCAGACAATCTTGGAAAGGGGGGGAATGACACTCGGACATATGGTGAAAGGGGTGCATGGGGCAAACAAGGTTGAGAACCACTGCTCTAATGGATTGTTTACACTTCGAGAGGGAGAGATGACCTAACTTCAGTCACGAGCATTGCACAGGTAATAAAAAATAAAGATGAGGATGTTTATGGAAAAGTCTGAAAAAAGTCAGTGAATGCAAGATGTTGATAAAAGTAATTATTTGTAATAATCATTAATCTTTATCTTTTATAGTAATTAATGGTCACCTAAATGTGAATCTGCTGTAAGACTGTACTGTGCCAAGTCAGAAGATGAGATATTCGTGCATGTGCTTCTGATGAGCTTCATTTGGACAAAGTTGAATCCAAAGACATAAAGACCAGAGTTGGAGTTTGGGGAAAGGGGGAAATTGGGCGACTAGAAAGGAGAGACAGATTTTTTTTTTTTAAATGTATTTGCTGATAATATTGACATTTATTTTTCATTGCTTATTGTTCTTGAAGATAACTCATCAACAACATCTGTGAGTCCAGAGTCACATATCAGCCAGACCAAGTATGTGTGGAACAGACTCGATGGGCCAAATGGCCTAATTCTGCCCCTATGATCCTATGGTTAGTTACTTGGGTGATACATTGCGGAAATAGGCCCATTGGCCCACCGACTATCGATCACCCGTACACTAGCACTATCCTGCACATACTCGAGACAATTTACCAAAGCCAATTAACCTAGAAACCTGGACGTCTTTGGAGTGTGGGAGGAAACTGAAGATCCTGGAGAAAACCCAAGCGGTCATGGGGAGAGCATACAAACTCCATTCAGACAAGCACCCGAGGTCAGGATCGAACCCGGGTCTCTGGCGATGGAAGGCAGCAGCTCTGCCACTGCGCCACTAAACCACCCAACTTAAATCAAAATACAAGTGTTCTACTTTAGAAAGCAGGAGGGTTTTGTGAGGTTTCCTGAAAGATGTCATAAGCTCAGCTACAACGTTGGCCACTGCACTGCTGATGTTAAAGTTATGTAGAAACAAAGAACTGCAAATGCAGGTTTATATACAAAAGGACACAAAGTGCTGGAATAGGTGACGTTTATGAGCCTGGACCCTTCTTCAGACCTATCCGTGTTCTCCTGAGATGCTGCCTGACCTGCTGAGTTACTCCAGCACATTGTGTCCTTTAAGGTTATGTAGTTCAGGTTCACAAGACAATAAAATTGCACCTTGTGGCTAAGTCTTTAAGATAATATTAATGGAATGCTGGGTCTAATGGAAACAATTATAGATGTAATCTTTGCCAGATTAGAGTAGAGTACTAGATGTACTTGGACTTCACATTATAGCAAAGCTAATGAAGAAAAACAGATGTACTGGGATTTCACTTACAATTATAAGATATTAATTTTTAAAAGGAAACTGAGACATTTCATAATGGATGTGGACAATTGCTGTGATGTGAAACACAAAGTTATGGAGTAACTCAGCGGGTCAGGCAGCATCTGCGGAAGGTCATTTGCTGCGTTGTTTAAAAACATGATGGTCTAGAATAGCCTTTGTGGAAATAAATTTACTGGCGCAAATTGACCGGTTTAAAAATAAGGGGATGTAAATAGGAGACTTTTTAGAGAAAAAAAAAGGTGCCATTTCAAACAAAGATGCTAAGTGCTGGAGTAACTCAGGCGGGTCAGGCAGCATCACTGGAGGATACAGATATAGAGAGGGGCTCCGACCCAAAACCACCTATTCATGTTCTGCCAGCGCTTTGTGTCTTTTTTTTTAGTAAACCAGCATCTGCAGTTCCTCGTGTCTACAAAATTGCTATATAAATAGCTTCTGAGATGTCCAAAGGTGTATTGTGACATAGGAAATGCAGCTGAAAGTTGGACAAAGCATGCTCCTACAATGTAATATGACCAAATAATCTGGGACGTTATGAGGTGTTGACGGAGAGCTGAATTGCTGTGAAACATTGACTGCCATGGAGAAAATACCAAGGGAACTTCCTTTTAGAGAAAGGAACATCTCGCACAAAAGACAGCACATCTGACAGCAAAAATACAAACAAAATGCTGGACGTACTCAGCAGGCCAAGCAGCATGTTTAGTTTAGTTTAGTTTCGAGATACAGCCTGGAAACGGGCCCTTTGGCCCACTGAGTCCACGCTGACTCCCAGACACTAGCAATTCCCAGACACTATCACTATCCTACACACACTGGGGACAATTTACAATTTTTACCAATGCCAAATTGACCTACAAACACTGTACGTCTTTGGAACGTGGGAGGAAACCGGAGCATCGGGAGAAAACCCACGCAGTCACAGGGAGAACAAACAAACTCCGTGCGGACAGCGCCAGTAGTCTGGATCGAACGCCGTGAGGAATCTGGCGCTGTAAAGTACCAACTCTACCACTGCGCCACCATGACGTCTCTGCGGATGGGAAATGGAAATGTACAGATGGTTTCAAGTCGGGACGGTTTCCTCATCGTCCATTTTTCTTCATCGATGCTACCTGGCCTGTAGAGTTCCTCCAGCACTATGATTTTAGCTCTGAATTCCAGTATCTGCGGTCTCTTATGTCTCCAACACACCTGACAGTACAGTTTCTGCAGTGCTTGAGTCCCAGCGCAGACAGTTGTGCTCGGGTTTCTGAAATGGGTTTGTGTGTTTTCGACCTTCGGATTCCCTGGGCACGTGGCTGGTGATTAGTGGGATTAAAGTGAGGAAACGGAACTGGCGCATGGCTGACTCACTGAAAGATTTTGAAGAGATTGGAAGATAAAGAGAAACAGATAGGATTGTAAGCTGGGTGAATACACTACAGAAGTGAGTGATTGAGTAAAGACACTGAACTAACATTGATAGGTTACAAAGGAATGATAAACTTGGAACAAAATGGGATCATTAAGGTGGAGTAGAAGTCACAGAGTGCTGGAGTAGCCCAGCAGCTCAGGCAGCATCTCTGGAGAGCTCCCACAATAGAAAATAGGTGCAGGAGTAGGCCATTGTGCCCTTCAAGCCAGCACCGCCATTCAATATGATCATGGCTGATCATCCAAAATCAGCACCCGTTCTTGCTTTTCCCCCCCATATCCCTTGATTCTGTTGCCCCTAAGAGCTAAATCTAACCCTCTTGAAAACATCCAGTGAAATGGCCTCCACTGCATTCTGTGGCACGACCACAAGAAATTGCAGAGAAGTGTGGACACAGCCCAGAGCCAGACTATCCTACAAACCACCCTTCCATTGACTCCATCTACACTTCTTATGTCTCGGAAAGGCCACCAGCATAACCAAGGATGAATCTCACCCCCTCTTCTCCTCTCTTCCATCGTGTAAAAAACACACATTCCAGATTCAGAGACAGTTTCTTCCCAGCTGTTATCAGGCAACTGAACCATCCTACCAACAACTAGAGAGCGGTCATGAGCTACTATCTACCTAATTGAAGACCATCACATTATCTTTAATTGGACTTTACCTGGCACTGAACGTTATTCCCTTTGTCATCTACCTGTACACTGTGGATGGCTCAATTGTAATCATGTATAGTCTTTCCGCTGACACAAAGCCTTTCACTGTACCTTGGTACACGTGACAATAAACTAAACTAAACGTGGATAGGTGACATTTTGGGTCGGGATCCCTCTGTCCCTCTAGGAACATTATGTTAGTGGGTGTGGGAAAGATTGTGGAGCATGAGATTAGGAATACTTAAGGATAATCAACCTATTCCCATATGGTAATTTTATATAGCCAAGTGTGCACTGATCAACAATCACCCGTACACTAGTTCTATCCTATACACTAAGGACAATTTTCAGAAGACAATTAACCTGAAAACCAGTACATCTTTGAAATGTGAATGGAAACCGGAGCACCCGGAGGAAACCCAAGTGGCAAACGCCGTATAGACAGCACCGAACCTGGATCAGGATCGAACCCGGGTCTCTAGCGCTGTAAGGCAGTAACTCTACCGCTGTGTTACAGTGCCATCCACCATACCAGAGAAATGGACAATGTGAAATCATGGCTGTATTCCGAGGGTTCATTCAACACTATATAAAACTGTCAGTAAGACGCAGTGTTGGAGGAATTCAGCAGGTCAGGCAACATCTATGGAAGAAATGAACAGACGATATTTCAGATTGGGACCCATCTTTAGACTGATTATCGCCGAGTTCCTTCAGCACTTTACGTTTTGCTCAAGTTTCCAGCATCACCAGTTCCTTTTGCCTCCATATCAAGCTGTCGGTCTGCACTATTCCTCAGCAAGCACGGCCGATGGTTGGAATCTACCAACCAAAATTCATCACTGGTAAATAATTTTCTTTCGTCAGAGGTTGGTGAATCTGTGGAATTCATTGCCATGAAAGGCCAAGTCAATTGATATTTTTATGGCGGAGATTGACAGATTCTTGATTAGTAAGGGTGTCAGGGGTTATAGGGAGAAGGCAGGAGAATTATGTTCTTCTTTCAAGATTAGAAGTTGTTCAGCCAGAGCTGAACACACTTCTCAGCATAGACAACGGTGTCTGCCTTGTGCTTCTTGTAAGTGGTGGTGGAAATAGGGCCGCGACATGAACGCTCTTTACTTGACCCCCGGAGAATGGTGTTGAGAGAGAGAGAGAAAGATCGATCACCCATGATTGAATGTAGACTTGTTTGGTCGAATGGCCTAATTCTGCTATTAGAACTTATGAACAAAGGTTATCTCTATTATGCCAAAGGTTGAATCTGAAGAAAGGTCCCAACCCAAAACATCACCTATCCACGTTCTCCAGGAATGCTGCCTGACCTGTTGAGTTACTCCAGCACTCTGTTTCTTTTTTTTGGCCAAAGATAATGTATGGCAATAATCACTGTTGTAGTTACAAGAATGGGAATTCCTGAAAAAAAAAACCATTCTGAAACAATATAATTTAAAACGTGCGCAAGGAAGAGTCCAGGCAAACTGAGGAAGCCAAATATTGACCTTAATTTTTCATTCTCTTTTTTTTCCCAGTTCCTCCAAATTTATGTTTTCTCTTTGTTATAGAATTAGAAGAGTATTTTGTATCTATTAGAACATTGAATGAACAACTGTCAATGCATTGCGGTCTGTAGTCAACATCTTGAAGCCTCTTGCAGTACTTATGGAGGTCAATTTTAAGTTGTGGTTTTTCCCCAATATGAAGTCAATCTATATTAATTAATTATTACTGTCCAAATCCTGTTGCCAAAATATTCCTATTTTAATTTTATTCGCCTCAGGGGATCCACTTCTGAACACCAAAGTGAGATGGAGCCTGGTTGTTACTCGACTATTCGAATTTGATTATTTGAAAAATAATTTCAAAGTAAATTGGGCAGCACAGTAGAGTTGCTGCCGTACAGCTCCAGACACCCTCGACCACAGGTGCTGCCTGTAGGGAGTTTGAACGTTCTCCCTGTGTCTCGACCTGAAACATAGCCGATTCCTTCGCTCCATGGATGCTGCCTCATCCGCTGAGCTTCTCCAGCGTTTTTGTCTCCCTGGGACCATGTGGGTTTTCTGGTTGCTCTGGTTTCCTCGCACACTCAAAAGGCATACAGGTTTGTAGATTAATTGGCATTGGTAAAATTGTAAATTAGCCCTAGTGTTTTAGGATGGTGATATTGTACAGTGTGATTGGAATTGGTGGGCCAAAGCACCAGTTTCCGTTCGGGCTGTATCTCTAAACTAATCTAAACAAAGTAATTTCAGTGATGGAACAAGATGGAGAAAGAAATTGGAGCAGGGACTTCAATTAAGGATTTGGGGGTGGGAATGAGAACAATGTTAAGAGGATCTTTGGTTACACAAAAAGCTGGAGAAACTCAGCGGGTGCAGCAGCATCTAAGGAGCGAAGGAGATAGGCGACGTTTCGGGTCGAGACCCTTCTTCAGACTGGATCTTTGATCTTTAGGTGGTGTGAAATGAGAGTTCAGGAGACAGTCAAATGTTTGGTTGACTTACTAAAAGATTCATATATCAATTTAATGTCTATATGTTTATTTAGAAGAGGGGATCTTATAGAGACATACAAAATTCTTAAGGAGTTGGACAGGCTAGATGCAGGAAGATTGTTCCCGATGTTGGGGAAGTCCAGAACAAGGGGTCACAGTTTAAGGATAAGGGGGAAGTCTTTCAGGACCGAGATGAGAAAATCATTTTTCACACAGAGAGTGGCGAATCTGTGGAATTCTCTGCCACAGAAGGTAGTTGAGGCCAGTTCATTGGCTATATTTAAGAGGGAGTTAGATGTGGCTAAAGGGATGAGGGGGTATGGAGAGAAGGCAGGTACAGGATACTGAGTTGGATGATCAGCTATGATCATATTGAATGGCGGTGCAGGCTCGAAGGGCCAAATGTCCTACTCCTGCACCTATTTTCTATGTTTCTATGTGCTCTGAAAGAAAATATCCTGCAACATATAACATTGATCTTAAAACTTGGAATAAAATTTTCACTTGAAAAAATTAAAATATAGTGATCTTTTTAAATGACAAGTTCTTAAACCCACAAATGAAAGACTGAATTTCTTTTGCAATTACTACACCAATTAATAACAATTATTGTAGGTCTTTACGTAATAGTATAGTAGAAAGAGGAATGGGTTGCAGCATCATCTTTGGCGGCATGGTGCTGCAGCGACAGAGTTGCTGCCTTGCAGCGCTTGCAACCCCCGGAGACCCGGGTTCAATCCCGACTACGGATAGTGTCTGTACGGAATTTGTACGTTCTCCTCATGACCGCATGGGTTTTCTCCGAGATCTTCTGTTTCTTCACCCACACTCCAAAGAAGTACAGGTTTGTAGGTTAGTTGGCTTGGTATAAGTGTAAATTGTCCCTAGTATGTGTAGGATAGTTTAAATGTGCAGGGATCGCTGGTCGGTGTTTCCACGCTCTAACTAAACTAAACAAATAGAGCCTGGTGTCACATATCGGCCAGGCAAGAGGGGATGATGCATTTCCTTCCAGAAGACACGACAGTGGAGCAAATGAGAATCCCATAATTATTTATGTATTAGTTCCTCTGTGAAACTGCAACCTGAGACCTTGTTTAGGTTTAGTTTACGTTTAATATTATCATGTATACTGAGGTACAGTGATAAGCTTTGTTTTGTATGCTCTCCAATCAGATCAGATAATATCATGAATGCAATCAAGTCAATTCAGTTTCAGTTTAGTTTATTGTCACCTGACCCGAGATACAGTGAAAAGCTTTTGTTGCGTGCTAACCAGTCAGCGGAAAGACAATACATGATTACCATTGAGCCATTCACAGTGTACAGATACATGATAAGGGAATAACGTTTAGTGCAAGATAAAGATAGTAAAGTCCGACCAAAGATAGTCTTAAGGTCACCAATAGTAGATTGTAGTTCGGGACTGCTCTCTAGTTGCGGTAGGATGGGTCAGTTGCCTGATGACAGCAGGGAAGAAACAGTCTCTGAATATGGAGGTGTGCGATTTCACACTTCTGTACCTTTTGTGCAATGGGAAAGGGAGTGGCCAGGGTGCGACTTGTCCTTAATTATGCAGCTGTCAAACTCAAATAGAATAGGTCGAGAAAAGGGGTACAGAGGCAGAATATATATTTTTTGCATTGTAAAGCACCAGTTCCACAGTCCAATGTCGGTAATGGGTAGCGATGAATCCTCCGATAGGACCTTAGCTTGGCTTGAGACCAGCTCCAACCAAAATGGCAAGAAATGCCAGCAAATTGTGGACATCCCAGACCACCACACAAACCAACCTCCCTTCTATTGACTTCATTTATACCTCACGTTGCCTCGGCAAGGCCAGCAGCATAATCAGGGACGAGTCGCACTCTTCTACCCTCTCCCATCGGGCAAAAGGTATAGAAGTGTGAAAACGCACACCTCCAGATTCAGGGAGTTTCTTCCCAGCTGATACCAGGCAACTGAATCATCCTACCACAACTCAGAAAGCAGTACTGCACTACTATCCATCTCGGATTATACTTGATCGGACTTTGATGTTTAATCCCTTATCGTGTAATGGCTCAATTGTAATCATGTATTGTCTTTCTGCTGACTGGATAGCACACAACAAAAGCTTTTCACTGTACTTCGGTTCACGTGACAATAAATTAAACTGAATTGAGCTTATGATAGGACCGTTCTGAAGGCTGACAACAGAGGGGAAGAAGCTGTTTCTGAGTCTGGTGCTTTCAAACTTCTGCATCTTCTGCAGGAAGGAATGACTGGGTCGGGACAAGTCTTTGATTATATCTCCTGCTTCGGACCACAACCACATACAAAGTTACCTTTTTCCCTTTTATCCTAACTCGCATGTTCCTCAGTATCCTATTCTATCATTGGTAGAATGTACTAGCGTAACCATCTATCAACAAAAGCAGGATTTTTCATCCCAACACAATATAAGTTACCTCTTGTCACGTTCCTCCTGATTCACAGCTGTCATTCTCCTCTATCTTTGGGAAGATCCTTTTTAAGAAAAGCTGCAAAAAAAAGTTTAACGTGTCAAAAACTCTTTCAAAAATGTTTAAACAGTGAAAGATTAGGAAATGTTGTTATTGAAATGGCCGAGGGTGTTCTACATAAGTACAACCTAAACTTTAAGTACAAGAAGGCACAAGTAATTTTTGACGCCCTTGGGGAGTCAAAGGTTTAGGGGTGAAGGCAGGAGAATGGGGTTGAGAGGGAAAAGTAGATCAGTCGTGATCGAATGGCAGAGTAGACTTAATGGGCCGAACGGCCTAATTCTGCTCCTATGTCTTATAAGTTAGTAAAACCAGACATGTAGATGCAGCCTGTCTATGACAAATATTTGTATATTTTGTCAAATATATGACAAAATATACAAATATTTTGACCGTACCAAAATATTGTGTAGAATGTTGGTCATCACTTGAAAAATTATATGCTTCAATTGAGGGAATGTAGCAAAGATTCACCAGTGTTTGCTTGGATGTTAGTTGAAGAGCGACTGAGTAGGTTAGAGCTCTTTAGAAGAATGTGCAGTAATCTCATTTAAATATCAAAAGTACTTAAGGTGTTCGACATGATAGATACAAATTAGTTATGGAGTAAGTTTCCATCGGCTAAGCTCAGGTTTAGTTTATAGCCACGTGTACCAAGGTACAGTGAAAAGCTTTTGTTGCGTGCTAATCAGTCAGCGTAAAGATAATGCATGATTACAAATCGAACCATTTGCAATGTGTAGATACTCCATAAGGGAATAACGTTTTGTGCAAGGTCATACCAGTAAAGTGCTCTCAAAGATAGTCAAAGTGTTTAAGAAAGAATTGCAGATACTGGAATAATCGAAGGTAGACAAAAATGCTGGAGAAACTCAGCGGGTGAGGCAGCATCAATGGAGTGAAGGAATAGGTGACGTTTAGGTGATAGGCAGAGGGTCATCAATGAGGTAGACAGTGGTATTTTAAGAAGGGAGGGAGAGAGAAAACGGGGAATTACAGACCAGTTAGTCTAACATCGGTAGTGGGGAAACTGCTAGAGTCAGTTATTAAAGATGGGATAGCAGCACATTTGGAAAGTGGTGAAATCATTGGACAAAGTCAGCATGGATTTACAAAAGGTAAATCATGTCTGACGAATCTTGTGGAATTTTTCGAGGATGTAACTAGTAGCGTGGATAAGGGAGAACCAGTGGATGTGGTATATCTGGACTTCCAGAAGGCTTTCGACAAGGTCCCACATAAGAGATTAGTATACAAACTTAAAGCATACGGTATTAGGGGTTCAGTATTGATGTGGATAGAGAACTGGCTGGCAAACAGGAAGCAAAGAGTAGGAGTAAACGGGTCCTTTTCACAATGGCAGGCAGTAACTAGTGGGGTACCGCAGGGCTCAGTGCTGGGACCCCCAGCTATTTACAATATATATTAATGATCTGGATGAGGGAATTGAAGGCAATATCTCCAAGTTTGCGGATGACACTAAGCTGGGGGGCAGTGTTCGCTGTGAGGAGGATGCTAGGAGACTGCAAGGTGACTTGGATAGGCTGGGTGAGTGGGGCAAATGTTTGGCAGATGCAGTATAATGTGGATAAATGTGAGGTTATCCACTTTGGTGGCAAAAACAGGAAAGCAGACTATTATTTAAATGGTGGCCGATTAGGAAAAGGGGAGATGCAGCGAGACCTGGGTGTCATGGTACACCAGTCATTGAAAGTAGGCATGCAGGTGCAGCAGGCAGTGAAAAAAGCGAATGGTATGTTAGCTTTCATAGCAAAAGGATTTGAGTACAGGAGCAGGGAGGTTCTACTTCAGTTGTACAGGGTCTTGGTGAGACCACACCTGGAGTATTGCGTGCAGTTTTGGTCTCCAAATCTGAGGAAGGACATTATTGCCATAGAGGGAGTGCAGAGAAGGTTCACCAGACTGATTCCTGGGATGTCAGGACTGTCTTATGAAGAAAGACTGGATAGACTCGGTTTATACTCTCTGGAATTTAGGAGATTAAGAGGGGATCTTATAGAAACTTACAAAATTCTTAAGGGGTTGGACAGGCTAGATGCAGGAAGATTGTTCCCGATGTTGGGGAAGTCCAGGACAAGGGGTCACAGCTTAAGGATAAGGGGAAATCCTTTAAGACCGAGATGAGAAAGACTTTTTTCACACAGAGAGTGGTGAGTCTCTGGAACTCTCTCCACAGAGGGTAGTTGAGGCCAGTTCATTGGCTATATTTAAGAGTGAGTTGGATGTGGCCCTTGTGGTAAGGGGATCAGGGGGTATGGAGAGAAGGCAGGTACGGGATACTGAGTTGGATGATCAGCCATGATCATATTGAATGGCGGTGCAGGCTCGAAGGCTGAATGGCCTACTCCTGCACCTAATTTCTATGTTTTATGTATGATGATTCAGTTGCCTGATTCAGCGCCTAAGGACTAAGAATTACGAGCCATAACCTCAAGAGACTGTTGAAGAGTGAAATTAGGAGAAATTATTTCACTTTGAAGATTAAATCTTTGATTCATTTAGAAACATTTATTTCTGAATCAAAATATTGAAATTCAATTTGATACATGCAAAATAAAGAGCTGCAATCTCCAAGGCAGCTAATAGCTTGCTGAATTGTTTAATCCTAGTCTTTTATGCTGGATTTAAAAACAATCTACCAAGGTACTTCAAAGAAGAACAATAATTGTTCATAATTATTTATGTTATTCTGCACTGAATGACCAGAATATATTCATTTTTGTAAATCATTTAAAGTTTGAGTTTCACAAATTTCCCCTGGATTCAACATAACCTATGTAATAGATCCTCTGCAATAGATTCTCCCTATAATTGTTTAAAATTGTCGATATAAAGCTCCTCTCAACCATTAGTTTCCTACATGAGCTGTGAAAAGCAAAGTGCTTTACAGACCGTGAATTGTTTTGGGACATCATGAGAGGTACTATATAAATGCAAGCATTTCCTTTTGTATAGAAAGCATTTTATCAGGATGCATCACAGCTTGGTTTTGGATCAGCTCCATCCAAGCCCGCAAGAAATTCCAGCGATTTGTGGACACAGCCCAGACTATCACACAAACCAACCTCTCTTCCATTGACTCCATTTATGCCTCAAACTGTCTTGGCAAGTCCAGCAGTATAATCAAGGACAAGTCACACCCTGGCCACTACCTCTTCTCCCCACTCTCATAGGCAAAAGGCATAAAAGTGTGAAAATGCACTGTTCCAGATTCAGGGACAGTTTCTTCCCAGCTGTAATCAGACAACTGAACCACCCTACCGCAACTAGAGAGCAGTCCTGAACTTCTATCTATCTCATTGGTGATCCTTGGACTATCCTTGATCGGATTTGGCTGGCTTTACCTTGCACCAAACATTATTCCCTTATCATGTATCTATACATTGTAAATGGCTTTATTGTAATTAAGTATTGTCTTTACGCAGACTGGATAGCACACAACAAAAAGCTTTTCACTGTACCTCAGTACACGTGACGATAAACAAAACTAAAAAAAGGAAACATCACCATACACCGGAGTTATCAGCTAATAATAATTTCCTTTGAAAGGGGCAGAACCAGTTCATTTAAGCAATAGAAAATATATATATTAAGCATTATTAACATCAACCTGCACGATTAGCATCAACCTGCACCAGAAACACCTAGTCACAAATGTTTTATTGTCATATGTTCCAGAGAGAACAATGAAATGCTTACTTGCAGCAGCACAACAGAATATGTAAACATAGTACTCTGTATACAATATAAATGAGGAAAAAATTCAGTGTGTTTATATACACATAATATATATATATATATATATATATATATATATATATATATATATATATAGGTTTCACGGCAGTCGGGTCACGACCCATGACCCGTACTGTTGCTAAGCTACGCCAACTGGAGTGCACGCGATGAACTGCAGGTAAGCACTTACCATTGTTTCCAGCATAGCGGGCCCGTTAAAACCCGCTGAAATCGTCAATGTTTGCGCTGTAAATAATTGTGTAAATCGGGATAAGCATGGGAGCCATTTAGCTTACTTCAGAATTCCAAAAGTGAGGAGAAATGACGGTAGATAGAAGCGAGAGCTGAAGGGACAACAACAGCCAGAGTGCTTGGCGAACATTGGCCGTTTGCTCACTGCATCTCATCAACTAAGGCATTATTTGTGATTTTTTTCTTGATTCCTTTGGCATCTAAAAAGTTTCAGAAGTGGTAAATCTGGCTGTAAAAAAAAAAAGTTTTAATCGCCATGGTTCTCAAGTGGGTTTTTACATACAAAAAGAAAACGCCTCTGAAGCAAAATTTACAGCCAGATTTATCACTTCTGAGACTTTTTAGATACCAAAGGAATCAAGAAAAACCACAAATAATGCCTTACTGTTGATGAAATGCAGTGAGCAAACACGATAATTCCAATATTTTCAATTCCGATATCTGCACGGCGATTGTTTGCCAAGCACTTTAGCTGTTGCTGTCCCTTCAGCTCTCACTTCTCTTTACCTTAATTTTGCTTCACTTTTGGAATTCTGAAGTTGGGTACATGTCTCTCACGCTTACCCCGACTTCCACAATTTTTTACAGTGCAAAAATTCAACATTTTGGCAGTTTTTAACAGGTAGGAAAGTACGCGTTTCTTGCATTAACATATACCGGAAGTTACGGATGTCCTCCAGATGGATTGAGCGGCTCCGTGCGTCAAGCCCTATGACCCAGTAACCTTACGTGCAACCAGATACAACTAAATTTAAGGTAGCTCTTGCTTCCCAAAAACCCTTTCTGGCTTAAGTCCTCCCTCTACCACCTCCAGTTTAAATTCCATTTGGAATATTTTGGAGGACCAAGAAAACAAGAGCCAAGAACCAAGAACCCCCCTATACACACATACACGCATATATACACACAAACATATAGACATGCATAAATACATATATAAATATAATCATTTATACACACACACATATACATACAGAAACACACACATATATATATAATATATAGACAGTGTGGGAAAGAACTGCAGATGCTGGTTTAAATCGAAGATAGACACAAAATGCTGGAGAAACTCAGTGGGTCAGGCAGCATCTCTGGAGAGAAGGAATAAAACATATATATATATATATATATATATATATATAAACAAACAATAATAGTGTAAAAACACATAAACAATGCACCCAAGTCTCTGTAGTTTAGAGCCAGTATGGAGGTTGTAGTGTTTAATAGCCTGATGGCTGCAGGGGGGGTGGAGCTGTTCCTGATCAGGCACCCAGAGGCGTTGTCATTGTTATGGACAGGCGTAGATACCAAAACACTAATCAAGACCTAACACATTTTTACCCCAAACATTCTTATTGCACCCTCTAGATTATCATCGATTCTTAATTACCAATTGCGAGTGGTCTGATTAGTTAAAACTATGCCTCCTTGAAAAGGAAAAATAGGTATAAATGAGATGGAGAACGATACATGGATGTGAAGCGGTCGCCCTGGCGCTTGTTGCCCTTTGATGTTGCACCTTCTGTCAGGGGCAACATTCCACTGAACCCTCGACCCAGTGGAGAACTAACCCGTCCTGTGATTGGCGGAACCCAAATGAGACGCGCTCTCCAATTGGACGCCATGTCGTTCCGGTGCGCTCCGCTATGATTGGAAGCCCATCGCCGATTGGCCGGTCTATACTTCCGCTGGGGCTGCTCTCCGCCGATGATTGGTTGCCAGAGTTCTTTTTATCCCATTGGCTGCAATGTTCTCCCCTTCTCATCAGCCATTGGTTGAACCGCTGCCAAAAAGTTACATTCGGTGAGATCATTCATTTTTTTTTAAGTAGTTAAAATAATGTAAAATAATTGATTTTAATACGTGATAAAATAATAAAAAGTAAAAACGATATATATATAAAATAAAAGAAGATAAAATAAGCAACTGCAGATGCTGGAATCTTCTGCAAAATAAAAGCACTTCAAAATGTTAGAATAACTCAGCAGGTCAGGCAGCATCTCTGGAGGGAATGAACAAAGGAGGCTCATTTAGACTAAAGATAGACACAAAGTGCTGCAGTAACTCAGTGGAACAGACATCAGACTGGACGCAGATTCCCTCCACAGATGCACCTGACCCTCTGACTTACTCTTACTTCTGCACTTTTTTTTAAACATATGCTTATGTTTTAATTATAAATCGAAAGTCTACGTTACGATTGGCATGTTTAATTCTTCAGGGCTGCCAACTCGCACGCATTGAGCGTGAGAATCACGCATTTCGACAAATTCTCACGCTCTCAGGCTGATCACAAATTTCTCATGCTCTGTCATGAGAAATTCTGTGATCAAGGAGAATTTCAAAACTCATATCAACTGCATGGACCCGCGGGAGTTGGAGAGCCGGGGTTGATGGAGGGATGGAAGCAGAAGCAGTGGCGGGAACAGATGCGGTCGGGGAGTCGGGACTGGTGAGTGTTTGCCGGGCTAACGAGTCGCTCGCTGCAGCACCGGCCATGGAGCAGCCTCAGTGCAAGAGTCCTGGGCCGTCGGAGGCGTCGGAAGCATTGCACTGCTGCCGTTAGAGTCTCTGTGCCGAATTCACCCAGGTGACCGGCATGGATCAGGCAGCGTCTCTGGAGAGAAGGAATGGGTGACGTTTCTGGTCGTGACCCTTCTAAGGGTCGCGACCCAAAACCTTTAGAAGGGTCTCGACACGAAGCGTCACCCATTCCTTCTCTCCAGAGATGCTGCCTGTCCCACTGAGTTGCTCCAGCATTTTGTGTCTCTCTTCGGTTTAAACCAGCATCTGCAGTTCCTTCTCACACAATGAGAAGGAACTGAGCATATGTATACAAACTTGGAAACAATTAAAAATGACTTTAAAATTGGATAATTTATCACTCCTTCTCCCATTGTAAATAATCCTTCATTTTGTGTTGGATAAAGGTTTTGTACAATGGAAAAATTATGGAATTAAAAAGGTGGGACACCTTTACAGAAAAGATATTTTCTTTCATTTCAGGAGTTACAACAGAAATATGGGCTACACTCAAATAATTTTTTTAGATATTTACAACTTAGAGATTATGTTAAATCACATACACAAGAATATAGAACTAGGGAGCCAGAAATTCTTGAAGAATGTTTGAATAAACATCCTAACACAGATAAATTAATATCTCACATTTATAATATTCTTTTAGATAGTGGGGTCCCGTCGACGGAACTAGCATGGGAAAATGAATTAGCTCAACCCATAATGAAAGATATATGGGATGAAAGTTTACAACATATACATCAATGCTCGTTAAATGCCAGACACTCTTTAATACAATTACTAGTTTAATACAAGTACTACATAGACTGCACTATTCTAAAACAAAATTAAACAGACTTTTTCCAAATATCTCTCCTATTTGTGACAAATGTAAACATTTAGAAGCTAATTTAACTCATACTTTTGTAAACTGTACAAAAATTAAAAACTTCTGGACGGATATTTTTTAAATTATTTCTGAAGTTGTTGATATCCAATTGGATCCTGATCCAAAACTAATAAACGAACAAAGCATAAAACTTGCAGTAAACCAAATAAATTTCCTTCATTATAGTATAATAATTGGGAAAAAATTAATATGAAAAGCCCAACGACCCCCACAATTAAAATGTGGATTATGGAAATGTCTGAGACATTACATTTGGAAAAAATTAGACAAATCAGAACTTACAATTTACAATGGGGAGAAGGAGTGATAAATTATTTGCTAGAATATTGTCTCCATTTATTGATTTTCTGAAAGGGTAAATTGGTTCAGCATGGAAGCTTGACTGAAACTTGAATCCAGGATTGGATGAATAATTACACTTTATAATCTACGAACCTATCTCCAAAATTGTGTTATTGGTAATTTTTTTTTGTTTTTCTCTCTCCCTTCTCTCTATAGCTCCATCTTTCAAAAAAACTATAAAAAATAAACAGAAGCTGTGTAACTGGTAAACAAATCGTGTTTTGGTTATGATATGTATATGCTTCTAATAAAAATATTTAAAAAAATTAAAAAACTTCAAACAAAAAATATTGAAATCATACTTCTACAATGCACTAAAACATTATTTTAATACATCAAAGTTCAAAAAGTCCCCACCGTGAGAGGGGGGAACACTCCCACACCCTCCCCCACTCGGTTGCTCCACTCCCTCGCCGGGTACCCCGAAGGCCGGTGATCAGTGATCGCTCAGCCACCCCACTTTCAAAAACACTCCGTGGCCCCTGGTTCAGACAGGGAGCACTGCCAGATGTGAGCAGGGAACTGAGGCCAGTTGTCCATGATGTCTGGATCCCAATGCTCAGTGCTTCGTGTTTCGGAGTTGGCTAATGTTATTGATTTGTAATTAGTTGTCAAAACCTTAATTTATTAATCCGGAATATCCAGGGGGATGGGATAAGTCATATTAAAATGACATGCAATGTGTCAGGATGTCTGTCACAACATACAGCCCCGATAACCCATTATTTCTTTTGGTTAAATATTGGGAAGGAAGCACTATTGTCATTTGCCACTCAACTATTATGTTTGTTTACCTCACTGACTATTTCTAACCCCCCTCCCCCACCCAAATTGCTTTGACAGGTTGAATATAAATGTTCCCAATCTCGTTGTTTTATTAATTGAACATGTAGATGAACATCCTCAAGGAGTGTAATCAGATGTAAACTGATTCAGATGCGATGTTCAAGAGCTTATTCAAAGAAGGGGCATATTTTAAAGGATTGACAGAGATACTTGCATGGGAATGTGTGAGGCAGTTATTATCTGTCTTTAGTTTTAGCTTGAACCAGGACATCTGAAGATTCAAAGTTTAATATAGTAATTGTGCTGATACTGACCCCAACCAACCATCCATTCCATAGAAACATAGAAACATAGAAATTAGGTGCAGGAGTAGGCCATTCAGCCCTTCGAGCCTGCACCGCCATTCAATATGATCATGGCTGATCATCCAACTCAGTATCCCGTACCTGCCTTCTCTCCATACCCTCTGATCCCCTTAGCCACAAGGGCCACATCCAACTCACTCTTAAATATAGCCAATGAACTGGCCTCAACTACCCTCTGTGGCAGAGAGTTCCAGAGACTCACCACTCTCTGTGTGAAAAAAGTATTTCTCATCTCGGTCTTAAAGGATGTCCCCCTTATCCTTAAGCTATGACCCCTTGTCCTGGAATTCCCCAACATCGGGAACAATCTTCCAGAGGTTTCCAGAAAAATTCCAGAGGTTTTATTTTTCTGACGCCATTTAAACTTCATTTGGATTTCAAACACTTAATTGTAAATGTAATTGGGAATGGGGAGCATTGGAACAAAAATATGCCCATGGTACATATTAACTGTAATATAATAATATAATAAAAGGCGAGAATGAAATGCTTGGAGAAGGAGAAAGAGGTGCAGCGCACAGGGCCTTGAACCTGGTGAGACGCAGGAGCCCGGCCGGAAGTCACCCCACAGAGCCCAGTCCCTCCATGCACTGGAGTCTCCCAACCCCTGCAGAGTAGTTATTAAGAAGGCTGATCCGTGTGCGGTTGTTGCTGGGAGGCAAGTCGGGGCCTGATCAACCCCGGTTGGGTCACCTGGGCGAGGGTGTCTGATGTTGTGAGACCCGATACACCCGATGACCCCAGGTCACATCACTGAGGATGCGTCCCAGCTCTTCCAGAAGATGTATATTTTTCACGTATCCATTTTGGAAGGTGCAATCAAAACAAAGATATTTTTATCATTGTTGTGTTATGAATACCACAGAAAATATTATGTACTCTCAAGATCACATTTAATTGAATAATATTGCTTAAATATATAGTTATTGGACTTTGCATTTCGGAAAAGTCCCACCTGAGAGGAAGACAGCAAAATACTGAAAGTATTGGGGTGAAAATGACTTCAGGACAGTTTGTTAGGAAAATGAAGGAAATGGTAACAGAATACTTATACAGCTGAGTGAGTATAATTTTATGGATGAGAAATTGTGTTCAACCAATTGATGACTTCTTTGACAAGGTAGCTAGCATGTTAGATAACAAGGAAGCCAATGGATGCAGCAAATTTTGTTATACAAAATTTGGTCCGTGAAGTGTGCCCCATAAAAGATTACTGCATTTGGCCTTGAACATAATAGGTTAAGTCCAGGGGTCAGATATGGGGCTTTATGTGTGGGCCAGATATATTGTCAGTGCAGAGAGGCTAGGAGCAAGACTAAGTGTGCATCCAGAGTCAAGGTCTGGAATAGTACTAGGTGTGCAGTCAAAGCTGGGACAATGTGAGTGTTCAGCACTGGGAACCTAAGCAGGAAAGCAGCTATGATCAGGGTAGAATAGGGAGCCAGGTGTAAGGCTGGACTTGGGGTCAGAAATGAGAGAAGGTATGCAACTGGAGTCAGGGTCAGGAGTAGTACTAGGTGTGCAGTGAGACCCAGGTTGGTCAACATGGGCCAAGTGTTTGATTATAATCTAATTTCCATACATGAATATACTAAGATCATTCATGTGCTGCACCTGTTGATCAGAGCCTGGCTCTACTGTGGAATGCACTTAGGGATGTAATTTAGCCTAACCTTATTCATAGCTAACCAATTTAAAGCATAAATATTGCATTCAAGTGTAAGTTAAAAGACTCGCTACTGTAAGCACCAGATTGCACAATTTCAACCTGAAAAATACAAAAGATCCGTCCCAATGGGAGAGGGGACATCCCCCTCCCACACCCTCCCCCCCGCCTCGGGCGCTACGCGCCCTCGGGCTTGTTCGCTGAGTGCCCTTGGGCTTGGTCTATCGCAATTTCTCACTCCTAACTCTCACCCAATGTTGGCAGCCCTGAGTTCTTGGTGATAGAGTTTACTTTAATGTGGGGAAGGTGACTGACCAATTTGAAACACCGCAAAGATTCGATTGTATTAAGTCAAGTCAAGTCAAGAGAGTTTATTGTCATGTGTCCCAGAAATTCTTGCTTGCTGCAGGACAACAGAAGCATAAATACAGAACAGTCAGTGTGTCCATATAGCATAGACCAAAACTGGCAGGGAACATAAAAACTGACTGCAAAAGTTTTTATAGATATGTGAAGAGAAAGAGATTAGTTAAAACAAATGTAGGTCCCTTGCAGTCAGAAACAGGTGAATTGATCATGGGGCACAAGGACATGGCAGACCAATTGAATAACTACTTTGGTTCTGTCTTCACTAAGGAAGGCATAAATAATCTGCCGGAAATAGCAGGGGACCGGGGGGTCAAATAAGATGGAGGAACTGAGTGAAATCCAGGTTAGCCGGGAGGTGGTGTTGGGTAAATTGAACGGATTAAAGGTTGATAAATCCCCAGGGCCAGGTAGTCTGCATCACAGAAATAATGGATGCACTAGTGATAATTTTTCAAAACTCCGTAGATTCTGGAGTAGTTACTGAGGATTGGAGGGTAGCTAATGTAATCCCACTTTTTAAAAAAGGAGGGAGAGAGAAAATGGGGAATTACAGACCAGTTAGTATAACATCGGTAGTGGGGAAACTGCTAGAGCCAGTTATTAAAGATGGGATAGCAGCACATTTGGAAAGTGGTGAAATCATTGGACAAAGTCAGCATGGATTTACGAAAGGTAAATCATGTCTGACGAATCTTATAGAATTTTTCGAGGATGTAACTAGTAGAGTGGATAAGGGAGAACCAGTGGATGTGTTATATCAAGACTTTCAAAAGGCTTTCGACAGGGTCCCACATAAGAGATTAGTATACAAACTTAAAGCACACGGTATTGGGGGTTCAGTATTGATGTGGATAGAGAACTGGCTGGCAGACAGGATGCAGGCGGTAGGAGTAAACGGGTCCTTTTCAGAATGGCAGGCTGTGACTAGTGGGGTACCGCAAGGCTCAGTGCTGGGACCCCAGATATTTACAATATACATTAATGATTTGGACGAGGGAATTGAATGCAACATCTCCAAGTTTGCGGATAACACTAAGCTAGGGGGTAGTGTTAGGTGTGAGGAGGATGCTAGGAGGCTGCAAGGTGACTTGGATAGGCTGGGTGAGTGGGCAAATGCATGGCAGATATAGTATAATGTGGATAAATGTGAGGTTATCCACTTTGGTGGCAAAAACAGGAGGGTAGACTATTATCTGAATGATGGCAGATTAGGAAAAGGGGAGATGCAACAAGACCTGGTTGTCATGGTACACCACTCATTGAAAGTAGGCAAGCAGGTGCAGCAGACAGTGAAGAAAGCGAATGGTATGTTAGCATTCATAGCGAAAGGATTTGAGTATAGTAGCAGGGAGGTTCTACTGCAGTTGTACAGGGTTTTGGTGAGACCACACCTGGAGTATTGCATGCAGTTTTGCTCTCCAAATCTGAGGAAAGACATTCTTGCCATAGAGGGGGTACAGAGAAGGTTCACCAGACTGATTCCTGGGATGTCAGGCCTTTCATATGAGGAAAAACTGGATAGACTCGGCTTGTACTCGCTAGAATTTAGAAGACTTAGGGGGGATCTTATAGAAACTTACAAAATTCTTAAGGGGTTGGACAGGCTAGATGCAGGAAGATTGTTCCCGATGTTGGGGAGGTTCGGAACAAGGGGTCACAGTCTAAGGATAAGGGGAAATTCCTTTAGGACCCAGATGAGGAAAACATTTTTCACACAGAGAGCGGTGAGTCTCTGGAATTCTCTGCCACAGAAGGTAGTTGAGGCCAGTTCGTTGGCTATATTTAAGAGGGAGTTAGATGTGGCCCTTGTGGCTAAAGTGATCAGGGGGTATGGAGAGAAGGCAGGTACAGGAAACTGAATTGGATGATCACATATCCACATGAATTGGATGATCAGCCATGATCATATTGAATGGCGGTGCAGGCTCGAAGGGCTGAATGGCCTACTCCTGCACCTATTTTCTATGTTTCTCTGTTTCTGTATACACATAAATAAACAGATAAAGTGCAATCGGCTGTTATAGTTCAGAGTTTGTTTGATCAGATTCAGATTCAGATTCAGATTCAAACTTTATTGTCATTGTGCAACGTCCAAGTACAGAGACAACGAGATGCAGTTAGCATCTCACCCAGAAGTGCGAACACTGAATAATGGCACAGTAAAATATCTATATACAGTAGCAGTAGTGCAATTTTCGGGGGGGGGGGGGGGGGGAGGAGATCAGTCACTGGGAGAAGAAGTGTCCAGGGGGGGGGGGGGGGGGGGAAGGGGGATGACTGGCAATCACCAAGGTGCAGAGTTAAGTAGGGTAACAACAGCAGGGAAGAAGCTGTTCCTGAATCTGCTGGTCCGGGAACGGAGAGACCTGTAGCGCCTCCCAGATGGGAGGAGGGTAAACAGTCTGTGGTTGGGGTGAGACCAGTCCTTGACGATGCTGCGCGCCCTTCGCAGACATCGCTTGCTATGGCCAGACTCAATGGTGGGGAGTGAGGAGCCGGTGATGCGTTGCCCAGTTTTTACCACCCTGTGCAGTGCTTTCCGGTCGGCGACAGAGCAGTTGCCATACCATACTGTGATACAGTTGGTAATGATGCTCTTGATGGCGCAGCGGTAGAAGTTCACCAGAATCTGAGGAGACAGATGAATCTTCTTTAGTCTCCTCAGGAAGAAGAGACGCTGGTGAGCCTTCTTGATCAGTGTTGAGGTATTGAGGGTCCAAGAACGTTTAATAGCCTATGGGGAAGAAGCTGTCCCTGAACCTGGATGTACCAGATTTCAAGCTCATGTACCTTCTACCTGATGGCAGCAGAGATATGAGTGTGTGGCCAGGATGGTGTGGGTCTTTGCTGATGTTGGCAGCCTTTTTGGGGCAGCGACTGCAAAAGATCCCTTCGATGGTGGGGAGGTTAGAGCCGATGATGGACTGGGCAGTGGTTATAACTTTCTGCATTCTTTTCCTCTCCTGGACGCTCAGGATGCCAAGCCAAGCCACGATGCAACCAGTCAGCAAGCTCTCTATTGTGCACCTGTAGACGTTCGAGAGAGTCCTCTTTGACATACCGACTCGCCGTAATCTTCTCAGGAAATAGAGGCGCTGATGTGCTTTCTTTATAATTGCATCAGTGTGCTGGACCAGGAAAGATCTTCGGAAATATACACGCCCAGGACTCAGTATTGTAATATGGGTTTATGCCTGGTGGAAATTGCACTCCCTGTTAATAGGCTGTGGGTCTAGCATCGAAAATGTTTCTAGAATTTAAATTTGGTGACCAATGTCTGGTATCTACTTAAAATTTGTCACAGAGTTAGATAGAATATAATTGAGAAGGAATTCATAACTCGTCAGTGTCATAAGTTGCACACTAATTAATTAAGCTAAAGTGGCTTGCAAAAGTATTCATACCCCTTGAGCTTTTGCACATTTTGTCACGTTAAAACCACAAATGTAAATGTATTTTATTGGGATTTTATGTGATAGACCAACTCAAAGTGGTGCATAATTGTGAAGTGAAATAAAACACTGAAAAGTGTGGCGTGCAAAAATATTCAGCCCCCTTTACTCTGATACCCCTAAATAAAATCCAGTGCAATCAATTGCCTTCAGAAGTCACCTAATTAGTAAATAGAGTGCACTTGTGTGTAATCTAATCTCAGTATAAATACAGCTGTTCCGTGAAGGCCTCAGAGGTTTGTTAGAGAACATTAGTGAACAAACAATGTTCCTAGGGCATCATGAAGCCCAAGGAACACACAGACAGGTCAGGGATAAAGTTGTGGAGAAGTTTAAAGCAGGGATAGGTTATAAAAAAATATCCCAAGCTTTGAACATCTCACGGAGCACTGTTCAATCCATCAAATGAAAATGGAAAGAGTATGGCACAACTGCAAACCTACCAAGACATGGCCGTCCACCTAAACTGGACAAGCCGGGGCAAGGAGAACGTTGATCAAAGAAGCAGCCAAGGTAACTCTGGGGAAGCTGCAGAGATCCACAGCTCAGGTGGGAGAATCTGGCCACAGGACAACTATTTGTCATGCACTCCACAAATCGGGCCTTTATGGAAGAGAGGCAAGAAGAAAGCCATTGTTGAAACAAAACCATAAGAAGTCTCATTTGCAGTTTGCCACAAGCCATGTGGGGGTCAGAGCAAACATGTGGAGGAAGGTGCTCTGGTCTGATGAGACCAAAATTGAAGTTTTTGACCTAAATGCAAAACGCTATGTGTGGCAGAAAACTAACACTACACATCACCCTGAACACACCATCCCCATTGTGTAACATGGTGGTGGCAGCATCATGCTGTGGGGATGTTTTTCTTCAGCAGGGACAGGGAAGCTGGTCAGAGTTCTTGGGAAGATGGATGGAGCCAAATACTGGGCAATCTTGTAAGAAAACCTTTTAGAGTCTGCAAAAGACTTGAGACGGGGCGGAGGTTCACCTTCCAGCAGGACAACGACCCTAAACATACAGCCAGAGCTACAATGGAATGGTTTAGATCAAAGCATATTCATGTGTTAGAATGGCCCAGTCAAAAGTCCAGACCTAAATCCAATTGAGAATCTCTGGCAAGACTTGAAAATTGCTGTTCACAGACGCTCTCCATCCAATCTGACTGAGCTTGAGCTATTTTGCAAAGAACAATGGGCAAAAATGTCAGTCTCTAGATGTGCAAAGCTGGTAGAGACATACCCCAAAAGACTTGCAGCTGTAATTGCAGTGAAAGGTGCTTCTACAAAGTATTGACTCAGGGGGGGCTGAATACTTTTGCATGCCACACTTTTCAGTTTTTTTATTTGTAATAAAATTTGGAAACCATGTATCATTTTCCTTGCACTTCACAATTATGCACCACTTTGTGTTGGTATATCACATAAAATCCCAATAAAATACATTTACGTTTGTGGTTGTAACGTGACAAAATTTGGAAAAGTTCAAGGGGTATGAATACTTTTGCAAGCCACTGTAATTAGAAAATTAGATCGAAAAAGTAAGCGCCATCTAGTGCTCAATGCTCATATTACTCTCTGGGGAGCCTAATACCATGCTGCGCTCTATTTAAACAATATATTATTAACATCTCATATCATGACTAAAACTCTCATCTTGTATGTGTGTGTATACGTGTGTGTATATGTGTGTATATGTGTATATGTGTCTTTAGTTTTTCGCAAAAACAGTACGCGGTAATGATAAGATTTTTACATATTCTGATTCACATTTTTCCCCTGAGCATTGATCAAGTTCACTAAAGATTGGATCTTATATTTCTAGTTATTCGCAATTAAACCTGAAAAAATCCCAACTTTCACAAGATTTTTACTGTTTTAAAAAAAACCGTTCTTTTAAAATCCACTGCTGAGGGAGGCAGGGAAGTGTTGGAATCTTACGTTTGGGAATGGTTTCAGTTGGGGGACCACGCCTCTCGTGTGGGCTACAGGTTAATGGTGCAATATTGCGTTGGGCAACGGGTTGCGTTGGGGAACCAGGCCGCCCGTGTACAGGGATCCAACGGGTCCCAGTTGGTGTAGTACCACACACACACACACACATCTATATTACTAAAATTCTGATCTTGACCACTTCCTGTTGTTCTGTATATTGATTTTAGAAAAAAAGCTGCCACTTACGGCTGTGATTTTTGGCCATCTTACTCGGAGTCCCCCTCCACTGTGCAGGAGAAGAGGGTTTTTCCCATCGATGAAAAATAAAAGAGTTATTAGTGTTTAAAAAATGTTGAAGTTCTCTCTCCTGAAGGTCACGCCCCTTCCGGAAGGATTATAAAACCCGGAAGTGTTGAGTGCCTCAGTTGGTCTCTGCAAGATGGGGGAGCGAGAGGGTCACGTCTCTGTCTGAGCTGTGAGTAACACTGAACACATGTCTCCTAAAGTGCGAGTGGTTTTACTGACCTGTCAGTGCCCTTAATGTGGTTTGAAAATATAGTTTGTAAATGCTAAAGCTGTGTTTACTTTGGAAATGCTAAAGCTGTGTTGCCTTTGGTTTGGAAATGCTAAAGCTGTGTTGCCTTTGGTTTGGAAATGCTAATGCTGTGTTGCCTAATTAAAATTGCCTTGCCTAATTAAAGTTGCCTTGCCTAATTAAAGTTGCCAAATTAAAGTTGCCTTGCCTAATTAAAGTTGTCTTGCATTCTATATAATTAAAAGTCTAATCTTGACCACTTCCTGTTTGCGCTTTATATTGATTTTAGAAAAGACGCTACCACATATGGCTGTGATTTCTGGCCATCTTACTCAGAGTCCTCCTCTGCTCATCAGGTGCTGTGGATTTTTCCCATTGATTAAAAATAAAAGAGTTATTAGTGTTTAACAAATGTTGAGATTCTCTCTCCTGTCAAACACGCCATGAAGGCCACACCCCTTCTGGTGGGAGGGGGGAGGGGGAAGGGACTATAAAACCCAGAAGTGTGGGCGTGGCTCAGTCTCTGCAAGATGGAGGAGGGAGAGGTCACGACTCGCTGTCTTTAGTGGCCTTGCACCCTGCTTCAAATGGTTTGAAACTACACTTGAATTTGGTGACCTTGCATCCTGCTTGAAGTGGTAAGAAACTGCACTTGAATTTGGTGGCCTTGCACCCTGCTTGAAATGGAATTTCAAGGAATAGCCGTGAGTCAACTGCCAGCCCACCAGCCGTGAGTGAGTGAGCTGCCAGGACAACAGGCTTGAGTGACTGAGCCGCCAGCCCAAGAATCCATTCGGCCCACAATGTCTATACTAGACCTCTGGAAACCAGTCCCTTCAGCTCACAACACCCATACTAGCACTCAAGAAAGCCCCCCCCCCCACTGACCACCAATATTGGAATTGGTGGAGAGGTGGAATATTGTGTTTGGGGACCAGCCCTCCCATGTGATGCTAGGATCCAACGGGTCTCACTTAGTCTAGTCACATATATATATATATATATGACATGAACATGACTGGAACTATATAAAAATAATATAATGACCATAATTGTGAATGTGGATGTTGTGTGAGACTGCCGCTGAGGTCCCGGGTTTCATCGGCTAACCGCCTAATTAATGGGTGAGGGCAGATCCTGTGCGTTCCGCCGTTTACTGAACCCCACTGACTGCCAGTGGGCAGAGTGGGGGTCACGGCCATAGTGGGACTGGGGCAGTGCCAAGCTGGGGGAAGGCTAAGGCATCTTCCACTGAGTGGAACCAGTGCTGCTTTGGGACCAGCTGCAGGCTCCATAAGTGTGGAGTCTTAGTGTGTCCACCTCGGCCAGCATGCTCTTCTGGATTATCATGGTGATGATGGTGGGGGAGCAGCACTGCCCTGCACGCTACCCGGGCCACCTTCAGCACCCCCCTGGCGCCGGCTCTGTCAGTCTGTCTACTCGCTTGCTGCAACACCGGCCAGCCAATAGCCCGACCGACCCCTCGCAGCATCCACCGGCGGGCCGACAGCCCGACCAACTGACTGACTGACCCTGACCCTAACCCTTATCATAATCATAACCCTAGCTCTACATTTTTATTTATTATTTTTATTTAACAGTTCACATCATAACATTACAACAATAAATCAGCTGTAAAACAAAATTATCAGCAAGGTTAGCATTACCTTTATTCCTTCGAAACCTTGTTAAGTCAGCCATGAATCCCAGAGTGCTCACTGCCTAACTGACATGAAACAAAGCTCGTTATTGGTTAATTGGCGTTTGACTCAATGTCAAACGTGCATTGATTGGACAATTACTACTCAGAAAATTTGAGGGTTTTCTCATATTTTAAAAATATATGCAGGTTTTGTTCTTGACGAGTTTCAGGTATGATTTTTATAATATTTTTTCAAATATGTTATAAATACAGGTAGATACGTGATTTTTGTCACAGAATGAAACTAAAATGCACCTCGGCCCACAGTCTATAAATATTTAGTCATGGGAAGGACAAGACCGCAGTAAGGTTGGTTAATGGGGTCCCTGTGCTGTTGTCACTGTTGACAGTGAGTAATCTTGTGATAGGCAGCATCTCTGGAGAGAAGGAATGGGTAACATTATGGGTCGAGACCATTCTTCAAACCCGTGTCTATCTTCGGTGTAAACCAGCATCTGCAGTTGTTCCTTCCTACACAGTCTTGTAATTGTAATTACGCCGGAGGTTTGCGAAGTGTTAAAAAATGTTGGGTAAGTAACATCTTTCTTGCCTATCTCCTTCGCTCCTTAGATGCTGCTGCACCCGCTGAGTTTCTCCAGCTTTTTGTGTACCCTCTTTCTTGCAGTGATTGGCTTGTGGTACAGTATCCAGAGAAGTGTAGAAACAAGGAACTGCAGATGCTGGTAAATACACGAAAGATACGAAGTGCTGGAGTTAATCAGCAGAAGCAGCATCTCTGAAGAATGTGGCCACAGTGACGTTTTTGGGTCGAGTCCTTTCTTGGTGGGTTTCGTTGGCTGTAGTTTTGCCTTGTACACATGCCTTGTAGCAATTGGCGAAGATGGTCTGGGACACAGTGATTTGTTAGCATAAATTTCTGAGCTGACACTTTAAGTGTAGGTGTGAACAGGCACTTTAAAATCAGTGAAAATATAACTGCTCCAGTTTCCGTATGAATCTGTGATTGTATGAATCTGTGATTGTGTGGTGGTTGGTTTGCATGGAAGTCCTTGTTTTTACTGGTGCCACTGAAATTTGATTAGTAGATACAAGATCCCAAGTGAAGCAACACCAGAAAATGCAGAAACATTCCGCAGAGAAGCAGTCAGTTAACGGTGAAGAAATAAATACAAAGAACTGCAGATGCTGGTTAATACACAAGGACATAAAATGCTGGAGTAACTCAGCAGGTCACGTCACCTATCTTTGTTCTCCAGAGATGCTGCATGACCTGCTGAGTTACTCCTGCACTTTTGTTCCGATAGCGAATGGTTCAGCTTTCTGATGACAGACAATACCCTCACCTCTCAACTGACAACAATCAGCAAAGAAGAGTCCAGACCCGTGTCCGAGCGGACTCGCTGAGTTGCTCCCGCAATTTGTGTTTTGAACAGAGTTAACATTTAAGATCGACACAAGGAACTACAAATGCTGGAATCTTGTACCAAAAAAAAACAAAAGTGCTGGAGGAACTCAGCGGATCAGGCAGCATCAGGAGCATGTAAAAAGTAGAAAGACAGAACTGCAGATGCTGGTTTCTCTTTTCTCAGAGGCTGCTTGACCGGCTGGGTTACTGCAGCATTTTGTCTCTATCTTCAGTGTAAACTGGCATCTGCAGTTCCTTCCTACACATCCACAGCCTCTCCTATTTTTGGTTCAATCGAACATCTGGAGTTTAATCCAGTCTTCTTCATCAGTCTGAAAAAGGGTCTCAACTCAAATCGTCACCCATTCATTCTCTCCATGCTGCCTGACCCGCCTGAGTTATACTCCAGTATTTTGTGTTGATCTGGAGTTTTATTCGCATTGTTGCCATGAGACAATCCCACCTTGGCTGTGCAGGGATTGGTGGGCGCAGGGTGCCTTCCTGTGACTGGCCAATCAAAACCTTGTCGTTCAGTGAGAATTACATCTCCTGGGTCCTAATTGAGGAGCTGCACGCCCTGTGATTTGCAAGAACAGCATAGCATAGACTGGAAACAGGCCAACTTGCCCACACCGGCCAACATGTCCCAGCTACACTAGTCCCACCTGCCTGTGGTTTGGTCCATATCCGGAGGAAGAAGATTGAACTTTATTGCCTTCCATCACAATGAGTAACAATGTTACAAAATTTTGAGATTTAAAAAATCAAGTCTGTAATTTATCCCATCAGAAAAGGCATAAAAATTAATTAAATTTGACACCTAATTCACTTTCATATCTTCAGTATTAAAAAAGTTATGGCCATTTTCATACTCGGAAATTAGCATCTTGTTCCCTATTGCTATTCCATTGACAACTCAAAAGCTGTGATCAAGGACAGTCAAAAGTCCATAACTTTCTTAAAAATTAAGAGAACTGAAAGAAATTTTCAGTTCTTATCGATTGAAGCATTCTGAAACAACCTTACTTGGATGACCTGAAATTAAAGCATATAATAGTAAGATTAAACGAGAACTTACCAGTTCGAAGTTTGATCGTTATTTTATGAGGAGTTACGATGAGGGATTACGTGAAGAGCCCGCCTGGCGCTGGCAAACGGCATACTTCAAAGCAGCGGCATGAAAAACACAGAACACAAAATAGCCGAAGTAACATAGTAAGGCTCATAATAGACTTAGAACTACCAGATGATCATTTATTTTATGAGGGTGGGGAGTGGAGGGCACGTAATCCCTCATCGTAACTCCTCATAAAATAACGATCAAACTTCGAACTGGTAAGTTCTCGTTTAATCTTACTATTTTACTTCGGAGTCACGTGAGTGACTACGTGAAGATTTTAAAGCTTTCTGTGTTTTTTATGTCGTAGAATTAATCAATACGACAGTCCGGCTAAGTAAATACATACATGAGAAACCAGACTAATTTTTTAGTTCTTCCCATAAGTAATTTTTAATGGTTTAAAGAACATCATAATAATCCTCCTTATATCCGAGGGAATCATTACAAGTGATAAAAGATATGTGACTACATAACTGATTATAGTAATCAAAGTAAACAAAGCAGGTGACTATAGTGATCCCAACACCGCGTGGCCAAAGCTTGTCATAGTGTGAACAGGTTTATTGTAGAACTTTAAAAGTTTCTTCTTTACTCCACCCTGCGATTTTAAAATATGCTGGAGCGGTACGTCCCGCCCCTTCGCCGCGGACGTAGCTGCAGCCCGGTGGAGTGAGATTTGAACACATCAGTGTCTACTCTTTGCTAACAGTAAACCTGTTTCAACCACTTGAGATAGTTTGAACTGAAGCTTTAGTGTTGGTTTTTATGCGTAATCATTAACGTTTTCTCATTCCTCGAAGAGTTTTTTGGAACTTATATATTGGTTCAAATGTCTAAACCACACACAAAGTAGGATCAATAGGATAAGCTTGAAAGGTTACCTTTGCTCCAGTTCTTCCTGGTCTGCTTTGTTTGATCAGACGTAAACATAGAACACAATGTTATCTGTAGTCACATGCATACAGTCTAAATGCAACATTTGTAAAGTTTGCACTCTTTGAGTTGAAACCAATGACATTAACATTACTAATTTGAATGTTAATCTTTCCAATGACAATCCGTCAATTGGAGTCCATTGTCTAAGTAAGGTAAGCACAATGCTCACATCCCAAATCTCTGTGTATCTTAGTTTGGTGGATTAAAATTAAAGATTCCTTTCATGAATCTAGATATTAGTGGATGTGCTCCAATTGATTTCTGGTCAGACATTAGTCCTAAATAAGATAATAAGGCACTGCGTGCAGTGTTAATGGCCCTGTAACTTAAATGTTGCTCAAAATGCAATTTAGCAAGGAACTCCAATACATTTGCAAAATTCACAGTATCATAAGAAATATTTGACTGTGTGCAAAATTCTTCCCATTCTTAATATTGTCATATATTGTTTTTTGTGTGTTATCTCGCCATAATGCGACTATAACTTCCATAGTTTGTCCGACAATCCCAGCACCTGTAGTGGTCTGCAGATTAATAAATTCATATATGCATATAATGGATAAATTTCTTTGGTTACTGGATTAATCAAAATATCACTACAGTTAGGAATTGACATATATGGTTCTTTAATCATATTCAGCATTAATGGGAACCAAGGTTGTATTGGCCAATTTGGAACCACCAACAATCCTGTGGCAGAATCTTGTTCTATTTTCTTCAGACATTGCTGAACCAAAGCAAATGGTGGAAAGCATAAAAGAACATATTCCCCCAGTTCAATGAAAAGAATCTACTGCTACTGCATCTGGATCGTGTTCCCAAGACACATATTTAGGCAATTGATGATTAAGCCTTGATGCAACAAATCAATTTCTGGTAACCCAAATTGAGTTACAATATTCTTAAATATTACTGGATTAAGCATCCATTCTGTGTTCTCTATCAATATCCTTGATCTTTTATCTGCCACCACATATCTTACCTGGAATGTAGTTTGCTGAAATCCAAATTTGGCGATCAATACACCATTGCCAATTTCATTGACCAGACAATCACATGATACTGATCTGACTCCCCCCATGTGATTAATATATGTAACAGCCGTTTTGTTGTCTAACTGTATTAATACATGTAGACCCTTTTTTGAACAACAATATGCTTTTAGACCATAGAAAGCACCCAATAACTCTAAATAGTTAATACCATGAGTTTGAAGAACGTTTCTTCTTGGACTTTGCATCTACCTCCACAACTGGAGGATGAATCTGTTACCCCCCATCCAAGAGCACTAGCATCTATTTATAAACATTTTCAGGCTGTTTAATCAGAATGTTATTAGCTGCTTGTGGGACATTTTTAACCCACCACATGGTAATTCCAACAAAGCTTCTTTTGTTAATTGCATAGGCCTATCAAAGTGGCCTGCCCTCTCTTTGAGAGCTCTTATTTTGTCCCTTTGAAGATTTTGATAATGTAATGGACCCACATTCTACTGCAGGAAATGCTGCTACTAGTTTTACCAATAGTTTTCGCTACTTCTCGGATGGAAGGATAAGTTTGTGAATGAGATTATTACAAGTCACCAAAAAATCATCAACTTTATCTTTGTTGGTAAAGTTATTAACATAGTCTCTGAGTTAATTACAAACCCCAAATAGTTAATCGATTGTCTGGCTGCAGCTGGGATTTAATTGGATGAATCAAGAACCCTAGCTTTTAAACAAAGCTTTTGTGCTGAAACTAATTCTCAGCTGACTCTTGATTGCCATTAATGATTAGAATGTCATCGAGATAAGCCATAACGATGTGTTTTTGTACTCTTATTGGCTAAAACTGGTTTCAACAGTTTAGTAAAGAGCCTGGGAGCTGAACTCAATCCATTTGGCAAAGCTTTAAACTGTCATAATTGTCCCAGCCAATTAAATTTTTAAAGTACCCTCCAGAACTGATGTATTGGTACAGAATAATAGGCGTTTTTCAAATCAATCGTAGCTGATATTAAATATCTTGCAGTATTAAATGTTTCCATTTAAAAATGTTTGTATTCTACCACTTATTTAAATCTGTAAGGTCCAGAATAATTCTGCAACCACCATCTTTTTATGTCTTTTGAAATATATTAGACACAATTGATGCTCGTGTTCATAAGTTTTTTCAATAACCCCTTTCAGATAATTGTCAATTTCCACATTAATCTCTGCTTTTCCAATTGCAGTAAACACGAAAGCATAGGCAGGTTTATCTGTACTGGAGGATTAACCCCTTCTTTAAATGTAATAGTGGCTCCTGAAACTGCTTGTAAAATAAACCGATCAGAAGTAATAGTAAGCCAGTCTTTATAAAACTTTTGTAATCTCCCTCCAACTGGAGATTTATCCGCAGTTTCTTTAAGGATAGAACAAGTCTTTAATACCTCTCCATATGAGCGTGGTGGTCTCCTTTTCCCCGAATACGGGTAAGTATTGGGCTGTGCAGGACGATAATATTTCCTTGACATATTTCTGCCTCAATTTCCAAAATCAAATCCCCTTCTGGGCGAAAAATACCTTTTTTGTCCTAAGACGAAAGGTTTCATGCAGCTAAAATTTTTTAGCTTCTTCATCCAATTTTTAATTATTTAGGCAGATTTTCTCCAAACAGATAACCAGAGCTTGAACACCACTTGCTCGACACAGGCTTGCAACCTTGGTGTGAAATATGGGCCGAATAGCCATTTTCCTCATACAATTATTTTCATAGAAAGAATTGCACAATAGGCCCTCTTTTTTAAACTTATCCATCTCCCCAAAAAGCCGTAATGGCAGCAGAATAATTTGTGAGGATTTTTGAACCTCACTTCTTGAGCTCTCATATTTGGGGTCATGGATGCCCATATCAACGGATAAACCGTAGGCACTTCCAATGAGGCACAATTTCCTGTGCGTTTATATAATTCTGATGTTTCAATCATCACAGAATCATGAAGTTGATGAGATACCATATATTAATGTTGGCAGCTAGGTTTTCTTCCATAGCCTCACCACTTCCTTCATATATAGCAAATTCTTTTGCTATCCCAGCACATTAGGCCTTTCTTTTATTTTGTGGTGTGCTTTCAAATGCAAATCACCACCAGCAGGGTCTGCCTTCTGCAGCCCTAAATCAATTGGGATTTCATCCCATGAGACTTCCTTCGGCCCAAATCCTGGGTCCGGAGTTCCAACTCCCAATTAGGCCCACAGCCATATTCAGAATAATTAAACCCCTCAGGGCTTTTTTGGGAACCTTCTGGGTACTGTGACCCTAGTCTCATAATTTTTTGGAGAACTTTCTCCATATGCTCCATTATTAGCCACATAGTTTAATTATCTGGAGACTTTCAGTATCAGAGTCATCAGAACCACGGGCCTCTCAGATTTCTTTTACATTTTTAGGAGCATTTTCTCTCCGTGGTTATAACTTCTGGAGAATCTAGAACTCGCTAACGGGTATATCAGCGGCCACCGGTAATCGGAACCGGATCCGCACTAGCTTTTGTCCCGTATTTTTTATTTTCACCCCCGGGAAGCTCTTTTTACCCGCGAATTTCTTTGCCGATTTCTCCATTTCTTTCATTAATCTGTGCTAAACAGCACTTTAACGTGACTCTGACTTTTATTTTACTATTACTTTTACTGCTGGACCCACCCAGCGTACTCTAACGAACGTCCCGACTTTGCCCCACTTACCTGCGGGTCCGTTCCGACCGCTGCGAGGAGCTGCTCCTTACTGCAGCTCCTCCTTCCGCCGTCAGCGTCGACGTAATGCCGTTTGCCAGCGCCAGGCGGGCTCTTCACGTAGTCACTCACGTGACTCCGAAGTAAAATTAGTTAGTTACCTAATTGTAGCTAATTACAAAATTCAATTACTAGATCTAAACATCTATCCATTTCTTAAGAAAAGGTTAACATTTTTCAATAGCCTAAGTGTCCAAATAACATCCACACAAGAATTCACAATATAACATGATTTTTAAATGGAAGGAATTTAGTGTTTAATTCCCGTAAATTAATGGCCATTTCAATCATCTTGCGAGTGGGATTTTGTGGAACGCGATCGTTTGGAACGTTGCGGTAGCAGTGAATTTAAACCCCATATCGGCAGGAAAAATACTGCTGGTTCGTATATTTACATAATCACATATTCGCAACGTGAAATTTTGATTTAAGGCATCCTAAGAAGCACATTTATATGTAAAAATAAACGGCGTACCTTGCTTTGTCCTGTACTTGAGATCCGTCCCGTTGTCGGCGTTCACAGCTTTAGAAGATGATTTTAATTTTACTCCTGCTATTAAACTATCCAGCGCTAATTTTAATAAACTTGATTTTTAGAGGGTCAGAGCGATTTTTCTTCAGCAACTAAACAGCCTGACAAAGATCGATTTGAACAGGCTGGAGAAAAACGGCATTTAAAACCCACCCCCCTCTCAAAGGCGCGAAAGTCGCTCACACGGCCAGTGACAGAACTGCATCGCCGCTGAAGGTATGTTTTGTAACATACCTACAATGAGGAATGTGGAATCCACTGTGATGGATGTTTATGTTAACTTTTATGTGGCTGTGTGTCTTGTTGCTTTTCACTTAGTATGGCTGTATGGTAACTCAAATTTCACTTACCTTAATTGGTACATGTGACAATAAACTGACGTTGAACATTGAAACATGTCCTATCCTTGTACCTGTGTAAGAAGGGACTGCAGATGCTGGTTTAAACCGAAGATAGACCCAAAAAACTGTAATAACTCAGCGGGACAGGCAGCATCGCTGGAGTGAAGGAATGGGTGACGTTTCGGGTCAGTCCACCCCATGACAGATGGGGGGAAGAGTTGTACAGTTTGATAGCCACAGGGAAAAAGGATTTCCTGTGGGGTTCTGTGTTGCATCTTGGTGGAACCAGTCTGAAGAAAGGTCTCGACCAGAAACGTCACCCATTCCTTCTCTCCTGAGAATGGCCTGTCCCTGCTGAATGAGTCCAGCTATTTGTGTCTATCTTGGTGGAACCAGTCTGTTGTTGAAGGTGCTCCCCAGGTTGACCACATGCTACGTGATTGGTTGGGTGGGGGGGGATGGAGGCTTCTAACTCGCTGATTGGTGGGAACGGCCTGTGGTGTGATTGGCCACAGGGTGAGGCCTCGCTCCCTGTGATTGGTTGCAGCAACAACGCCACGTAATTGGCCGGGTGGTGGAGGCTTCGCGATCGCTGATTGGTGGGAAATGGCCGGAGGCGTGATTGGCCGGCGGATGAGGCTTCGCGCGCTGTGATTGGTGGGAAACAGCCTGAGGCGCGATTGGCCGGCGGATGAGGTTTCGCGCGCTGTGATTGGTGGGAAACAGCCTGAGGCGTGATTGGCCGGCGGATGAGGCTTCGCGCGCTGTGATTGGTGACAGCAACGCGCTTGCGTGATTGGACGGGATGAGGCTTCGCGGCCGGTGATGGGTGGAACAATTCGCGATGCGATTGGTGCGGGAGCGACTTGGTGGGAGCAGTCTGTGATGTGATTGGCTGTGAGGGGGGGGGGGGGTCCGCCAGCGGTGATTGGTCGGCCGCGGGCCGCCGCTGCAATTGGCGGGGAGGGAGGGTCGGCAGGGAAACGGGAAGCGGCGGCCGAGCGGGAGGGAGCGAGGGAGGGAGCGGCCGCTCGTTGGGACTGACCGGGTCGTGAGGAGGACCCAAGCTGTTTCTCGGCCTGACCGTGAGGCGGTGGCAGCCGAGGAGCGGAACTGTTGCTCGGCCGAGGCTGCGGGCCGCTGAACGTTGAGGAAAATGGGCTGCCTGTTCTCCAGGAAATCCAAAGCGAAAAAACAGGAAAAGCCGGCGGTGGAGGAAGAGCCGCTGAAGCAGTACAGCTGGGACAAGCGGGCGAAGAGGTGAGGGTGGGCGAGGAAAGAGCTGGGAGAGAGGGTGGAGGGGTAGAGGGTGAAGGGGTAGAGGGTGGAATGGTAGAGGGTGAAGGGGTAGAGGGGTGGAGGGTGGGGGTAGAGTGTGGAGGGGTGGAGGGTAGAGGGTGAAGGGGTAGAGGGTGAAGGGGTAGAGGTGGAGGGGTAGAGGGTGGAGGGGTAGAGGGTGAAGGGGTAGAGTGTGAGGGGTAGAGGGTGGAGGGGTAGAGGGTGGAGGGGTAGAGGGTGGAGGGGTAGAGGGTGGAGGGGTAGAGGGTGAAGGGGTAGAGTGTGGGGAGTAGAGAGTGGAGGGGTGGAGGGGTAGAGGGTGAAGGGGTGGAGGGGTAGAGGGTGGAGGGGTATTGAGTGGTAGTGGGTTTTGGGTGTCGAGGGTAGAGGGTGGGTGGGCGGTGTGTCAAGGGTTGGAAGAAATTGGTTTGTTTGTTGTCTTTTAAGGTTCAGTATATTCAGGACTGGGGTGAATAAATATTTGGGGGGAGGAGGAGAGAGAAACTGTGTAGTTGTTTAAAACAAATCAGAAATCAACATACAATGCCAGAGATTCTTGGCAGTGACTGTAGATAGAAGTCGTCAACATGACCAAGAACACGACTGAAGATGCAAAGCAAGAATTTCATTGCCCTATCTGGGACACATGACAATAAACTCTCTTGAATCTTGAAGACTTGGTCAACAGTAAGGTCCTGGTGGACCGGGCGATGTCGACATCTTATTGAGTTGCGGAGTAGACTCGAGGGATAGTTTTTAGGCAGTAGGACTGGTTCAGAGTAGAGGGAGGAGGTTTTTCCTCCTCTGCAGTTGTGACCTGTAGGATCAGAGTTAAAGAGTTGACAGCAAGCCCTTCAGTCCAACTCGTCCATGCCGACCAACTAAGATGCCACAACTAAGTTAGTCCCATTTGCCTGTGTTTGGCTTGTATTCCTCTAAACTTTTCCTATCCATAACCACCTGTCCAAATGTCTCTATTTTCTCATGATTTTATACCCCTCTATATGATTACCCCCTCTGCCTCCTGCATTCGAAGGCATTACATTCTAGCCTGCTTAATCTCTCCCCACAGCTTAGGCCATTGAGTCCTAATGGCATCCTGCACACAGCTCTGTAACAGAGGACCCTCTAATATACGGGGCTGTTCCCGGGGACACACTTGGCGATGGACATCAAGTAGTGCTGGAAGATCCTCAACTTGGTGAAAGACGCTCCAGATTGGTCTTTCCAAAACCTGTTGGTCTCCCAGCACAGCAAGTTGTCCATCGGGGAATGTAGCCGACTGCCCCATTCCAGACTCCAGGAGTATGTGCTGAGGGACTCCATGAAGCTTGGTGTGCCAACTGCCATGACTCTGAGGGAGGACCATAGTCTGAGATACATCTGGTGCTGGACATTGAGGGCAGAGTCTGGTGGGGACACACCTGGAACAAGGGAAGGATATCTCCTCGGGGACCACATGAGTGGCAAGGATGTTTTGTTTAAAGATAGGTGCGTAACACTTCTGAATATGACACTATTGAATGATAGAAACTGAGAATTACTGAAGGGGTTTTGTGCAGTTTTTGCCTCTATGTAGTTTATTCTGAATGAAGCTTATTTTTGTAAGAAAAATCTTCTGCACTCTTTCAAGCTTAATGGTATCATTTGTAAAGCAGGGTGAACAAAATATTCCTAACATGGCCTTGTCAATATCTTATACAACTGCAACTCAATGCCCCAACTTCTGTACTCAGTTCCCTGACCGACGAAGGTCAGCGTGCTGAAGGCCTCACACTTATCTGAATTAAACTCAATTTTTCATTCCTCAGCCCACTTGCCTAGCAGATCAATGTCCTCCTGTGGTTCTTTGTAACTTTGTAAATTTTGGTGTCAATAAAGTGGTTGTAGCTTTTGCTGATTATTCTTCGGGATGGGTTCTCTGCTCTTCTGTAAAGCCAATGTTGAAAACCAAGAACCTCCTGGACCTGGTCAAAAGATGTATTTTAATTCAATAGCAGAAATAGAAGATGCAGGCCAAACATGCTGTTGAAATATGGAAGCAAAGAACTGCAGATGCTGGCTTATATAGACCCAAAGTGCTGGAGTAACTCAGCGGGTCAGGCAGCATCTCTGAAGAAAAGGAATAGGTGATGTTTCGGATCGGGGCAGGTTCAGGTTCTGAAGAAGGGTCCAGATCCAAAAATGTCACTCATCCCTTTTCTCCGCAGACCTGCTGAGCTACTCCAGCACTTTGTGTCTATCTATACTGTTGAAATATGTTGGATGTTGAGATAGTAAACCTAATGTTGAACAGAATAAGCATACACTTGTTTGGTGTGAGAGGGGGGAATGTATATTTCCGCTCTTGATTAACATGACAATTCCAGTTAACTATCTTGTCATCCTACCAATTTAGCTATGATATATATTTTTTTTAATACAATCAATTATGTGCAATGTTAAGAAGTAGTGAGCACATTTATTTATTTTTGGATTTGTGGCCAATATGCAGTTAGCTTCTGCAGTCATTGGTAATTTCAGTAGATTTTCACAACCCGATTTTCACTTACTGTCAGAGCTCTGATCTCCACACCCCGTTCCAATAGTACCCTCTCTCTAATTCTCTTGCTTTCCTCCTGTAATATTTTGCATGGAATCTGGTTTAGGATTTCTTGCTATAACGTGTTGCTTTAATAAATGTTATATTGATCATAGCAAATACTTCTGGTTACAAGGAATATCATGCACTGTGGTGCGTTGGCGTGAGTTAAATAGCTGTGGGATGACTTTCACAACAGAAAAGACCAGGTTTTACTCTGATGCAGCACAAGTACGTTATATCCTGTATCAGCTGGACCTTGTCCTTTCAATTGGTCTGCGGTAGAATCTTTTCTGAATTTGGTGGTTATTTTCAATAAAAATGGGAACCACCATCTTTACTGCTCTAAATCAAAGTTAAAAAAATCCATTCCATTTGATGCAGAACATGAGAAATGCAAGTTGAAAATATGGTCTGGCTCCTTGTGCTGGCTCCTTTATTATTTCAGTACAAATTCACTGCATTAATCTATATCCCTTGATTTCTTTCATATTAAAATTAAAAGACCAATTTCTGTCTTAAATATACTCAGTGATGGGGCCTCCAACCGTCTTGAGTCGTGAATTTCCAAGTTTCACTTTATCTCTGTTCTGAATAGCTGACTCCTTATTCTCAAACTTCCAAGATGATTCAGCCGAGGGAAGCAACGCCCTGCAACTCCCCAGTCAAACTCAGCAAGAAACATGTACATTTCAATCTCCATCTCATTCTGCTCAACCCATCCTGCTTAACCTCTCCTCTCATGACAATCTGACCTGCACAGGAATGAATCTGCCCAACCTTTGCATGTGTCACAGGCACATCCTGGGTTTGGAGACAATATCTGCACACAAGATTCTTGTTGTCTCATGAGGGACATATTGAAGCAACAGTTGCTCTTGGTACCAAATCTTGGCAATAAAGGCCAACGTACAATTTCCCTTCCTAATAGCTTGCTGAACTTGCATGTTAACTTCCACTGATCCAGCACCTGGTGTCAACATACTTCAAACTCTCCATTTAAAAAAAAATAGCATTTTTGTTATTTGGTTTATTAATTTGCCTATTTTGTTTTGGTTGGAGATTGTTTAATTATAATGTTTTTTCTGTGACTGTTCGGGTCGTTTGTCTAACAGTTTTTTTTCCTTTATTTTAATATACATTTGTGGTACATGCAACCTCGCAAACAGTTCAAAGATGAGTGAAAATCGGGTAACAAATTTCATGCCTGACTGTTTTGCAACATTGACATTGTCACAATTTGAAGATAGTGGCCTCATGTAGAAACTGTAATTCCCAATTATGTTTTTGACAACAACTGGGCCTTGTTTACCCACTTTGTAACACTAGCGCAGTATTGGCTCAGCTCTGAGCCAATATCCCTATCCATTTTTTTCCTGTAACAAAGGCCTGAGGCTAATCTATTAATCTTCCTAAAGACCTTGGAAAGTGTGTTCAAAATGGTTATAATGTGAGTTTGTTAGTTGTTAAATATAATTGGTAATTTGTTTTCTTCCCGCCCCATAACCCTTTACCAACCTCTACCCCTCTCACTCTTTGAATCTCTATTAAAATTATTTCATTTGATATTTACCGTTGGGCTATTATCAATCAAATGAAGCTGGAGAGAAAGTGTACCTTATCTTGCAAATAAATAATCATTGGTAAAATAATCCAGTTTCTTTAGAAAGGCTGTTGATAAAGCTCCTTGCCACAGTACTTTTCAGAATTTCAGTAGTGTGTTATATCGTAAATAGTGAGATTGGTTATCAAATATTATAGCAGGATCTTGAAGAATGGTTAATGGAGTTCAATACAGATAAATGCAAGATGTTTTTTAGAGAAGTCAAATCGGGGCAGGGCATTCACAGTGTATGGCAGGGCCCTGGGGACTGTTGTCGAGCAGAGGTGGAACTAGGAGGGCAGGTACATGGTTCATTGAAAGTGGTGTCACGGATGGTTAGGGTGGTGAAGATGGTGGTTTGGCACATGGGTACAGAAGTCTGAAGAAGGGTCTCAATCTGAAACGTCACTCACTCCTTCTCTCCAGAGGTGCTGCCTGTCCCACTGAGGTTATCCACTTTGGTGGCAAAAACAGGAAAGCAGACTATTATTTAAATGGTGGCCGATTAGGAAAAGGGGAGATGCAGCGAGACCTGGGTGTCATGGTACACCAGTCATTGAAAGTAGGCATGCAGGTGCAGCAGGCAGTGAAAAAAGCGAATAGAAACATAGAAATTAGGTGCAGGAGTAGGCCATTCAGCCCTTCGAGCCTGCACCGCCATTCAATATGATCATGGCTGATCATCCAACTCAGTATCCCGTACCTGCCTTCTCTCCATACCCTCTGATCCCCTTAGCCACAAGGGCCACATCCAACTCACTCTTAAATATAGCCAATGAACTGGCCTCAACTACCCTCTGTGGCAGAGAGTTCCAGAGACTCACCACTCTCTGTGTGAAAAAAGTCTTTCTCATCTCAGTCCTAAAGGATTTTCCCCCTTATCCTTAAGCTGTGACCCCCTTGTCCTGACTTCCCCAACTCGGAACAATCTTCCTGCATCTAGCCTGTCCAACCCCTTAAGAATTTTGTAAGTTTCTATAAGATTTCCTCTCAATCTCCTAAATTCCAGAGAGCATAAACCGAGTCTATCCAGTCTTTCTTCATAAGACAGTCCTGACATCCCAGAAATCAGTCTGGTGAACCTTCTCTGCACTCCCTCTATGGCAATAATGCCCTTCCTCAGATTTGGAGACCAAAACTGTACGCAATACTCCAATGTGGATAAATGTGAGGTTATCCACTTTGGTGGCAAAAACAGGAAAGTAGACTATTATCTGAATGGTGGCCGATTAGGAAAAGGGGAGATGTAACGAGACCTGGGTATCATGGTACACCAGTCATTGAAAGTAGGCATGCAGGTGCAGCAGGCTGTGAAGAAAGCAAATGGTATGTTGGCATTCATAGCAAAAGGATTTGAGTACAAGAGCAGGGAGGTTCTACTGCAGTTGTATAGGGTCTTGGTGAGGCCACACCTGGAGTATTGCGTACAGTTTTGGTATCCTAATCTGAGGAAAGACCTTCTTGCCATAGAGGGGGTACAGAGAAGGTTCACCAGACTGATTCCTGGGATGGCACGACTCGCTAGAATTTAGAATTTAGGATTTAGAAGATTGAGGGGGGATCTCATAGAAACTTACAAAATTCTTAAGGGGTTGGACAGGCTAGATGCAGGAAGATTGTTCCCGATGTTGGGGAAGTCCAGGACAAGGGGTCACAGCTTAAGGATAAGGGGGAAATCCTTTAAGACCGAGATGAGAAAGACTTTTTTCACGCAGAGAGTGGTGAGTCTCTGGAACTCTCTGCCACAGAGGGTAGTTGAGGCCAGTTCATTGGCTATATTTAAGAGTGAGTTGGATGTGGCCCTTGTGGCTAAGGGGATCAGAGGTATGGAGAGAAGGCAGGTACGGGATACTGAGTTGGATGATCAGCCATGATCATATTGAATGGCGGTGCAGGCTCGAAGGGCTGAATGGCCTACTCCTGCACCTAATTTCTATGTTTCTATGTTTACTTTGGCATTTTGTCAATCTTTGGTGTAAACCAGCATTTGCAGTTCCTCCCCACACATAGAGGTTGGGGTGTCATGTTACAGTTGGTGAGGACACATTTGGAATATTGTGTTCAGTTTTGGTCACTCTGCTATAAGAAAGATGTTAGTGCAGAGAAGATTTAAGGGGATGGGCAAGGTTTGTTCAGTGTGGGCAAGTTGGGCCAAATGGCCTGTTTCCATGCGATATGGCTTTATGACGCTATAACTAATTGTTTAGGAAATGCATTTGTTTGTGGAAGAATACGCTTTACTTTTTTTAAACAGTTGCCATGCCTGACCAAATTCAAATTACTTTAAGACTAAGGATGTACTTTGCCGAAAGTTTACACTTATCAGATCAATGTAATCACAATTGCTATTTGATCTGCAGTTTATTTTAAATTGTACTTACCTGCTGCAGACCAGTTCGCTCCCATTTAAGGTTTGCTTCATTGGTACTGATTATCCTAAAATGATTACAGCAATAAAGGAGACCATTTGGCCCTTCACATCTGACCCAATTCTGTTTAAAAGCAATCCTGCTTGTTCTGTCGCCCCCAACACCTTCTCCCTACTATCGTCCTGCTAATTCTTCTCTTCTAGATACTTGGCACCACCATTTGAAATCTACAACTGAATCTGCCATTAACCTTGACAGTGTTTTCCATCTTCCCTCTGCTCCTGATTTCCACTTGACCTTGCGTGTAACGTCTCCCTGGAATCTGCCTTTTAGGTACTAATTAGACAAACCAAACACAAGTCTGTGCAGATAATTTGTAGATAATGAAAACTCAAGAGATTAATTTTTGTTTACTGCAATCAATTCTAATTTTTGCTCGGACAAAACAAACAAAACAAAACTGCTACGATTTTGTTATTTTGCCATGCAATAAACACACGCATTTTCTATACAAAGAGTGTTTATTTAAATGGGAAGAAAATGATATTTGGGCAATAAAAGCAAAGGTTCACCACCATTTTTAGGGCTGCCAACATTGGGTGAGAGTTGGGAGTGAGAAATTGCGAGACCAAGCCTGAGGGAGCGTAGCTCTCAAGTTCCTCCCATTGGTACGGAACTTGCATTTTTCAGCTTGAAATTGTGTAATATGGTGCATACTGTAGCGAGTCTTTTAACTTACACTTGAATGCAATATTTATGCTTTAAATTGGATTAGCTATGAATAAGGTTAGAGTAAATTACATTTCTAATTACATTCCACAGTAGAGCCCAGGCTCTGATCCATACGTGCCGCACATGAATGATCTTAGTGTATTCATGTATGGAAATCAGATTATAATCAAACACTTTGCCCATGTTGCCAACCTTGGTCTCACTGCATACCTGGTACTCTTCTCTTCCCCCCCCCCAGTTTTGGAGATCAACACTGCTCACAATACTCCAGGTGTGGTCTCATTAGGGCCCTGTACAACTGCAGAAGGACCTATTTGCTTCTATACTCAACTCCTCTTGTTATGAAGATCAACATGCCATTCGCTTTCTTCACTGGCTGCTGTACCTACGTGCTTACTTTCATTCTGAAGAAGGGTCTCGACTCGAAATGTCGCCTATCTCCTTTGCTCCTTAGATGCTGCTGCACCCGCTGAGTTTCTCCAGCCTTTTGTGTACCCTGCTTACTTTCATTGACTGATGAACAAGGACCCCCAGATCCCGTTGTACTTCCCCTTTTCCCAACTTGACACCATTTAGATAATAATCTGCCTTCCTGTTTTTATTTTTTATTTTAATCATACAGTTTACCTAAAGTTTTTTTTTTGGTGCTTTTTTTTAATTTATCCCTATATGGGGATAAAGAATATTTAACAGTTCTAAGGCTGTCATGTTTTATTGTTATTTGAAGAGTCTAGGGGTAATTAAACAGCAACTGACAAAAGCCGTAGCTTGCTATTGAGTCTGTGTGCAAGGTCATTTACTGGTGGAGTTTGTTTCCTGTGTTCAACGGAAAAATATTAACTCAGTTCCTATTTGGGGCACTTGTTGCACAAAGTGCAATAGGCTTGTGCTTACCACACCATTTCCTGCGCTCTTCCCAAATTAAGGCAATCAACTGAACATTTGTAACATGTCTATTTCTGACACCAACTGTAATTTGGTCACTCGGTCTAAAATGTGATTTTAATTTTCTTAATTTTGCAATGCCTTGGAAAAGCAGCCAATATAATCAAGGACATGCCCCATCCTGGTCATTCCCTTTTCTCCCTGTTCCCATCGGGCAAAAGGTACAGAAGCATGAAAGCGTGCACCACCAGACTTGGGAACAGCTTCTTCCCCTCTGTTATGCTTCTGAACAGTCCTATAAGTTGCAGTACTGTCCGATTCACCTCTATCCCATTGTGGAAAATTGACTTTGTCTCTGGAACTGGTGCTTTACAATGCTGAGGAACTATATTCTGCACTCTGTATTTTCCCTTTGCTCTATCTATTGTATTTGAGTTCGGCTTGATTGTATTTATGTCTAATATTGGATTTGATTGGATGGCAGGCAAAGTACGTCAAAGTCAAAAGGGTTTATTGTCAAGTGTCCCTGACAGGACAATGACATTCTTTCTTTGTTTAGCACAACATAGTAGGCAGTGACTACAAAACAGATCAGTGTGTCCATATACCATTATATACGTAAATACACACATGAATGAATAAATTAATAAAGTGCAAATAACAGATAAAGGGGTATTAATGTTCAGAGTTTTCGTCCGAGCCAAGTTTAATAGGCTGATGGCTGTGGGGAAGTTATTCCTGAACCTGGTCGCTGCAGTCTTCAGGCTCCTGTACCTTCTACCCGAAGGTAGCAGGGAGATGAGTGTGTGGCCAGGATGGTGTGGGTCCTTGATGATGCTGCCAGCCTTTTTGAGGCAGCGACTGTGATAGATCCCCTCGATGGAAGGAAGGTCAGAGCCGATGATGGACTGGGCAGTGTTTACTACTTTTTGTAGTCTTTTCCTCTCCAGGGCGCTCAAGTTGCCGAACCAAGCCACGATGCAATCGGTCAGCGAGCTCGCTACTGTGCACCTGTAGAAATTAGAGAGAATCCTCCTTGACAGACCGACTCTTCGTAATCTTCTCAGGAAGTAGAGGCGCTGATGTGCTTTCTTAATATTTGCATCTGTGTTCTCGGACCAGGAAAGATCTTCAGAGATGTGCACGCCCAGGAATTTGAAGCTCTTGACACTTTCAACCATCGACCCGTTGATATAAACAGGACTGTGGGTCCGCATCCTACTCCTTCCAAAGTCCAAAATCAATTCCTTGGTTTTGCTGGTGTTGAGGGCCAGGTTATTGTGCTGGCACCATATGGACAATCGCTCGATCTCTCTTCTATACTCTGACTCATCCCCACCAGTGATACGTCACACAACAGTGGTGTCGTCAGCAAACTTGATGATAGAGTTCGCACTATGACCGGCTACGCAGTCATGAGTATAGAGTGAGTACAGCAGGGGCTGAGCACGCAGCCTTGAGGTGCTCCCGTGCTGATTGTTATCGAGTCACATTGCCACCAATACGAACAGACTGTGGTCTGTGAATGAGGAAATCGAGGATACAATTGCAGAGGGATGCGCAGTTCTGCGAGTTTGGTAACCAGCTTGGAGGGGATGATTGTGTTAAATGCCGAGCTGTAATCAATGAATAACAGCCTGGCATTTGAGTTTTTGTTGTCCAAGCGGTCCAAAGCGAAGTGGAGGGCCAGCGAGATCGCATCCACCATTGATCTGTTGTGGTGCTGTAAGCGAACTGCAGTGGCATTAATAAACCTAAGCCTCAATGATTGTGCCAGGTCGATCACGTTACCTATTTGTTTTCCTGCAGGGCATGTATTTGAGTCCAATCCAAACCAGTATGTGCATTTCACACGTTTAATAAGACCCTGGTGAAATGTTTAGCAAGTCTCAGCCCTTCTGCTTTGAGCTGTTTGGTGACAGTGCAAAGTTTGGTTCTTAATAATGGAAAATTGTTTTGTTCTAATATTTCTAATCCCATTTGTCCAGTAAGTATATTCAAGGGGTTGTTCATGAGACAAAGTTGATCATATGATATGTTGGTGGTGCAACATGATTTTGGTGATTCTGAATGTTATGCAACCAAAACTAATTCACTCTCTAGACTTCATCTCATGACATAGTTCTGAAAATCAACCAAGACTTGGGTTCATCACTCTGCCGTGTGCTTTGTTTCGCCTTCTGCATGCCTCTGAACTGCCTTGGGATCTTTCACTGTCCAAAGCGCATCGTAAATGCAAATGAAAATCTAAAAAAAACTGCAGCTGTTGGAAATCCTGAAGTAAATGCATAAAAATCTGGAAGAGCTCAGCAGATTGTGCGGCATCTGTGGAAAGATGAATCCCCATCAAAAACTTTAATTCCGTTTCTCTTTCCATAATACATGCAAATCGGTCTTCACATAATTTCCTGTTTTACATTGTTTTGTATCTAATTATGCACAGACTCAACCCATTGTATTCTTTCTACCCACCTTAAGCCTTCCTCTTACCCCTTCCATTGTTCTTTTATTCCACCTTCCTCCCAGGTGAAACATGGATGACTGACTTATTTTGATACAGCCTTCATCTGACTGCATCTCCTATCCACCTGTCTCAGGTTGAACCTAGCTGTGCATATGAACATAGAAACATAGAAATTAGGTGCAGGAGTAGGCCATTCAGCCCTTCGAGCCTGCACCGCCATTCAATATGATCATGGCTGATCATCCAACTCAGTATCCCGTACCTGCCTTCTCTCCATACCCTCTGATCCCCTTAGCCACAAGGGCCACATCCAACTCACTCTTAAATATAGCCAATGAACTGGCCTCAACTACCCTCTGTGGCAGAGAGTTCCAGAGACTCACCACTCTCTGTGTGAAAAAAGTCTTTCTCATCTCGGTCTTAAAGGATTTCCCCCTTATCCTTAAGCTGTGACCCCTTGTCCTGGACTTCCCCAACATCGGGAACAATCTTCCTGCATCTAGCCTGTCCAACCCCTTAAGAATTTTGTAAGTTTCTATTAGATCCCCTCTCAATCTCCTAAATTCCAGAGAGTATAAACCGAGTCTATCCAGTCTTTCTTCATAAGACAGTCCTGACATCTCAGGCACATTCTGCCCTCTTTTATAAATATAATTACCTTGTTGGCTGTTATGCTGAATTCCAATTTAAGAACAAACAGGCCCTGGGTGTGCATCAGTTTATTTTCCCCTGCAAATCGGAAACGTCCGTTTTCTATAGCTACCCACATCATATCACACTCCACACACTTGCTGTCATTCTTCAATTCCATCAAATATTCACATTAACACTAATTCTTCCCTATAACTATCGGTCTAGTAAACACTACGATCTAAAACTAAACTCTGAACTACGTTGAGCTGGGGGCATTAATTTTGTTTTTTATACTTATTATTTCATTTTTTCTGTGTGTATGTGTATATATACCCTGAACCATTTTTATTTGTTTATTATGTAGTATACGGAGTACTATGTTTACATCTTCTGTTGTGCTGCTGCAAGTAAGAATTTATTTTCTCTATCTGGTACATTTGACAATAAAACACTGTTGACAGTATTTAGCCATGAATGAACACCATAAAACATGAGAGGTAGACAAATATGCTTGCGAAACTCAGCGGATGAGGCAGCATCTATGGAGTGAAGAAAATAGATGATGTTTCGGGTCGAGACCCTTCCTCAGACATTTTTGTCTACTTTTCATTTTCCAACATCTGCAGTTCCTTCTTAAACAACCATAAAACATGATTGTTACTATCCTGAAAAATGTCTTGAATTTATGGGAGAATTTGTGCATGTGAGAAAGTGGTTAAAAATAGCAATGTATTCTGACTCCTGGGCTAAATTAATAAAGGTATTGAGTGTAAAACCAAGAATTTAAACCTTTTCTAAAACATTAGGTAGACTCATGCCGTTGCAATCATGATCCCTGCACCAGAGTGTGGATGTAAATGTCTTTGAATGGATGTACCAATGAAGGATTTTTATGATAAGGTTAGAATGGAAAAGTGGGGTTTGTTCCAAGACGAGTTTGACAAAAGATTTATTAGAGACTAGATTAAGTGGGACCTGTTGGGTCCCAGTCACACGGGAGGCCTGGCCCCCCAACGCAACCTATTCCCCAACGCAATATTCCACCACTCACCCGTTCCCCCAACGCAATATTCCACCACCCACCCATAGCCCCCAACTGTGCAGGCGCATCACGGGGGAGTGGGGGAGGAGCCAGTGAGGGGACCAGAGGGGTGGTGGCTGGAGCGGGGTCTCCGACGCGGGGCTACTTGGGGTGAGGGCTGGGCTGCTTCGGGTCTCTCCGAATGGCCAGTTGGAAACCTCCGCCGGCCATCCTCAGCTCCAGTAAAGACGCAATGGCGCAGGAAGCAGCGGACCGTCCCGGGGAGTGACAGGAAGAGACTAATCAACGCGATGCTGAGAAGAGATCGATCTGCGCAAGTGCAGTTTTTAAGATTTTTAAACCTTGCTAACCTTTACGACATTCAACCGATCGGAATGAAACTTGGTGCAATCGCAGCACAGGAGAACGGTGAGTAAACTGGCGAAAAATCGTAGCGCTATCGAACCGTTTTTGTGCAAATAGAATGTCCACCAAATCGGAAGATAACAAGATCAGAATTGTTGTTACGTACAGATGGATGTACAATATCTTGATTAGGATTAGCAGAGGGGTTAGTTTCAATGCTGTGAAAACAACAAATTCACAATTTACAGGATTCAGTCAGTAATCAAATAATTGCTTGCTAAATTGCAGGCTTGCATTACGTCAATAATGAGGAAGTGCTGTACTATAAAGGGCATTGCCTTTTAAAATAGATATCAAGCAGAAGCCACAACTGTCTCCTCAGGCAGCTGATTTACAGTGCCCTCCAGAACATTTGGGACAAAGACCTATCATTTATTGATCTGCCTCTGTACTCCACAATTTGAGATTTGTAACAGGAAAAATAAAAATCACGTGTGGTTAAATTGCACATTGTCAGATTTTAATAAAGGTCAATTTTATATATTTTGGTATCCCCATGCAGAAATTACAGTACTTTATATATAGTTCCCCCCCCCATAATGTTTGGGACTCAGCAATGTCATGTAAATGAAAGTAGTCATGTTTAGTATTTTAGTTTAGTTGGATATCCTTTGCATGCAATGACTGCTTGAATTCTGCAATTCACGGACATCACCAGTTGCTGGTGCCTTCTCTGGTGATGCTTTGTCAGGCGTGTATTGCAGCCATCTTTAGCTTATTGCTTGTTTTGGGGGCTAGTCCCCTTCAGTTTTCTCCTCAGCATATAAAAGGCATGCTCAATTGGATTCAGAACTGGTTATTGACTTGGACACAAGAAATGACCATTTTTTAGCTTTGAAAAACACCATTGTTGCTTTAGCAGTATGTTTACTGAATTGTCTTACTGTAGAATGAACTGCCGGCCAATGAGTTTTGAGGTATTTTTTTGAGCTTGAGCAGATAGGATGTGTCTATACACTTCAGAATACATTATGCTACTACCATCAGCAGTTGTATCATCACTGAAGATAAGTGAGCCAGTGCCTTCAGTAGCCATACATGCCCAGGCCATAACACCCCCACCACTGTGTTTCACAGATGAGGTGGTATGCTTTGGTTCTTGGGCAGTTCCTTCTCTCCTCCATACTTTGCTCTTGCCATCACTCTGATATAAGTTAATCTTTGTCTCATCTGTCCACAAGACCTTTGACCAGAATTGTGGTTGCTCTTTTAAGTACTTGGCAAACTGTAACCTGGCCTAAGGTTTCGCTGCTGTCTTATTCTTGTTTCTCAATCTCATAATGGCTTCTTTGACTTTCCTTGGCACAACTTTAGGTCCTCATGTTGATAAGCAGCAATAAAAGTTTCCAAAGGTAATGGAAGGACTGGAGGAAAGACTAGGTGCTCAGAGCTCTCCAATACCTGCAATAAGGAGGCAATTAAACACCTGAGCAATTGAAACACCTGTGAAGCCATGTGTCCCAAACATTATGGTGCCCTGAAATGGGGGGACTATTTATAAACACAGCTGTAATTTCTACATGGTGAAACAAAAATGTATGAAAATACCCTTTAAATTTTTTTAAAATATGCACTTTAACCACATGTGATTTTTTTTTTCTGTTACAAATCTCAAATTGTGGAGTAGAGAGGCAAATAAATAAATAATGGGGGCACTGTAGATTCTGTAGCATTCTGAAAAAGGTTTCCTGGTGATCCCAATATTTATCCTTCAATGCCTCTGTTGTAGAAAGAATTATTACATTACAGTCGCTTTACAGCAATTCAACCAGTCCCAATTCCCTCTTTCTCAACAGTCTGGCAAATATTTACCCATGAATGCTCAAGCACACCTTTTGAAAGCCGTGACAAAGTGCACTTTCTGCTTGTGCACAACCGTTCACAATCATTCACTCTGTAACCAATGGTTTTCTTGCATGTTACCCCTGGATATTTTCCCAAATAAATCTGTCTTGCTTGGTATTTAACCCCTCTGCTAATCCTAATCAAGATATTGTACATCCATCTGTACGTAACAAAAATTCTGATCTTGTTATCTTCCGATTTGGTGGACATTCTATTTGTGCAAAAACGGTTCGATAGCGCTACGATTTTTCGCCAGTTTACTCACCGTTCTCCTGTGCTGCGATTGCACCAAGTTTCATTCCGATCGGTTGAATGTCGTAAAAGTTAGCAAGGTTTAAAAATCTTAAAAACTGCACTTGCGCAGATCGATCTCTTCTCCTGCCAGTCAGCACCGCGCGGATTAGTCTCTTCCTGTCACTCCCCGGGACGGTCCGCCGCTTCCTGCGCCATCGCGTCTTTACTGGAGCTGAGGATGGCCGGCGGAGGTTTCCAACTGGCCATTCGGAGAGACCCGAAGCAGCCCAGCCCTCACCCCAAGTAGCCCTGCTTCGGAGACCCCGCTCCAGCCACCAATTCCAGCCACTACCCCTCTGGTCCCCCTCACTGGCTCCTCCCCCACTCCCCCGTGATGCGTCTGCACAGTTGGGGGCTATGGGTGGATGGTGGAATATTGCGTTGGGTTGCGTTGGGGGAACGGGTGAGTGGTGGAATATTGCGTTGGGGAATAGGTTGCATTGGGGGGCCAGGCCTCCCGTGTGATTGGGACCCAACAAGTCCCACTTAATCTAGTCTCTAATAAATCTCTAATAAATCTTTTGTCAAACTCGTCTTGGAACAAACCCACTTTTCCATTCTAACCTTATCGTAAAAATCCTTCATTGGTACATCCAATGATTGTTCGACGTACCCAACAACGTTGGGTACGTCGAACAATCCTTGTTCTCGGAGTACCAGGGCCCCATCCCCGACCTCTACCTCCGTTACATCGATGACTGCTTTGGTGTCACCTCCTGCACCCAACACAACTGACTGACTTCATTCATTTCACCACCAACTTCCATCCGGCACTCAAATACACTTGGACCATTTCCGACATTTCCCTACCATTCCTTGACCTCACCATCTCTATTGCAGGTGATACACTCCTGACCGACATCCACTACAAACCAACTGACTCCCACAGCTACCTGGACTACTCTTCCTCCCACCCTGCTTCCTGTAAGGACTCCATCCCCTATTCCCAATTCCTCTGTCTACGCCGCATCTGCTCCCAGGGTGAGGTGTTCCACACCAGGTCATCACAAATGGCCTCATTCTTCAGAGAACGGGGATTCCCCTCCCCCACTATTGATGAGGCTCGCACCAGGGTCTCCTCCATACCCCGCAACACTGCCCTCGCTCCCCATTCCCCCACTCGCAAACACGGCAGAGTCCCCCTGGTCCTCACCTTTCACCCCACCAGCCGGCAAATACAACACATAGTCCTCCGCCAGTTTCGTCACCTCCAACGTGACCCCTCCTCCCGTCACATCTTCCCATCTCCCCCCCTGTCTGCCTTTCACAAAGACCGCTCCCTCCGTAACTCCTTTGTCAATTCTTCCCTCCCCTCCCGCTCCACCCCTTCTCCGGGCACTTTCCCTTGCAACCCTTAGTGGGCGAGCGTGACTCACATTGCAGCGGCCCCTACAGCCTGTCTGTCTTTTTTGTTTTTTGTCTAGTTAAATGTAGTTGTTTGTGTTTTTTTTGGTATTGTTTTCTAACTGTGTATATGTGGGGGTGGGGTGTGGGGGGGGGGGGGGGAAGGGGGAAACATTTTTGATCTCTTCCCTGCACGGGGCCTGGTGCCGTGGAGCGGCCTCCGACCGGGACGACCTGGGGGCTCCAGTCGCGGAGCTGCGGACTTGCCGTGGTGGGGCTGGCCGGCCTCGGAGCGTGGGGAGCGGTGGTGGGTGGCCACTGCGGCCCGACTCCGGGGCTCCAGCTCCAGCTGCAGATTGCTGACGGTGGACTGTTGGGGTGTCGGGAGCTCGCGGGTCCGGGTGGGAGGCCGCTTTCCGGAGCTCCGCAACACAACTTCTCCTGCCTGTGTCGCGGGGTTGGAACGACCCGGAGCGGGGCCGAGCATCGCCCGGCGCGGCTTTAATGGCTGCGGGACATTCCAGCACCCGCCGGGTGCTCCAACTTTGCGACTTTGGGCCTGGAGCGCGGCCGTACATCACCCGGCGCGGCCTCAATGGACTTTTTTTTTTTTTTAATTTCAAAATATACTTTATTCGAATGATAAATATATACAATACATTAACCTTGCGGAAAATCCATCCGACATTTTCGGAGGCTGTACAATAGATCAATACAGTTTAGACATTTCTTTCCCCCAAATTTCCACCAATCAGTCCCCCACTCGTGCCACAGTGGCGTGGGATACCTTCCCTTATATTGAGGGGCGTCACCACCATACCGTACCCCCCATGTCCAGCAGCGGATGTTTGTGTGAATTTAATTGTTTGCGTGTTTTTTTATGAATTGTTCTGTTTGTTTGTTTGTATGGCTTGTAGAAACTGAGTTTTGTTCGAGCCTCTCTGAGGTTCGAATGACAAGTAATAAAATCAAATCAAATCAAATCAACCGCAAGAAATGCTACACTTGTCCCTTCACCTCCCCCCTCCACTCCTTTTAGGGACCCAAGCAGTCCTTCCAGGTCCGACAGAGGTTCACCTGCACCTCCTCCAACCTCATCTCCTGCATCCGCTGCTCCAGATGCCAGATGATCTATATCGGTGGGACCAAGCGGAGGCTTGGCGATCGTTTCGCCGAACACCTCCGCTCAGTCCGCAAAAACCAACCCAACCTCCCGGTGGCTCAGCACTTCAACTCCCCCTCCCATTCCGTATCCGACCTCTCGGTCCTGGGCCTCCTCCACGGCCAGAGTGAGCAACACCGCAAGTTGGAGGAACAGCACCTCATATTCTGCTTGGGGAGTCTGCATCCTTTGGGCTTGAACATTGAATTTTCTCAATTCTGTTAACCCTTGCTGTCTCCTCCCCTTCCCACCTCTCCCTCAGCCCTCGGGCCCTGGCTTTCCCTTTCTCTCTATCTCTCCCCCACCCTAGTCGCACTAGCTTCTCATTTTCACACCACAAACAGCTTACAATGGCTTGTTCCCTTTATCATCGATACTTTTTTGCATATCTTTCATTCATTGTTCTTTATCTCTCCACATCACAGTCTATATCTCTCGTTTCCCTGATCCCTGACCAGTCTGAAGAAGGGTCTCGACCCGAAACGTCGCCTATCTCCTTCGCTCCTTAGATGCTGCTGCACCCGCTGGAGTTTCTCCAGCCTTTTGTGTGCCCTCGATTCTCCAGCATCTGCAGTTCCTTCTTTAACACTAATTAACCTGCAAACATGTATGTCTATGGATTGTGGGAGGAAACCACAGATCTTGGAGCAACCCCACGCAGGTCACGGGGAGAATGTACAGACTCCGTGCAGACAAACACCATAGTCTGGATCAAGCCTGGGTCCCTGGCGCTGTCAGGCAGCAGCTCTGTCGCTGTGCCACCGTGCTGCCCTTTGTGATGATAATTAGTCCTCATTTCATAGGATCAGTGAAGATCTACTAAATATTCTTTAATGAACAAACTATGTAGCCATTTGTGAGAATCATTCCAGCCAACCTTGATTATTTTCTTTTTTGGTCTACTTTTACATTTACATCTATGCAACTAAACGGATGTTGTAAATGGCATTTAAACATTTAGCCTCCCCCTGCTCCCCCCCCCCCCCTTTACACCGCCAAGTTATGCTTACTGTTTTTGATTTTAGCCATCATTTATTTATTTGCCTTTGTACTCAACAATTTGAGATTTGCAATAGAAAAAAAATCACATGTGGTTAAAGTGCACATTGTCAGATTTCAATAAAGACCATTTTTATACATTTTGGTTTCCCCATGTAGAAATTACAGCTGTGTTTATACATCCCCCTCCCCCCCATTTCAGTGCACTGTAATGTTTGTGACACAGCAATGTCATGTAAATGAAAGTAGTCATGTTTAGTATTTTGTTGCATATCCTTTGCCTGCAATGACTGCTTGAAGTCTGCGATTCATTGCTGGGTGTCTTCTCTGGTGATGCTCTGCCAGGCTTGTATTGCAGCCATCTTTAACTTCTGCTTGTTTTGGGGGCTCGTCCCCTTCAGTTTTCTCTTCGGCATATGAAAGGCATGCTCAATTGGGTTCAGATCGGGTGATTGCCTTGGCCACTCAAGAATTGACCATTTTTTAGCTTTGAAAAACTCCTTTGTTGGTTTAGCAGTATGTTTGGGGTCATTGTCTTGCTGTAGAATGAACCGCTGGCCAATGAGTTTTGAGGCATTTGTTTGAACTTGATCAGATAGGATGTGTCTGCACACTTCAGAATTCATTATGCTCCTACCATCAGCAGTTGTATCATCAATGAAGGTAAGTGAGCCAGTTCCTTCAGCAGCCATACATGCCCGGGCCATAACACCCCCACCACCGTTTCACAGATGAGGTGGTATGCTTTGGATTTTGGGCACTTCCTTCTCCCCTCTATACTTTGCTCTTGTCATCACTCTGATATAAGTTCATCTGCCCACAAGACTTTTTTTCCAGAACTGTGGTTGCTCTTTTAAGTACTTTTTTGCAAACTGTAACCTGGCCATTCTATTTTTGCAGCTAGCCAGTGGTTTGCATCTTGCAGTGTAGGCTCTGTATTCCTGTTCATGAAGTCTTCTGCGGACAGTGGTCATTGACAAATCCACACCTGAAGAGTGTTTTTGATCTGTCGGACAAGTGTTTGGGGATTTTTCTTTATTATAGAGAGAATTCTCTGTAATAAGCTGTGGTGGTCTTCCTTGGCCTGCCCGTCCCTTTGCGATTAGTAAGCTCACTAGTGCTCGCTCTCGTCTTAATGATGTTCCAAACAGTTGACATTGGTAAGCCAAAGGTTTGGATGATGCCTCTAACAGTTTTATTTTAGTTTCTCAATCTCAGAATGGCTTCTCATTGGCACAATTTTGGTCCTCCTGTTGATAAACAGCAATTAAAATTTCCAAAGCTGATGGAAAGACTAGGTGCTGAGAGCTCTCTTATACCTGCATTAAGGAGGCATTTAAACACACCTGAGCAATTACAAATGCCTGTGAAGCCATGCGTCCTAAACATTATGGTGCCCTGAAATGCGGGGACTATGTATAAACACAGCTGTAATTTCTACATGGTGAAACCAAAATGTATAAAAATACCCTTTAATAATATCTGACAATGTGCACTTTAACCACGAGTGATTTAAAAAAAAAAAAAAAAAAATTCTGTTACAAATCTCAAATTGAGGAGTACAGATGCAAATAAATAAATGATTTGTCTTTGTCACAAACATTTTGGAGGGCACTGTAGTTTAGTTTAATGTCACGTGTGCTGAGGTACAGTGGAAAGCTTTTGCTAACCAGTCATCAGAAAGACAATACATAATTGCAATCAATCCATTTGCAGTGTACAGATTCACGATAAAGGTAAAAATGTGAATAACGTTTACATATTGAATTTGTTGTTTATTATGAAGCTAGACACAAAATGCCGGAGTAACTCAGCTGCTTTGGCAGGGGAAAAGGAATAGGTGGCGTTTCAGGTCGAGACCCTTCTTCAGACCCTTGTTAATCACCGAGTACGATATTTCCATTGCTGGTGCAAGGAATAATTTAATTATTTCATTTCAGGACACGAGACACTCTTGGCTCTTTTCCATGTCACAGTTGAGTTCCAGCTAACAATAGTTCCATCCCAGGCCTCTTCTACCAATTTCATGAACTAATTTAAAAAGTGGTGAGCGGCAAAGATTTTTCTCCCAAAGAAATCAAGCTGCTTGAAATGTTCCAAAGCTTCCAACATTGGTGTGTATATTTGAGCATATTGTCTGTATGTTTTTAAAATAATTGTTGTATTTGCTCCAACAGATTGATGTTAAGGACTATATGCTGGTTGGATTGAAGGATCAGACAGTGGGACGGTTGCCCGGTAAAGTTGCTGGCGAGCAGTTTGTCATTGAAGACTGTGAGAACTGCAACATCTATATATTTGACCACTCTGCCACCATCACCATAGACGACTGCACCAACTGCAGGATATTTCTTGGACCTATCAAGGGCAGCGTGTTTTTCCGCAAGTGCGTAGACTGCAAATGTAGCGTGGCTTGTCAGCAATTCCGAATGCGGGATTGCAGAAAGATGGACATCTTCCTCTCCTGTGCCACACAGCCCATCATTGAATCATCGACGGGCATCAGGTTTGGTTGCTTTCAATATTACTACCCGGAGCTGGGCTACCAGTTCAAAGATGCAGGCTTGAGCATCTTCAACAACAACTGGAGCAACATCCATGACTTCACCCCTTCTTCAGATGAGAACAACTGGGTGTTGCTGGCCGAAGACACGGTACTTAATGATTTTATTCCTCATCCTGATTCTGAGGAGCTGCGAGCGGTTCGGATCTACACTGAGTTGAACAGGAGCATTGTTCCAATCACACGAGGCCAGAGACAAAAGAGCAGCGAGGAGTCCTGCTTAGTTGTGTTTTTTGCTGGAGATTACACAACAGCCAATGCCAGGAAGTTAATCGACGAGGTGAGAAAATCGTATATCTGTGCAGTGTTCTTTTGCCACAGAGGGCGTGTTCAGAATCAAACTGCAGCCCTGCTTAACGTAACCCGAATTTGTTGATGTTGCAGCATAAGGAAGGAGTTATTTACTTTGGCATCCTTGCACAGAGCTTGCAGCAGGACAAATTGGCAATCACCTGAGAGTTGCTGGCGCTGGGTTCAGTTGCAAAATAATGCTGATCATCTCGATTAAGGGTGTCGAGAGTAAAAACGGAGAAGGCAGGAGAATGGGGTTGAGAGGGAAAGATTGATCAGCCATGATTGAATGACAGATATGGCTAATTATGTGCTGGATGCAGATGCCAGTGAAGTGAAAGGTGAGGAACAAGGGAATTCTATTTAAAATAGACACACAATGCTGGAGGAACATAGTGGGCAGGCAGCAACTCGGGATAGGAGTGTATGACGTTTCGGGTTGAGACCCTTCTTCAGACTTGGAGTCGGGAGTGGGAAACGAGCGCTGTGAATGGTTAAGGTGTGAAAACAAGAGATCAAAACGGATGAAGATCAAGAAAAGTGTAGAATATATCATTGTTAGCTCGGGGGAGGTGACAGCGAGGCTTACAATGTGTAATTTAATCAGGAGGACAGTCAGACTGGTCGGAGATCTATGATGAGGGAGGGATGGAGAGAGAGAGAGAGAGAGAGAGAGGGAAAGCAAGGGTTACTTGCGGTTCGAGAAGTCAGTATTCATACCACTAGGTCGTAAGCTGCCGAAGCGAAACGGCCTACAAGGGAATTCTAACTCTTCGACCTGAGGAGAATGAATGGGGGAAGTGAGAGCAAATTTGCGGAAATGCACGAGGGGAAACCACATTTCCTGACGAAGAAGAACATTTCAGAAGAACTGAAAAGGGAAAGATTCACCTTGAGGACACATACTGATTCATAAGAATTTGATATCCAATCTTACTGAAAAAACTAATGGCAACTGGATTGAATTAAGTTGCAGATTTTTACTATGCTTATCTGCGAAAGTTCTTTGAATCATACTGAATCTTAAATTTAATTTGACTTGCTGTGTTTGTGCTGCATCTTTGAAAGAGTTACGATTAGATCTGTTGCAGGCAGTCTTGCAAATTTCTCCATTTCCAGAATTTTTATTGCTGCCAGCATCGTTTTTCAGGCAGTGAATGCCACATCTTAATGAATGATTGGGTAATATTTCTCAAGAATGCTATTATAGCCTAGCTTCATTTTTGCGTTAGTTTTGCTTTATGCCTTATTCTGAATTTCTTAATTTTCTTATTTCTTAATTCTGAAAAATTCTTAAATTTTTGCACTTTCTTGGTAGATACAAATAAAATTGTTAACCTGTTTCCAATTTGTTATTGAATGTTCCTGGCAGTAAAATTAATTATGTTTTTCATTTCGAAAGTTGGCTGCAAAGGATATTGCTCTTGTTCAAACCAAAGAAATCTCGATGAGACCAGATGATTGCAACAGGGTATTCAAAGAGAAAGCAGCAGACTTCATTCCAATGCTTCAGCAAGGTAAAGTTATGAGTGGGAAGAATAATTTTAAGCAGTTTTCATTCCTTTGGCACATGTTAAACCACTGAGGTCTTTATTGTAAGTGATGAATGAGGAATTCATTGAATGACATAGTGCACGTGGTACAGAATCATACCATTTATCAAAACCATTCCATGCCAGCCCTTTGAGCCAACTCCATTTTTATCAGCATAATCCTTGTATGCCTGTTCAGCCTCCATTTAAATGCATATTTATTATTTACTTTGATTAGTCCCCGTTTCAAAAAGCCACTTTGTTTGGGGTGTGGGGAGAGCTTCATCTTCATCTGTTAATTGTTACCTTTTAATCTCACTCCTGCTACTCTCTCTCGAAGTCAGCTGCTGTTCCACCCTCGCACATTTTCATTGATCCAATGCAGTGCTTCTTTTGCAAATCTTGATAAATTACATCAGCTGCATTATTATTCTCTCTGTAAACCCTTAAATTCATTAAGAATGGGTTTACAAGGAGACCGGCCCGGAGCTTCAAACCGCGGGCGCGGGTGATCCTTTGCCGAGGATCGCCAGCAAAAGTGCTCCGACTGCGGGGCCTGTGGACATTAACATTAACTCCGGTAAGGAGAGACCAACTCGGGAGCTCCATGCCGCGTAGTGTTCCGATCCGTCCCGGCGCCGGAGTTTCGATCATCCCGACGCGAGGGCTTGAACATCGGACCGTCGGCAACGACAAGTGCGGAGGGTTCGGCCCAACCACTGGTGAACAAAGGAGGAAGATGACTCAACTTTATTGCCTTCCATCACAGTGAGGAATGTTGATTCCACTGTGGTGGATGTTTATGCTAAATGTTATTTTATGTGGCTGTGTATATTGTTGCTTTTCACTTAGTATGGCTGTATAGTAACTAAAATGTCACTGTACCTTATTTGGTTAAGTGACAATTAGTTAAATTGCTTTTGTTCTATATTTTGAAAGAAAATCCATTATTTTTCATACCATAGATTGTAAGGGGCTGCTTTATAGATCCCCGTCGATGATCTAACTCCTTTGTTAATGAGCCACTAGTCTCCATCTACATTTTTCTCTAATGAATTAATAAAATACCATAATCCCTCCACCTCTCTGAGTTCTTTTAAAATATGTTGATCAATCTCCCTGTGCTAGGCCTTTTTGTGTTCCAGCTTATTTTTGATTTTTTTTTAAAATGCACTCTATTATATATCATGCCATTCAATGTCACATTCACCTGTTTTGTGCCCCTGGTAAATCCTGAAGCTAGATGGAACATTTACCCTTTCCCTGTCATTAATGCAGGTATTGACGAGAATATTCGCATCGAAACTGTCTAATGCTGCTTGACCTGATTAGATTTTCCAGCATTTTCTGTTCCTGTTCTCTTTTTATTTTGTATCTACAGAAGAATTTACTACCTTTTTTACCCGCTTATAAAGTTATTGTTCGTTTCCGCGCAGTCACAATGATATAAACAGTTTTGCCATCACAGCAGTGATGAATCTGGGTGTCTGTTGAATATAATGTAATCTGAAAATAAAAACTGAATCATACTATTGTCTGTAATTAAGTGACTTTGTGCTCAAGAGATGGTGTTATCTATCTTTTATATTTGAAGATACAGGAATGAAGCTCTTGTTTATTTTAATGTTTTTGCAGGCCCTGTTGTTGCTTTGGAATTTAATGGAGATGGTGCAGTGGAGGCTTGCCAGAAAATAATCAGTTCTGTATTCAGCACTTCTAAGGTAATCTTCTGAAGCTTCATATATCATAAACACATTTTTCATTATAGGGTAAACCATTCAGTAACCTTTATGCAGTCTCCATCATTAAAGATTTCTCTAATCTTGTCGTGGAAAGTAATTGTAATACCTCATAATTAACCAACTCTGACCACGAGTCAAGTGGTCATGAGAATTTCATTGTTCAGTTTAGGGTCATACAACAATAAGCGTATGACCCTAAACTGAACAATAAATTTCTCTGCAGCAGCAGCATAACACATATGTAAGCATCGTATTCTGTTAAACATAGTAAATAAAAATAATAAGTTTTTTTTTAAACAGACAGACAAATAAACAATAATAGTGCAAAGTCATAAATAATGCCCCTAAGTCAATGTCGTTCAGAGCCTATTTGAAGGTTGTAGTGTTTAATGGTCCTGAACCTCAGTTAAATTTTTCCGGCTCATGTACCTTCTTCCCGATGGTAGGGGTGAAATGAGGGTGTGTCCCGGGTGGTGTGGTTTTCTGATGAAGCTGGCTGCCCTTTTGAGGCTGTGACTCTTGTAAAACCCTTCAGTGGTGGGGACGTCTGTACTCATGATGGACTGGGCCGTGTTCACCACTTTTTGCATTTTTTTCCCCTGGGAGTTTGAGTTGCTGAACCAGGCTGTGATGGAACCAGTCAATATGCTCTCTACTGTACACCTGTAGAAGTTCGAGAGTATTCATTGACATACCGAATCTCCTCAATCTTCTAAGGAAGCAGAGGCGTTGATGGGCTCTCTTTATGATTGCATCAATGTGCTGGGTCCGGGTTAGATCTTCAGAGATATGCATACCCATTAAATTTAAAGCTTTTGGCTCTCTCCACCACCATTCTGTTGATGAATATGGATTTGTCCTTCTGCCAAAGTCCACAATCAGTTCCTTGGTCCTACCGACGTTGAGGGCAAGGTTGTTGTTCTGGCACCATTCGATCAATTGATGGATCTCCCTCCTGTCCTCGTCATCTGTAATTTGTCCAACAATGATGGTGTCGTCGACAAACTTGAAGATGGAGTTTGAACTGTGTCCAGCCACACAGCCGTGAGTATGGAGTGAGTAGAGCATGGGACTGAGCACACAGCCTTGAGGTGCTCCCATGCTGATCTTTGTTGAGGAATATGTGTTGCTGCCAATTCGTATTGATTGTTCTCTGCTGATGAGGGAGTAGAGGTTCCAGTGGCACAGGGATGCGCAGAGACCCAATTCAGTGACATTGGTAACCAGCTTGGAGGGGATGATGATGTTGAATGCCGAGCTGTAGTCTATGAGCAACAGCTTGACGTATGTGTTTTTATTGTCTCCGTGGTCCCGAGCAGAGTGGAGAGCCAGTGAGATCGCACCCTCCTTGACCTGTTGTGGCAGTATGCAAATTCTAGCGGGTCCGAGTTTTTGTTGATGGTGGAGTCGATATGCGCCATAACCAACCTCACAAAGCAGTTCAAGACAGATGTTAGTGCCAGCAGTCGCACGAAGCATGTCACCTTACTCTTCTTGGGCATCTGATTAAATCAATTACTGTTGCCAAAACAGTTGTCTTCTGGAAACATAAAAAAATTATATTGAATCACTATGGACGGTAGTGCCACCGGTCGGTTGTGATTGAGGCACGTCACCTTATTCTTGGCCATCTGGTTAAATAAATTATTTTTGCCAAAAACATTTCAATGTTCTGGTAACATAAAAATACATTAAATGAGATGTCAAAAGCCTGTCGTTAGATGTAAGCTTCCACTGAACTAAGAAGCTGAGTTTGCAGTGAATTAAAATTAACGATAATTGGATAGCAATGTATGGCACTGTTCTAACATGTCTGACCACTTGAATCATGGTTGAAAGGAATACTCTGTTAAACTGCAATGTAGTTCTCTTTGATCAAACACAACCACCTTTCAATATTGTTTTTTAAATCCTGAATCTCTAAATACTTTGGGTTTGAGCCTTTAATGTACGATCCTGCTGTCTGGTCAGATTCTTTAGTAGTTCGGTAGTGTTAATCGTAGCACCAGAACATGATTTTTTCATGTTCCCATTAATAACTGATCAAATGATAAATAATTGTAAGTTAATGCCATTCATTTAAAGAGAGCACTACAAAGCATGCTCCACGAGCAGCATATTAAGCAACTCGCTAAAAACTGAGAAGGCATTAGCAAAATAATTTGCAATATAGTGAGGGCATACACTGGAATAATGTGTCTACTCTTTAGACTTTTCGATTCTTGTTTAGTATGTGTATTGGGGGTTATGGGAAGAAAGCAGGAGAATTAGGTTGAGAGGGAAAAATAGATCAGCCATGATTGAATGACGGAATAAACATGACAGTCTGGATGGCCTAATTCTGCTCCTCGAACCTATAATCTTATGGATATGTCCTGAAAAGAAACAATGAAATACTTATTTTCAGGACCACAACAGATATGTGAACATAGTACTCTGTAAACACCATCATTAGCAACCCAAAAAAGTTCTGTGTGTGTCTGTGTGCACTGTTATGTTATGTTAAATTAAATGGTTATAGAATGGTTTGTTGTTATGGTGTTTACTGAATACTGTGGTGATGTATTTGTTGTGCTGCTGCAAATGAGAATTTCATTGTTCTGTTTCGGGTAATATAAACATAAAACACTCTTGACTCTTGAACGCTGTGTGTGTGCGTGCATATAGATATGTAAATTAAAACACAATAATAGCGCAAAGACCAAATAATGCCCCCACGTTTATGTCGTTCCTTGATGCTTTTGATGCTCCTTGGTTGGTGAGTAACTAAGGATGTACCTTGAGTGCACAATATCAAGCGATTGATGTGCTTGCTACTCTACATGTGACCCAATTAATTCCACTTGATATAAGCTTTTGGTAGAATGGGTGGCAGTGAGCCTCTTTATTTGTTTCTATTTCAAGAGAGGTGGTCTGCATGCCTCCTGCCCAACCTTCATTGGGATTTGGAATGAGAAAACATCTGGCCAAGATTGTACCCCTTGTATAATTTCCTTCCAAGCAGCTTCACATGCTAGAAAATAAAAACTTTATGACTTTAAAAAAAAAAAAAAACAAATTATTGATTCAGTAAAGACTGACAATCCACTTCTCCATGGATTGTCACCTTGTCGTGGTGGAGAAGCTTGTGTGGACCTGAGATCCTGAGAGCGATGCCGTCTGGAGCTATGCTCCTGGTAGGGCCACCCATGGCGGTAAGGTCGAGGGGGAGGTCTCTGACAAAGAGCAATCCAACCAAGACCTCGACGGTGGAACAGGCGGAGGACGATGGCTGACCTTAGTGGAGCATCACAACGGCTGGGAAGGCGGATGAAGGCTGCAGCAGAAAAGGGTCTCCGGTCATCTTGGACTCCATGCCACTGGATCCCGACCCAGATCTGTCATGGACCGTGGGGTGGCTGTCTGTGCACCAGTCTCCCCTCGTTAAACATAGGCACGTGCAGGCATCCTCCAAATAGGGAATAGCACCCTGGAGACACCCATGGTCAGCCACGACCGAATGGGGCTTAATAAGAAAGACTGAAAATGCTGGAATCTGCAGTGTGAGAAAAAAACAAACTGCTGGAGAAACTCTGGCAATATGTGTGAAGGGAAATGGATCATCGACAACTCTGATGGAGATCCTTAAACTTCTCTAAAAGAGTAGAGAGGAGATGCAACAAGGTGAGGCGGAGGGGTAGGTTAAGAGCTGGCTCATGATGGAGTGTTTTCAGAAGGGAAATATTCTTCATGGACTTCAGCTAAAATGATTCAATTTCCTGTCATACTCAACACAAATGACCTTAATATAGAAAAATTAAAAGATTGCGCCGACCCCAAAATAACTGGAAAATATTGTTTTTTTTAAAATTAAATGGTTATAGAATGGTTTGCTGCTGTTGAAGGTAGTTTACCTTTTTATTTGTTACTGCTTGCCACGTGAACATTAATTTCTAATAACACGTGCTTATTTTTTTCAAACAGGTGTTTGTTTCTGAAAGCAAAGCTTCAGCATCCCAAGATGTGGACAATTTCTATAACTATGCTGATATACAGATGACAATGTAAAAATGAACCAAGGATCATGCGTGAATACCTGATCTGTAGATTGTTATTTTCCTATTGTAGAATGTCTTAACGTTGAAATACTGGATATAATATGGTGAATTAAGAGTTTTTAGCAAAGTTTTTATCATCCTGAATGTAATGTTTTCAAGGTAATGCTAGTCAAAATATATAACGAAAGAATTTTATGAATTTTATGTACATTTTAAATGTGGCCTGTTTTTTGCTAAAGAAAGAATTGTTTAAAAGCAAGCAACAGATTCCTGGAGTACTCTTTTTTTAAATTTGATGTAATCGTAGAGTATTACTGTCGAGATCAAAATATTTGGCCCATTACACCTTTATTGATAATCCCCATTCTGCCCTTTTAAAGATTATTCGCTCATTCTCTAAATAGAACATTAGCTGAAGAGAATTTATGGGTGACACAATGTGGTACAGCTTATAAAACCACTGCTTCATTGCCCCAACAACTAGGTTCAATCCTGACCTTGTGCTCTTTCTGAGGTTCACCCTGTGACAAAGTGAATTTTGTCCGTTTTCTCTGACCACCTCCCACATCCCAAAGGCAAAGCCATCAGTTGATTAAATGGCTGCTATAAATCTCGCTGGTGTCGTGAGTGGGTAGTTGATTGGAATAAAATGGGGTCACTGTAAATGGATACCTGATGGTTAACATGGATCCACATGGCCAGATAACCCATATCCATGTCATATGAATATGACTCTTAAAAATAAATGTCCCATCCCGTTTGCACATTCAGTGGCATTTGCCTTTGCGGCTCTGAACTCAATTTAGTTTTCTTTTTTGTAGGTTACTGTACTTTTGGCAGTGACTTGGAGTTCTCCAGGATCTTAAAAGAAAAGGTAGACACAAAATGCTGGCGAAAAGAAAAAGGTTAATCAAGAGATTTCCCCAGATAAATGTTTAGAAAACTGTAGGGACTTCGAACTCCTAAGAAAATTAGTTTTAAAATATCCAATAAAAATGCTTATTACTTGGCTTTTCTTGTAGCCTGTGTTGTAAGTATTCTTTTTCATCTTTTACAGTGAAGTGATATTTGTGGCACTAACACAATGTCATCTATAATCGTTTTATTGTTAAGAGATTGGTTTAAGTTTTCTTATAATTCAATTTTTTTTTTTTAACCATGACATATTATAAATTCATTTTAACTAGAATGTGGCATTGTTAAGATGAGTCGGGGCTGTATTAATGAAAACTAGCTAATATTTTTAAGTGTTTCCGCTCTGGATGATTCTGGGCACTTTCTATAGGAAACTCTAGCTTGCATTTATGACCATGTTTATAATTATTTTGGCTGATAACTTCTGAATTTTCCATAAAATCCTAGTGCTAAAAAAATTAACTCAATCAGCTTTTTATATGTGATTACATTTTTAGTGAACTGTGCCTTATTGAGGTTTTTTTTGTACATGCCATAGGTCAGAAATTGTGGATAGTAGTTTGAACCAAATTCTCTGTGAACATAAACAAAACACGCAGTAAAGAATCAAGCGAGAACCAAACTAGGTGGATAAGGAGTGGTGATAGAGCTAGAAAACTGCACATTACAGCTGAAAAGAGTCCGTCCATATTTGCCACTACTGAAGGAACTCTGCGCACCAGGCAGTATCTTTGGGGGGGATTTGGCAGTTGTCAATTTGGATAGGACCCTTTCTCAAATCGGAAGAGAAGTCCCAGCCCGAAACACGCCTGTCCGTTTCCCCCCACAGATGCTGCCTGACCCACTGAGTTCCTTCAGCAGTCTGTTATTCACTCAAGGTTCCAGCATCTGCTGTTTCTGGTGTCTCCATTTTGCTGATTTCTCTTGCTATACTAGTAAGCCTATACTAAGGAGGTTTTCCCCTTTTTTGTTTTGCTGCAATAATTTGTCCTTTTGTTAATGACCCACTGAAAATTGGCAATGTGTTAACTAGAAACGTGTGTAATGAGCAGCATTACAAGGAGACTGGGTCTGAACCTCTGGCTTTATTTTGAGTACATTTGATTTCAGTGCCATGCCAGAATAATCACAAAGGTTAATCATTCTTTAAATGCAATATTATCATGAGTTGACATTCCTGATTTAGCCTCTTCTGGGTGTACCAACTCCGTTTGGTCTCATTTTTTAAATTTTTATTCTGTTACATTTGAGATCAAACAATCCAACAAAAACATATTCCTAATAATACTAATTCAGGAAGCTAGATTGTTAGATGGACATAAGTTGTACATGGAGCTTAAATGATATGTTCCTCTTGCATTATTACCATATCCAGGAGACATATTAAAAAATATTTGTTTGGCTTCACCAAAAATGGAATTTTCCCCCCATTGAACTGGATATTTGCTGGAAGAGTTATGGTAGTAATGGTGTTGCAAATGGGGTCTAAAACTATTTTGTATTACTCCCTACATTAATTCATCATGTGTCCTTTACTGAAGGAAAGGATAATGAGCCATTTTGTTTTGTTGGTGAGCTCTTTGCTGCAATGTTAATCCTGAAATAACTCATGAAAAAGGCAAATTCACGATGTATAAATAAAATCTTCGAGTAATTTCTTACAAATTTTTGAGATTGAGTGTAAAAATCAACTATAATTGACAGCAATAATGCACAAGAGAAATCACAGGCAAATGCTTACAGGGGAAAAAAGAATTATGACTTCCAGCTGCAGTGACCAGGATTCGACCATGACTACGGGTGTTGTGTATATCAAGTTTATACATTGTCTCCTTGACCTGCGTGGGTTTTCTCTGCTAGCTCCCGTTTCCTCCCACACTCCAAAGATATGCTGGTTTGTAGGCTAATTGGCTTGGTCAAATTGGAAATTGTCCTGGTGTGTGACGGATAGTGTTAGTGTATGGGGATCGCCGGTCTGCACAGACACGGTGGGCCAAAGGGCCTGTATCCGCGCTGTATCACTAAACTAAATGTGGTTACAGCACAAAAACCTAGTTCATCTGGCAGCCAAATCTCGTGCCATTATCCTCCTTGCTTATTACATCACTTAATTAGATAATTGCTTCAAAAATAATTTTCTTTTTAAAGAAATTACACCAGATTTGCAACAGTTTGTGACGTACAATCCCACATTCAAACTATTGGAGTGCCTGGTATTGTATAGCTGTCTATAATTATTTGTCATTGTGGTTGGTAGAATATATGCTTGAATCCAATAACGTAAATGTAGATGCCTTTATTACTTTCTCAAACATTTTCAACACTTTAGCTTAAAGTAAATAGCAACTTCAATGGGGAAAAAAATCATTTTATCGTGAAGCTAAACAAATGTTTGTCTCCTTTGTATGACACGGTGCAAGAAGGCAGGGAAGAGGAACAGTTTGTTTTGGATCCAAGTACAACTTGTGTCCATTCTACAATCTAGCTTCCTGAATTTGTTCATGTTGTAGGAGCAGAATTAGGCCGTTCAGCCCATCAAGTCTACTCTGCCATTCAATCATGGCTGATCTATCCTTTTCTCTCAACCCCATTCACATGCCTTCTCCACATAACCCTTTGCGCCCTTACCAATCAAGAAACTAGCAATCTCCACCGTAAAAATATCCATTGACAGCCTCCATATCCTTCTGCGGCTAAGAATTCCACAGATTCACCACCCTCTGATTAAAGAAATTCCTCCTCATCTCTTTTCTAAAGGTACGTCCTTTTATTGTGAGGATATAGCTTCTGGTCCCAGATTCTCCCACTACTGGAAACATTCTCTCCACATCCACTCTATCCAGGCCATTCACTTGTATAATTAGGAATATGTTTGTCATATTGCTTGATCGCAAATGTAATTGACTAATCCTGGAAACCTTTCCCCTCCCATCAGTTTTTCAGTCTAGTCACTGTGATTCTGGTAGGACTTGATTTGATACTTTTGAGCTGATAAATGTCTGTTACCACATATTCATGGACAATGGTAATTAATTTGTCTGTGGAGCATGCAAATCTGCTGCCGATCTTTGAACCCTTTTCTGACTTGCTGAACTAATTAAGAATTTTGGAAGTTCAAACCTCATTGAAAAACAGCTTGGTGTTCTAGAGTTTATACATTTTATTAGTGGTTGAACAGATTTACTTTCTCAATCATTAACAAGATCAGATATTTACTTGTAAATGTAATTTCCGTCCTTGAACATTTTAATATTTGTGATTGTTCTCCTTTTGTCAAAGTAGTGCTGCGTTGTTTAGATGTTCCACAAATATTTGTATTTATAGAGTACATTTTTTTACTTTTTAAACTTCCTCAATGCTATCCCAGCGACATTGAGAATAAATATGACGTCTCTAAATCTGCAGCAATTGAATTTGACGCTCCTTACTAATGTAATTCACTACTTTGAAATGTTTGGAACGGCTAACACTGTTACTGTTGATTACATAAGTGATTTAATTAAAGCGTACCTTGCATGTTACTTTGTAGTCTCAATATCTTTCCATTTTGAAAGTTCCTAAAAGTAGGTTGAATTTCTTTAAAATCATTTTCAATCCTAATTATAACTTCTCATTTATAAATGCTGGTTTGTTTTTTTGGAATGCTTAAATTTAGATGCACCTAGTTTCTGGCTGCATCATTTGTAATTGAATTGTCACCTTTACTTACAAAACAACACACCCTTAAGATGGAGGCCATTTGCCCCATTCATTTGAAACTGTTTCAATGAACAATTCGGGTGGTCCCACTTCCTCATTCTATATGGAAATTGACTTAAAATATACAACAGACAAAATATTATTTATGGTCTTTGTTCGATGCGTATGTACTTCAGCTCATCTACTCTGTTATAACAGTTTTAGTGAAAGCATGTGCAGGATTATTGTATTGACACTGTGCCCATCAAGCAGTAAAAACTCAGTGGATATATCTTTGTCACAGAATTAAGTGTTGTTTCTATTTTCGTGAATTATGAATTTGTATGTGACTTGTAAATATTTTTATTAAACACTACTTCTGTACTATAATTTATGGCGCAATGGGAAAATGGATTTTTGCTTTGATTTTTATTGATAGATAAAACGTTTAGCATGTTATTTTCTATGTATACACAAATTAATTATATTTAAAGTAATAAAGGTGGAGAGGGTGAAGTACACCAATCACTAGACTGTTTCATAAATGTATTGTGATCTTAAACACAAATCTTTGAACATCATTAATTCTGGAGTTGTCATAAAGGCAGACACTGGTCTCTTGTCCAAGGATTTAAAATACTGAGATATGTGATTTTTTATTTTTTTTTAGAAAATGGCAAATCTGAATTTCAACTACAATTTAGGCCCAATAACAAAGTGGTTATTACTTTGCAGACTGGTAAACCTGATTCTCTGGTCTGAAAGAATTTCAAAACTGGAAGTGGAACTTATTTAACATTTGAGTGTAAGTTAGGCCACAGCTGGGAAACTGAGAATTGTCCAGGTATTCTAGTATAAGAAAATAACCATCAACAATATGTGAGGTTTCAGTGGGATTTGGAGGAAGATCAATGGGGAAGCAGGACTCTTGAACTCGTCATTGACAAATAATGTTTTTAGGAGGGATCCAAAAGTGGCTTCAAAATTAACAGATGTGCAAAATTCTTTTTGGTTTCAAATCATTGATAAAGGAAGAGAGACTGGATTTGTTTTCATGTGACCATATATCAAGTAAGGACATTTGAAAGGATGCTGCAAAGGATCATAAAATGGATTAAAGTAGTTTCAGAGAAGAAAAAAGCACAATAACAGATGCAAATTAGCTATCTGCCCTGTTTTTGGATTGTATTTCAAAAAACTCCAAAATATTACATAAATGGCTATATCATGGAAATTATGAATTGTGCAGAAACAGTCTCTAATGCAGTAAATCGGAGGATTTGACCTATTCCTGCTCCTTGGGTTTATGGACTTAATCTCAACCTTTTGCAGGGTCTTTTGGCCTCCATCTTAGCTGTGCCGAGTGACGCTGGCCTCCATTTTCCTTTCTTGCTTCTGGGGCCTGTCAGCTGAACCTAGATCCCATTGTACTCTTTGCAGCTGACTCGGCAAATTCAATATTCCTGGTTAAGAAGAAACTGCAGATGCTGGAAAATCGAAGGTAGACAAAAATGCTGGAGAAATTCAGCGAGTGAGGCAGCATCTTTGGAGCAAAGGAATAGGTGACGTTTCGGGTCGAGACCCTTCAGACTGATGTGGAGGTGGGGGGGGGGGAGGGGGAAGAATAATGGAAGAGGAGGAGATGTGAAAGTTTGTTTCTTAAAAAGCAGATAGCAACAACAGTTGAAGGTAGACCATGGCAATCTTTAATCAAATCGTCAGACGGAAGTGACGAGATTACAATGAGCACAAACATTGCTCAGTGCTTCTCGTGCTCCCACTCACAGAACAAAGGCGAGTTAGTACAATTATACATTTTTCTTATCATTTAAACACTCCTACCAAGTCTGAAAGTGGCATGACTGAAAGATTCTGTAGCCTTTCAGTATATAAGAGAAGCTGGGTCCAAATCGAGCTCATCCAATGACAAGTTATTACTTATCTCTGGAGCGTCATCTTGACTTCAATCTTTTCAATTTTTTTCAATCTTGGCTTCTTTATGCCCTTGAAGAAGCACACGTTATTACTGCAGGCTGCCATCTTAATGTCTTTATTGAAAAGACAATCTGTCCTCCATATTGTGTTTCATATAATTTACGTCATTCAGTCTTGGCACCGAGCCATACTTTTGTTCCACTAGTCCATGCTTTTGTAGAACAACTCCATTTTAGATTTGACTATTAGATTTGACTATTACCTCTTTCAGAGGCAGTAGGCTGTGGGAGTGCTGGGGAGGGGAAGGAGGACTCCCCTCACCGCCAGCCAAGCCAGGTCTTGGTGCTTTTTGGTGAGTATTGGCGATGAGGCATTTTGCCAGACAAGCTGGGCAGTCTGCTTTGGGAACCATGCCACAAGATCCATGCAGTCATTTCCCTTCAGTGCCTGCAGGACGTTCCAGGCTGACCACTGCCCGATGGACTTGTGGTCAAAGGTGTTGGTCCGGAAGATCCTTCCCATGAACAGCAGATGGTGTGGCAATGTCCAGCTGACTGGCACACTAACCAACCTGATCTCCCGGTGGCCCAGCACTTCAACTCCCCCTCCCATTCCGAATCCGACCTTTCTATCCTGGGCCTCCTCCATGGCCAGAGTGAGTCCCACCGCAAATTGGAGGAGCAGCACTATAGATTAGTGTCACTCATACTATGAGTCATACTGTGGCAATACCATACGGTCGCTGGTCTCCGTCGTTAAGCGTGGCTGGCCTGACGAGCATTACAATGTACCAATGTACCACTTCCAGTTAGGCCCTTCTTTGTTGCCCATGATGAACTTGTACTGCAAGATGGTATTATCGTAAAAGGCCATAAGGCTGTAGTCCCTGCCTCTTTACAACGCAAGTATTTTGGCGCTGTCCATGCAGGGCACCCAGGTGCTGAAGCAAATGTCCTGCGAGTAAAAAAGCATGTTTTACTGGTCTGGTATGACTGAATACATTCTCAAGAATGCGGCATCCTGTGCAGTGTGTAACAGTTTGGCACCTCATCAGCAAAAGCAACCACTTCTCTCACATCCAGTTCCTGCCCTCCCATGGTCTCGAGTGGCAACTGACATATTTGAGTGGCATGGCAAGCAGTACTTGTGAACTCGTATTCCGGCTGGTTTAACATCGATCTTCTTAGTAGCCCCACTTCTCACGGGGTAGTTCTAAAACTCGCTCGCCACTTCTCAGACCACGGAGCTCCTTATCAACTGCTATCTGATACCGGCAGTCGATTTACTAGCCAGCACTTCAAAGAATTTGCCGCACGCTGGGGTTTTCGCCACATCACCAGCAGCCCAGAATATCCTCAGTTGAATGGCTGGCTGAACGGGCTATCAAGAGTGCCAAACTCTTGACAAAATGGAACGATCCCACAGAGCTAATTCCGATGTGGACCTGCTTAACCTATGCAACATCTCCTGCGACCCCATCTTGGGTTCACCTGCTCAGCGTTTATAGTCAAGACAGACCCGAGCCACAGTGCCTGTAGCGGATCAGGCATTAGTCCCGCAGGTGGTCCCACCATCGGATGTCCAGTCCAGGCTGCAACAAAAGCGTGACATTCAAAAACAGTGGTATGACAAAACGAGCAGACCCCTGCCACCATTAACCGAGGGGCAGGTGGTTCGTTTGCAAACCGGCAAAGGTCATGACTGTCTCGATGTAATTTCTGGAACTGCCTCTGAGCCACATTCATATTTGGTCAATGCTGATGGCAGCACCTACAGACTACCAACATATCCTACTTATGCATGAGCCAGCTCCACATCCATATTATCCTGACCATACAAGTGTATTTCCATCATGTCCAGCGTCATAGGCCCGCCTGTACCAGCACAACAACCTGTTTCTGAAATTGTTACATTGCCAATGGCGATGCCATCTCCACCTGTACCAAAGTCTCCTGTTTCGTCACCGGGAATGCCGTTTCCCGGTGACGAAACTCCGACACCAATTAAACCACCGATTCTGTCCCCGGTGGCAAAGAAGGGGAATGGTTTATATCGCACACGTGCTGGTCGCATTTGTAAGCCACCATAAAGTACCCGGGCTAAGTTTGACTTTCCTCCAGCTTATTATTAATTACTATGTATGCTTTATTTAGTCAGTAGTTTTGTATTTATATTTAATTCTTTAAGCGGGAGGAGGTAGATTAGTGTCACTCATACTATGAGTCATACTGTGGCTCCGCACACAGGTTTAATAGACAGCCCTTTTCCCTTTCTCTGTCTTGAGTTGCATGTTGAAATGAAGTTATCTATGTTGAATTGCTAATAAAATACGTTGGATCCTATTCACTTAATGTGAGTTATGTCAATGCAACAAGCACCTCATATTTCGCTTGGGCAGTTTACACCCCAGCGGTATGAACATTGACTTCTCCAATTTCAGGTAGTCCTTGCTTTCTCCCTCCTTCCCTTGCTTGTTGCATTGCATATGAATTGGCCAGAAAAAGCAATCTACCAGAGGACTGGGAGAAATTCAGAGTTCAGCAGAGGAGGACAAAGGGCTTAATTAGGAAAGGGAAAATAGATTATGAAAGAAAACTGGCAGGAAACATAAAAACTGACTGCAAAGGTTTTATAGATATGTGAAGAGAAAAAGATTAGTTAAAACAAATGTAGGTCCCTTGCAGTCAGAAACAGGTGAATTGATCATGGGGATCAAGGACATGGCAGACCAATGTAATAACTACTTTGGTTCTGTCTTCTCTAAGGAGGACATAAATAATCTGCCGGAAATAGCAGGGTACCGGGCGTCAAATAAGATGGAGGAACTGAGTGAAATCCAGGTTAACTGGGAAGTGGTGTTGGGTAAATTGACTGGATTAGATGCCGATAAATCCCCAGGGCCAGATAGGCTGCATCCCAGAGTACTCAAGGAAGTAGCCACAGAAATAGTGGATGCATTAGTGATAATTTTTCAAAACTCTTTAGATTCTGGAGTAGTTCCTGAGGATTGGAGGGTAGCTAATGTAACCCCACTTTTTAAAAAAGGAGGGAGAGAGAAAACAGGGAATTACAGACCAGTTAGTCTAACATCGGTAGTGGGGAAACTGCTAGAGTCGGTTATTAAAGATGGGATAACAGCACATTTGGAAAGTGGTGAAATCATTGGACAAAGTCAGCATGGACTTACGAAAGGTAAATCATGTCTGACAAATCTTATAGAATTTTTCGAGGATGTAGAGTGGATAAGGGAGAACCAGTGGATGATTTATATCTGGACTTTCAGAAGGCTTTCGACAAGGTCCCACATAAGAGATTAGTATACAAACTTAAAGCACACGGTATTGGAGGTTCAGTATTGATGTTGATAGGGAACTGGCTGGCAGACAGGAAGCAAACGGTAGGAGTAAATGGGTCCTTTTCAGAATGGCAGGCAGTGACTAGTGGGGTACCACAAGGCTCAGTGCTGGGACCCAAGCTATTTACAATATATATATTAATGATTTGGACGAGGGAATTGAATGCAACATCTCCAAGCTTGCGGATGACACGAAGCTGGGAGGGGGCAGGGTGTTAGGTGTTAGGAGGCTGCACGGTGACTTCGATAGGCTGGGTGAGTGGGCAAATGCATGGCAGATGCAGTATAATGTGGATAAATGTGAGGTTATCCACTTTGGTGGCAAAAACAGGAGGGTAGACTATTATCTGAATGGTGGCCGATTAGGAAAAGGGGAGATGCAATGAGATCTGGGTGTCATGGTACACCAGTCATTGAAAGTAGGCATGCAGGTGTAGCAGGCTGTGAAGAAAGCGAATGGTATGTTAGCATTCATAGCAAAAGGATTTGAGTATAGGAGCAGGGAGGTTCTACTGCAGTTGTACAGGGTTTTGGTGAGACCACACCTGTAGTATTGCGGACAGTTCTGGTCTACAAATCTGAGGAAAGACATTCTTGCCATAGATGGGGTACAGAGAAGGTTCACCAGACTGATTCCTGGGATGTCTGGACTTTCATATGAAGAAAGACTGGATAGACTCAGCTTGTACTCGCTAGAATTTAGAAGATTGAGGGGGATCTTATAGTAACTTACAAAATTCTTAAGGGGTTGGACAGGCTAGATGCAGGAAGATTATTCCCGATGTTGGGGAAGTCCAGAACAAGGGGTCACAGTTTAAGGATAAGGGGGAATTCCTTTAGGACCGAGATGAGGAAAACATTTTTCACACAGAGAGTGGTGAGTCTCTGGAATTCTCTGCCACAGAAGGTAGTTGAGGCCAGTTCATTGGCTATATTTAAGAGGGAGTTAGATGTGGCCCTTGTGGCTAAAGGGATCAGGGGGTATGGAGAGAAGGCAGGTACAGGATACTGAGTTGAATGATCAGCCATGATCATATTGAATGGCGGTGCAGGCTCGAAGGGCCGACTCCTGCACCTATTTTCTATGTTTCCCCTCCCCTTCCCAGCTCTCCCACAGCCTACTGTCTCCGCCTCTTCCTCCCCCCCCCCCCCCCCCCCCCACCTCCACATCAGTCTGAAGAAGGGTCTCGACCCGAAACTTCACCTATTCCTTTGCTCCATAGATGCTGCCTCACCTGCTGAGTTTCTCCAGCATTCTTGTCTACCCGCAATTTAATGGGGTTGTTTAAATGTTTCAACGATGTCAATTATTTAAGCTGTTTTTGCCCAAGAGAACTAATTCTTGCAAATTACTGCAATCAATGCAAGTAAATATTATTTTTCCGCTGATTGTTGTCTGACTCACCGGCAACTTGGCCAGATGTGGTCAAAATTCATCTCTCAACTTAGATAGGGCTTTAATCGTCCCTTCAGTGAATGTCTTGGTGTAAGTTTGGCTTAAAGTGAAGTATTCTACTCCTAGTGGACATATTCTTTCGAAAGTGGAATGTACTAAAGAATTGATGTATTCCATTCTGTTCATAAAAACAGAATGAAAGAGCCAGGCATTTCGGCATATTTTAAGCCTAACAGTCATGAGCTGTGGTTAATATATTTGAGCCCATAATATTTGAAATGGATTGGATGGATATTTGAATTTTCAGAAAATGATTAATGGTAAATTATAACTCCAACTAAATATTTAGTTTAGTTTGTCATATGTACTGAGATACAATGAAAAGCTTTGGTTTGCATGCTATTCAGTCCATTAGTTTAGTGTATTGTCATGTGCCCTGAGGTACAGTAAAAATCTTTTGTGTGCTAACCACTCATCGGAAAGTTGAGCCAGTGTGTAGATACATGGGAAAGGGAATAGTGTTTGGTGCAAGGTAAAGTCCGATTTAAAGAAAGTCCAAGCATCTGCAGTTCTTTGTTTGTTGCCTCATTACTTTTTCTGGGATTTCATTCCGTTGAGCTGTATACATGATTCTAACCTCCGTCTACGCCACATTTGCACCCAGGATGAGGTGTTCCTAACCAGGGCATCAGAGATGTCCTCATTCTTTAGAGAACAGGGGTTCCGCTCTTTGACTATAGATGAGGCTCTCACCAGGGTCTCTTCTATATCCCATAGCTCGGCTCTCACTCTCCATCCCCCCCCCCCCCCCACTCGTAACAAGGACAGCGTCCCCCTTGGCCTCACCTTCCACCCAACCAGCCGTCACATCCAACAGATATCCCTCCGACATTTTCGCCACCTCCAACGGGATCCGACCACTAGCCACATCTTCCCATCTCCTCCCCTTTCGGCTTTCCGCAGAGACCGTTCCCTCCATAACTCCTGGTCAATTCGTCCCTTCCCACCCAAACCACCCCTTCCCCGGTACTTTCCCTTGCAACCACAGGAAATGCTACTCTTGTCACTTTACCTCCCCCCTTGACTCCATCCAAGGATCCAAACAGTCTTTCCCGGTGAGACAGAGGTTCACCTGCACCTCCTCCAACCTCATCTACTGCATCCGCTGCTCCAGGTGTCAGCTGCTTTACATCGGTGAGACCAAGCACAGGCTTGGCGGTCACTTCGCCCAACACCTCCGCACAGTTTGCGTTAACCAACCTGATCTCCCGGTGGCTCAGCACTTCAACTCCCCCTCCCATTCCGAATCTGACCTTTCTGTCCTTGGACCTCCTCCATGGCCAGAGTGAGGCCCACCGTAAAGCACCTCATAGTTCGCTTGGGTAGTTTACACCCCAGCGGTATGAACATTGACCTCCAATTTCAGGTAGTCCTTGCTTTCTCACTCCTTACCCTCCCATTCCCAGCTCTCCCACAGCCTACTGTCTCAGCTTCTTCCTTTCTTCTTCCCGCCCCCCCACCCGCCCCCACATCAGTCTGAAGAAGGGTCTCGACCCGAAACGTCACCTATTTCCTTCGCTCCATAGATGCTGCCTCACCCACTGAGTTGCTCCAGCATTTTTGTCCACCTTCATTCTAACCAGTTTTCATTTTATAAACAGCAAGCACTATTTGAACCACAATCTTCCGGTGGATAATTCTGACTGAGATTTCTAATTTACAGTATTAATGGCATAGATTCTGGTCTTGTAATTTTGGTTCAAATTAGGAATTAATTATATACTTGCATTATTTCTGGAGCAATTCGTCATAAGGTGTTATCATAGAGGTAAATTAAGTGCATGGATGAACACTTGAGCATCTTGTAATGCTTCTGATTAATTTGATGATGTGAGATCCCAAGTGCCTGAAGACTTCTGGCCATTAGGGAAAAAGGGTTGTTGAGAAATATGTGTTGATGTCAGCCACTTGATGCCTTTCTATGGAAGATTTAATTAGTAGCAGAACAAAAGACTGAAACCATCTGCCGGAACCAATTTTGTGAACAAAGAAAACTGGGAAGGAGAATTGGAGTCCTTTGAAGTCTTGGTGAGAAGATTTGAGAGGGTGATATTATCGAGTGGGTGCTGAGGGGGAGAATATGGATGGTCTATATGAGGAACAACGAAAGCAGGTGAGCTGTGTTGAATCCAATGCAGTAATTTGAAACGATATTTATTGTATTATATTAAAAAAATAATTTGTAAAGTATATTCTTATATTCTTATACCTCCTTTTTCTTGAACAGCTACAGTATTACTAAATAGTTAATGTTTTACCCAGAAGCTTTGAAATGATAAAATGAGGCCGGAATGGTGGTGCAGCGGTGGGGTTGCTGCCTTACAGCGCTTGCAGCACCGGAAACCTGAGTTCGATCCCGACTGCAGGTGCTGTCTGTATGGAGTTTGTACGTTCTCCTCGTGACAGTGTACGTTTTATCTGAGATCTTCGGTTTCCTGCCACACTCTAAAAACATACAGGTATGTAGGTAAATTGGCGTGGTATAAGTGTAAATTGCCCCTAGTGTGTAGGATAGTGTTAATTTGCGGGGATCGCTGGTTGGTGCAGATGCAGTGGGCCGAAGGGCCTGTTTCCACGCTATATCTTTAAACTAAACTAAATACGTGTAAGAAAGAACTGCAGATGGTGGTTTAAATCAAAGGTATTTGACATGTGTCTACCTTAAACTAAATATGTGATGATCATAAGATGGCATTTTGTGTCTCCCTTAAACTAAATATGTGAAGAATATAAGATGGCGCATAACTTGGGATTAATTTGAAAGTGATTGTGTCCCATGGCTGTTGAAGGGAGCCAAAAGCACGATCGCGGAAATCAGGAATAAATAAGTTTCTAAAATTGGAGAAATCAGAGTTGTAGATTTTGAAGCTGTCACAGATACAAAAACAAAATGGAAATGGGTAAAAATGGGTGTAGTTATCGAAATACTGCCAGACTGGGGACTGAGGAAAATGGGGACTGAAGTGATGGGTGAACATAACGATGCAAATTGGATTGGACGCAGTAGCCTTTTGGAACTACAGAGGATGTAAGATGGGAGGGGGTCAAGAGAGCATTGTAATACTCAAGTGTACTGATAACCATTACAATGCAACTATTCTCTGCACTCTGAATCTTTCCCTTTGCTCTATCTATTGCATTTACTGTATGTTTGAATTGATGATATCTTATCTGGATAGCATGCAAAACAATGCTTTTCACTGTACCTCCGTATTTGTGACAATAAGGGCAGCAGTGGAATAGCTGCCTTACAGTGCCTGCAGCACCAGAGATAATGGTTCGATCCTGGCTGCGGGTACTTGTCTGTACAGAATTTATACGTTATTGATCCTTTAAAATTCTTAAGGGATTGGACAGGTTAGATGCAGTAAAAATATTCCCGACGTTGGGTGAGTCCAGAACCAGGGGTCATATTTAAGAATAAGGGGGTAGGCCATTAGGACTGAGATGAGGAAAAACTTTTTCACCCACAGAGTTGTGAATCTGTGGAATTTTCTGCCACAGAAGGCAGTGGAGGCCAATTTACTGGATGTTTCAAGAGACAGTTAGATACAGCTCTGAGGACTAACAGAATCAATGGATATGGGGAGAAAGCAGGAACAGGGTACTGGTTATGGATGATCAGTCAAGATCATATTGAATGGCGGTGCTGGCTCGAATGGCCTACACCTGCACCCGTTTTCTATGTTTCTATGTTCTGCCCGTGATCTGCATGGGTTTTCTCCGAGAACTTTGGTTTCTTCCCACACTCCAAAGATGCACAGATTTGTGGCTTGGTATAAATGTCGATTGTCCCAGGTGTGTGTAGGATAATTTTAATTGCTGGTCGGTACAGACTCGGTGGGCCGAAGGGCCTGTTTCTGCACTGTATCTCTAAACTAAATTTTAAAAAACATTTAAAAACCTAAACCTAACCTAGTAGCATGAACAATGATTTAAGTAGCGGATAAACTGAGGAAGGGGATGGGCAATTTTATGTTTAGAGATACAGCATGGAAATAGGCCTTTTGGCCCACCAAGTCCATGCCAGCCATTGCTCACCAGTTCACTAGTTCTACGTTATCCCACTTTCTCTTGCACTCCTGCACGCCAGGGGGGATTTGGAGGCCAATTAACCTACAAACCAGCACGTCTTTGGGATGTGGGAGGAAACTGGAGCATCTGGAGGAAAACCATGCGTCACAGGGTGAATGAATGAATAGGTTTATTTGCCAAGTATTCACATACAAGGAATTTGCCTTGGCACTCTGCCCGTAGGTGACAACGACATACAGTGACAGTCAGGAATGACACATAACATTAAACATTAATAATAAAACCTTATTGATTAAACATGTGAATTAAATAAAAGAGCAAAAAGAGGCTACAGATTTTTGGTTATTGAGTAGAGCTGCTACTCGTGGGGAAAAAAAGCTGTCTGGCTGCGGCAGCTTTGACAGTCCGGAGTCGCCTTCCAGAGGGAAGTGATTCAAAGAGTTTGTGGCCAGCGTGAGAAAGGGATCAGAGATGATCTTACCCGCTCGCTTCCTGGCCCTTGCAGTGTACAGTTCATCAATGGAGGGAAGGTTGCAGCCAATAACCTTCTCTGCTGATCGGATGATTCGCTGCAGCCTCCGGGTGTCGTGCTTGGTGGCTGAGCCAAACCAGACCATGATGGAGAAGGTGAGAACAGACTCTACGATGGCTGTATAGAATTGGACCATCATTGCCTGTGGCAGATTGTGCTTCCTCAGCTGCCGCAGGAAGTACATCCTCTGTTGTGCCTTTTTGACTGTGGAGTTGACGGTAACCCCTCACTTAAGGTCCTTGGAGATGATGGTTCCCAGGAACTTAAAAGACTCCACAGATGTGACTGTGGTGATGGTGAGGAGAGGGGGAGCTCTTCTAAAGTCTACTATCAATCCCACTGTCTTAAGACATTGAGCTCCAGGTTGTTGCGATGGCACCAGGATGCCAGCTGTGTCACTTCTTGTGTGTAGGCAGATTCCTCCCCATCCTGGATCAGTCCAGTCAGTGTTGTGTCGCCCGCAGGCTTGACACAGGAGTCAGTGGAGATGCAGCCATTGGTGTAGAGGAGAGGGGAGAGTACGCAGCTTTGTGGTGCTCCTATGCTGAGGGTTTGCGGGTCCGAGATGTGGTGTCCCAGCCTCACATGCTGCTTCCTGTCTGTCAGGAAGCTGGCGATCCACCGACAGAGGGGTTCAGGCACAGTCAACTCGGAAAGTTTGGAGTGTAGTGCCGCTGGCACAATGGTTTGTTGAGTTAAAATCAGCAAACAAAATCCTCGCATAGGTCCCCTGGCGGATGAAGTGCAGGCCCAGGTTGACTGTGTCATGCACGGATCTATTGGCCCGATATGCAAACTGCAGAGGGTCCAGCAGGGGGTTTGTGATATTTTTCAGCTTGGCCAGCACGAGCTTTTCAAGGGTCTTCATGACTACAGAGGTCAGTGTGACAGGCCTATGGTCATTAAGACCAGTAATCCTTGCGTGGAGAACGTGCAAACTCCACTCAGACAGCACAAGATATTTTGCGCTCTGAAGCAGTAGTTATACCAGCCACACCACTGTGCTACCCTTATGCGGAAGAAGCCATCTTGGTGGGGTTTTTGGGTCGGATATGGCACCGCATATGTGAATAAACTGGTTCTGCTCGCATCAGGGCATGAGAGGTATTTTAAAATGTGTCTGTGGAGCTTCTGGTGGAGGATTGGCAAGGAGAGGGGTGATGCAAAGAGAACCAATCTGTGATGTCCACTTTGCTTCCCTGGATCATGTGATTGCTTCTGAATCCAGCTCGACTGCAGGGACTTCAATACCACTGGGCTGAGGCTCTGATACCGTGTTGCAGTGTTTGGGGCACCATCTTTCAGGGAAGTCCTGTACTCTGGCTGGGTGCAAGAGCTTGCAAGGCCAAAGTGAAGGGTAAATTATTCAAATTTCCAGATCAGACTGTCTGTTCTTTACCAGAGTATTGGTCTAGTTCCTAAACACACTGCCAACTTCATTGATGCTTTGGGATGTTTGGAAGTCGTGAATCATTCACAGTAATTGGAAAGGCCTGTTATATAACAGAGAGATAGAGGAGTACCAGCACACGGCACTCCAGCATTTTGTGTCTATCCTCTGATATGGAGCTGTTCGACATAAACCGTGACAAGGATCCTTGCATCCTTCTCCAGACTCTCTTCGCAAATCCACACTCTGCGAAGAAGAGGGCAGATTTTTTTTTTCTCCCTCAAACAAGTTGGTTTATTCAAGGCCTTAACAGTGTGCACTATTTCATTATTTTAAATCACAATAAAATTTATTCAGAATAAAAAGTATATACAAAAGAACTGTGCAAAAATTCATCCGACATTCTCAGCGGCTGGACATTCATTTGCATTGTATTTGGTGGTGTTTGGCCCTCTGGCGTGCACTTTAAAAAATCAAAATAAACTCTATCCGGAATTAAAAAATATATACAAAACATGAACTGTGCAAAAATTATTCTGACTTTCTCAGCGGCTATGAACATTAGCATAGGATTTGGTAATGTTCATAGAAATATCATTATACCCTGCATCCTTGCCACACATGTAGGAATGAACTGCAGATGCTGGTTTAAATCAAAGACACAAAAAGCTGGAGTAACTCAGAGGGTCAGGCAGATGCGTAATAGGTGACGTTTTGGGTGGAGACCTTCAGGCTGAGATTAAGGGATACTGAATATAAATTATACATTTTATAAAGGGGGCACCATCGAGTATGGTTGCCCAGCCTGCAGCTGTCCGTCCTTTTACCCTTTTTTATTTTTAGTATGTTAAAAAGTTTTGTTTTGGAGGTCAAGTCTTTTTATGTGGGGGGTGGGGGAGGGGGGTTTCTCAGTCCCTACCTGGTCAGAGATGCGGCTTTCCTCTGAGCCGCGTCTTCACTCCTTCCTCGCGGCCTACCAACGGGACTCGAGCCGCGTTTCCTGCCGGGACTGGCCAGTACCTCAGCTTCGGCGGCGGCACTGCGCTGAAGCACCATCGCGGAGCGGGCGATGCCTTACCCGGGTCGCCGTGTGGTAACTTCCTGAGTGCTGAGACCGCCGACTCCAACATCGCGGAGATGTGGTTGCGGAACGTCCAGCTGTGAGCGGCGCTAACTTTCAAACACCGCTGAGCCTGGGATCTCTCGCCGAGATCGCCAGTGTCAGAGCTCCGACCAGCGCAGCCTGTGGACTTAGGGAGCTGCGTCTCCGGGGAGAAAGCAGCTGTTCCGGACACTCCAAGCCGCTGAGGAGTGTTCTGCCGACGCAGGAGCTCCATCATCCGGCGAGTGGGCCTGTAACATCGGGCCGCCATTGCGACGACTGCGGAGGCCTCAAATAGGCCCCGACCATGGGGTGAACAAGAGGAAGAGGACTGGACTTTTTTGCCTTCTCTCACAGTGGGAACCATTGTGGGGGGTGTTTTTATGTTTTATGTTAAATTCTTCTTTAATGTGTCTAAAAGATGGCTGCCGGAAGTGAGAGTGAATGCTGGCGTGATTAGCTGCCACTGCTTTCTCTCCGAATTATGTATTATTGCTGTCCCTACTACTTATCAAATTCATGCATATGTTGTTTTGTTTCATTTTATTTATATATTTGTAATTTGCTTGTTTTAACTGTAAGGTGTCCTTGAGTGTTCTGAAAGGCACCCATACATAAAATGCATCATTATTATTATTTTATATGGAAACCATGATCTGCGTGGGTTTTTTCCGAGATCTTCGGTTTCCACCCGTACTCCAAAGACGTACAGGTTTGTAGGCTAATTGGCTTGGTATCAATGTAAAAGTATCCCTAGGGTGTGTGGGGGTAGTGCTAATGTGTGGGGATCGCTAGTCAGTGTGGATTCAGTGGCTGAAGGGCCTGTTTCCATGCTGCATCACTAAACTAAAGCTTTTCACTGTGTGGGAAAGAATTGCAGATGCTGGTTTAAATCGAAGATAGACACAAAGTGCTGGAGTAACTCAGCGGGCCAGGCAGCCTCTCTGGAGAGAAGGAATGAGTGAAGTTTTGGGTCGAGACCCTTTGTCAGACTGGGGTCTCGACCCGAAACATCACCCATATCTTCTATCCAGAGATGTTGTCTGTCCCGCTGAGTCACTCAATCCTTTTGTGTCTATCTTCAGTTTAAATCAGCATCTGCAGTTCGGCCTGAAGAAGGGTCCCGACCTAAAACGTCACCTATTCTCTTCAGCGATACTGCCTGTTCTGCTGAGTTAATCCAGCATTTTGTGTCTATCTTCGATTTAAACTAGCATCTGCAGTTCCTTCCTACACATCTGGACTCTGGCTATCCTCCAGTCCACAGGAACTGATCCAATGTAACTCCACTTTTTAAGAAAGGAAGGAGAGAGAGAACGGGGAATTATAGACCAGTTAGCCTTACATTGGTAGTGGGGAAGGTGCTTGAGTCGATTATTAAAGATGTCATAGCAGCGCATTTGGAAAGCAGTGACAGGATCGGTCAAACTCAGCATGGTTTTATGAAGGGGAAATCATGCTGACCAATCTTCTGGAATTTTTTGAGGATGTAACAAGTAGAATAGATAAGGGATGTGGTGTATCTGGACTTTCAAAAAGTATTGGACAAGGTTCCACAGAACAGATTGGTGTGCAAAATTAGAGCACATAGTATTGGGGGTAGGGTATTGACATGGATAGAGAACTGGTTGGCAGACAGGAAGCAAAGAGTAGGAATCAACACGTCCTTTTCAGAATGGCAGGCAGGGCCTAATGGGGTGCAGCAAGGCTCAGTGACGAGACCCCAGTTATTTACAATATATATTAACGATTTAGATGAGGGAATTAAATGTGACCTCTCCAAGTTTGCAGATGACACAAAGCTGAGTGGCAGTGTGAGCTGCGATGAGGATGCTATGAGGCGGCAGGGTGACTTGAATAGGTTGGGTGAGTGAGCAGATGCAGTATAATGTGGATAAATGTGAAGTTATCCACTTTATCCAAGAACAGGAAGGCAGATTATTATCTGAATGGTGTCAGATTAGGAAAAGGGGAGGTGCAATGAGACCTGGGTGTGCTTGTACATCAGTCACTGAAAGTAAGCATGCAGGTACAGCAGGCAGTGAAGAAAGCAAATGGCATGTTGGCCTTTATTGCGAGAGGATTTGAGTTTAGGAGCAAGGTGGTCCTACTGCAGTTGTACAGGGCCCTGGTGAGACTGCACCTGGAGTATTGTGTTCAATTTTGGTCTCCTAATTTGAGGAAGGACATTATTGCTATTGAGGGAGTGCAGCGTAGGTTCACCAGGTTAATTCCCTGGATGGTGGGATTAACATATGATGAAAGAATGGGTTGACTGGGCTTATATTCACTGTAATTCAGAAGGATGAGAGGATATCTTATAGAAACATATAAAATTCTTATAGGATTCTACAGGCTGGCACGAAAAATGTTCCTAATGTTGGAGGAGTCCAGAACCAGGGGTCACAGTTTTAGAATAAGGGGGAGGCCATTTAGGACTGAGATTGTTATTTTATTCTATGTTGTGACTGCAAGGTATACAATTTTGTTCAGACTGAAATGTCTGAATGACAATAAAGGATACTTTACTTTACTTTAGATGAGGAAAAATTCTTCACCCAGAGAGTTGTGAATTTGTGGAAATCTCTGCCGTAGAAGCCAGTGGAGGCCAATTCACTGGATGTTTTCAAGACTTTTAGCTCTTAGGGTTAAAGGAATCAAGAGATATGGGGGAAAAGTAGAAATGAGATACTGATTTTGGATGATCATATTGGATGGCGGTGCTGGCTGGAAGGGCCGAATGGCCTCCTGCACCTATTTTCTATTTTTCTATGTTTTTATGAATGAAGGTGCTGGCTCGAAAGGCTGAATAGCCAACTCCTGCACCCATTTTCCTATGTTTCTATCCCACACATTAATACTCCAGCATTTTGTGTGCATCTTCGATGTGAGATATGCAATGTGCTCACAATCACTGCTCAAAGACTAAATCGTGGAAGCAAGAGATTCTTTATTTTCGAGTCTGCAGAGCCGGGTGCCTCTCCGAGTTGAGACACACCAAGTCAGAAGAGTCATCCCCCTTTATACACACAATTCTACATCCAACCTCCACTCCTTGGACCCGCTCCAATCAGACACTGAGGTGGACAACCTGTAGGTACTTCCCCCAGTACCTCCCACATCATACATCGCATGTTCATGGTAATGAGCAGTTTCTTGACCAGGGGTGTGTTGTAATATTCATTTATTTTATTAAGCATGCTGAATTGTTCATGACCTATCCTAGTTTTACTCACCTCCAAGTGAACTCTCTCAGTCCTCCTATATCAGCACTAAAGCTAAGCTATAGTGACAAGTGTCCCATCTATCACCCCATTCTACTGATAGGGATCTATCTACATCGCTCCCTTCTACCGCTATACAATGCTATCACTTCTTACTCAAGGATGGGTCTGGTAACTTTTATACACAGCTGTGTCAGAATCCTCTCCCTGGCTCCTATCGGTTTGAATCCTCTTTAAAGCATCTTACAATAGTGGGGTTTAATCACTATATCCCTCACATTCGATGTCAACCAGCATCTGCAGTTCCTTCCAACACATAATTCTCCCTGACTTTTTTTAAATTTCAAAATATACTTTATTCAAGTGATAAATAAGGATCCCGACCCGAAACGTCGCCTATCTCCTTCGCTCCTTAGATGCTGCTGCACCCGCTGAGTTTCTCCAGCTTTTTGTGTAACCCCCTATACAATACATGAACCTTGCAGAAAATCCATCCGACATTTTCGGAGGCTGTACAAATTGACGAATACAGTTTAGACATTTTCTTTTCCCCAAATTTCCACAAATCAGTCCCCCACTCGTGCCACTCATGTTTCTCCGTGACTTTTTTTTTTTTTTTAATGTACAAAGTTTCAAAATGTCCTTCAATTTTCCCCATTGTGGAATTAGCAGGAAGACGAACTGACATCCGATTCCAACTGAACAAAATATGTATTACCAAGCATAGTTTCCATATCTACTAACAATGTTATAATTGTTAGTAGATCAATATCCTGGCAGGGAGATTTGCAAAGGCTACTGAGGAGACTTTAAACTAGAAAGGCTGGGGGGAGGGACTCGGGTAGAGGGGGCTAGGGGTCAGGGTGTGGGGCAAGAGGCAGAGAAGGGAAGCACTCGGATCCAAAATGTAGGCGAGAAAGATGAAAAAGATAATAGACAGAGAATAAGGGATGGTGGGTTTCTAAAATGTGTATATTTTAATGCTAGGAGCATTGTAAGTAAGGTGGATGAACTTAGAGCCTGGATTGACACCTGGAAATATGATGTTGTGGCAATCAGTGAAACATGGTTGCAGGAGGTCTGTGATTGGAAACTAAATATTCCAGGATTTCGTTGCTTCAGGTGTGATAGAATTGGAGGGCCCAGAGTGGGGAGGTGTTGCATTGCTTGTCAGAGAAGATATTACAGCAGTGCTTTGGCAGGATAGATTAGAGGGCTCATCTAGGGAGGCTATTTGGGTGGAACTGAGAAGTGGGAACGGCAAACATTTGTAGCAACACTTTTAGGGGGTGTATTATAAACGCCAAATGGGAAACGAGAATTGGAAGAGCAAATATGTAGGAGATAGCAGATATTAGTAGTAAGCACAAGGTATTGATTGTGGGAGATTTCAATTTTCCAAAAATAGACTGGGCAACACATTCTGTAAATGGGCTGGATGGTTTGGAGTTTTGTAAAATGTGTGCAGGATAGTTTTTTGCAGCAGTACATAGAGGTATCGACCAGAGAAGGGGCAGTGCTGGACCTCCTGTTAGGAAATGAGGCAGGTCAGGTGACGGAGGTATGCGTTGGTGAGCACTTCGGGCCCAGTGATCACAATACCATTAGTTTCAATATAATTATGGAGAGAGTCAGAACTGGACCTGGTGGAGATTTTTGATTGGAGAAAGGCTAACTTTGAGGGAATGCATTTTAAAGGAGTGAATTGGGACACTTTGTTTCATGGAAGGATGTAGAAGAGAAATGGAGGACATTTAAAGGGGAAATTGTAAGAGTACAGAATCTTTATGTCCCTGTTAGGTTGAAAGGAAATACTAAAAATTGGAAAGAGCAATGGTTTTCAAGGGAAATTGGACTTGTTTCGAAAAAAGAGAGATATCTACAATAATTATAGGAGGCATGGAGTAAATGAGGTGCTAGAGGGTATAAAGAATGTAAAAAGAATCTTAAGAAAGAAATTAGGAAGGCTAAAAGAAGATATGAGGTTGCTTTGGCAAGAAAGGTGAAAGTAAACCCAAAGGGTTTCTACAGCTATATTAATAGCAAAAGGATAACGAGGGATAAAATTGGACCATTAGAGAACCAGAATGGACTGCTATCTGCAGAGCCCAAAAGAGATGGGGGAGATATTGAACAATTTCTTTTCTTCGGTATTCACCAAGGAGAAGGATATTGAACTCTGTGAGTTAAGGGAAAAAAGTAGAGTAGCTATGGAAACTATGAGATTCAAAGAGGAGGAAGTACTGACACTTTTGAAAAATATAAAAGTGGTTAAGTCTCCTGGTCCTGACAGGATATTCCCTAGGACGTTGAGGGAAGTTAGTGTAGAAATAGCAGGAGCTATGACAGAAATATTTCAAATGTCATTATAAACGGGAATAGTGCAGGAGGATTGGCGTACTGCGCATGTTGTTCCATTGTTTAAAAAGGGTTCAAAGAATAAACCTAGCAATTATAGACCTATTAGTTTGACGTCAGTGGTGGGCAAATTAATGGAAAGGATACTTAGAGATAATATATATAAGCATCTGGATAAACAGGGTCTGATCAGGAACAGTCAAACATGGATTTGTGCCTGGAAGGTCCATGTTTTGACAAACCTTCTTGAATTTTTTGAATAACTAGGGAAATTGATGAGGGTAAGCAGTGGATGTTGTCTATATGGATTTCAGTAAGGCTTTTGACAAGGCTCCCCATGGAAGGTTGGTTCAAGAAGGTTCAATCTTTGGGTGTTAAAAGTAGCAAGATGGTTTCAACAGTGGCTGAATGGGAGATGTTCAGAGAGTAATGGTGGATGGCTGTTTGTCAGGTTGGAAGCCGGTGACCAGTGGGGTGCCTCAGGGATCTGTGTTGGGTCCACTGTTGTTTGTCATGTACATCAATGATCTGGATGATGGGGTGGAAAATTGGATAAGTAAGTATGCAGATGATACTAAGATAGGTGGTGTTGTGGATAATGAAGTAGATTTTCAAAGTCTACAGAGAGATTTGGGCCATTTGGAAAAGTGGGCTGAAAGATGGCAGATGGAGTTTAATGCTGTTAAGTGCTACATCTGGCAGGACAAATCAAAATAGGAAGTACATGGTAAATGGTAGGGAATTAAGGAATGCTGTGGAGCAGAGGGATCTAGGAATAACTGTGCATAGTTCCCTGAAGGTGGAATCGCATGTAGATAGGGTGGTAAAGAAAGCCTTTGGTGTGCTGGCCTTTATAAATCAGAGCATTGAATACAGGAGTAGGGAAGTAATGTTAAAATTGTACAAGGCATTGGTAAGACCAATTCTGGAGTATGGTGTACAATTTTTGGTCGCCTAGTTATAGGAAGGATGTTCAACAAAATAGAGAGAGTACAGAGGAGATTTACTAGAATGTTGCCAGGGTTCCAGCAACTATGTTACAGAGAAAGGTTGAACAAGTTAGGTCTTTATTCTTTGGAGTGCAGAAGGTTAAGGGGGGACTTGATTGAGGTCTTTAAAATGATGAAAGGGATAGACAGAGTTGACGTGGATACATTTTTCCCATTGAGGGTAGGGAAGATTCAAACAAGAGGGCATGACATGAGAATTAAGGGACAGAAGTTTCGGGGTAACGTGAGGGGGAACTTCTTTACTCAGAGGGTGGTGGCTGTGTGGAATGAGCTTCCAGCAGAAGTGGTGGAGGCAGGATCGATTTTAACATTTAAAAGTAAAGTGGATAGGTATATGGACGTGAAGGGAATGGTCGGCATGGACTGGAAGGGCCAAGATAGCCTGTTTCCGTGCTGTAATTGTTATATGGTTATATGGTTAATTCTAAATAAGGTATCTCCCAGTTCAATATAAAAAGTGCTTGCAAATTTCCCTCCTTGTGACCGTGGTAATGTTTACCAGTCATTGTATTGGGGATTACTGCTCTGAGAAGATGACTCAGACTTGGGAGAGGTCTTGAGGAACATCTCTCTTTGTCCTCCAAGGGGGTCAAGGTCTGTGCAAGGTCTCTTGCCCTGAGCACAGTTGCCTTTGGCCAAGGGTGACCGTTGCTCCCCCGCCATGCTGTGCGGCGCGGGCGGGCGGCGCGTGCGCACTGGCTGCTGTCAACACGCACAGGAGGCGGCGACAGGGAGGGGGAGAGCACACGCACACGCACACGCACAGCGAGCGAGCCGCCGCCGCCGCCGCCGCCGCATAATAGGAGCCCTTGTGTCGGCCGCGATGGAGCGGCGGGCCTCCCGCCACTGAGGCCTCGGTGAGTGCAAGCGGCGCCGAAGCGTCTCCTTTGTCCGCGGCTGAAGGGGGGGAGAGCGTGTCGTAATCGAGGCCGCGGCGGATCCATCGGCCTTCCCCTCCTCCATGCCCCCCCCCCCCCCCCCCCCCGCGGGCAAGGGCAAGCGCCTTCACCTCACTGGTTCAATGGATAGTCAATGGCACGCTTTACCAAAGGAATATTTAATGGGGAGCTGTGCAAGTTGTTCTTTTTTTTTTTTACGCGCGTTCTTCTTCTTATTATTACTTGCATTGTGAGCTGCCACACGGCGGTGTGTGTCTGCGTATGTATATGTATGTGTATGTATGTATATGTGCGTCTTTCAACGTTTGTGCTGAGTAGAGAGGACTGCTTCACATTGAGCTTTGGCGCCAAGGCCCCAGAACTACCTCCTTCCAGGTCCCATCACTACTCTTATTATTGTATATGCCAGCTCGGCTTTCCTTCCGCTCTCCAGATGGAAAAAAAATGCATTGGAAGTCTTAAAACTTTTTTCTTTCTTTTGTAAAATAAAAAACTACTGTGAGATTCAAAGACAGACACAAAGTTCTTTAGACTAAATGCGTAGGAAGGAACTGCAGATGCTGGTTTATATGGACACAAAATACTGGGGCAACTCAGCGGGTCAGGCAGCATCTCTGGAGAAAATAAATAGGTTGGTGACGTTTCATGCTGAGACCCTTCTTCAGATTGTCCTGTCTTTGGTATAAACCAGAAGCAGTGGTTCCTTCCTACACATTTTGTCCTCTTAAATTCGGATTTATTGATTAGCTTGAAGCAGTCACTACTTAGTAATATATAATCACAAGTTAAATACCATTGCATAATTATATTTTTTATTAAAGTGGGCTTTAAATGTGTGTAATCTGCAATGGCCAGGTGAGAAACTTTGAATTAGAAAGTTCTGAATTCTGATCTATGGATTTGAGTGCAATAAGTGGAGTCTCGAGGGAATGTACTATCAGTGAGTGTACTATCTCACTGGAGTTGAAGTTCAAATTGTTCTCTTGGCGGCCAAGGAAGAAAATTGCTTTGTGCAGTTTCAAAGGGAAGGGGAAATAATCTAAATACAAGAGATTGTTGATGCTGGAATCTGGAGCACAATCTGCTGGAGGAAATACGCATTTCAAACCGCATCTGTCGGGGGACATTGAAATTGTCAACATTTCGGGTTGATTCCCTGCATCAGGACTGACTTAGGGAAATTAATGATGGTGCCTATATTTGTACATATCCTTCAATCAACATCATAATATTGTTTCTAGGAAATTGTATTTTATGCAAATAGGGTGGCGCAGCAATAGAGTTGTTGCTTTGCAGCGTCAGAGACCCGGGTTTGATCCTGAGTATGGGTGCTGTCTGTATGGACTTTGTAGATTCTCCCTGTGATCCCATGGGGTTTCTCCGGGTTCCTACCACACTCCAACGACGTACAGATTTGTAGGTTAATTGGCTTATGTAAATTTTAGTGTACAGGGTGAATGCTCTAGTTGATGGTCTGAAGGGCCTGTTTCTACGCTGTATCTTTAAAAGCAAATTGTCAGCACATTTAGCTTGTGCCAAGAGTAACTGTGATTAAAATAGCTAAAGTCACTTTGAGATAATCCTGGGTCCAGTTATATGTATAAGAAGGAACTGCAGATGCTGGAAAAACGAAGGTAGACAAAAATGCTGGAGAAACCCAGCGGGTGAGGCAGCATCTATGGGGCGAAGGAAATAGACAAGGTTTCGGGCCGAAACCCTTCTTTCGACTCCAGTTATGTTGTTTTCTTTCTCTTTAAATCCTTTAATCATGGACCTATACAGAATGATCACAGGTACTTTGGCCTACGTTTGCTTACTTGGCTCGTGCCATTTGCCTGCATTTTATCTACTCCCTATAAACCTTTCCAATCTGTATCTGTTCAAATGTCTTTTGAAAGTCATAATTGTATCTGCATCTATGGTTTCTTCTCGCAGCTGAATATAGATGTTGACTACCCCTTGAGTGGAAAATGTTTCTCCTGGGGTCCCTCTTAAATTTCTCCCCTTTCACCTTAAGCCTATGCGCTCTTTTTTCCCTGTTTCCTCATGATTTTGCATGCTTCAATAAGGTGACCCTGCAGCCTCCAAATCTCCAAAAGAAAATAGTCCCAACCTATCCAGTCACTCCATATGACTAACGCCTGTAAGTCTTGGTAACATCCTGATGAATCTCTTGTGTACCCATACCAACTTAATGATATCCTTCCTTAGCTGAGCGACTAAAACGGTTCACTGCATCATGATGTCCCATATTTTGTATGCGATACGCCTTCCGATGAAGGTGAGCGTAATAACTGCCTTTTTCACCATCCTATTGAACCTGATTGTCACTTTTAAGGAACAATGCACCTGGACTCAAGATCTCTTTGTTCTACATACCTCTCCAGGGCTCATCCATGTATTGTGCAAGTCTTGCCCTTTATGGTCAGACCAAAGCGGCACATGACTTCTCAGAGTTAAATACCATTTGCTATTCTTTGGCCCACCTTCTCACCCGAAACATAGTCCAGTGAGTCATGTGGCATCTGTGGAGGAAAATTAATGGACTGTGTTTCGGGTTGGGACCCTTCTTCAGTCTGAAGGGTTCCAATCCTAAATGTTGTCTGTCCATTTGCCCACATGTGGACTTTTGAAATACGTTCTAATTTGTAATTAAGGAAACCGGATACAAATTTGTTAGAGAAAATGTTAATATTAGCTGTCTAATCAGCTGAGTATTTTTAGCATTTTAAGTTTTTATATGTGATGGATAATCTGATAATTAATTTATATTAGACAAGATTTTGGGAAACTCCTTTCTGCATCAAGATAGTCCAGTAGGATATTTTACATGATTTACCCTCGGAGAGCAGACAGGAACTTAATTTGACATGTTGTCGGAAATATGATATTTCTGGCAATGTTGCACTCCTTGGGTATTGAAATGTCAGCCTAGATTTTATGCTGAGGTCTTTTGATTCCAGATTAGCAGATTTTTGATCCTCTCTCCCACCCCCTTCCTCTCCCAACCAGGAAATTTATACACTGTAGATGTGTGGGAAAACATACCTTTTTGGCTTTGCTAAACGAGGTCATAGCCAGGTGTTCTGGGTAATCCTTCAACAAATGACCTCAGCAACTCTGGGCTGAAGGCGTATGATATTGGGCAGGGTTTGAACTTGTAACTGCTGCTGGAAAAATATTCTTATGTGGGTTTAAGGCAAATAGGTGATTTTATGTTTTCCCCTTAAATGCTTACAATCAACTACATTCATTGGCACTGTGACTTCTATATAAAATGCCATGAATCATGCTGCAGTTCAAGAAAAGAGCATTTGATTTAGTATGGCACGTAGCAGTGTGGCATGATTGGAGTAATTGAATCTAGGGTGGAAACATTCAAATGGCTGATGTTATAACTTCCACAAAGAAAGATAGACAATAGACAAAAGGTGCAGGACTAGGCCATTCGGCTCCTCGAGCCAGCACCGCCATTCAATGTGATCATGGCTGATCATCCACAATCAGTACCCCGTTCCTGCCTTCTCCCCATATCCCTTGACTCCGCTATCTTTAAGTGCTCTGTCTAGCTATCTCTTGAAAGCATCCAGAGAACCAGCCTCATCTGTCCTCTGAGGCAGAGAATTCCACAGACTCACAACTCTACATGTGAAAAAGTTTTTCCTCATCTCCGTTCTAAATGGCTTACCCCTTACTCTTAAACTGTGGCCCCTGGTTCTGGACACCCCCAACATCGGGAACATGTTTCCTGCCTCTAGCATGTCCAAACATATAATAATGATCTGGATGAGGGAATTGAATGCAACATCTCCAAGTTTGCGGATGACACGAAGCTGGGGGGCAGTGTTAGCTGTGAGGAGGATGCTAGGAGGCTACAAGGTGACTTGGATAGGTTGGATGAGTGGGCAAATGCATGGCAGAAGCAGTATAATGTGGATAAATGTGAGTTTATCCACTTTGGCGGCAAAAACAGGGTAGATTATTATCTGAATGGTGGCCGATTAGGAAAAGGGGAGATGCAACGAGACCTGGGTGTCATGGTACACCAGTCATTGAAAGTAGGCATGCAGGTACAGCAGGCTGTGAAGAAAGCGAATGGATTGTTGGCATTCATAGCGAAAGGATTTGAGTACAAGAGCAGGGAGGTTCTACTGCAGTTGTACAGGGTATTGTACTCGCTGGAATTTAGGAGATTGAGGGGGGATCTTATAGAGGCTTACAAAATTCTTAAGGGGTTGGACAGGCTAGATGCAGGAAGATTGTTCCCGATGTTGGGGAACTCCAGAACAAGGGGTCACAGTTTAAGGATAAGGGGGAAGTCTTTTAGGACCAAGATGAGAAGATCTTTTTTCACACACAGAGTGATGAGTCTGTGGAATTCTCTGCCACAGAAGGTAGTTGAGGCCAGTTCATTGGCTATATTTAAGAGGGAGCTAGATGTGGCCTTGTGGCTAAAGGGATCGTGGGTATGGAGAGAAGGCAGGTACAGGATACTGAGTTGGATGATCAGCCATGATCATATTGAATGGCGGTGCAGGCTCGAAGGGCTGAATGGCCTACTCCTTAACCTATTTTCTATGTTTCTATGAAACCCTTATCTGTTTCAATAAGATCCTCTCTCATCCTTCTAAATTCCAGAGTATACAAGCCCAGCTACTCCATTCTATCAACATATGACAGTCCCGCCATCCCAGGAATTAAACTGGTGAACCAACGCTGCACTCCCTCAGTAGCAAGAATGTCCTTCCTCAAATTGGGAGACCGAAACTGCACACAATACTCCAGGTGTGGTCTCACGAAGGGCCCTGTACAACTGCAGAAGGACCTCTTTGCTCCTATACTCAACTCCTCTTGCTACGAAGGCCAACATGCCATTTGCTTTCTTCACTACCTGCTGAACCTGCATGCTTATTTTCAGTGACTGATGAACAAGGACCCCCAGATCCTGTTGTACTAACCCCTTTTCAAAAACTTGACTCCATTCAGATAATCTGCCTTCCTGTTTTTGTCACAAAAGTGGATAACCGCACATTTATCCACATTAAACTGCATCTGCCCACTCACCCAACCTGTCCAAGTCACCCTGCATCCTCCTAGCATCCTCTTCACAGTTCACGCTGCCACCCTGCTTTGTGTCATCTGCAAATTTGCTAATGTTACTTTTATTCCCTTCATCTAAGTCATTAATGTATATTTTAAATACCTGCGGTCGCAGCACCGAGCCTTGCGGCACCCCACTAGTCGCTGCCTGTCATTCTGAAAGGGACCCGTTAATCCCTATTCTTTGTTTCCTATCTGCCTACTAATTTTCTATCCATGTCAGCACCCTACCCCCAATACCATGTGCTCTAACTTTGCCCACTGATCTCATATGTGGGACCCTATCAAATGCTTTCTGAAAGTCCAGGTACACTACATCTACTGGCTCTCCCTTGTCCATTTTCCTAGTTACATTCTCAAAAAATTCCAGTAGATTAGTCAAGCATCGTAAGCTTCGTAAATCGTAAGCTTCGTAAATCCATGCTGACTCGGACCAATCCTGCTATTGCTATCCAAATGTGCCTTTATATAATCTTTTATGATTGACTCCAGCATCTTCCCCACCACCGATGTCAGGCTAACTGGTCTATAATTCCCTGTTTTCTCGCTCCTGCCTTTCTTAAAAAGTGGGATAACATTAGCTAACCTCCGATCCACAGGGACTGATCCTGAATCTATAGAACATTGGAAAATGATCACCAATGTGTCTACAATTTCTAGAGCCACTTCCTTAAGTATCCTGGGATGCCACTAGTTCATCAGTGAGATTGTTTGTGTCCTCCTTAGTGAAGACAGATCCAAAGTACCTGTTCAACTCGTCTGCCATTTCCTTATTCCCCATAATAAATTCACCTTTTTCCAGTCTTCAGGGCTCCAACTTTGGTCTTAACTAATTTTTTCCTCTTCACATACCTAAAGAAGCTTTTACTATCCTCCTTTATATTCTTGGCTAGCTTACCTTCGTACCTCACCTTTTCTCCCCGTATTGTCTTTTTAATGCTAGATAATGCTAAATCCCTGGATAGCATCTTAGGTGGAGCCAACTTTGAGTGTGCCTGTCACAGTTTTCCCTCTCTTGTAGAAAGCATGACTGTTCGCTGATGATTTACACCTTTGCAATCAAATTGCTGATCCTCTAATGATGAATTAATAGGCAAGTAAGAATAACTTATTTCCATTCCAGGTTCTGAGTTGGCAGATGAGGACAATGTGGGGCCATCGGACTCTGCCACAAATGGACAAGGGATGCTTGATAGAGTGGGTGGGTAGAGGCTCATTCTTTCCCTTTCTTGAGCCGGGCTTCTGCATGCTCCCAACAAAGGGACTCTGGTCTCAGTACCATCCCAGACACCTTTAGTTTAGTTTAAAGATGCCGCATGGAAACAGGCCCTTTGGCCCACTGAGTCCGCACCAACCAGCGATCACCTGTGCACTAGTTCTATTTTACACATGAGGGGCAATTTTACAGAAGCCAATTAACCTACAAACGAGCACATGTTTGGAATGTGGGAGGAAACCAGAGGTTCCAGCGAAAACTGAATCGGTCATAGCGAAAACGTGCAAACTCCATACAGACAACACCCATAGTCAGGATCGAACCTGATACTATCTGGCACTGTAAGGCAGCAACTCTACCCCTGCACAGTTGTGCTGCCTTCTTTCCCCTTTTTGACTTGTAAGAGACCAAAGATTTTCCTCCATTTAATGAAGATGTTGCACATTTTTCAAGGTGGCTGTTAAAAACGCTTTCAATTGTTTTCTCGTTCTTGCTGGTAATCTTTTTCTGTGATGAAGCTTGGAGTGGTGACCTTGGTGCCAGTGTTATGTATGTGATAGATTGGCTTACCCAAAGCTGTCGGCTAAGTATAATTAAGGCCTCGTTGGGAATAGTGACCTGGCAGAGGACAATGACATTTGTGTATTTATCCTGCAACAGGATTTGGATAATTTTGCAGAGGTGGCATTGATGGTGAGATGCCATCTGCAGATATCTTGGAAGCTTATGGATCGTGGCTGCTTAGTTTGAGCATTATACTGGCTTTGACCCATTGTTATGTGCCAAAACAGTGCACCGGCACCTTTAAAGAGTTTAAAAACTAGATTTTCAAATTATCAGTTTTATTACAAATAATTACTCGTGTTTGAAAATTAAAATGTATAAAATTAGCCGGTCAGGCTCTTAAACAGCTTAAGCAGCTTGTTGGATGACAATCTGCCACAGACACCAACAGCAGGGAATGATATGCATACCAGCACCTTGTTGTTGACCAAAAAGCATGGCTTTGAGGTATTGGTCTTCAAATGCTGTTTTCTTCAGGTGACCAAAGGCTGTGCTGACGCTATGAAAGTAACAATGAATTTTATCTTTACTGTTTGTTTTTTGGCAGTGGCACTCAGGAATGGGCCATTTGCTCAGGGGTTTGTTGTGGGACCTAATTATTGGGGTGTGTTTTGCAGCAAGGGTAGGTTGTTGGAGGACATTTGTTTTATGGATGTTTGGTGCAAGGTCCATTCTGGTATGTTTTAGTGAATGAGTCACAAATAACTGGAGCTGAGGTGCCAAATATGCATATGTGGAAGCATTGTTTCCATACTGTAGCTCAAAACTCGGGCTCAAATGATTTTGATCCTCTTTTAAACGCAATGTAGGTTGAACAGCTTCCCATTTGTCTCATGAATTCCATCTTAGTGGGAATCTTAATGGAGGAAAAGTGCAGTATTGGGACAGCACGAATGCTGAAAAGTACTGAGGTGATGGTCACACTTGACTTCCTTTTAATGTTCTTGGCCATGGGTGCTGTCTGCCGTTTGTGCAACAGTTGATCTTGTCAGGATCATCACGCTTGTGACAAGATCAACGGTTGATCTTGTCAGGATCGATAAACATTTGAATCTTTTGCACTTTTATCAACTATCTTCTGAGGCAATTCCTTGAGATTGAGGATGACTTCCATTCTGATTTTGTGTATTTTCTGAAGGGGCCAGAGCAATACATCGGAGAATCATGCCCTTCAGCCCACGTCCGCACCGACTATTGAATACCCATTTACACTAATCCTCCAATAACCTATTTTATTCTCCCCTACTCTCCCTTCAGATTTTACGTTCATCTCACAGTAGAGGAAATTTATAATGGCCAATCAATCTCGGTCCACACGTTTTAGGATGTGGAATGATTTCAGGAAACACGGAGGAAACCTATGCAGTTGCAGGACAAATGTGCAAACTCCATACAGTCATCACCAAAGATCAGCAATAAACCTGGGTTGCTGAAGTTGTGAAGAAATAGCTTTACTAGTTGCACTGCTATGCAGCCCCAAAGATGTCATGGAACAGGGTTTTTTGGGGATGTGCATGCTTCAAACTTTGGGTGCATGCTTGAAACCTTTTCTTTATCCTTCTGAAAATCTCACCCCAGGCAGAGAATAGAATAGTGTCTGCCCCAGGAGTCTGGTGCCAAATGCAGTGACCTGTCCATTGCAGCCAACTAAGTGTAACCTGGGTCTGTAATGGGAACTTCTTGGAGAGGGTACTGATATGGTTTGCTTGCCTGTTCAGTGAATTTGGACTATTTTGTGGAGAAATCGTTGGTATTTTTGCAGGGGCTTGATACACCTGGTATGCTTAGTTTAAGCGTCAGAAGCAAAAAAGGAGGGCAGAGGTCACTGCTTCCTGGTGGAATATGAGTTTGCTTTGTCCAAGGGGCGTCTCCCAAAATATAGGAAGTGGTCCATGCTTTTAAGGGGTTAAGAACGTTTATTGTCAAAGTCAGTGTGGTGTGGCAGGAGCATGTTGGAAGAGGACTTTTGTCTTTGTGTGTGTGTGTGTGTGTGTGTGTTGAGAGCAAGGCACACGGAGCATGGCCTTTGAGCATGTAAAAACAGCAGCATTGTCTGCAGAGCGCATCTTGACTATGGAGGTTTGAATGGAGTGCAGTTGTCCCAGGTTGAGCAGCGTCCAATTTGTTTAGAAGATTTCAGCAGGAAAGACTGCAAAGTGTTGTGGCAATGATGCAGACTTAACTGACATGCAAGATGTGACATTAACCAATGGGTCTACAACAGAACCGTGTTCAGTGAAGACAGGCGTCAAACATAGCTGCTTCATTTGCAAAGGAAAAGACTAGTGAGTATATGGTCCTCTTACAGATAGGGACGAGCATTTATAATTCAAAATGAGAAAATGGTAAGATAATGAATTACTTTGTGATCACATTTAAAGAATTGATACAAAACCTGCTGGCCAAATTAGAGAATCATGTTTCTAGTGAAAATGAGGAGATTAACTATTGGCCACAAACAGTACTGGCAAATTTGGTACTGGCCATTTTTGAGATACTGCATACATTTGTTTGGTTGAATTGTTAGTTAAATTCCAATTTTGTGTCACAGAATATGGGCATAAGAAAGTAAACTGAACCTTTAAAAACACAGATTAGGTCTTGGCTGTATTTATTATTTGCATCGTGCTTTAGGAAGGAAGTCAAGAACTTGGAAGAGGAAAGAGGAAGTTTACTGGATAGGTGCCACAGATGCGAGTCTTCATTTAGGTGGCAAGATTGGAGATACTGAAATTAATTTTGCTAGAGAAGATTATAGGGATGTTGAACAGAGGCACTTAAAATCAAGTTGGATGATGCAGCTTTACAACTTTGGAAAGTTGCCAGAGGTGAAATGAGGAGACATTTTTTTTGCACAGTAAGTTCTAACTTAAAATGCACTCTCTGAAAGGCTAATGGAAACAGTTCAGTAATAACTTTCAAAGAAAAATTGGCAAGATATGTAGGCTCTGTAGCCATTTCCACTGTTACGTCATGTGGTCTGTATCTTCAACATAGTTACCTCTCTTGGAAGGTGGAAAAGCTAAGGGCCACAAAGAAAAAAACAATTGTAAAGCTGTTTTTTAGTTGGCTCAATGGTCTCCTATTGTTGTAAGAATCCATTACTCTGAATAGACAAATGCTAAAATAACAGGCAGTGAAATCATTCCTTTTATAATTTATTAGTCTTAAATGTGTTTGATGGAAATCAATTGAGCAAGAGGAAGTTCTTCATTTTGTAAGGATCTTAATTAAACTGAGTAGCCTGTTTTCATCTACTTTTTGGGTAAAATCTAAAGCAACATGAAACTTTGTAGCTTTGATATATGATTTTCAAAAATCATCGTTATCAAAATTACCGCAGGATCTTGATCAGTCAGGCAAGTGGGCTGAGGAATGGTTAATGGAGTTTATTGCAAATACGTGCAAGGTGTTGCATATTGGGAAGACACGCCAGGACAGGATCTTCACAGTGAATGGCGGAGGCTTACGGAGTGTCATAGAGTAGAGGGATGCAGGAGTGCATGCACAAGGTTGTTGCCTTGTTACTTGTATTGCTTTTGACAGTCTTAAATTGGCTGAATAATGAACGGCACAATGATTATTGTCTCGTATCTGCAGCAATCAGACTAAAATATCCACTTTAGTCCAATGTTTTACTTTGCAAAATAGTTTTTTTCTCTAAGCAAATTGTTTTTAGCTTTAATTTCCATTTGTTGCTGTGTCAAATTTAATGCTGAGGGCCATTACTACTGAAATCAAAGGATTATTGAACAATTACCTTCATTTCTTCAGCAGATCATTGTGAGTATTAAACAATTAAGTAATAATGTATACTGATTGATTACTTGTGTAATTGATAAAGCAATGGATTCATAAAATGTTAGCAACTTAGTAGCTAAGAGGTGGTATCTTCAGTGCTTTTATTGTTCTCAGGATGTCCGATGTTTAAAACAGTTTACTCATGAGTCCTTATTCTGTCAGTCTTCGGCAGAGTGGTTTCTTACTGGGCCACAGAACCGGTTGTGTGTAGGTACAATACAAAGCAATTTAATCCTGATCATTGTGGTCGCTGCCGACTGGCATGAAAGAGCAGTTTTAAACAGTGCCCTCCAATGTTTTGTTTTATTGTGTTACACACTGATGACCTGCTGAAGAAATGAAGGCAATTCTTCAATAATCGGACCGGTATCCTTTGATTTAATGGCATTTCGTGAATGTGTGAAGAAAAATCCTGGAGGAGATGGTTTCTCTCTTGTTCTGCCATTTCACGTCATAGTGAGCATAGAGCTTTTCCTCATCATGCAAATGAAGTCTATCCTTCAAGTGAATTATTTAAGCATATTCTTCTGATCATTAATTTCCAATACTTTGACTGTGAAGTGCTTTGAAACATCTCGAGGTTGTAAGCTGTTTTGTGAATGTACGTAATTTATTAATAGATGTGTGTAAATATTTTGAAAGGGATCAGTTAGTTAAATCAAAGCATGTCCCGCTTGAAAAGAAGAAATACTAAGTTCTTGTCAACTGCTTATTATGGAATAATAATAATTAAATGGATTAATTGCAAAAATTTGTACCATTCCACATTCGTGACGGCTTCCGACGGGAAACAAGCAATTAAATCGCCATAGTTGCCTTAATAAGGAAAACAACTGCATATTGTTCCATTAATATGCTTCACTGCATACTGACTGATAACACTAATGTCCGTGGTAATTAAGAGCATTCATATCAGCTCCTACCTTAGCAAGAACGTAGACCCGCTACAATTTGCCTAATGCAACAATTGATTGACGGGGGGGGGGGGGGTGCAATCTCGCTGGGTCTCCACTCTGCACTGGACTTGGGCAATAAGAACATGTACATCAGGCTGATGTTCATCAATTACATCTCAATGGCATTCATTCCATTGTCCCCTCCAAACTTGTTATCAAGTTCAGGGAACCGGATCTCTGAGCATTCCTATGCAACTTCCTCATCAACAGACTACAATCATATGAATTGGCAACTACACTTCCTTCTCGATAATCATCAGCACTGGAGCATCTTGGGGCTGTTCCCGGTCCCCTGCTTGCTTGCTCTACATCCGTGACTGTGAAGCCAGATACAATTCCAACGCTCTTTTTTTAACACCACTACTGTTGTTGGACTAATTGCGGGTAATGATGTGTCAGAATATAGGAGGGAATTGATCATCTGATTGAATGGTGCCAGAACACCAAACCCGCTCTCAATGTCAGCAAGACCAAAGCAATGTTGACCAATGTTGACATTGGAAGAGGAAAGCTGAGGATCCACAAACCCATTTTCATTGACATGTTGGCGTGGAATTAGCTGACTACTTTAATGCATGGTCGTGTATATCTGAAGATCCTGTCGTGGGCCCAGCGCATTGATTGTATAATAAAAAGAGCCCAATCAACGCCTCCCCATCCTTAGAAAATTGAGAAGATTTGGTATATCGAAGAATACTCTCTTGAATGCCTACAAGTGTATAGTGGAGAACGTAGTGACTGGTTGCTTCGCAGCCAAACGTCGCCACCATCAAAGCGATAAGGAGATGCTGCCTTAAAAAGGTAGCCAGTATCATTAAGGACCCACACCAGCCAGGCCACGCTCTCATTTCACTCCTAACAACAGGAAGCAGGCGTAGGAGTTTAAAATCTGTGACCTTCTGGTTCAAGATATCTTTTTCCCAACTACAACTTGCTCTTGAACACGACAATCGCTATTTAAACTATGAATTGTCTTGGTTGCACTGAGGACTTTGGGCCTTATGCACTAACATTAGCGTTTTAAATTCTCTGCCTCAGAGGAGCCAGGTGGAGGCCGGTTCTCTGGATACTTTCAAGAGAGAGCTTGATAAGGCTCTTAAAGATAGTGGAGTCGGGGGATATGGGAGAAGGCAGCAACGGGGTACTGATTGGGGATGATCAGCCATTGAACGGTGGTGCTGGCTTGAAGGACCGAATGGCTTACTCCTGCACCTATTGTCTAGTGTCTAAATTCAATGGGGTTTTTTTTTGTTTTCTTTGTATACAGGTCTGTTATGCTGCTGCGAGTATGAATTTCATTGATCTGTTGTTGGTACATATGATGTAAACACTGCAGTATTAATTACAGTATTGTTTATTAGGTATGAAGTAGTAGGTGGTATACCTTCCCAGTTCAACATTAGAAATTCTACTCATTATTTTGCTATCTTCGTGTGTGACTGGAGATGTGATTTTTGAGAAATGGAAATGTACAATGTATCTGGATATGTATCTGGAGTAGTTCCTTATAGATGGGTTTTAAATAAATAGATGGCTTTTGATTTCTTCTCGTAGATAAACTATCATAGGAACATAGAAAATAGATGCAGGAGTAGGCCATTCAGCCCTTCGAGCCAGCGATCATGGCTGATCATCCAAAATCAGTACCCCGTTCCTCCTTTTACCCCATATCCTTTGATTCCCTTGGCCCTAAGAGCTAAATCTTAAGCCTTGCACACTGATGCAGTTTACTCAAGGAATATTTAAAAAATAATTCCTTCCATATTCTCTACTTCTCATTGTGTTGGCATATATAGTCATGCTGCTCTCTGGTAACTTGGGGAAATTCCCAGAATATCAAATAATAGGTATATGCAGTCTTAGGTATATGCAGTCCCCATCCCATTTCAAATCTGACCTTTCTGTACTGAGCTTCCTCCGTGGCCAGAGTGAATCCCATCGCAAATTGGAGGAGCGGCACCTCATATTTTGCTTGGGTAGTTTACACCCCAGCGGTATGAACATTGACTTCTCCAATTTCAGGCAGTCCTTGCTTTCCCCCCACCTTCCCAGCTCTCCCACAGCCTACTGTTGCTGCCTCTTCCTTTCTTTCTCCCCCCCCCCCCCCCCCCCCCACCCCCCGTCAACACACATCAGTCTGAAGAAGGGTCTCGTTCCGAAATGGTGCCTATTCCTTCGCTCCATAGATGCTGCCTCACCTGCTGAATTTCTCCAGCATTTTTGACTACCATAGGTATATGCAGGATATTTTAGAGATGCAGCATGGGAACAGGCCCTTCATCCCGCCGAGTCCTCTTCGACTAGCAATCAACCCATACACTAGCACTATCCTACACACTGGGGACAATTTTGCAATTTTTACTGCAGCAAATTAACCTACAAACATGTATGTCTCTGGAGTGTGGGAGGAAACCCGAGCACTCGAGAAAACACGCAGTCACAGGGAGAACGCACTTGTGCATCATTGTAAGCAAACTTACTCAATCTATCGGAAACCTACTTTACAGCAAGAAGTCTTCAAAGAGGAATGGAAATAGCAGTGGTTTTGAAACCCTCCATAGATCTCAGCTGTCACTCTGACTCGGACAACTTACTTGGTATTCGATTAATTGAACCAATAACCTTGCTGCTGTGAGTCAGCTCTGCAGAGAGTTAACTTAAATAGAACATTAGAGGATTAAGTAGAATCAAGGAATTGCAGGTGTTGGTTTACACAAAAGGACACCAGGTGCTGGAGTAACTCAGCGGGCCAGGCAGCATCTCTGGAGAACACGGATAGGTGATGTTTCCGGACCCGTGATGGGACCGGACCCGTCATCAAACAATAGAGAAGTAAATCTCTATGTGATATACATTTTAATGTGCTTTCACAAAAATGTTTAATCTTGGATGAGAGGGATGCATCCTCATTTATTCCTGGAAGAATTCAAAATGTCTAATCATCCTCCACAGATTCCTATTTAGAACGGTGATGTTATATTATTATCTGAAATATTACTTGCCACTCTGAACAGGAATATACAATATATGCAGAAGGTGGGTGAATAGAGATTGACGGAAATATCCACTGCATGTTACATTGATTGGATTAGCCTTTTTTTTGTAAACGGGGTGTGGGAAATTTTCCCCATTGTTGGTAAATGCCAATGCTATAAATGTACTCAAATATCTTGGCTAGAGGTGGAGTTAGTTTTGGTGTAATGAATTTTAATGCATTAAACTAGATGTTGACTCGTCTGTTACTAATATGATTGTGTGAGAACAACATTGTAGGGTGGTTATATTTAGTTTAGAGACGTGGATACAGTGCGGAAACAGGCCCTTCAGCCCACCGAGCCTGCGCCGACCAGCGATCCCTGTAAACTAAAACTAATCTACACACAATTTTACCAAGCCAATTGGCCTATAATCCTGTATGTCTTTGGAGTGTGGGAGGAAACCTAGAAAAAAAACACGCAGGTCATGGGGAGAACATACAAACTCTGTACAGACAGCATCTGCAGTCCGGATCGAACACGGGTGTCTGGTGCTGTAAGGCAGCAACTCTACCACTGTGCCGCCTGATGTTGCTTGTCTAGAGTATGTGAGAGCTTTCCCAATTTAGACAGCAGCCCCACATACTTGTGAAATGAAAATGTATACATCAGCAGTATTGGGAGTAACTTTTGCCTTTTCAGAATTTGATGATGCCAGTCTTTATATGCTTAATCTGTTTTGACAGGATACAGTCCAATTGAGTGGGTTGCTTCATCGTTTTGCATGTGGATTTAGAGTCTTTTAGACACCAGAATGGGGAAAAAGGTGCCAATTTCCTCCCGTTAAAAACATTAGTGAACTAGATTCATTTTTACAAAGATCTGGTAATTTTATAGTCGTCATTGATAATAACTAAATTCTTTAACATTTTGGATTGTGGACTAGGTTTAAATTCTACCAATGGGATCTTAACCTGAATCACTGAATTGTTCATCCTGAATTTTTGGATCACTGAACAGTAATTTTGCTGTTGCACTGCCATTTTATTCTTCATCCTCCAATTCATGATTAAATTTTTACACACCACTTTGTTCCGGAGCTCTTCATTCCACTTTTTCATCTGATCTATGTGAAATCTAAATTATATCTTAATATCTGCACCTTACCTTGTAATCGTACACCCACAACCATTTAGATTTCTAATCCTGATTATGCTTTGGATTCAAATAACATATTTATTCCCTAAAGAGAGACATATCACAGATTCTCTTCCCATAGCTAATTAGTTAACTATTAAGTTCCTTCCTTTGATATTATAAATGAATATTATGCAGACTATTCCAGATGTGATCATACTTGTGATTTGTATGCAATTGCTTTGTTTTCCTGCTCTAACTCTCAATTTGCACAGCTTTCATTACCATGACTATACAGACACGCCCAAATTTACACATTAGGCGACTTAGGTAAACTCGCGCTTAAACAATTCTGTACTCCGTCCCTACTGCAATCAAGGCGGATTGTTTTTCCACAACACTACGATCACTCAAGTTTACAGCGAAAATAAACAGGCAACGGTGGCGGTGCTTACCGAGAAGACCGTGCACCACAGAAAGTGCCCCAATGGCAAGTCACAACTAAAGTTCACAAATAACTTGACAAGCTTCTGACTTCAGTAAAATCTGATTGATGTAAGGGTTCACGGAACGTAACCAGTGGGCGGCACGGTGGCACAGCGGTAGAGTTGCTGCCCTTACTGATGCCAAGATAAACTAATCCCATCTGCCTGCATAAGGCATTCAACGAGGTTCCGCTTGGTGGGCTGCTCTGGAAGGTTAGACCACATGGGATCCAAGGAGAGATAGCTGAATGGAAAGCAAATTGGCTCCATGGAAGGAAGCAGAGGGTAATGGTGGAAGGTTGCTTCTCAGACTGGACGTCTGTGACTAGTGGTGTGCCTCAGTTCAGTGCTGGAACTGTTACTGTTTGTCATCTGCATCAATGATTTGGATGAGAACATACAGGGAAAGAATAGCAAGTTTGCTGATGATACAAAAATTTGTGGATTTGCATGTTGTGAACGATTGCGGCAGGATCAGGATCAATTGGCCAGGCGGGCGGAGGAATGGTTGATGCAATTTAATACAGAGAAGTGTGAGGTGTTGCATTTTGGGATGTCGAACAAGGGCAGCACCTACACAGTGAATGGTAGGCCTCTGGGTAGTGTTGTAGAGCAGAGGGATCTAGGAGTGCAGGTGCATGGTTCCTTGAAGGTCGAGTCGCAGATAGATAAGGCAGTCAAAAAGGCTTTTAGCACTTTGGCCTTCATCAGTCAGAGTATTGAGTATAGAAGGTGGGAGGCCATGTTACAGATGTATAAGACGTTGGTGAGACTGCATTTAGAATATTGTGTTCAGTTCTGGGCACCGTGTTATAGGAAATATATTGTCAAGCTTGAAAGGGTTCAATAAAGATTTACGAGGATGTTGCCAGGACTAGAGGGTGTGAGCTATAGGGAGAGGTTGAGTAGGCTGAATCTCTATTCCATGGAGCGCAGGAGGACGAGGGAGATCTTATAGAGGTATACAAAATCATGAGAGGAATAGCTTGGGTAGATGCACAGAGTATTTTGCCCAGAGTAGGGAAATCGAGGACCAGAGGACATGGGTTCAAGATGAAGGGGAAAAGATTTTTTAGGAATCTGAGGGGCAACTTTTTCACACATAGGACGTTGGGTGTATGGAACAAGCTGCCAGTTGAGGTGGTTGATTATCCCATCGTTTAAGAAACAGTTAGACAGGTACATGGATAGGACAGGTTTAGAGGTATATGGACTAAGCGCCGGCAAGTGGGACCAGTGTAGCTGGAACATTGTTGACCAGTGTGGGCGAGTTGGGCCGAAGGGCCTGTTTCCACACTGTATCACTCTGACTCTATGCATATGCATATCCATGTGCTCATCTAAAAGCCTATTAATTATCTCTTTGATTTAATCTTGCCTGTTCTCTATTGATTTAAAGCCTTACATATTTAGTGTAATTTATTATAAATTTTGAAGTTTTTGTTCTCTTCCTCTAAGGTATTGTTATCCATAGGGTTTTCGAAACATGTGAGCATCAATAATCTTGCTTTCACTTTGCAGCCATGGATTTGAAAAATGTGTTTCCATTGTTGTAATAAATCGACCTGGGAGATAAGATGGATTGATTGATCCAAAGCGGTCATATTTGCGAGGAAGGCAACTGAAATGAATTTGTTAGAAACACATCATAAATGCCAATTGAACACACTGATTTAGAGTAGGTAATATTTGCTTAAGGGGTGTCTGCACAATAACTACATTTTGATGGGTTTTAATGGCATGCAATGCATTTATGGTAAATTATCTCCCCTGTACTAATTTTGTGCTATCCTGAACATTAAAATTGATACTAATCAAAGTTCCAAAATGAGCATAAACTTTACTCCATAATTATTAAAAATGAATATTATACTCTACTTATCCAGTAGTGAGTGGTCCTAATAATGAATCGCATGGTTCCTTTCCATGTTTAAAAGCTGATTTCTGATTTTACTTGGGTTTGCCAATTTTTCTTCTAGCAGCTGGTTCCCTCTCCTTTAATGCCTTCCAGTCTTGTACATGAAACACCTGAGTTTGAAAGCATGAACATTTACTTTTGTTTCTCGAGCAAAAAAACCTCGTATTTTTGTGAGAATGACTGTATTTTCGTGTTTAATTAATATGATTTCAATTTTACTGCATTTATAGAGTGTGCTATACTTGGATTCTCAGATTTTAAAATGCCGCTCGCTATCATAAGGAAGAAACTGTGGCAAAATCTAATTTTGGAGCAGTTGTGGACTTGGACTGTGGTTGAAACAAATTGTTTACTTTTGAATGACTGATAACTGTTTTCGATCATGTGTGAGCCATTGACTAACATGCTTTAAGAAAAATCTAAGAATTAAAGCTTTTTTGCGTAGATGTACATCGGTGATCGTAATATTAAAGAAGATTTGGTGATTTTGATCATCTTTATTTCAAAGTCATTACAGAACTTTTGAATTAATTACTGGTGCAGAAATGTTGAACAGCATGTGGGCATTATAATCCATTTCCACACATGCAAAGCAAGCTTTCTTTTAATTTGCAATTACAAAGTAAGACAAAGTTCTATTTTGCATGATGTTAGATTCATAAGGTGTTACGCCTGAAGCTATGACAGCAGTTTTTGAAGGGATACGGATAGTAACTGACAATAACCTATAAGTAGATAGAATCTAGAAATACTCCTAATCTGTTTCTAGTTTTGACAACCATCTGGGTGCACCCATGTGACATGCTGTTCCTCCTGTTTGTATTTGGCTACAACTGGCAGCAGTGGAGGTCACGGAAGGACAGATTGTTGTAGAAATGGGAAGCGGAATTATAATGTCCAGCAAATGGGAGATCCAGCTGGCCACAGTGGACAGAACACAGTTGCTCAGCAAAGCAGTCGCCTACTCTGCATTTGGTCTTGCCAGTGTAAAGGAGATCACATCAAGAGCACCAAATGCAATGGCTTCTTTGAAGAACACCTCTGTTTAATCTGCAAGGTTAACCTTGACCTTTTGCTTACTCATTGCTTTAATTCTACACTTCATTACATCTCTGAGCTTTACCTTCTGAAACATAAGGGCTTGAAATTAGCGGTTGCCCGGGTGTCATTTTGCCCAGCTTGGCCGCTGCTTGCAAATCTGCTAGCGGCGCTTTCAAAACAAACCCCTCCCGCACACCGTGGCCGGGAGGAGGGAGAGGCCTCTTTCCACCATCTGAAGCAGCTGCACCAAAGATCCTATAGCTATAGGATCTTTGAGCTGCACCGCTCGGCCCCGCACCTTGCTGTTGGCTGGCGGAGGAGGGGAGGCGGTGGCGAGGAGATCCCAACCGCCTCCCCCTTTGGCGGCGGCACTTGGCGATGGACAGGGACGAGGCAGCGGGGCGAGGTTGTCCGAGGAGCGCTGACCTTCCTTCCTCCCCACCTCCTCCCTCTCTCCCTCTCTCCCTCTCTCCCTCTCTCCCTCTCTCCCTCTCTCCCTCTCTCCCTCTCTCCCTCTCTCCCTCTCTTTAAAACTGCAGTGTTCGATTGTCACTGCTACCGTTGACATGTTATTACAGAATTCATTTTAACGGCAAATCAATGCTCTTAATTTGTAGTATCAGTACTGTAGTTATTTAATGAGATTCACAACTATACGTTGGATTTATCCAGGTTTTACTTCTACAGTCGATCATATACATTGCAAATTTGGTCAGGAGATATTTCAGTTGAAATTTTAACGTTAATTCTGAAGTGGGAATGATGGAAACAGCGTTTATCAATAATTTTTTTTAAATCTGGTGTGTACAAACTGGGTATCTTCATTGATGTTCACAACACGTACATTTAATTTGAATGTCTGGTAATGTGGTGTTTTGACACCTTTAAACATATTACCAAAAGAACATTTTCTGCAGTTATGTCCTTTGGCCATCTCTTGTCAGTTAGCGTAATGTTTAACCTGTCAGATGGGTATAGTCGGTTTTAGCAGCTATTATCATAAAATGCCTATACAAATTTCCTTGCAACCTGCATATTTTGTTGTGGTTAAATTATGTGGGAAGCGAGAGTGTTTCTGTACCAATAGCAATAAGGACCCATGCCATGGCCATGTCATGGTAATTTTCGGTCCTTCACAGAAAATATGCTTGCGTCAATCTGTAGTGTGCATGGTTAAGCATATATGTTACCATGGTCCAGGATTTATTGACACAGGTTGATCATATGCTGAATAATCCAACCACATTTTAATTTGGAAGTGGAAAGAACAAATAGAAATTGCATTAATTGCAATGTGTAAAAAGCGTTGAGATACTGTATTATATTTTTGCTGCATGTCATTGTGGTATATATCATGTCTTGATTGGTGAATATGTTTAGTTTGTGAGTTTATTTGAAGCAGAAATAATATGTGAATGCTTCATTGAGCATAATTCCGACAGGTAACTACGCACTTCGTCTGAGCGCATTATCGCACGCGTCATGCAAACCGTCTTAAATGACCACCTAAACTGTCATTTGGCAACCTAAAAAGCTGCCAAGGTTGCCCAGCTGGCAACAGGGAAAAAAAAGTTAAGGGAGAGCCCTGAATTTATAATGAGGCTTAACATTAGCTTGATGAGCAGCTTCTCATCCCTGACTTTGCATTGAATTCAAAAGTTTAGTTAAACAGCTATTTCAGCCTTTTTCTTTTTTCCATCTTTTGGTGTTTTTTTCCTTTATGGTAATTATTAATTTTGCTATTAATCTCATCGCCCCAGGCACACCTCTTTTTAATTCACTCTTTTACCATCACCTATCAGCATGCAGCACTGCACATATTATTCACTTGCTCCTTTTGTTCTTTCACTTTTGTTCTTTCCACCCCTGCCCCATACTTTTTGAATACTGCAATGATCAGGGTTTATCTCCTTCATTCTCCATTGGTGCTGTACTTAACCTCACTATTTTTGTCATGTTCTATTGGTTTATTTTTATTTATTTATTTATTTATTTTTAAATTTTTTTTATTATAGAAACAAAGTAATTACAAAATACACTCTTATACAACGATAAAAACTATATAATATTAATGATAAATTGATACTGTTTATATTATTTATAATATTATCAATTATACATATCAAGGTTAATTATTTTGTATAATTGGGAGTGTGTATAGTATCTTCCTAGTATTAGCACTATACTCATACTACTCATAATATCCATATTTCCTCTGATTTCAAAATACGTCCCCCATGTTATAATTGTATAATACACAATATTAACCGAACTTCTATAATATTCATTATATTTTCATAATAATAAGAGTGTTTGGATTATTATTGACTTTATATTTCTAAATTATTATATAGTTGAAACTACACAATTTTATGTAATTAAATTGGTTTATTATTGTCACATATACTGTGATGTAGTGGAAAAAATTAATTTGCCTACTATCCAATCAAATCCTGCTATACATGAGGTCAATCAAGTTGCGATGTGGTGGATTAGGTTGGTTTACACCATTGGCTTATGAAAGGATTGTTCATTATTCTGATAACAATGGGGAAGAAGCTGTTCCTGAATTCGGTGGTATGTGCTTTCAAGGTTTTGCATTTTTTGCTCTCGGGACGTGGGAGAAGAGGGAATGAAATGGATGTAAATAGCCCTCGATTACATTGGCTTCCCCCCCCCCGAGGCAAAGTAACGGACCGATGGTGTCAATGGTGTGGGAACTGGTTTCTGTGATGGTCTGGGGTATATCCACATGTTTCTGCAATTTCTTGTTGTCTTGGGCAGAGCTGTTGCCAAACGAAGCTGTGATGCATCCTGGTAGGATGTTTTCTATGGTGCATCTGCAGAAGCTTGTAAGAGTCATTGGAAGGTACACAAAAGGCTGGAGAAACTCCAGCGGGTGCAGCAGCATCTAAGGAGCGAAGGAGATAGGCGACGTTTCGGGTCGAGACCCTTCTTCAGACTGGTCAGGGATCAGGGAAACGAGAGATATAGACGGTGATGTGGAGAGATAAAGAACAATGAATGAAAGATATGCAAAAAAGTATTGATGATAAAGGGAACAAGCCATTGTAAGCTGTTTGTAGTGTGAAAATGAGAAGCTATTGCGACTAGGGTGGGGGGGGGGAGAGAGAGGGAATGTCAGGGCCCGAGGGCTGAGGGAGAGGTGGGAAGGGGAGGAGACAGCAAGGGTTAACAGAATTGAGAAAATTCAATGTTCAAGCCCAGAGGAAGCAGACTCCCCAAGCGGAATATGAGGTGCTGTTCCTCCAACTTGCGGTGTTGCTCACTCTGGCCGTGGAGGAGGCCCAGGACCGAGAGGTCGGATACGGGATGGGAGGGGGAGTTGAAGTGCTGAGCCACCGGGGGGTCGGGATGGTTAATGCGGACCGAGCGGAGGTGTTCGGCGAAACGATCGCCAAGCCTCAGCTTGGTCTCACCGATATAGATCATCAGGCATCTGGAGCAGCGGATGCAGTAGATGAGGTTGGAGGAGGTGCAGGTGAACCTCTGTCGGACCTGGAAGGACTGCTTGGGTCCCTGAAAGGAGTGGAGGGGGGAGGTGAAGGGACAAGTGTAGCATTTCTTGCGGTTGCAAGGGAAAGTGCCCGGGGAAGGGGTAGAGCGGGAGGGAAGGGAACAATTGACAAGGGAGTTGCGGAGGGAGCGGTCTTTGCGGAAGGCAGACGGGGGGAGATGGGAAGATGTGACGAGTGGAGGGGTCACGTTGGAGGTGGCGAAACTGGCGGACCACCTCTCCCTCGGGCCCTGGCATTCCCTCTCTCTCTATCTCTCTCTCCCCCACCCTAGTCGCACTAGCTTCTCATTTTCACACTACAAACAGCTTACAATGGCTTGTTCCCTTTATCATCGATACTTTTTTACATATCTTTCATTCATTGTTCTTTATATCTCCACATCACCGCCTATATCTCTCGTTTTCCTGATCCCTGATCAGTCTGAAGAAGGGTCTCGACCCGAAACGTCGCCTATCTCCTTCGCTCCTTAGATGCTGCTGCACCTGCTGAGTTTCTCCAGCCTTTTGTGTACCCTCGATTCTCCAGCATCTGCAGTTCCTTCTTTAACACAAGAGTCATTGGAAACTTCCTTAGATTTAAGAGTAAATAAAGAAATTGCTTTGCTTTCTTGACTATAGCTTCAATGTGGTTGGTCCAGGATAAACAAATTAGTGATATTTAGGATGAGGAACTTGAATCTCGGAACCATCTTCACTTTGGCATTGTTGAAGCTGACTGGGGTATGTACAGTGCCCTCCATAATGTTTGGACAAAGACCCATCATTTATTTATTTACTTCACAGTTTGAGATTTGTAATAGAAAAAATCACAAGTGCACATTGTCAGATTTAATAAAGGCCGTTTTTATACATTTTGTTTTCACCATATAGAAACTACAGCAGTGTTTATACATAGTCCCCCTCATTTCAGGGCACCATAATGTTTGGGACACAGCAATATCATGTAAATTACAGTAGTCATGTTTAGTATTTTGTTGCATACCCTTTGCATGCAATGACTGCTTGAAGTCTGCGATTCATGGACATCACCAGTTGCTGGGTGTCTTCTCTGGTCATGCTCTGTCAGGCCTGTATTGCAGCCATCTTATGCTTGTTTTAGGGGCAAGTCCCCTTCAGTTTTCTCTTCAGCATATAAAAGGCATGCTCAATTGGGTGATTGACTTGGCCACTCAAGAATTGACCATTTTTCAGCTTTGTTGCTTTAGCAAGATGTTTGGGATCATTGTCTTGTTGTAGAATGAAACGCCGGACAATGAGTTTTGAGGGTGAAGAAGGGTTTCGGCCCAAAACGTTACCTATCTCCTTCGCTCCAGAGATGCTGCTGCACCCTCTGAGTTTCTCCAGCATTTTGTGTGCCCAATGAGTTTTGAGGCGTTTGTTTGAACTTTAGCAGATAGTATGTGTGTCTACAATTCAGAATTCATTACACCACTACCATCAGCAGTTGTATCATCAATCATCAAGATAAGTGAGTCCATACCTTCAGCAGTCATACATGCCCAAGCCATAACACCCCCACCACTGTGTTTCACAAATGAGGTGGTATACTTTGTATCTTGGGCAGTTCCTTCTCTCCTCCATACTTTGCTCTTGCCTTCACTTGGATATAAGTTAATCTTTGCCTCACCTGTCCACAAGACCTTTTTCCAGAACTGTGATTGCTCTTTTAAATACCTCTTGGTAAACTGTAACCTGGCCATCCTATTTTTGTGGCTAGCCAGTGGTTTGCATCTTGCAGTGTGTAAAGAAGGCTCACAGACACCTTAAAGTCTTCAGTACTTTTATTAAGCACACGTCATACATAGCCCTGGCTGTACGTGGTCTGTCACGAACACCAGAGAGCGAGCTAGGGGCGTGTGGGTTACAATTATACTAACTGGTGGGGGAGTGGTTAGCATGGACATCGTTACTATCAATTAAAGGTGTACACACATATCATCTACATCCTTCCTCTACCAAAACAAACAGTGAGTGACAGGGCGACCACGTCTCATGCGCCAGGGTGAGTGCAAACAGTAAAGCACAGGGATACAGGATCACACGTAATCGCCGTAACGGACCGGCGGCCTGACCAGGCGACCAGACCGGGTCCGCACCTCGCCATCACCTCCTTCCCCGACGGGAACAAGCGGGGACGCCGGGTCATGGTGGGGGCTGCGGACAGGAGAACTCCTTGGCGACGAAGGCAGCGGGGAGGGAGGCGAAGAGAAGGGCGCGGAAGCCGGAGAAAGCGGGACCGCAGCCGGGAGGCGCTCCGGAGGAGGACGAGGGGAGGCCGGCCCCAGAGGAATGGGCAAAGCACAGGGCCGCGACAGGGGCAGCGGGGGGGCATACGGAGCCGCCGGGGGTGGGAGAGGCTCGTTCACGAGCCGGAGATGCTGGCGGGACCGGCGGTACACCCTTCCGTCGCGGTTGACAAGGTATGAACGAGGGGAACCGGCAGAGCCGACGACCACGGCCAGCCTGGAACGGCCAGAAGAGGACCACATACGGACGACCTGGCCGGGGAGAAGAGGGCAGAGGACACGGCAGGACCTGTCGTGGGAACGCTTCTGGATACTGTGTCTTTCGGTAATGCGTTCCCGGACCAAGGCAGGTTTAAAGACGGCAGGGGACAGGGACTGCTGAGACACCGGGACCGTGGGCCTCGTGACTCGGGACATGAGTTGCTGAGCCGGGGAGCCCAGGGCATGGTCGCGGGAGATGTTGCGGAGGTTCAGCAGGGCCAGGTAGATGTCGGTGCGGGATAGGCGGCAACGTTCCAACAGTCCTTTAGCACTGCGGACCGCGCGCTCGGCCAGTCCATTGCTCTGTGGGTATTCCGGGCTGCTGGTGTAATGACGAAAGTTCCAACGCTCAGCAAAATCGCGGAACTCGGCACTGGTGAACTGGCTGCCGTTGTCCGACTGCAGGCTGACGGGGGACCCGAAGGTGGCAAAGTGGCGGCGCAACTTGTCGATGACTGCGGAGGAAGAGAGGGAGTGGAGCTGGTCAACTTCAAACCAGCTGGAGTAAGAGTCGACAAGCACCAGGAAGTGCTTTCCGTGCCACTCGAAGATGTCGGTTGCTAGCGCAGACCATGGCAGGTCAGCAGCTGGCTGCTGCAGGAGCGGCTGCCGCTGTTGTTGTGGAGCGAGGCTGTTACAGGTAGGGCACGCGGAGACCCTATCCCGGAAGTAGCGAGGCATGTCGGGCCAGAAGAACTGGCTCTGAGCGACAGAGAGGGTCGCCTCGGCCCCGGGATGGCCACGATGAGCGGTCTCGAAGTATTGTTCCCGTAGTGCTTCGGGCACCACCACCTTGTGCCCCTTCACAATCACACCACCACGCAGCACCAACTCGTCACGAACCAAGAAGTAAGGCACCGCTGCGGCCGGCAGGGAAGAACGGCGGTCTGGCCAACCCTGCCTGATGATAGCGGCCAGCTGCTGTAGCGAAGCGTCTGCTGCCATGTGCTCGGCTCCGCGACGGGGGAAGATCAACATGCTGGAGATGGGAACTTGAGTCATCACGTGACAGGTAGCGAGACGGTTTCTGCTGTGGCTGTGCAGGGTTCCCACGGGAACGGCATGCTGCCGAAAAGTGCCCGGGCTTGTTGCAAAATTTACAGGTTGTCCCCAACGCCGGGCACACATTAAAACGGTGTGAGACAAAGTTACAATTTGGACATCGTTGAGGCGGTCTGGAGCCCTGCAGTGGTCTTGCCCTCTGTCGCTGGGGAGCATTGTACTGGGGACCAGCGAGACTGGCTGTGTGGACCACAGGGTCAGGTACAGCGGAGGAGACAGCCTCAGCTAAACGAGAGGCATGCAGCGCCTCATGGAATGTCAGATCAGGCTTACGCAGCAGCTCAGAGCGCAGCTTATCATCCCGCAGACCAAAGACTAAAATGTCACGGGTCAAAGTATCGGGGGTCAGGTCATGCAGGTTACATCGGCGAGCCAGCTGGCGCAGCGCGGCCACAAAATTGTCAATAGACTCCCCAGGGTTCTGGCGTCTGGAGAACAGTTTGAAACGCTCTAAGATGTGGTTAGTGGGAAGGTCACACATCGCCGTAAATTTAGCAATCAGGCAATCGGGGTCCTGGACACTCTCACCATGTCCATAGACGAACGACTCCGAACGCTCGAGCGCCTCCGGACCAGCCAGGTTGAGCAGCAGGGAAGCCTTGACAGCGGGGGCCACAGCAGGGTGGGCGATTGTAACATAGTGCTCAAAGTCCCGTCGGAACACACTCCAGCGATGAGTGATGTCTGCATCAAAGACTAGGATGTCAGGTTTACGACAGGCAGAAGCCATCACGGAACAGGGAGGGGGTACTGGGACTAAGAAAATAAAACGCGATAGATCAGAGACGCAGGAAGAAGCACTTCTGACGCCATGTAAAGAAGGCTCACAGACACCTTAAAGTCTTCAGTACTTTTATTAAGCACACGTCATACATAGCCCTGGCTGTACGTGGTCTGTCACGAACACCAGAGAGCGAGCTAGGGGCGTGTGGGTTGCAATTATACTAAATGGTGGGGGGAGTGGTTAGCATGGACATCGTTACTATCAATTAAAGGTGTACACACATATCATCTACACAGTGTAGCCTCTGTATTTCTGTTCATGAAGTCTTCAGCTGACAGCGGTCATTGACAAATCCACACCTGATTCCTGAAAAGTGTTTCTGATCTGTCGGACAGGTGTTTGGAGATTTTTCTTTATTATAGTGAGAATTCTTCTCTCATCAGCTGTGGAGGTCTTCCTTGGCCTGCTGCCCCTTTGCGATTCGTAAGCTCACCAGTGCTCAATTTCTTCTTAATGATGTTCCAAACAGTTGATTTTGGTAAGCCTAATGTTGAGCTGATGTCTCTAACAGTTTTATTCTTGTTTCTCAGTCTCATAATGGCTTCTTTGACTTTAATTGGCACAATTTTGGCCCTCATGTTGATAAACAGCAATAAAGGTTTCCAAAGGTGATGGAAAGACTGAAGGAAAGACTAGGTGCTGAGAGCTCTTTTATACCTGCATTAAGGCGGCATTTAAACACATCTGGGCAATTACAAACACCTGTGAAGCCATGTGTCCCAAACATTATGGTGCGCTGAAATGGGTGGACACAGCTGTAATTTCTACATGGTGAAACCAAAATGTATAAAAATGGCCTTTAATAAAATCTGACAATGTGCACTTTAGCCACGTGATTTTTTAAAATTGATTATATATTTCAAATTGTGGAGTTCAGAGGCAAATAAATAAATGATGGGTCTTTGTCCAAACATTATGGAGGGCACTGTATATAACCTCATTTTCTGAAATCAATAACTCGCTCCTTTATCTAGCTGATATTAAAGGAGAGGCTGTTGCCTTGACACCTGCTTACTGAGCTCTCTATCATGTCATTGTTCGAGATCTGGCCCACCACGGTGGTATAATCTGCAAAATGTAAATGGAGTGATTTGTACATACAAGTCCTGTATTCACCAGCTGCCCATATATCACGACATGAAGAATAAGAATGAGATGTAATGAGGCATCTTTCATTGAATGGTAGGGCAGGTTGCTCAACTATAATATACTATGGTTCTACATGGATTCCTACTTTGTGTACTTGAGTCAAAATAAGTGTTCTGAATAATATTTGTTAAAGTATCTCTGAAGTTAGATCATTGTAGTTGAGTTTAGTCCTTACTCTTTTCATGCCTAAGTTCTTGGCATGTGAATTTTCTACTTTGTGATGGCTAAAATATAATTGTGCAACCTTTGATCCTGTAGACACAAGTATCTGCACATGCTGGTCCTGAGTTTTTTTTACTTATTTGCCTTTCCTCGCCCAGACATTTTTTAGCTGGCAGAGAACTGAAATGGAACAGACTTCATTATTAAACCTGAGATCTTCAGGCTACTGCTGGAAGTATATATTTCCTCTGTTGGACTATTGAATGGCATTATTTCAGCATCGGCATTATTTCAGTATTCAGCTAATGCTGCATTGATGGCTGACTTGCAGTAGCGTATGAGAATATGTGAATCCTGAAACATCAAAGAATTAAATTAGTTTTTTTAAATTAGAATAATGAAACTTATTTTTCTTTTCCTTATAGAGCTGATTTGTTTGTATGATGGATTCATTGATTGCTCGCCAGTAATGAATTAATATGTGTATACACGTGGAATTTATGGTAAGTTCAATTTTACTTATTTTAAAGATCTACTCATCTCCGAGATCGCATTGAGACTATATTTGTCATGCTGAATTGCAAATCACAATCTCTTTCTTGTCTTCAAGGATATGACAGGATGAAACGCAACAGACATCTGAGCAGTAGTGACAGTTCAGACAATGAGAGTAAGTAAGATCAGCATGTGTTTTAGCAGTCCAATGCTTGTGATGCTGTAAATGTATATCTTTCATCTGCTTAAGATCTCTTTGCATCTCAAATCTGTATTTATTATGTCAGATAACTATGTTGTGAGTTGGCATGTCCTTTGGGTTCACCCACAATGTAAAAAATGCCCATTAAAAAATCTGCCTAAATCTGACACTAATTGGCATCATTGAAGGTGAGTGAAGCAGTAATGCAGTTTTGTGAATGTTGAAATGTTATATTGGGGGATTCTGTCTTTGTGAAATTCCAGAATGTTGCTATGGGTTTTCTCATGTTTCCAAAAGGCCTGTGGGGTTTCATTTATTTGAAGCCAATTTTAACTGGGAAAAAAAATGCTCAAAGAAGTGATTTGTCATGTTGAAATAGTCTACAGTCAATTTTATTCATCTCATAAACCCGAAGGTGCAGTGAAATGAATTTGCCAGCAGCGGTACAATTAAGAAAGAACACACAATACACAATAAGATTCAACACAGACATCCACCACAGCATTCTTCACTGTGGTGGAAGGCACAAAGTTCAGTCAGTCCTCCTTGTTCAAAAATTAAAATCCTGCAGTCTCCTGTGCTTAAAAAAAATTCTGGTGTTTGCGTTGACTGGGCTGTGCGCATCTCTGGATGATCATCCAGGGAATGCACTTGAGAAACAGCTGTCCCTGTCACCACTGTGTCCTGTCTCCCACAGATGATCTACTCCAGATTATTGAAATGCGGACTGCAACATGTATGAATGCCACTTAAAGCTGGAATTAACACTTCATCTCTCTGATCAGGAGTCTCAACCATTGCCCATCTTTAGTTGCCATGAGGGAATTCAGTCAATCACTTAGTTTGAACTTAAGTCGCATTTAGCCCCAAGCCAGGTATGAAAAGCAGGTTTCCTTCATTGAAGATGATCCCCAACGCAAGATTACACCACTCACCCATTTCCCCAACGCAAAATTACACCACTCAAGCATAGCCCCCAACTGTGCAGGCGCAGCTCATTTCTCCTCATCCCCCAGCACTCCCTCTTCACCCTCTTCAGTCCCTAGGGAGGGAGGGGGGGGAGACAGAGAGGGGGAGGGGGGTATAGAGGGAGAGGGAGGGGATAGAGAGTGATGGGGAGTAAGGTAGCGAGGGAGGGAAGGGGGCGAGGGAGTGTGATAGAGTAGGGGGGTAGAGAGGGTGGGAGTGAGGGTAGATAAGGAGGGGGCATCTCCTGCCTCCACACACCCCCCATCTCCCTCTACCACCCCATTTCCCACATCCTCCTTCCCTGTCCCAAGACCTACCCTGGTCAAAGAGCAGAGCCAGGGCCTGGAACTCGGGTAGAATCCAGCCCTCAGCTCGGCTGCCGCCTGGGCTCCAGTCCAGGACCTAACTTCATCTCTGGGCTCGTCCCTGACCCCGGACCCAGACTCATCCTTGGTTTCAGCGGCGTCTTTCTCAGCCCTGGTCATGGCCCCATCCGAAGCCAGGGGCTCAGCCCTCACTGCAGCTCCAGCACCACCCTACCCACTGGAGTAGCCACGTTCATTGCAAGCTGGAGTGCCCCTCCCTCCCGGAGTGTCCCGTCCTGCCTTGCGAGTGGATTGTGACGTCACTCTTTTTTTTCTCCCAAAAATGGTTGGGTTTTCGGGCTGTTTTTAAAACTTTAAACGATTAAAAACTTAAGAAATATAGGTGGGAATGCGACGGGAAGATGATTAATGTGAGTAGAATGTGTGAAAATGGGAAGGCTGTGGCCTAGCATAGAAAATAGGTGCAGGAGGAGGCCATTCGGCCCTTCAAGCCAGCACCGCCATTCATTGTGATCATGGCTGATCGTCCCCAATCAATAACCCGTGCTTGCCTTCTCCCTTGATTATCCCTTAATTCCACTAGCCCCTAGAGCTCTATCTAACTCTCTCTTAAAACCATGCAGTGACTTGGCCTCCACTGCCCTCTGTGACAGGGAATTCCACAAATTCACAGCTCTCTGGGTGAAAACATTTTTTCTCACCTCAGTCTTTAATGGCTTCGTCTTTATTCTAAGGCTGTGGCCTCTGGTTCTGGACTCACCCAACATTGGGGATGTTTTTCCTGCATCTAGCTTTTATAATTGTATATGTTTCTATAAGATCCCCCTCATCCTTCTAAAATCCAGTGAATACAAGCCTACTCTTTTCAATCTTTCCTCATATGACAGTCCCGCTATCCAAGGGATCAATCTCGTGAACCTTCGCTGCACTGCATTTGGAAGAAAATAGGAAAACCAACCAGATTGACTGACGCACGCACACGCGCGCACACACAGCATTTTAGTATTAGATATATAGATAGATAGATAGATAGATGTGTGGAATAAAGAACTGAATCCCTATTAAATTTGTTAAATGCCCCCTGTCAGTGTTGTTCGCTTCTTAATTATATTAAATTATTGTATAGAAAGATTTTGGGTTGAATAATTATACTGTATGTTATTTGATTATTGTTATTTCATACTATATTTTGTTATTTGATGCTATATTTTCAAACTTCCTATATAAAATAGCTGATCTTGTTCACAGTTTTAAGACAGACCACCATTATTTTGTTATTATCACATAATTCACTTAAGATCGCAGTTGGGTGGACCGTTGTTCAATGGGCCTGACTGGCCACAAATTCTCATTATTGCTTTTGTAATTACCTGCGTAGGTCCTTCAACATCGTGGTCATCCCATTCCAAATATCGAGGTGACAGGCATGCCTCAGCAAGTGGAAAGAAGAAGTCTGCTGAGGCTAGTATTACTTCAGTTTAACAAGTTTACTTTGTTAAAACAAAATCTCATTGAACTATCTTAGTTGTGAAAACTAAAAATTACTTGAGCTTCATTCCATGAAGAATAGATCCTGAGCACTTTTCCTAATTCTGTGCATATGTTTACTTAATCCCAGACTATGAAGCCTTGGCGAGTCTTTACTCAAGTGAAAATTGATTTGCATGAAAACTACAATTGTTTTGGAGAGATTAGCTTTCACACACTAATTCTAGTAAATTTATAACACATTGTCATTCCATTGCTGGAAGTTTTGTGCGTGTGGAAAGTTTTTTTTAACATTACAGTTAAGGGCTTAAGTCTGAAAATGAAAATTATTTCTGCCTACAAATGAATGAATGACAGGAGCAGATCCCTTTGCCCCTCAAGCCTGCTTTGCCATTTAATAAGATCATAGCTAATCTGATTGTAACCCTAACTTTTGCATTCCTGGGCGGCACGGTAGCGCAGCGGTCGAGTTGCTGCCTTACAGCACCTGCAGCGCCGGAGACCTGGGTTCGATCCCGACTACGGGTGCTGTCTGTACAGAGTTTGTATGTTCTCCCCATGACCGCGTGCTTTTCTCCGCGATCTTCGGTTACCTCCCACACTACAAAAACGTGCACGTTTGTAGGTTAATTGGCTTGGTATAATTGTAAATTGTCTCAAGTGTGTGTAGGATAGTGTTAATGTGTGGGGATCGCTAGTCGGTGTGGACTTGGCGGGTTGAAGGACCTGTTTCTGTGCTGTATCTCTAAACTAAACTGTCCATAATCAGTAGCGTTTCATTCCTTTGATCAAGCTTCTGTCTATCTCTGACGCAAGGATATTCAAAAACACTTCCACCACCCCTTGAGAAACAAAATTCCAACCACCCGCAACCTTCAGAAAGAGAAAAATGTTTACCTCATCTCTGTCGCCAATAGGCCACCGCTTATTTTTAAATAGTGACTCCCTGTTCTAGGTTCTCCCATAAGAGAAAACATTTTCCATTTCCATCCTGTCAAGATCCATCAGGATCTTCCATGGCTTAATCAAGTCACTGTTCACTCTTTCTTATTTATTCCAAGTAATGCACCAAGTTATTAACTTTATCTATCATCTGTGTCTTTTCCTTTTGTTATTCAAAGAGAGAGTTGGATTTAGCTCTTAGGGCTAAGGGAATCAACGTATAAGGGGAAAAAGGCCAGAATGGGGTACTGATTTTGGATGATTAGCCATGATCATATTGAATGGCGATGCTGGCTCGAAGGGCCGATTGGCCTACTCCTGCACCTATTTTCTGTGTTTTTATTCTCACCAGATAATTAAAAACATAAAGATGAGAATGAGATTACGTTATCAGATTTATCAATATGAATTTGTTATTGGCATTGTCAACATTAGTAAGGTGGAAAACCTGTATTCAAGCATCAAATAAGGAAAAAGCAAAAGGTTTTAATTTATGCCCTTTACATTTTGAAATAAACTGAAATAATGTGCATGCATGTATTTTTCTTGCCTTTTACCATTTCCTGGCTGAGTTGGTTGGTATCTCCTCCAATGTTATCTTTACCCTGCATTATATTTAACCACTAGATTATGTACTCCAGCTATTTTGGACAATATTTTGCTGTTGCTTCACTGAGGAACTACAGGTATGAACTAGATTCTTGCCGTGGTCTAATCCAGTGCATGACCACCCAAACGTGTTATGGTTGCCTCCTTCAATGTTCGTTTAATTATTTAAGTTTGGTTTTATAGGTATTCAGGAAGGATCTCATAAGTGCTATGAAGATTCCAGATTCTCATCATGTGAACCAGGATGAATGTTATCTCTTGGCTGATCAATGGAAACAGGAGTGGGAAAAAGGGGTACAAGTTCCAGCAAGTCCTGAAACAATTCCAAATCCATCTGTCAGGTATCAGCTGTTGCACTAAATGAATGCATGTTTTGAGTCATACAATTATACAGCTTAGAAACAAGCCCTTCAGCTCGCCTCATCCACCCTGACCAAGTTACCTACCTCAGCTAGTCCCATTTGCCTAGACTTGTTGCATGTCCCTTTAAACCATTCTTTTAAACATTGTTATCATCCCCCCTCTACCACTTCTTTTGGCTACTTTGTTTACATATACATCACTCCTGTGGTCCACTTTGAATCTTTCCCCTCTCATAAATCTGTGCCCTCTAGTTTTAGACACCCATAAACATTATTAACATTCAACTTATCAAAGCCCAATAAGTTTTAATACATTTCTGTAAGCTCACCCTTCAGACTCTTAACTCTCCAAAGAAAAAAAACTACAGCCTATCCAATCTGTCCTCAAGCCCTCCAGTCCTGGTGACATCCTTGTGAATCGTTTCTGTACCCGTTCCAGCTTAATGACACCCTTCCCATAGCTAGGCAAGCAGAATTGTGCACAATCTTCCAAGCATGCTCACTCATTACATCCTAGCTCTTGTACTCAGTGCCCTGACTGACTGAAGGTAAGAGTACCAAATGCCGCCTTCACTACTCTAGTCACCACTTTCATGGAACCTTGTTCCTGTATCCCTTGGGTTCTCACTGTTCTACACTACTCTGCAGGGGCCTGCCATTTACTGTTCAACTCTTATCCTGGTTTAACTTGCAAAGTACAACAATTTACATTTGTCCGAGTTAGAGTTCTTATGCCATTCCTTGGCCACTTTTTCAGCACCAATGCATGTGGCACACCTCTGGTCACAGGCCACCAATCTGAAAAAACAACCCTCCACTACCACCCTCTGACACTCCTCACTATTGTCAAGATACAAGCATATATTTTAATCAATCGGGGTTTATTATTGTACATTGCATGTGGACCCCCAGCCCCTCCTTGTTTTTGGAGGGAAGCATTCCGAGAAAATTGTTCATATTGCAATTTTTATGTAACACCAAGGCGTATCTTCTCGTGTGTGAAGAAACAAGAGTTTATAAAAAGTTGTTTTTCGCATAAATTAATTGAATGTGAAATTTATTCTGTTTCTCCAAATTTGGAGAAGTGATTTATGAATTCTATAAAGGCAAATTTCCATTATCCAAATGGCATGATGTGGGGGATACCTGTATACTATTCATTTTTTGTTCAACGGTCAATTCTTCTCCATTACATTCATTATTCCTATAATTGTCTGTGTAAATATTCAGCAGATTTGAAGATGTATATGGGAGTATTTTGTAAAATGAAATATAAAAAATTGGGGAAGAGAACAACATTTTGTCATGTTACTCCACAAATCTACACCACCATTCAATGAGATTGTGAATGATTTGACGTTGGCCACTTCTTTGTCTGATTTACTTACATGTGAGGCTCCCATACAATACAGAAATAACTCTATCAATCTCAGCCTTGAACACATTCAGTGATTCAACTACCATTGGTATCTGGGGTAGAGAATTCCAAAGGTTCGTAAGCATTTGAGAAAATAAATTCCTACTTCTTTCCAACATAAACTAAATGACCTTTATTGTGAAACTCTGCTCAACTAGTCATGATACTTCTAAAACCTCCTCCCTACGTCTAATTTGCTGGGAGAGATTGATTTTATTGTTGAGGAGTACATCGAAATTTCTATTCTGTTCTCCCATTTTAGTCTCCCATTTTGTAATTCAACAAACCCTGAAAATAAACAAATTGCCTGCTGATATCTGGCACGGGACGATCTAATATGTGCATTTTTTAAAGACTTGACAAAAGATGTTTTGTGAAGTTTAAGTGTAGTAAGAAGACTTCCATTGATTTGATTCTTATCCTTTTGGCTTACCATTTTAGGGTTATAGTAGAAAAAGTGAAGGAGACTTTATTTACTAAACCACGGAAGTATATTCGATGTTCCACCACCGAATCCACAGATCCCGGATATATTAACATGTTGGAACTTGCAGACAGTGTATGCCGTTATGACTTGGATGATGTGGATATTTACTGGTTGCAAGTAGCAAATGAAGAACTGAGAGAAATGGGTATGTAAAACCAATTTTGTGCAGCATTACACTTCGTTACCATACGAGGAGCAGTGATAAACTTAATTGATCTAGAATATAATATGAATGTTTTGTGATAAATCCAAGCAAACTTTATCTAGTAATAGGAACTGTTATTTTGTCCTGCGACTGCAGGTTATCATATTGAAACTTTGTTAACAAAGGGCAAAGCTAATTTGAAATGTGTGCATTGCATTGGTAAGATCTATAGTCAGTCTGCTGAGGGAGCATCGTAACAGAGGACATAAGCTTGCTGATGGAGAACAAATAAATTATTTGTTTTTTAATTTTATTTTGTAGTTTATGTTCCATGTACTGTATAATATTGTTCATGTGTTTTTTTTTATAATAATAGGATTCAACAGAGCATGGCAGTACAATAAAAATATTATTAAGATTTAAAGGAAGATAAATACGATCCCGGCATGATATTTAGTTTGAGTAAAGAAAACAAGGAATTGGGCTTGAAGTGTATTCTTTCACAACAGAAATGTAATTTTACTGTAAAGAAACAGTTTAGTGATTGCTGGGGCAGTTGCAGCTTGGAACATTGTTTAAATGAGCATTTTTGAAAAATAAGACAAGTAGAATGTAAATGAAAGATTTTAAGGAATGTTTAATTCCACAGCTGTCTTTAAACAAGTCTTTTGATGCTGAATGATTTTATATCTTACGAGTAAATCAAATTTGAATAAACTGAACGATGAATTAGCAGTATTTTTTTCTGAACTTTTATTGATTCAGGTTGTAGCTTGATTCCTGAAAACACAATGGAGAGAACTATAGAAGCCCTGGAACGTCATTGCTACGAGAATATGAACCATGCCATAGAGACTGAGGAAGGATTGGGGATTGAGTATGATGAAGATGTTATCTGTGATGTATGCCGTTCTCCTGATAGTGAAGAAGGCAATGAGATGGTCTTCTGTGACAGATGTAATATCTGTGTTCATCAAGTAAGAATTTTATTTAATTAGGGTTATGCCAGCCCTAACTGTAATGCACAGAAATAATGAGTGATTCAAATTCAAATTTCCAACCTTTTCATGTTACTAGTTTGCAAAACTATTGTAAAATGTCTAATTTGTATGTGATAATACTTGTTTAAGGCATTGATATTTATATTGAAATTGAAGGTTTTATTACTGAGATGTTAAGTATTGGTCCTTTCCATTTTTTCAGTAGTGGGATACATACAAATAACTTGCTAATGCGATTGGTGTGCGATACACTTTTACGCTAATTCATCCAAACACGTTCTTAATCGTTTATCTTGGCAAACCTATTACTAATAATAAACTGTCCATTTTCCTTGACTCTAATATCCATTCATCGAGGCATCTATAAGGAATCAATAGAGTAAAGATCATACCTATGGTTTAGGATCCATAACTTGTTGGATGGCTAGATTGCTGTTGCATCACAGTTCATTGTCAGTGTCAAAATGTTGCAACCAGTTATATTTTATTTGACACCATTGCATTTATTTAATTGAATTAAGAAAGAACTGCAGATGCTGGAAAAATCTAAGGTAGACACAAATGCTGAAGAAACTCAGCGGGTGAGGCAGCATCTATGCAGCGAAGCAATAGGTGACGTTTCGGGTCTAGACCCTTCTTCAGACTGATTGGGGGGGGGGGGGTGTGGGAAGAAGAAAGGAAGAGGCGGAGACAGTAGACTGTGCGAGAGCTGGGACGGGGAGGAGAAGGGGAAGGGTATAAACTTACCAAGCGAAATATGAGGTGCTGCTCCTCCAATTTGCGGTGGGACTCGGCCATGGAGGAGGCCCAGGACAGAAAGGTCGGATTTGGAATGGAAGGGGGAGTTAAAGTGCTGGGCCACCGGGAGATCAGGTTGGTCAGTCCGGTCCCGATTAGACTTTCTCTTCACGTCGAATGCCGTCACGGTCAGACACACCGACCTCACGCCGGTGTTCTTCCCTGACCACTGCCTCCTTCAGGCTCCCTGTCACCTACAGGGGGACCGGAAGGCAGGCAGAGGGATGTGGAAGTTACATGTGAAGCTGTTGACCCCAGAGAACATTCAGGAGCTAAAGAGGGATTACGAATGTTGGAGAACGGTGAAGCCCCTCCTTGACTCTCCGACTCACTGGTGGGAAGCAACCTAGGAGAACATTAAGAGGTTCTTCATATTTAAAGGGGTTCAGAGAGCAAGACAGATGAGGGAATTGTGTCAACTCCAGACAGATTTGCAGCAACTGCTCTTTCTGCAGTCGAGAGGGAGGAACTTAGAGTGTTGAAGAGCCGGCAAGCTCAGCTCTTTACCTCTGAATCCTCCAAGATCATCTTCCGATCCAGGGTCCGCCACGTGGAGCAGGATGAGACGTGCTCACGTTTATTCTTCCATAAGGTTCACAGTGGGGGCTCTGTGATGAACAGCTTTAGGGAGGAGGACAGCTCGGTAACATCCTTGCAGACGGACATGCTGAGGATCTGCAAATCCTTTTATATGGATTTGTACGTCAGAAAGGCCACAGACAGCACTGCCTCCCAGAACTTCCTGTCCTCTATCACGGAGGTCTTGGAGGACAGCAAGCGGGAGAATCTGGACCAACCACTGACCCTCCAGGTGCTGACTGACTCCATCCGTTCCTTTGACTCGAGTAAAACTCCCGGAAGCAATGGCTTACCAGCCGCGTTGTAGGACTGGGTGGGCCCGGACCTGCTGGAAGTATACAACGACATGCTTCTAGCCGGCAGCATGTCAGACTCCATGAGAAAGGGCAGCATCACCCTAATCTACAAGCAGAAGGGGGAGATGAAGGATATAAGGAATTGGAGACCCATCACATTGTTGAATGTTGATCACAAGATCCTGTCTAAGGCCATCACCAACTGGGTCGTCATCCTCCATCCTTCTTCCCGTTTCCCCCCCCCCCCCCCCCCCCCCCCCCCACCCCACCTCCACATCAGTCTGAAGATGGGTCTCGACCCATTTATTTAATTGAAGTGGTTTTAGTTTTACCTGATGTCCAGGAGCTGGCTCGGGTTCAGAATTATAATTACAATGTGTTTTTAACTCGCAATGTCCTTGAAATTGTTCTAAATTTGCGCGCGCCAAGCCCTTTCATCTTTTAAACAATGGTAAAACTGTAAGTTCCATTTAAATCTGCTGACTAGCAACCAAAATTGCAATGTTTTTGCACTTCGATTCCTTTGGAGTGATTTGCCTGAATCCTGACCAGGTCTGTGTAGGCAAGAACTGCAGATGCTGGTTTAAATCGAAATGCTGGAGTAACTCAGCGGGACAGGCACCATATCTGGAGAGAAGGAATGGGTGACTTTTTCGGTCAAGACCCTTCTTCAGACTTCCTAAACAGGACTGATGTTTAAGGCTTGCATTAATGATGCAAATCACAGGAGCTTTTCCTTTCAAGGCCATTCACGGAAAAGGATATTTCCTCTGAATGTACTTCACAGGAAGAGTGCATTGTGCATTGAATCACAGTAGTGTTAGAACAAATGTCCAGAAGTTAGGTTAAAGGGAAGGTTTGGAAGCGGTCTAAAACTTAAGGTTGGAAGGAAGAGACAAGAATAGGAGATGAATGCCAGATTTTGAGGACTTGGCACCTGAAAGCATGGCCACCATTGATGTAACATTTTAAAACCAGGAAGCGTTATATTTTAAGTTGACAGTTGATATAATATATGGTTCATGAAAATTGTACAAATACATGTTAAATTTTATCTACTTAAAAAAAAAATCCTTTACATTTAGGCTTGCTATGGGATTCTAAAAGTGCCTGAAGGTAGCTGGTTGTGCCGTACATGTGTCCTTGGACTTTATCCACAGTGTCTTCTGTGTCCAAAGCAAGGTGGGGCAATGAAAGCCACGCGTGCTGGAACCAAGTGGGCGCATGTAAGCTGTGCCTTGTGGATACCTGAGGTAAAAATTATATATTGAAAGTTTTTTGGTAAAAATCCCTGTCTTTTCTTGCCTAAAATATCAAAGTGATTGTTTTAAGAGAATACAGAAAATGGATCATGTACCGCTGAAGCACAAAATATGTACAACGGAATAAATTATGAAAACCTACGAGGTCAGGAAGTATGGCAGTGCAACATGATTTGACACAATAAGACTTGCTTTTCAAGAGAAATTTCTCCTGTTTCTTTGAACTGGAATTTATCTAGTCTTCAAGAGTTGCAAATTGCACACATCGAGAAATTGTTTTGTAGTGAAAGTTCTTAACATGTGAAATGATTGACTTCTAGCATAATATTATTCATTAAATGTAGTTGTGATCGATAGCCTGCAGGATGCATAATATGTGTAGGAAGGAACTGTCGGTGCTGGTTTACACCGAAGATGGACACAAAATGCTGGTGTAATTCAGTGGAGCATCTCTGGAGAGAAGGAATGGGTGACTTTTCGGGTCGCGACCCTTCAGTCTGAAGAAGGGTCTCAACTTGAAATGTCATCCATTCCTTCTATCTACAGATACTGCCTGTTCTACTGGGTGCATAATAAGATTTGTTGTTTTTTTGCCTGTGACATGCCAGCGCATGAAGCATGTGTGTCCAGATTATGCCAATCCTTGTGAAATCCCCAATTAGTTGCTCTCTGTGAAATTGGATTATGCAATTAAATAACCTTTTTGTGCCTGTTGCACAGCACAGAAGTCTAAGCAGCAGGAGCAAACCTTACCACTCTGCTATTTAGAAGGGTTATCAATTATTTGTAGTTTTATTGAATATTGAGTTAATGAGGGCATTCGATATCATTGAAGTATTTCTGGGAGCCAGTGAGAATGTTGATACCAAGGCGTATTTTTATTGTTGCTTATAATATTGCTTCAGTAACATTTCCTCAGGGGTATCTTCAGCACGTTAGATTAGATTGTGCGTTATCCTTTGCTGCAGCAGCTGAAGTTTAGCGGGATTGCAAATTTAACAGAATTTGCATCTAGGGACAGATTTCCTCAGGACACCTGTTAACAGCAATGAAATTATATCAGTCTCAATTTCTCTCTGTGATGTCTCCAAATCTGAAATGTATTCAGACCCCTTCACTTTTTCCACATTTTGTTACATTGCAGCCTTATTTTAAAATAGATTAAATTCATTTGTTTTCATCATCAATCTACACACAATACCCCAGAATGAAGTAGCGAAAACAGGTGTTAACTGAAGGTGTAAAAAGAAATAACTGAAAATCCTTTGCTATGACACTCAAAATTTAGCTTGGGTGCATCCTGTTTCCATTGATTATCCTTAATGTTTCTACAACTTGATTGGAGTCCACCAGTGGCAAATTAAATTGATTGCACATGATTTGGAAAGGCACACACCTGTCTACATAAGGTCCCACAGTTGATAGTGCATGTCAGAGCAAAAACCAAGCCATGAGACAGGATTGTGTCGAGACACAAATCTAGGGAAGGGTATAAAACAATTTCTGCAGCATTGCAGGTGCTGAAGAGCACAGTGCCTCGGACATTCCTAAATGGAAGAACTTTGGAGCCACCAGGACTCTTCAGAGAGCTGGCCGCCCGGCCAAACTGAGCAAACGGGGGAGAAGGGTCTTGGTCAGGGAGGTGAACAAGAATCCGATGGTCACTCTGACAGAGCTCCAGAGTTCCTCTATGAAGATGGAGAACCTTCTTGAAGGACAACTATATCTGCAGCACTCCACCAATCAGGCCTTTATAGTATAGTGGCCAGACGGAAGGCCAGACGGAAGCCACTCTTCAGTAAAAGGCACATGACAACCCGCTTGGAGTTTGTCAAAAGGCAGCTAAAGGACTCTCAGACCATCAGAAACAAGATTCTCTGGTCTGATGAAACCAAGATTGAACTCTTTGGCCTGAATGCCAAGCGTCAGGTCTGGAGGAAACCAGGCACTGCTCATCACGGTGAAGCATGGTGGTGGCAGCATCATGCTGTGGGGATGTTTTTCAGCGGCTGGAACTGGGAGACTAGTCAGGATCGAGGGAAAGATGAACGGAACAAAGTACAGAGAGATATTTGATGAAAAACCTGCTCCCAAGCATTCTGCAGAGCTGCCAAGTATCACGGATTTTCCGAATTTTGTACGAAAATGTGATAGGTATACGGATGTACGGATTTGCTTTGTAAAATACAGATTTTTTTAAAAATCGGCACAACTTCCTGCTTCATATTGCTGCTTAAAAAAATGTAAGGATATAAAAAGTCATACTGTAACTAAAAATAATAGCAGATTAAATCTGTTAGTATTTTAAATTTCAAGATCTGGATGGTTATTTTTGTAAGCTTTGATCTGCCTGTCCCGCTACAGGTTTAAACAACGCTGTCAGTTTAGCGCGTGAGAATTTAAACAAACAGCGCTATGGGTTCTAATTATAGCGCTACCAGCTGGAGCGTTATTGCCTTTACACATAACACTATGGCCACAGCGCTATGGGTCACAGACTGTTCGGGGAGGGAGAAAGAGAGAGGAAGGGAGGGAATAAGAGAGGGAGGGAGAAAAAATGGAAGGAGGGAGAGGGAGGGAGGGAAAGATAGGATGGAGGGAGAGGGAGGCTTCCAAAATGGTTTCTACATCATCATCTGATGCTAAAAGCAGGAAGCAGCCGTTCAAACAGAAGTATACAAAGAGATGGCAATGAATGCACATTCAAGTAAGGTGCGTAGAAGATGTCAATTGGTAGCAAAGTTATGCATTCTTGGGTCTTACATGGGTATGACCGCACATATAAAACATTTTTTTCAGCAAAATGACATCACGTTAAAATACTGCTTTCCTCAGCAAAATACTGATTTTCAGTACTAGAATACTGAAATGCTCTGACAAAACTTGGCAGCTCAGGTTCTGGACCTCAGACTGGGGCAGAGGTTTACCTTCCAACAGGACAATGAACCTAAGCACACAGCCAAGACAACGCAGGAGTGGCTTTGTGACAAGTCTGTGAATGTCCTTGAGTGGCCCAGCCGGAGCCTGGACTTGAACCCGATCGGACATCTCTGGAGGGACATGAAAATAGCTGTGCATCGACGCTCCCCATCCAACCTGACAGAGCTTGAGAGGATCTGCAGAGAAGAATGGGAGAAATTACCCAAATACCGGTGTGCCAAGCTTGTAGCGTCATACCCAAGAAGACTTTAGGCTGCAATTGCTGACAAAGGTGCCTCAATAAAGTACTGAGTAAAGGGTCTGAATACTTATGTAAATGTGATATTTCAGTTATTTCTTTTTAATTACTTTGCAAAAATTTCTAAACACATGTTTTTATGTTTATATTATGGGGTAATGTGTGTAGATTGATGATTTAAAAAAAAAGAAATAATTTAATCCAATTTAGAATAAGGCTGTAACGTAACAATATGTGGAAAAAGTGAAGGGCTCTTGGATACTTTCTGAATGCACTGTATGTACTGATGAGTTCGAAGTACTAATTTCATCTCATCTTTTTTTATACAGCTGCACAATAAGAAAGCTGTGCCGATGTGGAAATGTATGATTGATCAGTGTAATAGATTTTGAGAGAAAGTTATTCCAATTTTTGATTGTGCTTTACTGGTTCATGAATTTGTACTTGATTTTGTAAAATATAAAGCATCATGTGCAAGAGTAATATTTAACCATTTTTGTGTTAATAAACATGATGTATTTATGGAAGCAGCTCTGTTGTTTGTTGCTCTTAAATTAAATAAAATTTCCTTTAGTAATTTAGGAGGGAATAATGACAATTTTCAGATGGTACACGCCTGCCATTTTCCAAAATAATTAATGTGTTTAAGAAGGAACTGCAGATGCTGGAAAATCATAGGTAGACAAGAGTGCTGGAGAAACTCAGCAGGTGCAGCCTTCGCTCCATAGATGCTGCTGCACCCTCTGAGTTTCTCCAGCACTTTTGTCTACCAAAAATAATTAATCTGCTCCAGTTAAGAGAAAATGGCATACTGATAATGTTGCATTCATCAGTTCAACTTGATCCCTAACAAATTATGATTAGCTATTTGACATTGATTTTGATTGTGTGGTTTCCTTTTATTATAACTTTAGGTCAGTATTGCCTGCCCTGAAAGGATGGAACCAATTACAAAGGTATCTCACATTCCACCGAGCCGATGGTCATTAATCTGTAGCCTTTGCAAATTGAAGACTGGGGCCTGCATTCAGGTACGTCTCCTCTGGTAAACTGGGTAAGGGGTGGGTAAACAATAGGTGTGATTGCATATGGTGAAATGAGACTACCATTCTACTCTTGTCTACTCACATTCGAATATACTTATCAAGCTGTTGCAGCATTCATTTAATTACTTTGACCGGTGGCATTTGCTCAAGTTCCAAGAATAGTATGTTGAATTTTCTTTGCAACAGACTTGAGTGGATATTTTTGAATAAATATTAATGTATTTGGAAGATTAATTCAGTGTGCTGTGGTTGCTTTAGGGAACTTCACAGATGAGGGGCTACTTGCACTTTTGTCAGCAATTAATCTTGAGAAGTAGTTTAACTTTTGTTGTAAGCGGGATTTTTCAACGCTGTATAATGTAGTCTTTGTATATTGATCAAGCACAAGAAATGAAAAATTCAGTGCAGAATTTCCCAACAGAGGTGCAGCTGAATTTTTCGCAATACTTGGAATAGAGATCACAGAGATTCTTTATTCTTGACAAGATAGGGCATAATAGCATACACTGAAGGACGGCATACATTAAAAGTGTTTCTACCTGTTGGGTCAGTACTTGTAGCATCACTTTGGCCTGTTTATGCACTCATTGATGTCCTTGATGGAGATTCACATCTCCCCCATGCGGCATGGTGCGCACCGTGTGAGTTGCTGCCTTGCAGCACTTGCAGTGCCAGAGAGGCAGGTTCGATCCCGACTACGGGTGCTGTGGTGCGGAGTTGTACGCCCTCCCGTGACCACGTGGGTTTTCTCTGCGATCTTCATTTTCCTCCCACGCTCCAACGACGTACAGGTTTTTTAGGTTAATTGGCTTGGGTTTGTAGACTTGGTATAAGTGTAAAGTGTCGCCTGTATGTTACAGTGTCAATGTGCGGGAATTTCTGGTCGGCGTGGACTTGGTGGGCCGAAGGGTCTGTTTCCGTTCTGTATCTCTAAACTAAACTGAAATCAAGTAAATCACAAAGTGCTAACAGATGTTAGCCTCTTCAGGCCTTTGTACACTGGTGCATTGAAGAGGCACCTTTTCTTTCCCAGTAACAATTTCACAAATTCTTCATAATTTCTTGAAGTAATTATAACACTAAATAGTAAAACATTGTCATGTTCTGAAGTGTTGCTGCAGAACTAAAACATGAATCATAAGAAAATATGAAAACTGTGTATAAACAAATTTAAACTCTTTGGGTCGCACACATGAAATTGGAAAGTGAAAATTATTTCACTTAAATACTCAGCTGGTCAATATATTTATCACAAGTTGTAAGTTTATTGTTTTCATTCATTTGTTATGTGTTTTCATACTTTAATCCTCAGTGCTCAGTGAAGAGCTGCATCACAGCCTTTCACGTAACTTGTGCTTTTGAACACAGTCTGGAGATGAAGACGATCCTGGATGATGGCGATGAGGTGAAGTTCAAGTCCTACTGTCTCAAGCACAGTAAAAACCGGCAGAGTCAGGAAGGTGACTGTGAACAAACAGTGAAAATCAGTGAGCAAAAGCAGAAGCAGACTGAAACTGAGAAGAAAGGCCTTCGTGCACAGAAACTTCAGGAGCTGGAGGAAGAGTTTTATACCTTAGTGAGGGTGGCCGATGTGGCTTGTGAATTGCACTTCCCCGAGCAGGTGGTGGAATATATCTTTGAATATTGGAAACTGAAAAGGAAAAGCAACTTCAGTAAACCATTATTACCTCCGAAGGAAGATGAAGAACATTGCTTGGGTCAGCAGAAAGAAGACCGAATCCATTCCAGGATGAAGATGTTTATGCATCTACGCCAAGACTTAGAAAGGGTTTGAATCTTTGCATTTTCTTTTGTTATGTGTTGCATGTCTCTAATAAAACGCAATAATTTGGGGTTTGCAAATGCTCAGAAAGTACTTGAGCTGATGTTCCTGTTTTGTTCCCTTTAGGTGAGGAATCTTTGTTACATGGTCAGCAGAAGAGAGAAACTGAAATTGTCACAGAGTAAAGTGCAAGAACAGCTTTTCAATTTACATATCCAAGTGATGAATCAGCATACTGCTTCAGGTAAATATGTACAACTTCTGGTGCAATCTTCTGATCCTTACTGTTGCATTTCAACAATTTGTGTGACTTAGGATAAGATATAGGCCAGGAAATGTTTAAATATTATTTTGAAGGATGGTTACATTTGGAGTGTACTGCCAGAACACAACAGCTAAATTCTCCAGAGGCTGGAAATCTGATTTGAAAACTGAACTTTTTATAAATAATAATTCCAATAACATTTAAGGGCATTTGGACAGGTAGATGGATAAGCAAGGTTTAGAGGGATATGGGTTTGGCATGGGAAAATGGAACTAGTTTGGACGGTCAGCATAGGTGAGTTGGTCCAAAGGACCTGCTTCCGTGCTACAACACTCCACGACTCTATTTGCATCGCAGGTAAAGCAACATTTGTGGAAAAATAAACATTTGTTGTTTTAGTTGCAGCTGAATTGGGAAAAGTTGGAAATAAAATAGATTTTCAAACGCATAGGAAATGGGGAGGGGCCCCACACTCGGGAAAGGGTAATTAATATCTTAAAAGGGGGCCTACTGGAGTAGAATTTGGAGAACATTTGAGGATTAATTACAGTTATTAATAACAGTTTAAATTTCATCTTTTTAGATGTTTCTTAAACTAAGGAATACCATGATGGGACCAATCTATTATGGAATTATTACATTGACATTATGATAAGTGGGTTATTGTGACTGATGCAACTTTCTTTCCTTAGACTTCCATCTTGTGATTATTTTTCTGTTTTAATTTTAATGTTTTAAAGACTATTCATGTTCCCCTTCATACTTCAGGTTTGAGAGCCATATCTCAATTGTGGGATGATGGATTTGAAGCAACTTATTCTCTACCTTATTGTCGCTCTGTGTTTTTGCTTCTCATTTTTCGCTCTCATCTTCAGTTTTCAAATTTCTGTGAACCTTTCCACTTTTTTCCTGGTTACCTCTTTCAGAATTGAAGTTCCCTAATTTTTGTTATTTTTTTCATCAGCTATCCTCGCACATCCATTGTACAAATAATCGATTTTGTTCAATGTATTGACAGATTTTCCATAATAACATAATTGAGCACATAATAGTGTGCATAAATCAACATATAAATACTCTTCTCTCATATATTTAAACCTTTGCACTGTTTAATGTGACAAATTGCTGGTTGACAGCAGATTAGTAGCTTTTAACTATCCTTGCATGTTAGTTTTGTAATAGATGCAGATATATTAGTATTTTACTAGTTCTAGATTTCTGCTTCCATCATATTTCTTGGTTATTAATATCTTGAGTTATTTGCCTCTGTGTTTTTGGAGGAAGGCACTAGGGGGTGCTTTGCTGTGTTTCAATGTATCTTGAATGCATTTTCTTATTTTAAGGACTGCCTTTGCCATTCCCACGGGAAGGACTGATGTTCCATGACCCTCCAAGAATCATGATAAAGCTAAAAACAACTGCAAAACCTTCGCAAAGTGTCAACAGTTGTCCTCCCACTGCTGTCAATGGTCCAGTGTCCCTCAATGTTGAACGTAGTTTGTACAGTAAAGACAATCCACCAACACCACAAGGCTCCAGAACTAGTGAAAAGTTACAGTCTCATCACTGGCTCAAGCACGAGGAAAGAAGCAATGGACAATTGTTGACAGGTAGCCACCACAGACAGGATCTTCAGGCAGATAGTTCGTTACCATCTCCCGAATGTCACGTGGAACAGGCATCTGGCAAGCCATCAGCACTTCATGTACCATTTCGCGGACAATCAGCTAATGCCAATGGAAAGACTCGAGACAGCAATAATCCAGTGTTTCTTAAATCAAATGGCCTATCTAGCAGGTCAGGGATAGTAATTCAGAGAGACTGTTCCAGTCAAACCTACGATAAAGTGACAACACTTACAAATCATTTTGCCAACCAGGGCACTTTCAGAAAATCAAAACTGGGAGAGTTTGGTCAGTCTTGTAAAGACAGATTGGACAGTTTCGTGAGGACTTCAGAAGACTTCCGAAACTGTGAAAAGCCTTTACGAAGATCATCTGCTAAGGACCGCCTGTGGAGTAAGCAGCTTTCTGAGCATCAAACGACAGCAGCCTACCAGGATAACGATGGCTATTGTCCCGACGTTGAGTTGAGCGACTCGGAGACAGAAACTGACATTAGACAAGATAGGAACAGGCTACGGAAAAGAAACTCTGACGAAGAAATTCCTAGCCAAGACTATGGGCGAGATTCTAGGTCCGAGCAACATGGTAAGGAGAGTAGAACTAGGTTAAATGTGCTTTGTCACATCAGTTCAGTGCAGAGGCGATCAATACTTGAATGAATGAGGATTTTGTGCTATATGTAATTGAGCCAATACTAGTCCTTTTTTTTACACAATGCTCTGTATGGGAAGGAAATTTTGAACTTATTGCAAATTGCACTCAAGAATGACCTGCCCCACGAACAGATGAATGACAAGTATGTTTTTATCAAGGTTTTTAAAGTTACAAGTTTTCTTTAAAATTGAATGCTTTATAGTGGTCTGGGGCATTCTGATTAAACTATGAAGGAACCTTTTAATTATTTTTCCTGATGACTGGCATTGTTTTATTTGCAGCATGTTTTCGGACGCAACAGGCTGTACTATTTTTTTGTTGATAATCTTGTGAAAAAATGATTCTGCTAATAATTGCCTCCAAACAAAAAAGTGTGATGGTTTCCCCAAACTGAAAGCACTTGGTTCAATATCTTGCAATTGGAAATTGCATAGAAAGTATATGTATTTCATGAAAGGTTCTGCATTGCCACCCAGTTTAAAAAAAAAATTATTGTGCTTTACTGCCCATTAGACCAATCTGAATTCTGATTCGAGTCATAAACTGCATTTTCCCCATTCATCTTCTACATCCTAGACCTCCCATTGAGGCGATATGATGTAATTTCACACCCCTCTCCTCGTACCCGAGTTGTTCTGGCCATGTCTGATGTTCTTTGCTAGTTACAATCAATAATAAATTTCAACCTCTAACTTAAAACAGCACCATATGTTCTAATTAACAATTTCTGCTGAGGTTAAATTTCCAAGGCTTGATTGTCTCAGGCCAAAAAAGTAGTTGCAGTCAATTGCTGCCTTTTCTAGGATTTGTCAAAAATGGGACTGAGAAAGTTAGAGTCACTGATTTTGCCAAGGAGAAGAAGCACATAGATTTTATTTTAAACAATGGTAAAGATTTAGGATGTCTTTGTGTTGGAGAGGATTATGGCAGTGCATTACATCCAATTTAATACACAATGGTCATGCGCATAATTCCTGCTGCCTTTTTTTCTGACTTAAATACATGGAACATTACCTCAGATTTACAGCTCCCTCCCCCCGTGTCAGCTCTAGGAGTCTTTAATCTTGTGATTTATTAGGATGTCCGCAGCGTTTTATGTATTGTTCGTGTGCTTTTTATTGTTTTATTTCAACACTGCATCATCTTGCCTTACTTGCTCTTTTATGTGTGACCTTGGAGAACAAAACTTTTCAACAGCCAGTTCTTCTGCCATCAGTATTTGTATTGGCCTTGTACAACCAAACGTTCAAAGTTTACCAAAAAGAGTACTTGATGGGAGAGCACAATAATTAATCCATTTAACAGTCTTAATATTGATGTTAGAAAATGCTAATTTAGTTCTACTGTTTTAAGCACTAAACTACAGTGAATTTGCACAAGCTATTTAATGACAAATCTTTTCCCTTATCCTTCCCCTATACATCAAACGACTCATTATGTCTCCATTGCAGTGTAGAGTGGAATATTTCAATTTGGGAAGCCAATTTAACACCATAAGCTCATCCCAAGTGGTTGTTGTACTTGTTAAAGCTGCATTTGTCTTATAAGTTGTTCTTTGGGTAGGCCAGTTGGTTCCTTGGCCTGCAACCTGTGCAGCAAGATCGTGGCTGACCCACTACCTCAAATCCACTTTCTCAAGCGACTTCTGTGATCCCCAGCTTCTTTCAGTTTCTTCAGTGTCCAACAATCTATCAGTCTCAACCTTAAACATACCTGATTACCGAGATCAGATCGTAAGTGATAGGAGTAAAATTAGGCCATTCGGCCCATCAAGTCTAGTCCGCCTTTTAATCATAGCTGATCTATCTCTCTCTTAACTCCATTCTCCTGCCTTCTCCCCATAACCTCAGACACCTACTAATCAAAAATCCATTTATCTCTGCCTTAAAAAATATCCATTGATTGGCCTCTACAACCTTCTATGACAAAGAATTCCACAGATTCAACACCTCTGCTGACTTAGAAATTCCTCCTCATCTCCTTCCTAAAAGAACGTCCTTTAATTCTAAGGCTATGACCTCTAATCCTAGACTCTCCCACTAGTGAAAACACCCGCTTCACATCCACTTACAAGCCTTTCACAATTCTGTATGTTTCAATGTGGTTCCCCCTCATTTCCGCAATTCAGCGACCCTCTGGGATAGAGAATTCCAACCCCCTGACTTAAACAAAAAACTTTACTTGTTGCTGTCCTGGACATCTCCTTGGACAGTGCTTCCTAATTCTAAATTCTCATCCTTTGGGAGCAACCATTTTAATATCTGACCCTTCAGTTTCAATTACTTTGCTTCTTATTTTCCCAAACTTTCTGACTCTGAATATAAGGTCATTCTTTATCTCTCCTCTTATGACAATGCCCTCATCACAAGAATTGGTCCAGTAAATCCCAACAACATTGCCCCAAGATAGGTATATCCTCAGAACACAGCCACACATGTGACCTTACCAAAGTCCTATAACAATTCACAAACATTTTTATTCTTGTACCCTTTTGCTGTTGAGGCCAGTGTGCTACTCAGTTTTCTAATTACTCTCAGTGCCTGCATGTTTTCACATACTGCTTATCTAAAAATTCAAAAACCTTAAATCTTTCAAAATAATAGTTAATTTGTCCCCACATTGCTCAATCGCTCCTCCAGACTACATCCTTTTGTAGACTAAATAGTCTCCACAGTTTACTTTCTGATCTGTTTTTGTACTGTCGGGGAAACCTGAATGCATTGCACTCTGCCCTTCCATTTTTGTCATTGATATAAATTAAGTATTGCACTAAACCCTGTGCCACTCCATACGCCCCGCTGGGAAAAGTTTCATATTTGAAAAAGACCCATTTATTAGTTCAATCTGAAGAGTCCTGACCCGAAAAGTTGTCTGTCCACGGATGCTGCCTGACCTACCTAGTTCCTTCAGGAGTTTGTTATTTTGCTCAATATTCCAACATCTTCAGTCTCGTGTGTGTCCATTTATTTCCATTGCTTTCCGCCCTTTAATCAATCATCTGTCCATGTTTACTCCAAAACCCCCCTTTCCCCTTATTTTATGTACCATCCTTCCTTTTGGCAAATTATCAAAAACTTCTTGAAAATCCAGACTAATGTTCACTGTTGGGTGCGTCCTCAAAGTAAAACCCGTCGAATCTACCAGACACGGTTTCCTCTTCATGATATAATGAGAACTTTGCCAATATCATTACGATTTTCAAAATGCCCTGGGACCATGTGCTCAATAATGAATTCCAGCCTTTTCTCCAATATCTATCGCCAGATCAACTGATCTGTAATTCTCAACTTTTTTTTTTACTCAACCCTTAATGTCTCCATTATGTATGCAGCCACCTTTTTGAAATTCTATAATGTATACCATCAGGTTGGGGGCTCAGCTTTTCATTGCCTTAATTTCGCCAGTACTCTTATTTATTAATCTATACTAATTTTAATTACATTCAGCTCTTATTAGACACATGGCATAGCTTTAAAGTGATGGGGGGGTGGGGGGGGAGGAATTTAAAGGTGATGTGTGGGATCAATTTTTTTTATTCACAAGAGCGTTTGGTGTGGGGTGGGTGGGGGTAGTGCTGGTAGAGGCAGGCTCTATAGTGATGTTCAGGAGGCATTTAGACAGGCACATGAACACGCAGGGAACGAATGATATAGATAATGTGCAGTCCTATGGGGATAGTTTAATTTGGCATCATGGTCAGCACAGACGTTGTGGGCCGAAGGGCCTGCTCCTGTGCTGCATTGTTCTATCTTCTAGGGTTCCCTCATGATCAAATATTCTTTTTGTTTTCTACTGCAAAAATAGTACTGAATAATGATCTACTGCTTCAGCTTCCTTATTTTCCTTTCTATAATTTCTCCCATTTCTCTCTTTAAGGGATCCATATTAATTTTCTTTTGCATATTCAGGAACTGATCTTTTCATTATTTCCACTTTCATCTTCTTTGGTGTCTTAAGTCGCTGCAAGGACTACAGGGTTATCTACCCTTAATGTCCTTCCCCACTTGGGATTCCCAGCAAACCCTGTCTCCAATTGATTTCCTTGCTTCGGACACCAATTCTGTTCATTTTAAGTTTAGTATTCTGAGAGAGGTTTAAGAAAAGATTTCAGAGCAATGATTTATATGCAAATCTCATGGACAAAAGAAACGGGAGATCCTTTTTTATATATAGGTTTTAGGTGCTGTCAGTAGCAGAAACAATGCTATAATTTTCGCTCCCCCTGCCTCTAGTGAATAATATGCATGAATCATTTTGTGGTGCTACCATAATAAATTCTGCTGCAAGTTAACACCATAGAGCTCTTGGTGCTATTTCTTGCCTTCAATTGAGGCCATTTCTTTTGAAGACAATTTTTCATCCTTCTCTAGAAATGAAGGATTGCATAAAATGTTACTGCTGTGTTTTAAAACACAAGTCATTCTGAGCAATTGGAGAAATAGAATGAAAGTGGGCTGTCTTCAATGTTTATGATGGTCCATGTGTTCAGATTCACTGTTCTCTTTTAAGTATGAAGCTTTGTTACCTGAATTTTGTGTTTATGTACTTCAATTGTTTTATATTTTGAAAATTCTGGAGTTTTGTCACTGACATTTTTTTCCAGGGCATCCTCTTTTACAGGTAGTTTTCTGATTAAAAATAGCAAAACAATGCTCAAAATGCTCTGTAGTTCTTTTGTGTGTTATAGACATGTTCACACTGCATATTTTCGGACATAACCACTAAAGCATCACTTGCATCGTCTATGGAGGGTGGATGGTAAAAATTGCATGTGGTTTGACAATTTTACAAATGTAAAGTAAATATAACAACTTAAGTTGTGGCATTACCAATCTTGCACAGGTGATTTTCCTGGAACCATAAAGAAATTGACCCTGAGCTCCTTACACAGGACCTGTGTTTACTTAAATGGCAGTTTAAGTAAACCTACATTAAATTTGTTGTCGACAAGGACAACACGCTTAGGAATTTTCAGTAGTGGCCACCATAACTGCTTTTCAAGTCCACGCCGGCCATCAATCACCCCTTCACATTTTCTCATCCAATCCCAACACACCAGGGACAATTTTAATGAGGCCAATTAACCTTCAAAACTCCCCGGCTTTGGTATGTGGGGAAAAAAACGGAGCCCCCGGAGAAAACCCACGTGGCCACAGGAAGAATTCCACGCACGTATCACGCAAGATCAGGATCGAACCTGGGTCTCTGGCTCGGATTTGCTGTACCACTGCTGCTTGGCCACAGTCATTAGTACAGGGGGTAGAGTAGAGCAAAGGATTGAGCATACAACCCCGAGTGCCAGTTTTGAAGGTCAAGTTGGAGGAAATGTTATGACTGAAAATCTGGAGCAACTGAGGGACAGGCAGCAGAGAAAGAATGGGTGACGTTTACACGGCAGGGACACTTTTTACAGACTGCCAATTAACATACAAGCCTGCATGTCTTTGGAATGTGGGAGGAAACTGGAGCAGCCGGAGAAAACCCACACGGTCACAGGGAAGGCGTACAAACTCCGTACAGACAGCACCTTTAGTCGAACCATAGTCTCTGGTGCTGTAAGGCGACAGCAACTCTCCCACTGCGTCACCGTGCCGACCCTTTGCAGATGTCAATAAATAGCATCCCGGCACAGATGTTCTTATTGTCAAGGTGCAACAGAGCCGAATGTAGTGCAGGGAAAAGGGGTCTTCTGTGAACCTATTTTCCCTGTAAGCAAATTGCAGGCGATCTAGATTGTCCAGAAGACCGGTGTCCATGTGGCTCTAGAGACCACACCTGGTGTATTGTGTGCAGTTCCGGTCCCCTAATTTGAGGAAGGACATTCTTGCTATTGAGGGAGTGCAGCATAGGCTTACAAGGTTAATTCTTGGGATGGCGAGACTGTCATATGCTGAGAGAATGAAGCAGCTGGGCTTGTACACTCGGGAGTTTAGAAGGATGAGAGGGAATCTCATTGAAACATAAGATTGTTAAGGGTTTAGACACGCTGGAGGCAGGAAACATGTTCCCGATGTTGGGGGGAGTCCAGAACCAGGGGCCACAGTTTAAGAATAAGGGGTAAGCCATTTAGAACGGAGATGAGGAAACACTTTTTCTCATAGAGAGTTGTGAGTGCGTGGAATTCTCTGCCTCAGAGGCCAGTGGAGGCAGGTTCTCTGGATGCTTTCAAGAGAGAGCTGGATAGGGCTCTTAAAGATAGCGGAGTCAGGGGAAAAGGCAGGAATGGAGTACTGATTGGGAATGATCAGCCATGATCACATTGAATGGCGGTGCTGGCTCGAAGGGCTGAATGGCCTACTCCTGCACCTATTGTCTATTGTCCATTACTAATCTTTCAAAGCATTTCATTATGGCTGATGTTAAAGCTACTGGCTGGTGGTCATTGACACAGGTTACCTCCATTTTTTTCCGTACTAGAATGATGGACATTCCCTTGAAGCAGATGTGGAGCGTAGACTTTGAAGTGAAAGGTTGAAGATTTGCGCAAAGACTAGCCAGTTAATTCCCAATTTCAGAACCCATCCAGAGACTTTACTCTGGTGCCAACTTTCTGTGAGCTTACCCTCGTAAAAGCAGATCTGTCATCAGGATCTGTGGGGCAGAGACAGTGGGACATAGGGGAATACACTTTGGTGGAATTTTATTTATCTGTGCAAAATGGGGGCAGAAAGGGTATTGAGCTCATCTGTTTAGTTTCGAGATAGCGTGGAAACAGGCCCTTCGGCCGACTGAGTCTACGACGACCAACGATCCCCGCACACTAACACTATCCTACACACTAGGGGCAATTTACAATTACACCAAGCCAATTGGCCTACAAACCTGTACAGCGTTGGAGTGTGGGAAGAAACTGGAGCTCCCAAAGAAAATCTATGCCAGTCACGAAGAGAATGTACACACTCCATACAGACTGCATCTATAGTCAGGATCATACCCAGGTCTCTGGTGCTGTGAGGCAGCAACTGTGTGTCACTGCTGCTATGGCTGGGGTCATCTCATTGAAGGTTTCAGATCTGGACTTTAGCAGAGAGGGAATATCCTTGTCATCCAATGTTTCTGTTCAGAATTGTTTTTGTAACATGTAGTCATCAACACATTTCCTAATGAAACCAGTGATGACAGGTATATTCATTCATTTAGGGCTGGATAACTAGCCTAGGCTTGAACATATTCCAGTCCACTGAAATAAAGGCAGTCCTGAAATAAGTCCCTGGCTTCCTCAAACCACTGCTGCATTAGTCTTTGCGTTGGTGTCTTGCACATCAGTTCTGCTTGTAAGATTACAGAACCATCGCCATAAAATGATTACAGAACGGCCAATATGAGGGCGAGGGATTGAGCGACAGGCGCCGCTGGTGATGGTGTAGCGGTGGTCAAGTGTGTTAACATCCTCCATTGTGCAAGAGACATGCTGATGGTATTTGGGGGTAGTTTACAACCAGAAGGTATGAACATTGAACTCCAATTTTAGGTAGCCTCTAACTAACTAACCCCTCCCCCCTTTGCTCCCCCACCACCCCCTCTCTTCCCTTCCCTCCCCTGTGCCTCACCTGCTCTCCCATCTATTTTACCTGAAGAAGGGTCCCATCCCGAAATGCCACCGATCCATGTTCTACAGAGATGCTGCCTGACCTGCTGAGTTGCTCCAGCACTTTGTGTCCCCTTGTGTGTTGCTGAAGTTAGCCAGATTGAAGGCACCAGATGTGATGAACAGGACATTATGGGTTGCTGTGTCATTGAGTATAATTCATCCAGTGCCACCTCGGTATCAGTTTGTGGAGTTATGTAGACTACAGACAGCCTGGTTGGGGTGAAATTCCTTCGTAGATAAAAGAGATGACATTTTATGAGCAGGTATCCACATCACGGGAGCAGAATTGAGCTAAGACCATGGCATCAATGCACCACGAAGCATTGGCCAAAAATGAGATGTGTTCACCTTTCTCCTTGCCTGAGGATTACGGACAATAAATAGAGAAACCCTCAGGTGGTGTGGCTGGCTCAGTGGTAAGCCATGTTTCAATGAAACAATCATTTATTTCCTTTCAAAACAATGTGACTGAAATCTTGCCTTTAATGCCCCTTCCAATACGTTAGCAGAGGGTTTGGTTAAACATTGGTACGAGCTGCCAGAAGAGGTAGTTGAGGTAGGGACTGTCACAATGTTTAAGAAATATTTAGGCAGGTACAAGGAGAGGACAGGTTTAAAGTGATATGAGCTAAAGGGATATAGGCAGGTGGGACTAGTGTAGATGGTACATGTACAGTAGGTCGGTGTGGACAAGTTGGGTCGAAGGGCCTGTTTACATGCTGCATGCTACATGAATTAGATTGAGCTCTTGGGACTAGCGGGAGTTATATAGAGCTCTTAGGGCTAGCGGAATCAAGGGATATGGGGAGAAGGCAGGAACGGGGTACTGATTGTGGATGATCAGCCATGACCACATTGAATGACGGTGCTGGCCTACTCCTGCACCTATTTTCTATGTTTCTATGACTCTGTGACTCTATTTCAGTCAGGAGATGCCACAATTCGATAATCGCTTAGTGCTCTGCTAGTTTGCAAACCCAGTTCTTTATGCCTTAAAACACAATGGGAGGACTTGTATCTACAATCTTCCAACTCATAGGTGACTCTATGATAATGGAGCCCTGATGGGTGGTACATGTTAACCACACTGTCTGGATCCCTTCAGTCTGCATTCCTTGCTGATCACACCACTTATATGAATGTTAACTCTCATTTTGCGCAACTTGTCAGTGACATTGTGGTTACTCATAGGTTTTTTTTGGGCATTGTCCTTTCTTCATTCCTGTTCCTACATATCCATTCATTATTCCATTTGCTTTTTTTCCTGCTCCACAAGCTTGTGCCCCAGGATTCCATCCTTAACCCTGTCTTATTCATGATTACAGCTTGAAGTGTATGTAGAGGACACCTCCAGCTTCACTTTGCCAATGCCAAGTCTGAGCTGCAAAAGCATATTCGCGTAACTAAAATGGTTCCAAATTAATAGATTTCATTGTATTGAACTGGAATTTTCTTAAGTATTTGGTTGCTGGTATATGATCCGGATGCATCAAAATGGACGTGTGTTTAGGATGACATCACTATGGCAATACTGACATCTGCAGGCGGGTTAGGTTACTGCAAGTTTAATTGCACAGTAAGTAAAGGGCCTGTCCCACTTGCATGCGATTGCATGCGTCTGGCGCGACCAAACGTGGTCGCTTGAGGCGTACGGGCACCATATGGCCGCACGGGGCCGGTCCCACTTAGACGTGCGGTGGCGTATGGAGTTGTGCGGGGCTGGTCCCGACATCGCGCGGGGCTCCGAAAATCCTGCACTGTCTGAAAAATTTGCACGCCAACGGCCTGTCGACCCGCAGGCTCATTGCGGGCGTATGCAGCGTCTTGACAGCGTATGCCTAGCGCGTGGCGTTGCGTGATGACGTCACCGCCTGACGACGTGCGATCTGATGGCCCGCCTCCTGCCCAGCTGATTGGTAGATATGACGCAAATTAAGTCATGTGCAAACTCAGCGCGTACTTCGCGTGAACTCCGCTTCCGTTTGGTTGCGCCAAATGCATGCAATCGCATGCAAGTGGGACAGGCCCTTAAGTAAGTTTATTGACCAAGTATTCACATCAAGGAATTTGCCTTGGTGCTCCGCCCACAAGTAACAACATGACATGCATTGACAGTTACGAATGACTCAGAAAACACTAAACAGTAATAATAATAAAACATTAATGATAAAACACCATTGATCATGCATGTGAACCAACAAAATACCAGATCAAAGGGAGGCTACAGATTTTTGGCTCTTGAGTAGTGCAACTCCTCATGGATACAAACTGTTTTTATGTCTGGCTGTGGCAGCTTTGACAGTCCAGAGGGTACACAAAAAGCTGGAGAGACTCAGCGGGTACAGCAGCATCTAAGGAGCGAAGGAGATAGGCGACATTTCGGGTCGAGGCCCTTCTTCAGACTCCGGAGGTGCCTTCCAGAGGGAAGTGATTCAAAGAGTTTGTGGCCAGGGTGAGAGGGGTCAGAGATGATCTTGCCCGCTCGCTTCCTGGTTCTTGCTGTGTACAGTTCGTCAATGGAGGGAGGATTGCAGTCAATAATCTCCTCTGTTGATCGGACGATTCGCTGCAGCCTCCAGGTGTCGTGCTTGGTGGCTGAGCCAAACCAGACCATGATGGAGAAGGTGAGAACAGACTCTACGATGGCCGTGTAGAATTGGACCATCATTGCCTGTGGCAGATTGTGCTTCCTCAGCTGCCGCAGGAAGTACATCCTCTGTTGTGCCTTTTTGTCTGTGGAGTCGATGGTCGCCCCCCACTTAAGGTCCTTGGAGATGATGGTTCCCAGGAACTTAAAAGACTCCACAGATATGACTGTGGTGTTATTGATGGTGAGGGGAGGGGGAGCTCTCCTAAAGTCTACAATCAATTGCACTGTCTTAAGAGCATTGAGCTCTAGGTTGTTGCAACGGCACCAAGATGGCAACTGTGACACTTCCTGTCTGTGGGCAGATTCCTCCCCATCCTGGATCAGTCCAATCAGGGTTGTGTCGTTGGAAAACTTGAGAAGCTTGACAGAGGCGTCTGTGGAGGTGCAGTCGTTGGTGTAGAGAGAGTAGAGGAGAGGAGAGAGTACGCAGCCTGTGTGGAACTCTGTACAGTTGTGGAAAGGTCTGTTCAATAATCTTGAAAGACTTCACCAAGCTGGGGGGCAGTGTTAGCTGTGAGGAGGATGCTAGGAGACTGCAAGGTGACTTGGATAGGCTGGGTGAGTGGGCAAATGTTTGGCAGATGCAGTATAATGTGGATAAATGTGAGGTTATCCACTTTGGTGGCAAAAACAGGAAAGTAGACTATTATTTAAATGGTGGCCGATTAGGAAAAGGGGAGATGCAGCGAGACCTGGGTGTCATGCTACACCAGTCATTGAAAGTAGGCATGCAGGTGCAGCAGGTAGTGAAAAAAGCGAATGGTATGTTAGCTTTCATAGCAAAAGGATTTGAGTATAGGAGCAGGGAGGTTCTACTTCAGTTGTACAGGGTCGTGGTGAGACCACGCCTGGAGTATTACGTACAGTTTTGGTCTCCAAATCTGAGGAAGGACATTATTGCCATAGGGGGAGTGCAGAGAAGGTTCAGCAGACTGATTCCTGGGATGTCAGGACTGTCCTATGAAGAAAGACTGGATAGACTCGGTTTATACTCTCTAGAATTTAGGAGATTGAGAGGGGATCTTATAGAAACTTACAAAATTCTTAAGGGGTTGGACAGGCTCGATGCAGGAAGATTGTTCCCGATGTTGGGGAAGTCCAGGACAAGGGGTCACAGCTTAAGGATAAGGGGGAAATCCTTTAAGACCAAGATGAGAAAGACTTTTTTCACACAGAGAGTGGTGAGTCTCTGGAACTCTCTGCCACAGAGGGTAGTTGAGGCCAGTTCATTGGCTATATTTAAGAGGGAGTTAGATGTGGCCCTTGTGGCTAAGGGGATCAGAGGGTATGGAGAGAAGGCAGATACGGGATACTGAGTTGGATGATCAGCCATGATCATGTTGAATGGTGGTGCAGGCTCGAAGGGCCGAATGGCCTACTCCTGCACCTAATTTATATTTTTCTATCTATGTTTCTATGTTTTGACAGTTTATTATTTTCCTTTTCTGCCGCATAAATGCATTTTCATGGCAAATTCTGTTGGGATATCTGGTATGTGTATCACAGTGCAACAAAGTCCCATTTCAAAAATCCTGATGGTTTTAAAGTTCTAGTAATAGTCAGTGTTAATCCAAGTCTCAGCATCACTGGACTTGGGAGGAAAAGAAACAACAATTTTACATTGAGACATCCAAATGTACCTTGGTGGAATACAGTGTCAGTGTAACAAACGTTCCATAATATTTGTGATTGAATTAAGAATGTTTATTTTTTAATAGTCTGTGACGACACGCCCCCTTTAAAGTCTGTACCTCTCCTGGGTACAGGCAAATGGGCCACGGCCAAGTCCAAGTAATGGTCATTGGGGCAATGAACCTGATCACACCGACCCCTTATAAACCCTGGAGCACAGAGGTAGGGGAAGCTGTGGGGGATGATTTGAGACCCTTTTGTTTGTTTCTAGAAATAAAGCCCAAAAGTGAATTCACCTTGATAGGCACAAGATTCTGGAGTAACTCAGTGGGTCAGGCATCATCTCTGGAGAAAATGAATAGGTGATGTTTTGGGTCAATACTGAGGATCAGGGGAGAGGGAAACTAGTGGTATGAAAATGTTCCAAGGGAAACTAGAGATATGGAGCGGTACCTGAGTTCACCTTACTGAGTGTGCTTGTGTGTTCGTTATTGATCTGGTATCATGACCCACAAATGTTAATACGACTGCAAATTGATTATCAATGGAAACAATGGCACTTGACAATGGAAACATGGTACTTGATTTTAAAGTTCAAATGTCTTACTTCTGATACTTTGCCCCTTTGCCAGAGTGGTAAAGTGCCCAAGCAGATTTTAACAAATTTCCACTTTCCTGGTAAAATAAATTACAGCATCCTACTTATCTCATCAACCCGGCATGCACAATAAAATAAGATCAAATAGAACAAGTTTGTCTTACAACTTTAGGCTGTGCACGCCATACGCAAGAAGATTAACAAGATGAACAATTAAACCGTTTTAAAGTGCTATTGAAACAGAGATATATTAGAAATATGCTTATTTTAACACGTTGGCTTTCAGTGTGAATGCGGTGCACAAGTTGTAGAAGTCAAACTTGAGTTTCATTTGCAGCATTAAGGGCCTGTCCCACTTGGGTGACCTAATCCGCGAGTTCTGGCGAGTTTGTCCTCGACTCATACTCGCAGCATGGTCGACACCAGGTCGTAGTTTGTCTTCATAGCTCTCCTTCATGCTCGAGAGTGGTCTCCGCAAACTCGAGGTCTCAGCTAGGTCGCGGCGCTTTTTTCAATATGTTAAAAAATGCCCGTGAGTAAAAGAAGGTCGCCATGGAAAAAATCTATACTTTTTTTACTCGTAGGTTTGGCCGTATTAGGTCGGCATGTTAGTCGTAGGTAATCGAAGGTAGTCGTAGATAGTCTTCATCATAGTCGAAGGAGGTCGTCTTCACTCTCCACTATTCGGTGTCCAATTTTCCCGAAGTTAGCCGAAGCTGGTCTTCAACATAGTCGAAGGAGGTCTTCAACATGTCATTTTTTCAAACTCTTCTAAACTCGCCAATTAGGCCGCCCAAGTGGGACAGCCCCTTTAGGTAAGTTAGTTTCAATGCATTTAAATATTTAAATACTTTGATAGAATATGTAAATGATATTAAAATAAAAAGACATGTCACTCAGTTAACCTTGTGTGTCTCAAGATGTAGCATTTCACATGATAAGCTTTGCAGAACCTCTGAACTCATCAGCATCCTGGGACCTGTAGGTGAATTGAGGACCAGAAGATGTAGGTTTAAGGTGAAGGGGAAAAGATTTAGGAGGGGGGAAAAGAGGTGTAACTTTTTCACACAATGGGTGGCGAGTGTATGGAACAAGCTGCCAGAGGAGGTAGTTGAGGCAGGGGCCATTCCAATGTTTAAGAAACAGTTAGACAGGTACATGGATGGATAGGACAGGTTTGGAGGGATGTGGACCAAACGCAGGCAGGTTGTAGCTGGGACATGTTGGGCTGGAGGTCATGTTTCCACACTGTATCACTACAACTATAAAAAGGCTCAGTTTTCCAGGTATAAAAAATTGTGTTAGAGAATCACAAAAAGTGGTGATAGTTTGGTGCTCTGTGAGAGTGATGTCGTGTTCACATGGCCTTCAACTGAGTGTACTGTATCTGAAGAAACTGATAAAATAGCTTCAGCAAACTATATTTTTCCTCCCAGTGGCAATTTTACATGAATGTTGCTTGCACTAGTTTGGGAGGTGCCCAGCATCATTGTGGGGTTAAGCTCATTCCGTGAAATGAACAGAACATGATGCCTTTAACGAACAGGGTCATAAGCAGAGTTACTGTAGCAGAGATGTGTGTAAATCAGATTGAACTCTTGTTTGACTTGTTAAATCCCAAGAATACATAATCTGTGCTGAGTACAGAGGAAATGACTCTTTGTCAGAGGATTTGTGTTTGAATGAGAAAATAGACCGAGTCCGATTTATCTTCCATGACAGAATTCCAATTTCTTCCTTGAATAAAAGTATGTATGTTCAGCTTCATCTTGAACATTTTAACCCCTGGCAGTTTGTCTCCTTGCCATTTAAAGAGATTTGCTGTGCACAAATTGACCATCACACTATGCTTTCAACCATAAATCTAGATTTTATTGACAGGGAATTACTTTGGAATACACTCCCTGACGCTCCCTGACTTGTGTAAGGGTGATGGCCTGCAGACTCTTGCATAAGTTGGATGTTACACAAGTCAAAAATGGAAATGCTACTGTGCACGTGTAAATTTACTATTTGACAGCAGGGGCTCCGACGTGGAGACATGAGGGTGTCAACGGGCTGAAAGAACTAATCACCTAAGTGCCAGTCTAGATCGGTCACCTAATACATAAGTCGGGATTGCCTCTATTCCAAGATTGTGAAAGACGTCATCTGCATCACCGTTTTATTTTCCTTTGACCCGGATGGTCCCCCTTGATCGATGCTGCCTTGCTTCCACTCCAGTATGTTTGGTTGTAAGATGGCTGATGAGGCCAATATGGGCAGAGCAGACTTTTCCCTAGATGGGCAAGTAGCGGTGGTGGTGGTAGTGGGTGGATAGTTTGTATCTACTGCATCCACCACTTGCACAGGGCTTCTGTGTCCTCCCAATTCATAGCCTCAATGTCCCAAACACTCCCAAAATTCGCCTCTTTGAGCACCGTAGGCAACTCTGATGCAGCTCAGTACAGTTCAGTTGGGTTTAATTTCACATGTACCGAAGTACAGCTAAAAGCTTTTGTTGTGCGCTAACCAGTCAGTGGAAAGACAATACATGATTACAATCGAACCATTTACGGTGTACAGATACATGTTACAAGGGAATAACGTTTAGTGCAAGATAAAGCCAGTAAAGTCTGTTCAAAGATAGTCCGAGGGTCACCAGCGAGGTTCAGGACTACTCTCGGGTTGTGGTAGGATGATTCAGCTGCCTGATAACAGTTGGGAAGAAACTGTCTCTACCTCAATCCCTCCCCATAGCTCAGGTCCTGGAGTCCTTCTGGGCACCCTTTCCAGTTTAACAACATCTTAGATGGACACAAAAAGTTGGAGAAAACTCAGCAGGACAGGCAGCATCGGGTCGAGACACTTCTTCCATCTTTCCCTTAACATGGTTGGCCAAAACTGAGCACTATACTCCAAAATGTGTAGGAAGGAACAGCAGATGCTGGATAACACTGATTATATTTACCAAATGCTGGAGTAACTCAACAGGACAGGCAGCATCTCTGGAGAGAAGGAATGGGTGATGTTCGGATCGAGACCCTTCTTTAGAACATTTAGAACCTTCAATGTTGGATAAAGGTTTTTTACAATGGAAAAATCACGGAATTAAAAAGATGGGTCACCTCTATAGGAAAGGTACATTTCTTTCATTTCAGGAGTTACAACAAACTTACGGACTCCACTCAAATGACTATTTCAGATATTTACAACTTAGAGATTATGCTAAATCAAATACACAGGATTACAGAACTAGAGATCCAGAAACTCTTGATGAATGTTTGAATAAACATCCTAATACAGAAAAAATTAATATCTCATATCTATAATATCCTATTAGATAGTGAGGCACCACCGACGGAATTAGGTAGGCAAACATGGGAAAATGAACTAGGCCAACCAATAATGAAAGATATTTGGGATGAAAGTTTACAACATATAGATCAATGCTCGTTAAATGCCAGACACTCTTTAATACAATTTATTTTCTTTTTGTAAAATATTTTTATTAGAAGTAAATACATATTAAGAAGGAATAACATAAAATGAAAAAAAGAAAAAAAAACATATTATTCGTCACATACATTCTTAATATTTTTAAAGTTTACAGTCGTTCTTATTTATACTTCTATATTTTTTATTATTTTATAACAAAGAAAATAGTAAAGAGAAATAATAAAAAGAAATAAAATAGAAGTAGAAAATCGATAAAATGAGTGGAGTATAAAGCAAGATATTCTTCATTGGAGATATATGCGTGGTCTATTGTATATAGTTCTTCATCTATTCCTTCATTCAGGCTTCAGTCAGGCCCTCGAACCGGACCTCCTTGACCCTTTAAGTATTCAATAAATGGAGACCATATTCCTCTGAATTGATCTAGCTTGTCCAAAAAGACAAGTCTTAGTCTTTCCAGATTAAGTGTCTCCGACATTTCTGTAATCCACATTTTGATTGTGGGGGATGTAGGACCTTTCCAAAATCTTAGTATTAGTTTTTTACCGATTATATTAAACTATGACCAATAAAAATTATTTGCTGTGTTGTTAGTAGATGATCCGTTTCTATTATTCCTAATATAATTAATTTTGAGTCTGGAGTCAAATTTGCATTAGCTACTTTTGAAATTATGTTCAAAGTTTTTATCCAAAAATTAGTAATTTTTATACATTTTGCGAATGAATGTGTTAGATTAGCTTCTAAATGCTGACATTTGTCACATATAGCAGAAACATTTGAAAAAATTCTGTTTAATTTGGATTTCGAAAAGTGTAATCTATGTAAAACTTTAAATTGTATCAGGGAATGTCTGGCATTTAATGAGCAGTGGTGTATATGTTGTAAACTTTAATTCCATACTTCTACACTAATTGTTTGTCCTAATTCGTTTTCCCATGCTTGCCTATATATTTCCGAGTTTGGTAAATCATTTTCCAGTAAAATATTATGATATTAATTTTTATAAATAGTATGATATTAATTTTTCTGTATTCGGATATTTATTTAGACATTCATCTAAAATTTCTGTCTTTCTATTTCTAAAATCCTGTGTATTTGATTTAACGTAGTCTCTAATTTGTAAATATCTAAAGTACTCTTTTGAGTGTAATCCATAATTTTGTTGTAATTCCTGAAATGAAAGGAATAAACTTTCCCTATAGAGATCACCCATCTTATTTATTCCATAGTTCTTCCATTTAAAAAAACCTTTATCCATCATTGAAGGTTTAAAAGTGATGTTATTTGCAATAGGAAGAGCCAGTGGTATACTTTCTAATTTTAATGTTTTCTTTAATTGTTTCCAAATACGTATGCCACTTTCTATTATTGGATTTCCTCTATAACTTTTTTTAATGAATTTTAGTATTAGCAAATAAAATCGAGCTAATTTCAAAAGGTGAACAATCTTCCTTTTCCATTTTTAACCAGTTTGGTTGTTTATCTACTTCTTCCAACCAAAAGTTCATATTTTTAATATTAACTGCCCAATAATAAAACATAAAATTAGGCAATGCAAAACCTCCATTTATTTTTGATTTACATAGATATTTTTTATTTATTCTATGGCTCTTATAATCCCAAATAAAGTTGGTAACTATAGAGTCCACTTTCTTAAAAAAAAATTTAGGAAGATATATCGGGATCAGTTGAAACAAGTATAATAATTGCGGAAAAAAAAAAAATCATTTTTATCGAATTAATTCTACCTAGCATTGAAATAGGTAATGTTTTTCAATATAGGGTATTCTTAAGTAGTTTATTCAATAGGGGTGGGAAATTAGATTTAAATAAAAAAACATATCTTTTTGTTACATGAATTCCAAGATATTTGATTTTTTCATTTGCTATCTTAAAAGGATATTGTTGTAATATATGTGAGTTGTTTCCCATTATTGGCATAAGTTCACTTTTATTCCAATTAATTCTATATCCTGAAATCAATCCAAATTGAGTTATTAAATCTAATAAGTTAGGAATACTAATTTCCGGCTTTGTAATATAAAGTAATACATCATCTGCGTATAAAGAGATTTTATTTTCAGTTTCTTTAGTTTCGTACCCATATATTTCAGGATGTAATCTGACGCGCTGAGCTAATGGTTCAATTGCCAGTGCGAACAGTAGTGGAAGATAAAGGCCAACCTTGTCTACAGCCACAGAATAAATTAAATTTAGTTGTTAACATTTGATTTATTAATATTCTATTGGCTTGGTATATAGTAGCTTAACCCATGTTATAAACTTCTCTCCCAACTGAAAAGTTTCCATAACCGAAAATAAATAAGACCATTCAATCTGATCGAAAGCTTTCTCTGCATCCAACGAAATAATTGATAGATCTTTATTAATGTTTCTTTTCGAGTATATAATATTGAATAATCTTCTCAGGTTGTTTGAGGAGTATCGTTTTGGTATAAATCCTGTTTGGTCTGAATGAATTACTTTATTAATCACTGTATTTAGTCTTTGTGCTAGTATTTTAGTTAATATTTTTTGATCAGTATTTAAAAGAGCTATGGCTCTATACGACCCTGGATCATCCAGATTTTTATCTAATTTAGGTATAAGTGTTATAATAGATTCATTTAATGTTTCTGGTAACTTCTGTTGTGCATAAATGTGTTCATAAAGTGTCTTCAAATGTGGAGCTATCATATCATAGAATGTTTTATAAAATTCTGATCCAATACCATCCGGTCCTGGAGTTTTACCATTTTTTAATGACCTAATAGCTTCTTCGATTTCTTTAGTAGTTATTTCAGTGTTGAGTGATTCTCTATTTTCTGAATCCAGTCCTTTTAGATTACAATTTTTAAAATGTTTTCTACTCCTATTCGATTTTCTGTCGTTTTGGCTGAATATAAATTTTTATAATATTGCAAAAATCTCTCATTTATATCTTTAGTTTGTACTAATAATTCCCCTTTGTCTGATTTAATATGGATTAATTTTTCTCCTTCCAATTTTCGTAATTGACGAGCCAATAATTTTTTGTGGTTTATCTCCGAATTCTAATTGTATTTGTTTAGTATATTGGTATAGTTTTTACAACTTGGTCTGACTGTATTTTATTTAATTTATATTTCAATGCAAAGATTTTATTATGTTTTATCATGGTTGGGTTAACAGCGTTTTCTGTGTCTAATTGTTTGATCTCCTTTTCCAATGCCTGTTGTTCCCTCCGATTCTCTTTATTATAAAATGCTTGAGAGGATATCATAATTCCCCGAAGATATGCTTTAAAAGTTTCCCATAATAGGGACGAAGATATTTCTGGCGTATCATTTATTTCAAAGAAAATCTTGATCTGTTTTGTGATGTATTCTTGAGTTATTTTGTCTTTTAAAATTTGTGGGTTAAATCTCCAATGTCCCTGTTTTTCCGTTTTACCAGTTATTTTCATCATAAAAGTTAAAGGTGCGTGATCTGAAATTATAATATTATGATATTTTGAATTATAAGTGAATGGGATAAGTTTTAAATCTACCAAAAAATAATCTATTCTTGAATAAGTTTTATGCACAGGTGAGTAAAATGATTATTCCCGTCCAGATGGGTTTTGCATTCTCCAAACATCTTTAATATTACTAGTATCTGTATATGCATTTATTAGATCACTGGAATGCGATTTAAGTTTCCGTTGTTTTTGATGATCTGTCCAAATAAGGATCTAGTGTACAATTTAAATCTCCTCCAATTATTAAGTTGTGTTGTGATAATTCCGAATAATATTAAATATTTTTTTTAAAAAACAGTGGGCTGTCAAAATTTTGGCCGTATACATTGACAAAAAAATCATTTTTTGTGTGTATAATTCTCCTATTACAATAAATATATCTACCATCACTATCAGTTATTGTTGAAGTTTGTTTAAATGAAGTGCCTTTACGAATTAATATTGCTACACCTCTAGATTTGTGTGTAAAAGAAGCATGATACACTTTGTCAATCCATTTAGCCTTTAATCTATGTTCTGCCTCTTTTTTTAGATGTGTCTCTTGGATGAATGCCACATCTGCTTTAAGTGCTTTTAAGTGTGCTAATACTTTACCTCTTTTAATTGGTTCGTTAATACCTTTAACATTCCAGCTACAAAACGTTATTCCTCCATTCCCCATATTCATTTGTGAGTCTTGCATCTTTTATCTAAAGGAATATATAAGAGGGCAAATGGTTCAGAATTTACACCCGAACTCCGAATAGATGAATTTCAAAACCCTTGAGTATCTCTCACGTATATACCTCCTTTGCATTGATTTATAACTCCATTCAAAAGTAAAATAATAATAACAAGAGATAATATTAAAAAAAGGATAGATTAAGAGATTAGTAGGGTGCACAAAGAAAGAAAAAACTACATCTAATATTGGTGTAGTTAGTGTTAGCCATACTACCATAGCTAGCAATCTATAGACTTCCGTAGTCGATGTTACTAACTCATCCATTTCCATGATTCATTAAAATTGTTATTCCATACAAATATTTAACCAGGAGTATTAAACTCTTATGTGTACAAAATCCATCAGTCAAGTATTTGATAATATCTATACAATAATTATTAAAACCAATAATAATAAGAAAATATAAAGAATAAAATAATAAAAAATAAGAAAAGGGGAAGAAAAATATAGAAAAAGTTAAAAAATTAATAATAAAAAGTACCAGGGGGGATAAATAAAGTCAAAGTTTATATTTTGTGTATTTATATTTACTATTTACTTAATCCTAAGTAAATCAGCTATAGTTAATTGTTAATCATTAATTGGTAGTTGTTAGCTTTAATTAATAATAATACCACAGTATTAATTTTAGTATGTGTTAGTTATTGATATTAGTAGTGTTACTATTCTAATTATTAGTATCCATAGGAGCGTCTCCAATCCGTATCTCCCCGTATCTCCCATCCGCATCCTTCTCCATCTTCTTTAGATGAAACAAGTCCATAGTCCATAGTCCATTCCAATCTTGAAAGTACAATTTAATTGTTGTTATAGTTCATCCTTGAAGCTTTCATTCAGTCTACCTCCCGCTCCTTAATCCCTTGGGCAAAGCTCATTGCATCCGCTGGGTTTTTGAAATAATGTTCTTCCTGGTTGTAAGTGACTCTCAGGGTGGCTGGGTACCTCAGACTGTACTTCAGATTCTTCACTTCCCTCAAAATTCTTTTGGTCTCCTTGAACGCATTTTGTTTCTTGGAGACCTCTGCTGGATAGTGTCGGTAGATGCTGATCGAATCTTCTTCATATGTAAGATTTCTACTTTTTATAATTTTCTTCATCATCTCCTCCAGGACATGATCATACTGGACTTTTCCTATCATTTGTCTTGGAGGGGCGTCTTGCTTTGTATAACGTCTCATGACTCTGTGTGCTCAGGCGAGTAAAGGCTTTTGTTCCAGAAATAAAACCTTTTGCAGTAGGTTTGCAGTAAACTCTCAGGTATCTCGATTCTTTTCTCTCCCTTCTCGAATACCCACGATCCTTAGGTTCTGTCTTCTCTGGCGTCCTTCCAACTCGGTACACTTATCAGTTATTTTGCCAGTAAGTCAGATTAAACGTTGATTTTCTTTGAGGAGTGTTTTCGTAGTCTGAGTACTTGTTTCGACTAGTTCTTCAAGGTTCTTTATGGCTGTCGACTGTTCCTTAACTTTCTTCACCACAGGTTCCATTTCTATTTCCACCTTATTTTCGATTTTTTCATTCATCTCTTCCATTATACTTGCAGATTGATCCGTCAATAGTTCTGCAATTTCCTTTCGAAGTTTGTCAGATAATTCCGTGGCCGAGGTATTAATTTCAGATTTTAACTCCTTCATCTCCTCCTTGATTTTTTCTATTTCTTCCTTAATATTCATTTTTGCCAATTCAGTCTTTAATTCCAACTTTAACTCAGCCATTTCTTGTACAAAAAAAACTTTGAGTTCTTCAATTTCCGATTTTTTCTTCGGTTTTTTCGACACATCTTCTAGGGATAGTGTCCTACCTGAGGCCGAGGCTCCAGTCAGGCCTTGTTCTTGTTCTGCTGTTTTCCTCGTATACCGGAGTTTTGTTTTATCTGCGGGTGGGTTGCGCTGTGTTGCCATTACGAGTCACGCGCCTGATGACGTCACTCACGGCAGCCGGTGCAGAAACAGCAGGCAGCAGGTAGGTCTTTTCTCCCCGGTTTTCCCTTGTTTTTTTCACGGAGTTGGCTGGCGTTGCTTTCTAGCCCTCCATAGTGCCACCGGAAGTCCTCTTTAATACAATTTAAAGTATTACATAGGTTACATTACTCAAAAACAAAGTTAAATAGAATCTTCCCACATATATCTTCTATTTGCGAAAAATGTCAGCATTTAGAGGCTAACTGAACTCACACATTTGTAAATTGTATAAAAATTAAAAACATTTGGACGGAATTTTTAAAGATAATTTCGGAAGTTGTCAACACCCATTGGATTCCGACAAAACTAATAATATTAGGAATATCAGAACAAAGTCTAACACTTACTACAAGCCAAAGAAACTTTCTCGACAATAGTATAATAACTGGGAAAAAATTAATATTAAAATTTTGGAAAGGCCCTATAAACCCCAACAATTAAAATGTGGATTATGGAAATGTCGGAGACCTTACATTTGGAAAGAACTAGACTTGTCTTAATGGACAAATAAGAACTCTTTGTCAGAATATGGTCTCGATTTATTGACTATTTGAAGGGGTAGAATGGTTCGGCATGGAAAACTGACTGAAGCTCGCTCAGGATTAGATGAAAAGTTACACTTAATAATTTTCGAACCTATCTCCAATGTTGTAATATTAGTAAATTATTCCATTCTTCTTTATCATGCTTTTTTTTCTCTTTCTTTATTATTTTCTATCTATAAAAAAATATTATATATATATATAGAAGCAGAGTCATTAATTAATTGATAATATTAGCAATGTATGACTGATATACATGAAATGTTCTTATTATGTACTTGCTTCTAATTTAAAAAAAACTTTAAAAAAAAGATTGAGACAATACTCCAAATGTGGCCCCAAAATATTGTACAACTGTAACGTAACAACCCAACGTCTATATTCTATGCCACTGACAATAATAGTCTATAGTGAAATGCAGCATACAGAATAAATGGTTAAGTGTGGCAATAGAAACTACTTTTTTAATATGAAAACCATCAGTGGAACGACTGGTTGTTTTCCTACCAACAGTCTATGGATGCATAACAACAAATTAAAACCAAGGGATTGACTTGGGATGAACCACTACTGATTGAATCAATACCGTTGTCTAGTCTGCAAAAACATATTCTGTAAACACTGGGACTGAACCAAAAGGATCTGTTGCTTAATCCTAGCAAGTGTTGGTGCAATTGCAAAATCTCTGGCACTGAATTGCCACACAAGTAACATTCTCAGCAGAACACACATGCCATAGTGAACGGTGAGGAGAAGTACTTGCCAAAAGGGATGGGGGGGCCCTTCTAACAAGAAAGTTGTATAGATACATATTTTTGAAAAAGGGGTCTTGGTTACCCTGCAAATAGTGCCTTGTGAATCACACTGTATTGGATAGCATTAATTAATTGTAAAGGATCTTGGCATGGGCCTTCACAAACCTTTTAACATTTTACATTTGTATTTGTTGTATGGGAGGGGAAAAGGGGGAAACTTGACAAAGATAAATTTGTAATCTCATTTGTAGACTATTGTAATAAATTGTAGAACGCGAGAGGAGGATAAACACTTTTTCCCACAGAGTAGGTGAGCCTGTGGAATTCTCTGCCTCAGAGGAGGATGAAGGGCGGTGCGGAGGTTTTTCTCTGGATGCCTTTTCAAGAGGAGAGCTAGATAGGGCTCTTAAAAATAGCAAGAGTTGTCGGGGTGATATGGGGAGAAGTACGAACTGAATATGGGATGATCAGCCATGATCACATTGAATGGCGTGCAGGCTCGTTGGGCCAAATGGCCTACTCCTGCACCTTATTGTCCTATTGTAAATGGCCATGTCCCACTTGGGCGTTATTTATGCTGCATCATTTTACGCAACATCCACATTTACCGTGTCACGACGCAACATATTGACGTGTCGCGCGCGATGGCAACGACACGTGGTTGCGTGGGCGGGTCGCGCGCGGCACCCCAAGGATTTTGGGATCTCACAAAATCCTGATCGAGCAGCGCCCATCTGCAATGACGCGCCAAATGTACGATGCCCAAGTGGGGACAGGGCCCTTAAGGCTTTCAAGAAGACAGCAAGGGAAATGTGGATGGGTGTATTCCTAGAAAGACTTAAATATTGATATATTTTATAATAATTCTGTTCCTAAAGAAGGGTGGAAAAAACTGAGCAGGTGTGAAATTGACCACCTTCTGCAGTTCTACTTCAGTCAGATCCGTGCTCTCTGTTGGTGAAATGGGCAAATGGCGATCATAAAACAATAAAATAAGATCGAGAGTGGGTAACAGGACATTCTACTTATTGTAGTAAATGGGCTAACATTTGGCTGGTGTTTACTGTTCTTTGTTTCCTGGGAGGTGAATGGTCTGCGAGGGTTGTGAAACCATTTGGCTAGGAAGGATAAATTTCCTAAAGTGCTTGCTAACGGGAACTAATTGAACATCCCCAAAAGGAAAGTCTGTATATAAGGAGCAGATAGAATCTTTTGCTCGCGTGACCAATCTCCCCAGATGGCTGCCAGTGGTCACTTGTATTTGGGTGCTCTTTGGATATATTTTCTCCCGATATGTGTTGTCTGTTTTAAACAGTAGGGAAAACTAGTTGATTGATATCAAGCTGATGTAAGTAAAGAGAATCTGGCAAGCCTGGAGCGGCTATGGTTGAGGTTATAAAAAATGTGAGGGCAGCGTTTGAGTTTTCGTTTATTGTCACGTGTACCAATGTACAGTGTAAAGCTTTTTGTTGCGTGCTTACAAGGCCTGTCCCACTGTAAGGAGGTAATTCACGAGCTCTCTTCCCGAGTTTAAAAAAAATCAAATACCTTGGAAACACGTAAATGGATTCCGTATCGGGTACCGTCGGAGGCTTGGGCGTCTCTCATAGCGGGCTCGACCGCTAAACGGCAGGTACTCTGGAAACGCGGTGAGCTCGTGAAAATTTTTCACACGTTGTAAAAATGTCCACCGTGAGGCCCCGAGAGTACCGCTATAACGGTTAATTCTCCAAGTTCGACTCAAGGGGAAAACTTGGTGAGAACCTCTGAATATTAGTAGTACAATGGGACAGGCCCTAACCAGTAGCAGAAAGAACAATACATGAATTACAAAATTGAGCCCACAACAGAGTCAAGATACATGGATAAAGGTAATAATGGTTTAGTGCAAACATAAAGCCAGTAAACGTTGATCAAAGATAGTCGGACACCGGAGGCACCAATTGAGGTTAGATAGGTAACACAGAACTGCTCTCTCTAGTTGTTGGTGAGGATGGTTCTCAGTTGTTTGGCAACCGCTGTGAAAAGAAACTAGTCCCTGAATCTGAAAGTGTTTGTGCATGTTCACACTTCTATCCTTTTACCTGATGGGAGGAATGAGGGTGTGTCAGTGTATACACTCGTCCTTGATTATGGCTGAATGGCTTGCTGAGGAAACATGAGGTGGTCTAATGGAAGGGATTGTTGTTTCTGCCGACGCACAAATTGGCTGGATGATCAGTGGGACAGGCAGCAATTCTCCGGTGGGGAGGAATGGTACCGTTTCGGGTTGAGAAACTTCTTCAGACGATTGTGATGTGACTAGACGCAGACATCTTCTGTGTGATGGTCTGGCTGCGTACTTGCGTCCGCCAATTTCTCACAGTTTTCTACAATCTTGGATGGGTTGTTCACAACCTATATTTATTACTTTTGATTCTCACTGTCATACGATATAAATACCAAATGCCTCATTGTCATCCGATAAACCATACCAAACAGTCCCAAGTCACTTTGTGAAATACCCAGAAACTATTTGCTATAGAAACCAACCTACAATCAGCAGGAGGTGTTTGGGTGATGTTCTGTCGACCTAAATAGAGACATCTACAAAGTAAACTGGCAATGTATCACAAATTTCAAGGTAATGGTCCCCAAACTAAAATTGAGAAATAAGTAAGAAACATGAAACATGGAAACATAGAAATAGGTGTGCAGAGTGAGGCCATTCATCAGAGCCCTTCGAAGCCAGCACCAGCCAATTTCATTGTGCATTATGGCTGATACGTCCACTATCTTTTAACCCATGCCTGCTTCACCCCTTTCGGTTGAACCCACTAGCCCTAAGCTCTAATCCAACTATGTTAAAATCCAATCAAGTTGTCTTTGCCTCCACTGCCCTCTGTTGGACAGGGGAATTCCATATATTTATCACAACTCTCTGGTTGAGAAAGTTTTTTTCTCCACCTCAGTCCTTAAATGACCTCCCCCATTATTCTAAGGACCTGTGCCCCCTGGTTTGAACTCGCACCCATTGGGACATTTTTCCTGCATCCTAGTTTGTCCAGTCCTTTTAATAATTTTATATGTTTCTATAAGATCCCCCATCATCCCTCTAAACTCAGTGAATACAAGCCTAGTCTTTTCAATCTTTCCTCATATGACAGGGTTCCCCGCTCATCCCAGGGAATCAATCTCGTCAACCTACACAGCACTGCCCATCAATCACATAAGGATGTCCTTCTTCTAATTAGGAGACCAAACTTGTTGCACAATCCCTCAGATGTAGTTCACCAGAGCCTATACAACAGCAGAAAAACCAGTTTGTAACAGAAGAACAGTTTTTACCTTAAAAACAATTTTAAGAGTTGGCATCTCATTTTTCCAAATTTTATGAAGGGCAATTAAATGAGACTTTTGATAAATGGAAAGCTGCTCTATCAAAATGTAATCACACAGTGATTATATAGATTTAGACATTGCACATCTGTAGAAATAAGTTATAGTAACTACGAGTGAATGGATCTAGGTTTGTAAATTATTTTAAGTATTTTGTTTTTGGTTGATTAGCAATCAGAGATAGTGTCCTTTATCCTCTGTTGCCTTTTAAATTAAAAAAAGAACATCACCAGAGTTTAAAGAAAACCCTCCGTACTGGCCAGGGAAAATTGTTTATTTCCAATTCCTCAAGGTCTCTTTTGCGAAACACAATAAAGACAATGAGAACCAAAATGCTGGTGTCTTCTTTTTTCATGTCCATCTTCCATATTCAAATGTGTGACATCGCTGTCATCGTCCGTCTGAAAAAAAAAAAGGACGTAAGCTTCTGGCGACAATTCCAGTGGGAGCCCGTCACTTGTTTGCAATAGATGACCGGTGTTCGAATTAGGTTCGGGATACTTTCCAGTTTCCTCCAGCCCCGCGACGTGGACGCTTCGCTTTGGGGCAGATGTTGAAGACAAATTGCAATGAATGTCCCAGGTGATCTTTCCAGTGAGAATCACACCGATACACTTCAGAAAATTAGTTGATTCATCCTGTCTGAAAGACATATTTAGCAATCCTTGTGTCCCTGGGCACTTCACACATTTCCTGGAGATTATTCAGGCATTATAAGAAACTCTTACTCAGTAATTTTGGCCTGCAAACTGCAGTTTTGATCAATTCTGCAATTGCTGGGAGAGACACTAATATGTTTTGGTGGCCGTTCTTTGAATTCATGCCATGTGGGTGGTTTTTTGTTTGTGGAACAATCGAACATGTGTTGTGAAAAATTGCGGGAGGATCTGATTCGATGGTCCGGTGGGCTGAGGATTGTTGATGGAATACAGAGAAATGTGTGAGGTGTTGCATTTGGGGAAGTCTATCATAGGAGGACCTACACAGTGGAATGGTGGGCTCTGGAAGTGTTTGTAGAGCAGAGCGATCTAGAAGGTAGGGCCATTGGGTTCTGAAGGTCAAGTCGCAGTAAAAGGTTTTTATTGGCACTTGAGAATGGGAAGTTTTAGGAGGTCATTGGTGCAGTTTGTATAAGACCTTGGTGAGATCGCATTATAGAGTATTGTGTTCAGTTCTGGGCACCATTGTCCATCCCCATGTCTATCAGGAGAAATGCATTGGGAATCCAGATTTGGAACAAGACATTTAAGGAGGGTTTAGATTAGGCACATGGATTTGTTGAGAATGGAAGGAATATGGATCATGTGAGGGGCAGATGAGATTAGTATACTATTTGCTCATGTTCGGCACTACTTGTGTGCCGAAGGTTTGTCTCTGAGCGTATATTATCTTTACTAGCATAGGTGGGACCCAGTTGGGGTCCATGTTCACAGGGAGGGCAGGTTACCCCGACAGCAATATTCCACCTCGCAACAATTTTCCAATACTGGATGGCCTGTGTGGGACTTTCTGGAGCGTGGTATGGGTTCTTGTGCCGCGGTGGCAGTCAGTCCTCAAGCCTGATGTGCTGGCAGCTCACTCACGGCTGGTGGGATGGCAGTTGATCACGGCTATTCTTGAATTCCATTTTCAAGCAGGGATGCAGGCCACCCAAATTCAAGGGCGTTTTCTTACCACTTCGAGCCGGGTGCAAGGAGCAAAGAATTCAAGTGCAGTTTCCTCCACTTCAAGCAGGGTGCAAGGCACGAATTCAAGTGCAGTTTCTACACTTCAGAGGGGCAAGGCACGAAATTCAAGTACAGTTTCATACCACTTCAAGCAGGGTTCTGCAAGCCAAAGAATTCAAGTGTAGTTTCATACACTTCAGCCCCAAGGGTGCAAGGCACATTCAAGTGCGTTTAATAACACTTCAAGCTGGACAGGCACCACATTCAAAAGCCAGTTGTCATCCATTTCAGGCCGGGCATGTGCAAGGCACCACATGAGCAAAAATGCAGTATCACCACCATTCAAGGCAGGGTGAAACCACCACAAAACCACACAAAACACCAAACAACATGTTAGTAGACATTCAGTGTGTTCAGTTTTTTCACAGCTCTGACAGAGTCGTGACCTCTCCCTCCCCCATCATAAGATCCAGAAAAACTTCAGAGTATGTGATAACACTACTTCCGGGTTTATAACCTCTCCCCCAATCCCCATCAATCAGAAAGGTGTGGCCCAAGACAGGAGAGATTCGCACATTTCTCAAATTTTAAACATATAACAACTTTTATTTTTTAATTGATGGGAATATTCCTCTGCATTCTGCTGAGTGGAGGGGGATAAGATGGCCAAAAATCACAGCCGTATTGGTAGGTTGTTTAAAATCAATATACAGGGCAAACAGGAAGTTAGCCAAAGACAACCCCAAGCCACCATTTGCAGAGTACTTTTAACTTCAAGCTAAAGCACTCAAACAAACATTTTGCAGGCAGTGCGATTTTTTACTTCAAACAAACCAACCATATTTTCATTTTTCAAACCACATTTAAGGGCATCACAGTTGAGTAGAGATGTGTCCAGTGCTATTCAGAGCTCAGTGGAGAGACGTGGACCCTCTGGTTCCTTCCATCTTGCCTGGAGACTGAGCTGAGGCAGACACCACACTTCTCCTGGTTTTATAGTCCCCTGCCTGCCCCTACCCTCCAGCAGGGGCAGCAGAGCGAATGGGGAATTTGTAAAAACTTAATATCTCTCTGACTTTTTCAATGATGGGAAAAATCCTCTGGTCCGGAAGGCTGAGGAGGGCCAATGTGCGAAGCTGGCAAAATGACGGCGGAATGTGGAGGCGTTCTCTCAGAAATCACGCACAGTGAGCAAAACCGTCAAGATCAGACTTTTAGTAATATTAGATGTTTCCAAAAAACTAAGGAAAAATGGAGCGAGAGAATTATAAAGATGATGATGGTGCACTATTATCTCGGACGCTAAGCTTGCTTGATGAATTCTTGTCTTTAACGACTGATGGCTTTTGGATTTGTGAGAGTGAGTTAATTTAAACATGGTTGGGGTGTATACCACTGGTTAAACTGAGGGTGATGCTCAGACACAGGTGCTGCTTTTCAGATGTGAGTTAAGGTCATGGCACACGAGATTCCACTAGATTCTTGAAAGTAATTGTTGATTTCATGGAGATTTAGAAGGAGGTGAGGAGTACGCCATGCCTTTGGCCCAAGTCCGCGCGCTGCCCAGCCCAGCGATCACCGTGCTCTGGCATTACTATCTACACTCAGGACGAATTTACACAATTTTACAGAATGAGACGTTTAAACCACTAACACAACCTGGACGGTCTTTGGAGGTGTTGGGGAAACCGGGAAGAGCACCGAGGGAAAAACCACAGCGGTTCACAGGGAGAACGTAAACTCCGTACAGACAGCCCCTGTAGTCAGGGATTTGAACCGGGGTCTCTAGCTGTGTTAAGACCCAGTAACGTAACCACTGCGCGCCACATAGTTGGAGATGGTTGACATTTAGAATATATTTTGAAGCATTTCACATGATAGCATACATTGCAGAATTTAACAGATAGAACTTGAGCAAATGTGTAATGGAGCCATTACCTCGGTTATGTCAGATGGAGTAAAAATATAACTTGGGAAGAAGGTGTATCAGTTCTCTAATAATAATCCAGGCCCTGCTTTTTTGTTCTCAATATAACTAAAGCAGGAAATAATACTGAAATGTGCGGGAGTTGACTTTCTAAAATTGCATGCACATTTCCCAGAGACGAGATTTTGCAAAGTGTTTGTTATTGGATGCGTAGTTCTGGGAACACTGAAAGATTATGAAAGCTACTACTGTAAGTCTTTTCCGTAAGAGTTATTTGTAAACTGTTATCATTTGGGTTTAGTGCACATGGTAATTCGTAGTAGATTAGAATGCTGCTTGCCTCACCGGTTTTTCTGGGCCAAGCCTGCCTTAATCTGATCTAGCGTGTTTTGACTGTGTGGGGTCCTACTGGGGTGCTGGTTTACCCCCCCACATCCCAAGAGGCGCAGGTTAATTAGCCCAACTCTCCGGTGTGGAGACAAGTTGGCAAGAATCAGCGGCTACTTGGCCGCACGGATAGACTTTGCTGCCTTACCAGCGCCAGAGTCCCGGGTTTTCGATCCTGATACGTTTTGGCAGTCCTGTGTGGAGATTCCCAATTCAATAGAATATTGGGAGAACCCCCATTCCACCCCTGCAACCGGACTGTAACGCAGCTGCTACGGTCAGGCAACCCTCGTTGCCCGTGCTGTGGAGAACGGACTAGAGGATGAGAAGGAATTTTCTTCCCCAGAGCCAATCGGTAAATACTCTATCTCACCAGGGAACTAACGTTACTTAAAGTACCGCATTTACCGCCCACAGTATTAATATGAATAAGAAAATGTGAAATTCTGTTTTGTAGTTTATAGGTTTTTGTTTGTTTGATTTTTTGCACAATGTCCGTGTCCGGAGCCACGGCCATTTTTCATTTCATTGCACATCCCATTGCGTATGTGACGAATATACGTACCTTGACTTGACAATATGATCATGGCTGATCTCAAAATCAGTACCAATTTTTTTTTTTTTTTTTTCCCTGCTTTTTTCTTTTCCCCATCCCTTGAGTTCCCTTAGCCTATGAACTATATCTACACCTCTTGAAAATAATTAGTGAAATGGGCCTACACTGCCTTCTGTGCGAAGAATTCAACAGCTGCAGACTCTCTGGTTGGAAAAATGTTTTATTTCATCATCCGAGTAAACTAAATGACCCCTACCCCTTTATTTTAAAATGTGACCCCTGGTTCTGGATCCCCACAATTGAGAACATATCATGCATCTGCTGTTCCAATCCCTTAAGAATGTTTTATTATGTGTCTATATAAGATCCCCCCTCATCCTTTTAAATTCCAGTTGAATTATATAAGCCAGTACGTCATCATTCTTTCAAATACATATAATCCCTACGCCACTCTGGCTCTTGCGAAGGACTCAGTGGGCCAAAGGTCCTTTTGCATTTCCCCCTTATCTCTAGGATATACAATGTGTTTGAAATGTATTTATGGTAAAGAATATTATTCCTCTCATAAGAAATCACCACTTGGCTTAACTGATGGATGCACAATTGTGCCTATATTAATATCATTTAGCCTTTTTTCTGGATCTGTAAACATACACACAAACAATGTAGAATTGTTACAACTGCCAGAAGCTTACACTTGAAGGTAGACAAAATGCGGAGAAACACAGCTGGTGAGGAGAATATATGGAACGAAGGAATAGGTGATGTTTCGGGTTTCGTGACCTTACTTCCATCTACCGACCTGAAAGCTCTCCTATTCCTGCGCCTCCATAAGATGCTGCCTCCACCGTTGAGTTTCTCCAGCATTTTTTTGTCTACCTTCGATTTGTTTCCAGGCAATCTGCAGTTCTTTCTTAACTAGAAGCCCTTACTTACTTATTCTTTTTTCAGTCCATTTGCTATTGCTATATAAACAGGGGTAGAGCTCCCAAAGTTGCCGCAGTTTAAACTTCCTTTAATTATGATTTGAGTTAGTTTTCTTGGTATCCAGTCAGATTGCTCAGTATTATCAATAGATAGTTTTCAAGAGAGAACCTGGGGCTAACGGAGAATCAGGGCAGAACGGGTTACAGATGAGGTATTTTTGGATGATCCCCATATCAAATATGAATGGCAGTGCGGCCGAAGGGCCAAATGCCCTTATACCTACACCTCTTTTCTATATTTCTATGATTGTAGACATCTTTCTCTCACTCTTGGAACATGTAAGAGATTCTCACTCTTATCGTGCGTGTTAAGATAACATTGTCTGCAGATCACTGGGATAGATGTCAAAATCCAACATTAACACATACGAAGCGAGCCACTACCTTTATATATATAGTGTAAGTTTTGTGCAAAACCTTGAAAACACTATAATTAAATCGGAATCAACTGAATATAACCCTTGTTTGGCAGAAGGGAATTACAATTTGTTCAACGCTCCCCGAACTTTATTGCAAAATGTCATGTTCAATATCATAGGAGCAGTATTAGGCCATCAGGCCCATCAGTCTACTCTGGCCATTCATAAGTGAATGATCTATCTTCCTGCTCACTCCAATCGCCATAACATCTGGCCGTAACAAATCAGGAATCTATTATCTATTTGCCTTGAAAATATCTGTTGGCTTGGCTCTTCCACAGCTTATTGTCTCTTTATTTCTAATGTTGAGATAATTCCCTAGGTTTTTACTGCTTGTAATTTTTTCTTTGTTCGATAGTAATTTGATTTCGGAAATGAACCAAAATCAATCAGTCTGTTATACTACCCATTTTTTACCATAACGATAGGAACATTTACTTTTTTTCCCCAGGAGGGAAATTTGATCTGTCATCAAAAAAACATAAGATACATGGAGACCAATTAAATTAAGTGACGAACGGTAAAGGATTGGGGATCGTGCAAAGATTGGGTGGGGGGGGGAGAGGGGGAAGTCCAGTCTACCTCATGACAGAAAGGCGTCGGAGTCATACAGTTTGATAGCCACAGGAGTGGATCTACCTGTTGGCGTTTCTGTACAGCATCGTTGGGAGGAACCATCTGTACTGAAGGATCCCTCCAGTTGACCTCGTGGTTGTCATGAAAGGGGCAAAGCTGTATTGTCCACAGCTCATATCCAACAGCTCATTTGTGAAATCCGTAATGCTTAACGTTTTATATTAATATATTTATAGTTTCTAAAATAACAATGCACCCTCCTCAGACCGAAGCTCTCAAAACTAAGTGTGTTTGTTGTCTGCACTTGAGGATTCTTGCCTTTTGCCCATTTTCTGGGTTCAGGAATGTCTCTTCTTTCCTCTCAGGCGTTCCTGTAAATCCCATTCTCTTCCTCCGGCGGCCTCAGCCAATACTGCATATTCTGGACAAACGAACTCTGGGGCCTTTTCCCAATCCGTACAAAAGTTTTCAGAAGACAGTACAAATTTTATTAGAAAGAATATGGGCCAAAACACGGAAATGATTAGTACGTTGGTGTCCCAGGAGATCTTATGAGAATGCCAGAGAGAATGGGGTTTTGGCGTGAGAAAGAGATAGAATCATCCGTGGCCTTGAATGGCAAGAGTAGACTTTGATGTGGCCCAAATGCCCCTAATTCTTACTTACCTATTTCCCTCTGTCCTTATGAATATGAGGAACCAGCTGCTAGATGGGGGCATCAGGGTCGGAATGGAATGAGGCTGGGCTGAAGAAAAGACCTCTTTCTAGAGCTAAAATTATACAATCTATCTATACCAAGGTTTTTCGAACTGATGTATGACCTTCACCAGCATCATGCCCATCCCAACCCACAAAATACCAACATCTGGCAAAACCTTAATCTTAGATACTGATACATAACACTTAGTAAAGCACATTTATAACTTCCATACTCTGAATATTAAGAGGGTAGAAAATATATTAGCGCAAATCCACAAAAGAAAATTTGTATATACAAAACAACATAAAGTGTCAGTTCGGCCCATTCAAGCCAAGTGGGAGTTATCAATTCCCTGTATTTCGCGACAATTATTTCCTACCCATATTGTTTCAGTGAAGAATAGACGCCAAAGGTGCTGGAGAACTCTTCCATGGGTCCCAGTCAGCATCTCTGGAGAGAGAAAAGGAATAGGTTTGATATTTCTGGTCGAGACCCTAATTTCGACTGAGAGTCAGAGAAGAAGGAAATCTAGGAGTATGTGGAAAAACACGTTGCAAAAGAATAGAGGTAATGCATAAGAAAGCATTCTACATAGACAGCAAGGAAGGGTGGTGGAGCCCAACATGATCAATTGTTGGCTGGTGGAGAAGGTATATAACGCGCTGGATTAAAAAACAGTGAAATCTAGCGTGCCACACTGGTGAAATGCTGAGTATGCTGACCATGGTGGGGGAGGGTGGAGAGAGAAGGGAAAGCAAGGTTAGTGGAAGTTAACGTTCCCGTTTATTTCATAAAAAAAAAATCACGGGGACCCAAATCAACTGGTGGTATTTTATCGGTTATCCTTTCTCCAAGTCAGTAAACGCTATGGGGCGTGGTTGGTTGAGAGCCAGCGAGCCTGAGCCGGAGTAGTCGGTTCGGGTGATCCCCGACTCGGGCCCCCGCTGACTGTGGAATGGAGTGGGTGTTGTATCGGGGGGGGTGTTCCTCCCCCGTGAGCGCGTTGGGTTTTTTCTTCGTGATCTTCGGTTCGGTTTCCCCCACGGCATCAAAAGACTACAGTTTTTGTAGGTTTATTGAACGTGGTATAGAATGTTAAATGTCCGATATGTGTGTAGTTATAGTTTAATGTGCGGGGGATCGGTTCGCTGTCATTCACTATTTTATTATTCTACAATAGCACATATTAAACAAAAACAACTCTCGTGCCAAGTTGCCCTTGAACAATTGGTGAAGGTACAAAACGTTACACAATACAGTGGTTTCATAGATTAACTACAACATCACTACATAACATATAGCCCTCTCGTCAGAGGACTTCAAGAAAAGGTTCAGGAGGTAGAGATAAGTTTAAGGTCTCGCACTTTAAAGGATCCGTCGATGAGAGGGCAAGTTAGTTCCAATGAAAGAGGGGGGATGCTGGTCACCAACTCAGTTGGTCTAAGGAGCTCTGCACCCGCAAAGGACGTCCGCCCCTTGAAGCTATGCCCTGGACCGCAGGGGTGCACATTTTTCAGGAAACCCCCACTAATCGGACTGATCGAAGTCCCTGGAGGTGTCTGTGGTGGGTAAAGCAGACGTTTGATTGTTAGTGGGGGCAAGCCCGTTTAGGGGCATTTTGTAAACAGAAAGGAGATCTGGTGCGGGTCCCCAGTGGGTGAACAACTGTTCCGGCCTGTATCACCAAAACAAACAACCGTCTGGTCCCATCATTACTCTCCACAGATGTTAACCCTGATGCCCTGAGTCCTTCCAGCCATGTTGTTTCTTCCTCCCAGATTCCCGCAGGATTTCACCGTGACAACACTTCCATTTCCCCCATCAAACCCTGCCTTTATTCAAATCTAAAAATTCATCCACCCAGTAAGTTTAGACCACAATTTGCTTTAAAGGAATCACCTCGCTTTCTTATAATCCAAATGCATTGGGTTTTCCAAATGACTGCTGTTCCAACCGGCTTTTTGTTTTATTCTGGAACTTTCCACTCTTCGTCACTGGGAATATAACCTCGACCCTTTTGGTACAAAGGGGTTGCCAATTTTTTTCTAGTTTAGTTTCATGAATCCCTTAACGCAACAATATTGTTAGTCTGCCTCTTGGTTACACTGTGAAATTTTATTATGGCTTGCCTTTACATTGGCCACCAGGTGCTTTCTCTTGAGTGTCCTGTTTGTCGTTGAGGCCCAAAATCCTTCAGACAGCACTCATCTTTGGCTGGTCCAGTGCTTGTTCCCCTTACATCCATCCAGGGCTACCAGGGGAACGAATGCCCCTCCTCAAACATCCCATCCCAACCCCCACAAGCCTGCCGTCCCCCCCCCCCACCCTCCCCCTAATCTAGACCTCCCCCATCTCCCCCACCCCCTCCCCCTACACACCCACCTCTTATTCCGTCCCCCTCCTTCTCCTCACTGTTCTTCCCAGTTTCTCCCAAAATCCCACCCCTCCTCCCCATACCCTTGCTGCATATATATACCTTCCTCCTGATTCCACCATTCCTCTCCAACGCTTTTTCTCTTTATCTCACGATTCCTGCTTTGTCCAACCACCTGGCAATCAAACCACCCCTCGTCTTCCTTCAAACCTGTCCTTTGTATAAGATGCCCTTCCCACGGGCCCATTAATCAGTTCTGAGGAAAGGCCCCCCCGGCCATGAAAATTTTCCTATTTCATTCTCCTCCAGAAAAGTGCCTTGTCAGACCGGTTGAGTTACTCCAGCCACTTTGTGTCCCTTTCTGTTGTACTCATGTTCAATGATCCACAGCGAGCCAAATAAGGATTCACTCGACGAGAGAAGGAGTAGTCCCCCCGGTCATGTGGCAGATAGATTCATGGTAATGTTCCGGCCCAAGTCCGTAATCCGGCTTCCGTCTCGCAACCAAAGGATCCCGTAAGCGGAGCAAAAGAACACATATGCGGAGACGCCGCCCGGTTTACGGGACAACATCCTCCTGAAAATAAAAGGTTATTGGGAAAAATCTTCTCCCATTTTCAGAATTGATATAATTTATTGAACCAAACTGTGTTCCCACGCCAAATTTTGATTACACTGCGAGCGTCGGTTCGGGTCCGGGTTGACCTAAAATGGGGACAAAGTAAAGGCCCACGGTCCGGCTCGTTGCGTTACTATACACGCCGGCGCATTTCGCGTTTAGAAGAGGTGATGTAATCTTTCTTGTTTGCTGAGGATCTTTTTGGGCTCGTTGTGGTAGTGGGGAATGCGATCTGACTGAATTGCAGCGGAACCCCCTTTGTTGCCAGAAACGTTGCCTGTCCAATGGCTTCTCCCAGCGACGTTCGCCCCCCCGCCCTGCGTGAAGCTATACCGACTTTGGGTGTCAAAATCGGGGATGCGTCCGCGGTGGACCCAGAATGGAATCTCATAGTGGAGACCTTTGTGTAAGTCATTGTGTGTAGGCCATCTGCATCCAGCTGCTGCCTTCGTTGCTTGGTAAAATGCCAATGGACACAAAAGCTCATAGAACCGTGAGTGTTGAGGGGGGAGGAAATATGTTTGCTGGCAGACTGAGGGATGCGACACTATGTGAGGAATGAAGAGGTCCTTTTCCTCGTCAGCAGTCCCTAAACCGACCTTAACCCATATTCTCCAAAACTGTGGGGCCCCCTGGTTCTGTTCGACGTCTCCCACAACAATGGGCAAACATTTTTCCCAGCCATCTAGTGCCTGTCCTATCCCTTAATATTTTTATATGTTTCTATAAAGATTCCCCCCCTCCCTTTAATTCTCAGTGACTATAAGCCCAGATCTGGTATCCATCCTTTAACAACGTGACCAACAAAGTAATAATCGATTCTAGTACAAACAACGTGACAATAAATAAACCCCTAGACTAATTGTGAATCTCTGAGTGTCTGTTGGGGTGTGGTGGGGCACTCCAGCGGAGGATTGCCAGCCCCCAAGCGAAAGGCCTGTCCCACTTGCGCGACATTTTTAGGCGTGCAAGAGACTCTTGCTGGTGGCGCTTCGCCCTCATGATCGCTCAACTGGGTTCCGCCCGCCACCTGTTTCGCTGGCGGTTCTCTGGTGAGTCTCCTCTCACATCCACGGTTTCGCGAAGTTCCGCTTTCTGGGACCCTAGTCGCGCATCAGTAAGAATGGTACGCCACGAAGTTCCCTTTCAACATTTTCTGCGACCAAAAACTGGTCCACCATTGAGACTAATGCTATTTCTGTAAGTCGGTGCAGCCTTGTAGTGGGTCCGCCATGTAGTTTTGTAGGGGCCAGACTAGTCGCAGGTATTTTTTAGTTAAATCAGCATTTGCCTGACCCGGCATATTTAATTTGGCTAATTGGGGTTGACATAAAAAACGTAACTCGAGTTGAACATGCGAAGAACCGGCCCACGGTAATGTCTAAATGTCCACGCCGAACATCACATGCTGCTGGTATCTCTGACTTATGTTAAAAGGTTTGTTTCGCATGGCTTTCAAAAAAGTCTCCCCTCCACTTCACAAGGACAGCAACTTCTTCTCTGGGGGAAGAAAACCCCCCCCCCCCCTTCCCCCCCCCTCTTCCTACTTCTCACCCTACTATCCTCTCTCTTCTCCACCCCATACCATTACAACCCATTTTCTCAAATCCCCCACTCTCCCCCACTCTCCCCCCCTTCACTCTATCCTCCCCTCAACCCCCCCTACTCTTCCCTCCTTTTTCCCCCCCCCCCCTTCCCTATCCCCCTTCTCTCCCCCCTTTTTCCCCCCCTTCTCCTTTCCCCCCCTTCTCACCCCCCTTCTATTTCTTCTTCCCCCTTTTCTTTCTTTCCTCCCCCCCTTTTCTCTCCCCCCCATTCTCCCCCCCTCTCCCCCCCCTTCTCCTCTCCCCCCCTTCTATTCTCTCCATTCGCCCCCCTTCTCTCCCCCTTTATTTTCTCCCCCCCTTTCTCTCCCCCCCTTTCTCTTTCCTCACCCCTTCCTCCCCCCCCTTCTTCCCCACCCCCTTCTCCTCCCCCTTTTCCCCCCTTCTTCACACTTCTCCCCACCTTCTTCCTTTCCCCCCCTTCTCCCTTCTCCCCCCCCTCTTCCCCCCCTTCTTTTCCCCCCCCTTCTCACCCCTTCTCTTACTCCTCTTTCCCCCTTCTCTTCCCCCCCCCTTCTCTCCCCCTTCACCCCCCCTCTCCCCCCTTTTCTCTCCCCCCTTCTCTTTCCCCCCGTCTCTCACCCCCCTACTCTCCCACAACACTTATATCTCCCCCTCCTCCTTCCTCTTCTTCCTCCATCCCCCTCCTTCCTCCCCCCCCCTTTTTTTCCCCCCCCCCCTCCCCCCGCCCCCCCCTCTTTTAAAAGGACTTAACCGTAGTACACTGAGCCCTAGCCATCTTAACCTTCCTGTTCATCGTCGGGCACGTATCACCCTTCCCTGGGCCCTTTGCTCTGCTCTCTGCTCTCTCTCTCTCTCTCCCTTCTCCTCCCTCTCTCTCCTCTGTGTGTGTGTGTGTGTGTTGTGTGTGTGTGTGTGTAGCCCTTTTTTCCACCACTCAAGGTTGTGATCCGAGAATGAAAAACATCTGCCATGCCCCATCTCTGCAGGGAGCTGAAAGGGGTCAGATGCGAAGTGCACTGCCCCACCTCGCCCAACCTCAGCTCAAATGCCACACTGTACACCGTGCTGGATCCATAAGAGGAGGAAAGGTCCTTGGCCTCGATAAAGGGGGTTTCCACAATATAAAGTTGCAGTCCCTCCCTCAAGAGGTTCAAGTGATAGCCTAATGGCAACCAGAACTTTGACTTGTGATTTACTAGAAATAAACTCACAAAGCAACTTGTCTTTTTGTGCCAATAAATTTTGTAAAGAAATCTGGGAAACCAGGATGCGTAATGGAAACTGAGCCATGAATTCTAGTGGACTTAGCTGATCTGGTTCTTGTTCTGGAGAGAAAATTGCTTTCATAAACATTTGGAGGCAGCACGTGCGAGCAGCTGTGAGCAAGCACCGTGCCAAGAGACCCCGGTTTCCCGAAACCTGACCTCGGATGCCCTGTCCCTGTTGTGGAGTTGTTTATACGTCTCCCCTCTGACGCCTTGGACTTTCTTCTGGTCTCAGGATCCTCCCTCATATCACTCAAAGAAATGCGGTTTGTATGATAAATGGCCTCTGTAAAATTGCCCCCCAGTTGTTAGATATGAAAGTGGGGATGGAGCTCCGTGAATGGCTGATGGAAATGGTCGCACCCGTGAAGCTGGTTTCACTCACCTACCAGGGCTTGTTTTCCCGGTGCTGTATCACTAAACTAATCAACCACTTAAAACAATGTTAAATTGCGGCCAAACGTTTTCAAACTTGCTTGTTTGCCAGTGGTTGTTGGCATTTAAAAAGAACTAAGTTGCGTACTAAACCCTTTTTTTAGTGAAGGAATCTCAGAGATGCTGGGATTAAAATAATTATCCGGTGGCTAAATTACAAAGGCTGGCTTTTTAAATTTGTGCTCAACTTAAGTTTAGCAATGGCTTTTTTCGATAATGAGCCTCTCTAATCAAGATCCCAGGTATTTTTGTTTCCTTTTTTATAGATTTAGATAAGGGGGTGAAGAGGTCTAGTGAAACTATATAAGCCCTTCCCGAAATGCTCCACTTGAAAATTATATGATCACATTTTGAGGATCACCTTGCACCCTTTTTAATTTTCCAACTTATTTTTTTGGTTTGACTAAGTTGAACAGAATTCATCATAGTTGCAAGTTATTGCATTTTTTAATGGACCAGGAATATCTGCTGACATCGAAGTCCCCTGGCCAGTTTTTCAGCTGAAGATAAATATTAATTCCAATAGCTCTCTAAAACTGCTGGAGCTGCAACTGGTGTGTGACATCCACAGACAGAGAGTAGCGACCCTGCAATAGCAACTTCTCCATGGTGTCAGTTTCTTCCATCTCGCAGGTAGTGTAAATTTTACTAATGTTAAAACATTTCTCCAATGTAAACGTTGTTGAAGGGAACAAACATCAAAAGCTGGAAGTAACTCGCCGGGTACAGGACACAATCTCTGGAGAAAAGGATATAGGAGTCAATTTGTCGTGATCCTTCTTCAGACTTAATGGCAACGAAGATTATAGACGGTACTTAAGACAAAGAATAATGGGATTTTGCAGAAAGCGCAATGATGGAATCAAGGAAGTGGAGGGGGACACATTAAGAAGGGTAATGCAAGGGTTTTATCTTTGAAGTTAGTGAATAATCAAATTCGTACCACTGGGTGCAAGTGCCAAGTGAATATTGAGGTGCCTGTTTATTCCTCCAACTAACGTTATTGAATGTTTTTTTTTGGGGGATACTTTGTATTATGTCTTATGGTTTTTTCCATTACAGCAGCATTTCCAGAAACTAGAGAGATGAGTACTCCAATTTTTTTTAAACATAATGTTAATGTAATTTTTCCTGAGATTTGTGTGGAGTTGCTAGAGTTATGTCCAAAGTACCTGGTGGGAGATTGGGACAACTTTGGGAATTCCCAGAATCTACAATAATGCAACCTTTAGGGGAAAAGGAACAATGGTTTTTGCTTTATATTTGCAGCGTGTGTACAGAAGATTTACTTTAATTTTTGTTAAAAAAGGAAGAAAAGCTTTTAAAGTTAATATATCAATTCTTCCAAGCAATATTATGTAGCTACTACAGTTAGAGAGGCTATTCAGGCCCAGCACCGCCATTTCACTGTGATCATTTGAAATTCATTTCACTTGCACCTCGTTAGGTGCCAAGTGACGAAATAAAACTGATTGAATGACTTGGATGTTCAGGCTGTCATCCACAATTATTGGTATTTCCCATAGAGAGGATAGTTTTATCCTTTACCTGCTACTAACAACCCAAAGAGCAGTCCTGAACTACTATCTTAACCTCGTTGGAGACCCATGAAAACTAATTCTTTAATCTGGCTATCACTGGCTTATCTTGCAACTAAACTTTACTATCTTCCCGTTATTCCATTTTTCATGTGTATGTACACTGTGGCTGGCTGGGTTTGTCAACGATTATCGGATCGTCTTTTACGCTGGAACGTGAATGTTTGCACGCTTCAAATGCCTTTTCACTGTGTCCTGTGGTACACGTGACAATTTAAACCTCAACAAAATAACTAAACCTACAAAGAATTTAATTTTATACTGGGTTACACAAAAAGCCTGGAGAAACTCAGCGGGTGCAGCAGCATTCTAACACGGCACCCGTCTGAGATTTTTCTCCAGCTTTTTTTGTGTAACCCCTCGATCCTCATAGCCATCGGCTGTTCCTCCTTTAACAATTAATATTTACTAATGGGCCCATTTTCATGGTACACCTACAAAAGTCATCCAGGCCTGTCGATTCCTGGTGGTATTTGTGTGCTGAGGTACCTTTATGCCTGTGGTATGCCCCTAGATATCATTCACAACAGCCATTGGCAAATTCCCTGTCCCCAAGATCTCACGTGCTGTTGAGAGGCTTAGCCCACTTGTCTTGGGGTGAATGGGGTGAAGGGTATAGATAATAGACCCAGTGTTAGAGGAATAGATGTGGCTGGAGGAGAGAAAGATAAGGAGGGGAATGATGATGAAACAATCATACAGCAGGCTGCGAATAATAAATTGTAGGTATTTTAGGAACTGGAGATCACTGAGAATGGGGGTAATCTAGAATTGTGAGTAGCCACTCGGTTTTGACGATGACATCTTTGGCGGATAGAAACTGGAAGGTTAGCCAAGGGATCTTTGGAATAATTAAATCTAAAGCAGAGAAAAGAACTGTGCGATTTGCCACAGGAGCTGGGGAAAGCGCGAGGATGGTAGTATTTGATTAATACAGGTGTCAGAGGTCTTGGGAAGATGGCAGGAGAATGGGGATAGGAGGGGTAGATATATCAGCCACGATTGAATGGCGGAGCTGACGATGGGCCAAATGGCCTAATTCTACTATCACCTCTGACATGACCTTATGACCTATTTGGGATGGAGAAATAATGCCTTGTTAATGTGCAGATAAAAAGTTAACATTGGTTATTGGTATGGCTTGTCTCGAGTTACAGAGAAAAGCTTTGATTATGTGTATCAATTGAAATCATCCTATATAATCATACAGTAGAATCCAGCCATGCACATAAAAAGCTAGCGCAAAGGGAAAAATACCAGAATGCAGAATATCATGTTACCGCACATTAGCATTACAGTTTCAGAGAAAGTGCAGGGTCAGTAATGAGGTAGGTTGGAAGATTGGGTCTACATCCTAGTTTATGGGAGTACTGAGCTATCATCTGATAACGGCTTCACCGTCCACAGCAGGACCTCGATCGATTGGCCCAGGTGGATTGATGGAATTTAATATAGTGAAATGTGAGGTGTTGCATTTTGTAGAGCAGAGGGATCGAGGACTGCAGGTGCATGGTTCCTTGAAGGTCGAGTCGCAGGTAGATAGGGTGGTCAAAAAGGCTTTTGGCACATTGGCCTTCATCAGTCAGAGTATTGAGTACAGACGTTGTGAGGTCATGTTGCAGTTGTATAAGACGTTGGTGAGGCCGCATTTAGAGTATTGTGTTCAGTTCTGGGCTCCATGCTATAGGAAAAATCTTGTCAAGCTGGAAAGGGCTCAGAGAAGATTTACGAGGATGCTGCCAGGACTAGAGTGTCTGAGCTATAGGGAGAGGTTGAGCAGGCTGGGACTCTGGAGCGCAGGAGGATGAGGGGTGATCTTATAGAGGCGTATAAAATCATGAGAGGAATAGATGGGGTAGATGCACAGAGTCTGTTGCCCAGAGTAGGTGAATCCAGAGGACATAGGTTTAAGGTGTAGGGAAAAAGATTTAATAGAAACCTGACGGGTACATTTTTCACGCAAAGGGTGGTGGGTGTATGGAACAAGCTGCCAGATGAGGTAGTTGAGGCTGGGACTATCCCAACGTTTAAGAAACAGACAGGTACATGGATAGGAAACCCCATGGATTTGGAGGGGTATGGACCAAGTGGAGGAGAAGCTGTTCCTGAATCCGGTGGTATGCGTCTTCTAGCTTTTGTAACTTCTGTCCAAAGGGAAGAAAGGAAAAGAAGGAATGACGGGGTGAAAATGGTCGTTGAGTGATACAGTGTGCAAACAGGTCCTTCGGCCCAACTTGCTGACACCGGCCAACATGTCCCAGCTACACTAGTCCCACCTACCCGCGCCTGGTCCTTATCTCTTCAAACCTGTCCTATCCATGTACTTGTCTAACTGCTTAAACGCTGGGATAGTCCCAGCCTCAGCTACCTCCTCTGGCAGCTTGTTCCATACACCCACCACTCTCTGTGCGAAAACAATTACCCCTCGGATTCCTACTGCATCTTTTCCCCTTCACCTAGAACCTATTGTCCTTGATTATGTCGGCTGCTTTCTCAAGGCATGAAGTGTCGATGGGGAGAAGCTGGTTTGTGTGCAGGAGAAAGAACCATGTGAGACAATAGACAATAGGTACAGGAGTAGGCCATTCGGCCCTTCGAGCCAGCACCGCCATTCAATATGATCATGGCTGATCATCCCCAATCAGTACCCCGCTCCTGCCTTCTCCCCATACCCCCTGACTCCGCTATTTTTAAGAGCCCTACCTAGCTCTCCCTTGAAAGCATCCAGAGGACCTGCCTCCACCGCCCTCTGAGGCAGTGAGGGAATTTCTACTGGAGCAACAGGTCCTTCTTGTTCATGTTTACCCAATCTGCCATCCTTGTGAACTATTAACTACATTTCAAGGCAAAAAAAAACAATTTCTTAAGAATGTCAAACTAATCTGAATGTTGAAACTTTCGACATATTAAACAGCCTTGAATAAACTTATGCTTTCATTGCTGAGGGTGGAAACTAGTGATGGAGGATATTTTCTCACAAGGAACATTGTTACAGAGACCTTGACAAATCACAGATCTGGAATCAAAAAATTTGCAGCAAATATTGGTAAGCAAGGAACTTTTATTTCTCTTGCGTTTGGTGCGACATTTTCCTGTTAGTGAGGAAACTTGCCGTCCGTATTCCTATGGGCGACTCAAGATTTATACAGCGATGCATTTGACTGACTGCCCTCTGTACTGCTATCTACCTCATTGGAGACCCTGGGAGTGGCAAGGTGGCACGGCACTGTAGATGCTGCCTTACAGCACTGGCGACCAGGTTCGATCCTGGCCACGGGTGCTTGTCTGTATGGAATTCATACGTTCTCCCCGTGACCTAGGTGAGTTCCCACACTCCAAAGCCATACAGGTTTGTAGGTTAATTGGCTTGGTATAAATGTAAATTGTCCCCAGTGTGTGTAAGATAATGTTAGTGTGTGGGGGTCGCAGGTTGGCACGGACTCGGTGGGCCAAAGGGCCTGTTTCTGCTCGGTAACTCGGTAAGCAAAAAAACAAAGCTATCTTTGATCGGACTTTAAACGTTATTCACATTATTCCCTTTATCATATATCTGTAGACTGTGGATCGCTCGATTGTGATCATGTATTGCCTTTCCACTGACGGGCTAGCACGCAACAGAAGCTTTTCACTGCGCCTCAGTGCACGTGAGAAATAAACTAAACTCAAACTGTGTTGGTCTAACAAGCCACTCAATTCGTGGGGAACTTGCATGCGTTTTATATACTGACCTTGTCCGCAGGCTAGATGCAGGAAAAAGTGTTCCTGATGTTGGGGGAGTCCTATTGAGGACTGAGATGAGGAAACATTTCTTCACCCAGAGAGTTGTGAATCTGTGGAATTATCTGCCACAGAAGACAGTGGAGGCCAAGTCACTGGATGTTTTCAAGCGTGAGTTCGATTTAGCTGTTAGGGCTAAAGGAATCAAGGGGATATGGGGGAAAAAGCAGGAACGGGGTACTGATTTCAGATGGTCAGCCAGGATCATATTGAATGGCGGTGCTGGCTCGAAGGGCCGAATGGCCTACTCCTGCACCTATTTTTCCATGTCAACAAGCTATGCTTGAATAGTATCCAATTTTACTTGGTTACATACCCATTGCCTAACAGTTGGTTCGAGAGTCCAGCTTAATGATTACTGTAAATACTGTAAATTAAGTAGGTTGACCAGGTTTAGAGAACATCAATGGTTCAATGGTCCTTTATTGTCACATGTATCAAGGTACTGTGAAATATGATTTGCCCTACAGTCATACAAAAAAAAAAGCAACAGTGGTGTGTGAGAATCCCCAGGGCACACAGCATAAGCGGAGACCCAAAGCCATTGCTTCAATGTCCGGGACGCACACACACTCCTTCACCGTGATGTGACCAGAGTTGTATCGACCGCTGTTGCTCTCTCTGCAGTCCCCGTCCGACCGAACAGTCAGGAAACCATCCACACTGGTACCCGGACATGGCGCAGACGGACGAGAATCCGAAGCAAAGAAGGGGAAGCCAAATATCCGAATGGAAACAAAGCCGAAACGCAAAATAACCAAAAGCGTAGCGTACGGAGCTGAAACGCCAAACGTACCGAAAGGGCGGGACGCGTAAAAGCCAACTAACAGAATGCCGCTCTGCCGAAAAGTCAAATAACGGACATGACGTCGCCGGGAGGCGGGACTTGTCAGCGATTGTTCCAGACCCCCGCGTCCATCACGGCACTGGCTGGTGGAGACAGGAGGGTAGGGGTCATCCTCCCACGCAAGACATTATTTGACTTTTCGGCAGAGCGGCATTCGTTTAATTGTCTTGTGGGCGACGCAGCCTTTCGGTTAAGTGGTATTTCGGCAGAGCGGCCATCCAGTGAGTTTGCTTTTAGGCGACGCAGCATTCGTTAGTTGGCGTCTCAGCTTTGTTTCCATTCAGCTATTTGGCTTTGACTGGTTTGCTTCGTCTTCTCGTCCTTCGCCACCACGTCCGCACACGGTCCACACCCGCACCAGATTCCGGGATGTCCCCATGGAGCTATGTCCCCGTAAACGCCACTGCACTCACGGCACTCCCTCCGAGTCCTCACCACGACCATCTTGTTTTTTGGTGACCTCTCATTCCCCACGGTGATGGAAGGAAAATAACTTGAACCTCCTTTCCTCCTTTGTTCCTGCGGTCGGGGCAATCGAAACATCGAAGCTCCCGCAGTTGGCGATCAAAGCCCCCGCGTCGGGTCGATCGAGGCTCCCACGATCGGGGCGGTCGAAGCTCCTGTGGTTGGCGCTCCCGAAGCCGCCCCCAAACAAAGGGACCGCCACGCCAGCACCACGATGTTAAGGCCACAGTGCGGACGGACATACGATATGGAAAATGTCGTTTCTCCGTTGAGGGAAGAGAATTTTTTAAAGTTTCCCTCAAACCCCCCCCCCCCCCCCACAGTACAAAACTAAAATGTCACTACAACATACAAGTGAAAACAAAATAAAACAACTAGAGAAGAAAGGGATGAGACAGGCTTTGGGTGTGGCTGCCACTCACGGCACAAAAGCATTTTTTTTTAAAGTACAATGAAGTATATTTGCTTTAATGTGCAAAACATGAAGTGCTTTTGTGCATATCAGGGTCTTGCAAGCGACAAGCAGATAATCTTTGTAAACTGCTGGCTGAGGAATAAATATTGGTTGCAAGCTGAGGTTTAATATGAACGGCTGCATTCCTTCAATTGGGGCACGCCAATTAACCTCTTTGGAATGTTGGGAGAAACCGAAAGATCTTCACAGGGAGAACGTACAAATATCTCGCTGTAAGGCAGCAACTCTAGACGCTGCACCACCCCTGACTGCCCCCTAACAAAGAAGCCCAAGCCCACCTTGTTAGTGCCTAAAGGGTGAGTCTTTGGCTCGAGAGTCTTAAAGCCCTGTCTTACGGTACGAGGTCCACAAGAGGAGTTTGCCTGATTTACGGCTAATGGTCACTCGTATGTACTCGGGGCTCTCGCGGGCCCTACCCGCGTACGTTCACTCTCCGTGCTTACCACGAGTTTGATTTTTTTAAAACTCGGCGAGCTCTTGAGTAAAGTGTGATTTGGCTTGAGAGTCTAAGGCGAGGAGGCGGAATAGGCTACACTTGATCAATCTTTGTCTACGAAAATGGCAGGAAAGACAGGGACACCTCTGGTGCTTCTGGAAACTACACCTGCAGGAATTGTATCCAGGTGCATCTCCCGAATGAATGTGTTGGGGAAGTGGAGAAGCAGCTGGATGACCTCAGGGCCGTCCGGGAAAACGAGAGTTTCCTGGACAAGACCTACAGTGAGGTTGGCACACCAAGGAGCAAAGGTGGGTGACTGTGAGAAAGGGGAGTAAACGTGGAGTGCAGGAGACCCCAGGTGGCTGAACCTAATGAAAACAGGTACACCCTCTTGGGAGCTGTCGGGGCAGACGACGCTTCCAGTCCGAGTGGCGGACAGATCGGTGGCTCCAATCCTAGCGATGAGACTCGACCGGCGAGACCGACGTCGGGCAGAGCCTTAGTGGTGAGTGACTCCATTGTCTGAGGTACAGACAGGAGTTTCTGTGGCGGCAGGCGAGACTCGAGGATGGTCGGTTGCCTCCCTGGTGCCAGGGTTCACAGACCGACATCCTCGAGAGGGAAGGTGAGCAGCCGGGAGTAGTTGTGCACGTGGGCACAATCGACGTGGGGAAGAAGAGGTAGGAGGTTCTGCAAGGTGAGTTTAGAGAGTTAGGAAGAAGACTGAAATGCCGGACTTCTAGGGTGGTTATCTCTGGATTGCTGCCTGTACCTCGTGCTGGTGAGGGCAGGAAAACGGAGAGAGGGGATCTGAATGTGTGGGTGCGAGGCTGGTGCAGGGAGCAAGGATTTAGATTTATAGACCTCTGGGATCTCTTCTGAGGTAAGGGTGACCTGTACAAAAGAGGCGGGTTACACCTTAATTGGAGGGGGACCAACGTTCTGGCAGGCAGGTTTGCTAGTGCTGCATGTGTGGGTTTAAACTAAATAGGGGTGGGAGGGGTGGGGAGGGGTTGAAAAACTGGGAGTATAAAGATGGAGTTAAAGGGGAAGTGAGTACAGGAAAAGTTACAAAAGAATCCCGAATTAATGGAAAGGAAAGTTCGAGAAGGGATACGAGAGTAAGGTCAGAGCCAATTGCGAGCGGTGCGAGAGGGGAGGTGAATAGCAAAGTCAAAGTGTTGTATATGAATGCGCGAAGTATAAGAAATAAAGTGGATGAGCTTGAGGCTCAGTTAGAAATGGACAAGTATGATGTAGTGGGAATTACAGAGACGTGGCTGCAAGAGGACCAGGGCTGGGAACTGAATATTCAGGGGTAAACGTCCTATCGAAAAGACAGGTGGGCAGAGGGGGTGGGGTAGCTTTGTTGGTAAGGAATAAAATTCAGTCCCTTGCGAGGGGTGACATAGAATCAGGAGATGTTGAGTCAGTATGGATAGAACTGAGGAATTGTCAGAGTAAAAAGATCCTAATGGGAATTATCTACAGGCCCCTAAACAGTAGCCTGGACATTGGGTGCAAGTTGAATCAAGAGTTAAAATTGGCATGTAATACTACAGTGGTTATGGGAGATTTCAAAATGCAGGTATACTGGGAAAATCAGGTTGGTACTGGACCCCAAGAAAGAGAGTTTGTAGAGTGTCTCCGAGATGGATTCTTAGAGGACCTTGTACTGGAGCCTACCAGGGAGAAGGCAATTCCGGATCTAGTGTTGTGTAAGGGTCGAATGGCCTACTCCTGCCTACACCTACTTTTGACTTTTGACTTTTGTCTATGGTCTATCAACCCGAAATATCACCTCTATGTGTTCTCCTGGGGTGCTGCCTGACCTGCTGAGTTACTCCAGCACTTTATGTCTTTTTGTTTTTGTAAGCCAGCATCTGCAGTTCCTTGTCACTTTGTTAATGTTGTTCGTAGGCAATGGGTTCCATTAAAATCGAGTGTGTCGTGAAGGAAAAGTGCCACATTGGAGAGAGCCCGGTTTGGGAAGAAAAGCATGGTTCGCTTCTGTATGTGGACGTAACAGGCGAGAAGGTGTGCAGGTGGAATGCAGCCACGAAACAATTGAAAACAGTGTATGTCGGTAAGCATTGAGCTCTCCTCAACTGAGCCACTTCCAATCCCTCCCTTGCAATGCTAGTTTTCTTTCACTCTTTAATAAAATATCTATACCTCATGCACCCTCTTGATGTCCGTGTGAAATCATCGCGTAATGGTGTTGATCCACTTAATCCAAAATGAAGGAACAAGGAGCTGCAGATGCGGTTTTACATGATAGGACACAAAGTGCTGGAGAAACTCAGCAGATCAGGAAGCATCTCTGGAGAACATGGATAGGAGATGTTTTGGGTCAGGACTCTTCCTTGTGACTTGAAGTCTGAAAGAGGGTGCCGACCCAAAACATCGCCTCGAAGTTCTTCAGAGATGTTGCACGACCGACTGAGTCACTCCAGCATTTTGTGTCTTTTTTTTAATCAACCAGCATCTGCGGTTCCTTGTTCCTTCATTTTTGGTCCACTGACCCACTGAATTACTCCAGCACTTTAAAATCAGAAATGAAGGCTGATTTCCTGCTTAGAACTTGACATAAGTCCTGAAGCTCAAAACAAAAATCATTTTTGCTTAAGACATTCTGTTATCTGCATAATGCCCTATCGTGTATCTCAAATATGTTCCAGGAATCTGCATGTAAGTTAGATGGAGCTGCAGTTACAATTGACACCAAGCAAGGTTGTACAAACAACAGTGAGATGTGTAATTAATTAACCTGTTGGCGGAGTGAGGAACGTTGATTGGGACTGAGAGATCTTTCAGCATTTCACAATGTTGCTGCAGGTTTTTTTACGTACGCGTGAGGCAGCAGAGGGAGTGAGCACTAATGCTAAGTTCACAAAGTGGAGCACACTCCACACTGCAAGCAAATCAGAAAGATGGCACCCTTTTGCAGTGCAGCACCCTCTCAGAATTGCACTTGGGCATCAGCCGATGTTATCACATGGGACCCCAGCCGTTGCTCCTCGCGGTCCTGACTGGTGTTTAAGCAGCAGAGGATAATTTGGGGGAAATGCCACGTCAGCTGATTGAGTTAAAGCCGCACGGTGGCGCAGCAGTGGAGTTGCTGCCTTACAGCAGCAGATATTCCGGTTCAATCCTCACCACGGGTGCTGTCTGGAGGGAGATTTTACATTCTACCCATGACAGCGGTCTTTTTTCCCTGGCTGCTCCGGTTTCCTCCCACACTCCGAAGACGTGCAGGTTTGTAGGTTCATTGGCTTTGGTGATGATTGCAAATTGTTCCTAGTGTGTGTGGGATCGTGTTCATGTACGGGCTGTTCTGGTTAGTGCGGACACGGGGCTGAAGGGCCTGTTTCCACGCTGTATCTCTAAATTAAACTAAACTAAACTCTAAACTAAAAACGAAACTAATAATCTTTACTTTGCTTTTACATTATTCAGTTGATGCAGAGGCAAAAATCTGAAAATATAAAGGGAAATGCTTGAATTAGCTCGCAGGTCAGCCTACATCGGTGGGAAGAGAAAGCATTCTTAACGCAACAGGGTGATAACTACTCATAATTCAACCCATCGATCCGAAGACTTTCCCTCTCCCACTGTGGACAGCTTGATTATTATCATGTCTTTTTGGTGACTGGATAGCGCGCAACAACTATTTAGTGTCGTGCAATGAACCGAATTTGATAAGGGAACTCTTGAAGTGAAAGGGCATTTATTGGTGAACCATGAACAGGTACTTTGGATCCATCTTCACTAAGGAGGACACAAACAATCTTCCTGATGTACTAGTGGCCAGAGGATCGAGGGTGGCGGAGGAACTGAAGGAGATTCACATCAGGCAGGAAATGGTGTTGGGTAGACTGATGGGACTGAAGGTTGATAAATCCCCAGGGTCTGATGGTCTGCATCCCAGGGTACTTAAGGAAGTGGCTCTAGAAATCATGGACGCATTGGTGATCATTTTCCAATGTTCATATCAGGATCAGTTCCTGTGGATTGGAGGGTAGCTAATGATGTCCCACTCTTTGACAAGGGCGGCAGAGAGAAAAAACAGGGAATTATAGACCAGTTAGCCTGACATCGATGGTGGGGAAGATGCTGGAGTCAATAATAAAAGATGAAATATAAACCGTCTACTTTAGATAAGGCCTTTGCGCAATGGAAAAACTCAGGAATTAAAACAGTGGGAGATCTCTATGAGAAGGGGACTTTCCTCTCGTTTCAAGAACTACAGGAGAAATATCATTTGAAAGCAAGCAATCTTTTTAGATATCTTCAAATCCGAGATTATGTGAAAATATATACACAAGACTGTCGTTTTATGGGTCCAGATATACTAGACGGTTGTATGAATAGACATACCAACAAACATCTTATATTTATAACACTCTTTTAATTGCGCATACCCCATCTTCTGAGATGTATAGGCGAGCATGGGAAGACTAGTTGGGTTATTAATTTCAAAGGATATCTGGGAGGAAAACCTCCTATACATACATTACTGCTCTCTCAATGTCAGGCACTCCCTGATACAATTTAAAATACTGCATAGGCTTTGCTATTCAAAGACTAAATTGAATAAGATCTTCCCAAACATCTCCCCTATTTGTGATAAATGCCACCTCCAAGAAGTGACATTCTTTTGCTTCCTGTATAAAGATACAAAACGTCTGGAGGGGAATAGTTGATGTCTTCTCTAAAATACTTAAAATTAAACTGGAATCAGACATAAAACTGATAACTGCGAAAAAACTCGTACTCAAATTTTGGAAAAAGACAACAGTTCTCACAGTGAAGATGTGGATTACTGACATGTCTGAGACACTACATTTAGAAAACATTAGGCTTGTTTTGGCTGAAAAAGCAGATCAATTTCTCAAAACGTGGTCTCCTTTCAGTGAATTTCTGCAACAACAGAATGGTTGAACGGGGGGGGGGGGGGAAGGTATATCTCCATCTTCCTTTTTCTTATTTCTCTTCTTTTCTCTTGCACTTCTTTGGTAGCTTAGGGGTCTTTTCCCTTCTTTCTTTTATTTGCCTTTATTCTCTCCTTTTTCCTCTTTTTTGGATTCAGGTTTCAATGTTAAAAATGAAGCTGTACAAAAATTGCATAACTGTCACGTCGATTACCTTATTCTTATACAATTGCTTCTCATAAAATAAATTTTTAAAAAAAAGATGAAATAGCGGCACATTTGAATAGCAGTAGCAGGATCGGTCCGAGTCAGCATGGATTTACGAAGGGGAAATCATGCTTGATGATCCTTCTGGAATCTTTGTAGAATGTAACCAGGATAAGGGAGAGCCAGTAGATGTAGTGTACCTGGACTTTCAGAAAGCATTTGATAAGGTCCCACATTGGAGATTAGTGGGCAGAATTAGAGCACGTGTTATTGGGGGTAGAGTGTTGACATGGATAGAGAAGTGGTTGGCAGACAGGAAACAAAGGGTAGGAATTAACAAGTCCCTTTCAGAATGACAGGCAGTGACTAGTGAGGTACTGCAAGGCTCGGTGCTGGGACCACAGCTATTTACAATATATATTAATGATTTGGATGAAGGGATTAAAAGTAACATTAGCAAATTTGCAGATGACACAAAGCTGGGTGGCAGTGTGAACTGTGAGGAGGTTGCTCTGAGGATGCAGGGTGACTTGGACAGGTGGGGTGAGTGTGCAGATGCATGGCATTTGCAGTTTAATGTGAGGTTATCCACTTTGGTGGCAAAACAGGAAGATAGATTATTATCTGAATGGTGTCAAGTTGGGAAAAGGGGAAGTACAACGGGATCTGTGGGTCCTTGTACATCAGTCACTGAAAGTAAGCATGCAGGTACAGCAGGCAGTGGAGAAAGTGAATGGCATGTTGGCCTTCATAACTCGAGGAGTTGAGTATAGGAGCAAAGAGGTCCTTCTGCAGTTGTACTGGTGAGACAACACCTGGAGTATTGTGTGCAGTTTTGGTCTCCAAACTTGAGGAAGGACATTCTTGCTACTGAGGAAGTGCAGCGTAGGTTCACGAGGTTAATTCCCGGAATGGCGGGACTGTCATATGTTGATAGATTGGAGTCGCTGGGCTTGTATACTCTGGAATATAGAAGGATGAGAGGGGATCTTATTGAAACATATAAGATTATTAAGGGTTTGGACACGCTAGAGGCAGGAAACATGTTCCTAATGTTGGGGGAGTCCAGAACCAGGGGCCATAGTTTAAGAATGTGAATTTATGGAATTCCCTGCCACAGAGGGCAGTGGAGGCCATGTCACTGGATGGATTTAACAGAGAGTTAGATAGAACTCTAGGGGTAGTGGAGTCAAGGGATATGTGGAGAAGGCAGACACGGGTTATTGATAGGGAACGATCAGCCATGATCACAATGAATGGCCGTGCTGGCTCGAAGGACGAATGGCCTCCTCCTGCACATATTTTCTATGTTTCTATCTAAGAATAAGATTTTAGAACGGAGATGAGCAAAACCCTTTTCACAGAGTTGTGAGTGTGTGGAATTCTCTGCCTCAGAGGGCGGTGGAGGCTGGTTCTCTGGATACTTTCAAAAGAGAGTTAGATAGAGCTCTTATGGATAGCGGAGTTAAGGGATATAGCGAGGTCAAGAACGGGGTACTGATTGGGGATGATCAGCCATGATCACATTGAATGGCGGTGCAGGCTCGAAGGGCCGAATGGCCTACTCCTGCACCTATTGTCTATAATATTGAATTGACTCTCGCTATCTTATTGTTAAGCAATTTGGCTTTTACAATAGTTTAATTTAGTCTTTAAGTTTAGAGATACATCAGCGGAAACAGGCCCTTCAGCCCACCGAGTCTGCGCTGACCAGCGATCACTTAGTTCTATCCTACACGTTCGGGACAATTTACAGAAGCCAATTAACCTACAATGCCGCATGTCTTCGGAGTGTGGGAGGAAACCGGAGCACCCGGAGAAAGCCCACACGGTCGCAAGGAGAATGCACAGACAGCACCTGTAGTCGGGATCGAACCTGGGTCTCCGGTGCTGTGTGGCGGCAACGTTACCGCTGCCCAACCCGTGCCGCCCCTTCAACCCCCTATCAATCCATCTTCTGTCGGTTGTGGTTGTGGGTCAGGTATTGTCTTTCCGCTGACTGGTTAGCACGCCACAAAAGCTTTTCACTGTTCCTCGTTACATGTGAGAATCAAATGAGCTGAAACGGGGCTGCTCTGTAATTGTCTTTCTCGCCCGGCCCGGGGTCGCTGAAGATTACCGGAGGCTGGCCGCGTTACTGAAATTGTCCGCCGTTTGTCCTCCCACAGATGCTCCGATTGGATCGGTGGTCCCGCGGGAATCAGGGGGATACGTTCTGGCGCTCGGCACAAGATTTGCCTTTCTGGACTGGGAAAGGGAAGCAGTCACTGACATCGCCACCATCGACCAAGATAAAACTAACAACAGATTTAACGATGGAAAAGTGGATCCAGCTGGACGATTCTTTGCAGGTGTATTGCGTTTGTGTTTTGTGCTACAATGCTGAAAACTACAAGGATGTTGCCAGGACTCGAGGGTCAGGGCTGTAGCGAGAGCTTGAGTAGGCTGGGACTCTATTCCTTGGAGCGCAGGTGGACAAGGGGTGATCTTCTAGAGGTGTATAAAATCATGAGAGGAATAGATTGGGAAAATGCATGGAGCCTCTTGCCCAGAGTAGGTGAATCGAGGACCAGAGGACATAGGTTTAAGGTGAAGAGGAAAATAATCGGAATCGGAATCTGACAATTACATTTTCACACATAGGGTGGTGGGTGTATGGAACAAGCTGCCAGAGGAGGTAGTTAAGAAACAGTTAGACAGGTACATGGATAGGACAGGCTTGGAGGAATATGGACCCAACGCAGGCAGGAGGGACTAGTGTAGCTGGGACTTGTTGGCCGGTGTGGGCCGAAGAGCTTGTTTCCAAGCTCTGTGACTCTTTAAATATGTTCTGCACTCCACAGCTTCCCCTTTGTTCTATCTAATGACCTCTAGAATGGTGACGAGGAGGAATTCTTTTGGCCTGAAGGTTGCAACTCTGTGGAATTCTTTGCCACAGAGAACTGTGGAGGCAATTGGGTATTTGTAGAGTGGAGATCCATAAGTTCTTGCTTAGTAAGGATGGCAAAGGTTACAGGGAGAAGGCAGGAGAATGAGATTGAGAGGGAGAACTAGATAATCCATGATCGGATGGTGGAGCAAACTCGATGGGCTGAATGCCCTAATTTGCTCTTATGTCATGGTCTTGTTGTATTTGAGCTTGAACTGATTGTGTCTATGTAAGGTATATCTGTTTTGTTTGGATCGCACGCAAAACAAAGCCCTCCGCTGCACCTTGGTACATGTGACAATAATAAACCTAAAGCTACTTTCATTCCCACAGAGCTTAGCTGAAACCTGGCTACAATCTATCCTCATGCTGCATTGGTTTAATGTGAGCGTGGAATTAGGCATGGTTGGCAAAGATTGTCGAATGGAGTTTAGCGTGAGAAAGCCGAAGATAGGCTTCATTCATGGACCTCCGCAGATCAGGAGTGAAAGTTAATGCTGCTGTGGAAGATCAAGAGAAATTTGAGCCAAGTTTGAAGGAATTTTAGAAGGATTTATATCTGTAAGCAAGGTTTTACATTTATGATGTCGGGATGTTCTATTGAAGTCAACGGTAACAATGAAAGCCAACTGGCCTCCTGCATGCATTGAACGCCAGTGATTAAAGAGGAATTTCTTATCTCACCTTCTCTTAAAAAAAATAAGGCTTTTGGAATACTTGCCCTCATTGGGAATAGTATTGAATACATAAGTCGGGACATCACGATACAGTCGGACTAGTCGTTGGGTGAGACCATACTTGCAGTTCTGGTCGCCCAACTTTTGGGAGAATGTCATTAGGTTAGAAAGGGTGCAGAAGAGATTCACCAGAATGTTAACTGGACTTGCGGGTTTGAGTGATAGTCTGGGAGTATTTCTTCTTTGGAACGTAGAATGCTGAGGCGTGACCTTATTGCAGTCTACAAAATCACAAGGAGCATGGACCAACTAAACACTCCGTCATTCTCCCAGGGTTGAAGATTCTAAAAGTAGAGGGCACAGGCTTAAGGCGAGAGGGAAGAGATTTTCACTGGCTATGATATGAACCTGGAATGAGCTGCCAGATGAAGCTTTAAAAGCAGAAACAATTATGACTTTCAAAAGACATTTGGACAAAGATATATGGATAGAAAGGGAAAAGAGTCAAGTCAAATCAAATAGAGGGCTCTGGACCACTGGGACTAGCCCAGAAAACCAACTTGTTCAACATGGACACGTTGGGCCAAAGGGCCTGTTTTCATGCTGTGTTACTCTATAATTCTATAAATGTAAGTTCCTTTTTGGAAACAGATGACCAATATTGCAGAAAATGTCGAGATGCACCTTAATGGAAGCAATTGATGTGTGTGGCAGATTGAAGTGGCGCGTACTTCAGGAACTAACAGTGGGTTTTGCTACAGGGACCATGGCAAGGCAGATTCGTCCAGCCGTGGTGGAAAAAGGCCAGGGATCATTGTACTCCCTGCTGGCGGATCATTCTGTGGTCAAGCACTTTGACCGGGTGGACATTTCCAATGGTTTGGACTGGTCGCTGGATCACAAGGTCATGTATTACATAGACAGCCTATCTTATAAAGTGGATGCATTTGACTATGACCTGCAGTCAGGAAAGATTTGTGAGTATGCCGTGCATTCTTTACATGTGTTGCGATGAAGCATTCTGTGTTGATTCATACCTTCATCTCTCTCCTGCCATTCATAAACTCAGGTGGTTCCTGTAGCTTCCATAGCCTGCGAAATGTCTTCACACTCTGAGGCCAGTAAGCTCACAATAATGGGGATATATTTTTTTGTGATGCTGAGAAATAAATATTGACCAATCTTTGGGTAATGACCCCCATACCCTTTTGGTTGAACTAAGGATAGAAACATAGAAAACTAGGTGCAGTAGGCCATTAAGCACTTCTAGCCAGTACTGCCATTCAATATGACCATAGATGATCATAGTACTCCATTCCTGCTTTTTGGCCCTGTTTCCCTTGATTCCGTTAGCCCCAAGAACTAAATCTGAAGCCCCTGTCCCACAATGCGAATTCACTACTCCCGAGTTTAAAAAAAAATCAAACTCGTGGTACTTCATCACGAGTATTTTTTCACTCTTAGAAATTTTTCACACTGTTGAAAAAACTTCAAGAGTTCCCGCCTTTCCCGAGTACCTGCCGTTAGCATTACGAGCCGCTACGAGACATCCACGAGCTCCGAGGTACCCGCTATGTACATTCTACGCACTCACCACGAGTTTGATTTTTTTTTAAAACTCGGGGGAGCTCTTGGGTAGACTCGCATCGTGGGACAGGGCCTTAACTCTCTCTTGAACACACAGGTAGGTCCCTTGGTCAACTGAGTCCAATCAATCACCCACTCACAGTAGTTCTATGTAATCCCACTCCGTATACATTAAGGGGCAATTCACAGTGACCAATTAACCTATTAACCCACACATTTTTAGAAAGTGGGAAGAAACCGGAGCACCCGGAGAAAACTCACACAGTCAAAGGGAGAACGCGAAAACTCCACACAGACAGCACCTGAGGTCCGGATCAAAATGGGCGGCACGGTGGCGCAGCGGTAGAGTTGCCGCCTCACAGCGCCAGAGGCCCCGGTTCGATCCTGACTACGGGTGCTGTCTGTACGGAGTTTGTACGTTCTCCCCGTGACCGCACGGGTTTTCCCCGGGAGCTCCGGTTTCCTCCCACGCTCCAAAAGCGTGCAGGTTTGTAGGTTAATTGGCTTTGGTAAAAATGGTAAATTGTCCCTAGTGTGTGGGATAGGGCACATGCACGGTGATTGCTGCTCGCTCTGGACTCAGTGGGCCGAAGGGAATATTTCCGCGATGTATCTCTAAAGTAAATTAAACAATGACAACTTCATTGTTCACGGGTGATATGTTTCCGATTCCATTTCTCACCAATAAGCCCGTTTTAAATACTTGTTTAGCAAATCGCCGACTTGTGTACAAACTTGAACAAGAAGAGTCTATTCCGGATGGAATGTGCATTGACACAGAGGGAAAACTTTGGGTTGCCTGCTACAATGGTGGTAGAGTCTTGCGCATCGATCCTGAAACAGGTAAATATACTGTATTGCATTAATCCATAATCGTTGCTCCCTGGCTTATGTTGGAATACATTTTAAGATTACAATTAAAATACAAACACTTGTGCCACTGGATAAATGCAAGAAAACCAAGTCCAATGTCAAAATAGTATCTAAACTGCTTGTACACACTTATGCTAATGACAATTACTAACCCCATGTGCAATAATAAACTATCTACATGTTAAGCACATAACAACTCATGGTGTAGAAGCAAGAATATCATTGGGGTTATCAAGTGGGCACCTCCCTTCACTGGTGTTTCATTGAGTTAGGCCCACGGCACAATAGACAATAGGTGCAGGAGTAGGCCATTCGGCCCTTCGAGCCAGCACCGCCATTCAACGTGATCATGGCTGATCATCCGCAATCAGTACCCTGTTCCTGCTTTTTCCCCTTATCCCCTGACTCCGCTATTTTTAAGAGGCCCTATCTAGGCTCTCTCTTGAAAAGCACCTCCCCCCTCCACTAGCCCACTCGGAGCTCGCAGAGAATCTCACAGTATCTACACGCAGACTACACATACTGCATGTTATATGTTTTCATTCTGCCCCCAACTATTTCTTCTCCATCAAATCCACCTTCTGCCTTGCTCTGCTACCTCTGGCATCTCCTTTATGGCCTGACGCAAACACTGTCTGCAAATTCCTAGCTCTCCGAATAGCGACATGGTCGATCGCGCTATGAAACCTCTACAACCCACCTCTACTGGATGTACTCTTGCTCTCGATCCTCACTGATCAAATTCTGCTACCAAATCCACACATCTAAGCTTTTTCCTTTCATTAGCCTGATCCACTTTATTGGGATGTTTTACAGTTTGGTTTTGGGAACTGCTCCATCCAAGACCGCAAGAAATTGTAGAGAATAGTGGACACAGCCCAGACCATCACACAAACCAATCTCCCTTCTATTGACTGCATTTATACCTCGCGCTGCCTCGACAAGGCCAGCAGCATAATCAAGGACGTCGCACCCTGGCCACTCCCTCTTCTATACCTTTTGCCTGATGGGAGAAGTGAAAACGCACACCTCCAGATTCGGGGACAGTTTATTCCCAACTGTTATCAGGCACTGAATCATCCTACCACAACCAGAGAGCAGTGCTGAACTACTATCTACCTCTTTGGTGACCCTTGGACTATCCTTGATCGAATTTTGATGATTTAACGCACTAAACATTATTTCCTTATCATGTATGTACACTGTAAATGGCTCGGTTGCAATCATGTGTTGTCTTTCTGCTGACTGGATAGCACGCAACAAAAGCTTTTCACTGTACCTCGATACACGTGACAATAAACTAAACTGAACTGACAATCCAAAAACAGGGATGTAATGCTGAGGCTCTACAAGGCCGCATTTGGAATATTGTGAGCAATTCTGGGTCCCATATCTGAGGAAGGATGTGCTGGCTCTGGAGAGGGTCCAGAGTTGTTTTACGAGAATGATCCCAGGAATGAGTGGGTTAACATATGATGAGTGTTTGACAGCACTGGGCCTGAACTCACTGGAGTTTAGAAGGTTGAGGGGGGACTTCATTGAAACTTGTTGAATAATGAAAGACCTGGATAGAGTGGATGTATAGAGAATATTTCCACTGGCGGGAGAGTCCAGGACCAGAGGTCATAGCCTCAGAAGTAAAGGACGCTCCTTTAGGAAGGAGATGAGGAGGAATTTATTTTGTCAGAGTGTGGGAAATCTGTGGAATTCACTGCCACGGAAGGCTGTGGAGGCCAAGTCAATTAATATTTTTTTAGATAGAGATAGATAGATTCTCGATTAGTACGGGTGTCAGGGTTTATGGGGAGAAGGCAGTAGAATGGGGTTAGGAGGGAGAGATAGATCAACTATAGTAGAGTTGATGGGCCAAATGGCTTCTGTTCCTAGCACTTATGAACATGAATCCTATCACAACCCGAGTGCAGTCCTGAACTATTATGTACCTCTTTGGAGACTTTCAGACCATCTTTGAATGGACTTTACTGGCTTTATCTTGCACTTAACGTTATTCATGTTATTCTCTTTACCATGTATCTGTACACTGTGAATGGCTCGATCGTAATCATGGATTGTTATTCCGCTGACTGGTTAGCACGCAGCAAAATCTTTTTTTTTACTGTACCACAGGACTGCACTGCCAATAAACTCAAATTCAAACTCATTCAGCTTGTCCTCTATCAGCTGTTGGCCAAAACTGGACAAAAAAACAATCAATTCTTGAAATTATTTATTCGATAAATAACTAAGTGTGAAACTTTGTAGGAACAAGAAACAGCAGATGCTGGTTTACAAAAAAAGATACAAATTGCTGGAGTAACTCCGCATTATGTTCATGTGTACCGAGGTTCAGTCAAAGAAGATTCTCTACATAATGAAAGTACATGATCCTCTAGAGTGTACAAAATTATATCAGGTAGATGCACAGTATCTTGTGCCCAGAATAGGGAATCGAGAGCCAGAGAAGATAGATTTAAGGTGAGGGAGGAAAGACTTAATGGGAACCTGAGGGGTAACTTTTTTATACAAAGGATCTTTGATGTATGGAATGAACAGCCAGAGGAGATAGTTGAGGCAGGTCTTATCTCAAAGTTTAAGCAACATTTAGACAGGTGCATGGATAGGGTGGGTTTAGAGGGACATGGGCCAAACGCAGGCAGATGGGACTAGTTTAGACAGGGCATGTTGGTCGGCATAGGCATGTTGGGTTGAAGGGCCGGTTTCCATGCTGTCTGTCTCGATCTCCATGACATGATTACAATCGAGCTGTCGACAGTGCACTTACAGAAAAGCGAAAGGCTTGGACAGAGTGGATGTGGAGAGGATGTTTCCACTAGTGCAAGTGTCTAGGACCAGAGGTCATAGCCTCAGAATTAAAGGGCGTTCTTTTAGGAAGGAGATGAGGAGACATTTTTTTAGTCAGAGGGTGGTGAATCTGTGGGATTCTTGGCCACAGAAGGCTGTGGAGGCCAAGTCAGTGGATATTTTTAAGGCGGAGGTAGATAGATTCTTGATTAGTTTGGGTGTCCGAGGTTATGGGGAGAAGGCAGGAGAATGGGATTAGGATTCTGAGAGATAGATCAGCCATGATTCAATGGCAGAGTAGACTTGATTGGCCGAATGACCTAATTCTACTCCTATTCCTTACGTCCTTGTGACAGATAAAGGATAAATGGTGCAATATTTAGTGCCTGATAAAGTCCGATTGAAGATAGTTCAAAGGTCTCCAATGAGGTAGATGGGAGGTCAGGACTGCAGTCCAGCTTATGTTCTCCAGGGATGCTGCCTGGCCTGCTGAGTTAGTCCAGCATTTTGTGTCTTTTTTTTTGAATGTTTAACAATTTAATCGCTTTAAATTTAGTGAAATATATGAACAAATAGATTCAATAAGAATTATTTCGAAAACCCTACAAAGGGCAACTTTATTATTACCCGAGAACAAGTAGAACAAATCACAGATCTTCTCTCCCTCAGGTAAAAGGATCCAGACGGTCAAAATGCCTGTGGACAAGACAACCTCTTGCTGCTTTGGAGGGAAGGATTTCTCCGATCTCTATGTGACTTCAGCTGCGGAGGGGATGGACGAGGCATGGCATCAGAGACAACCAGATGGGGGCAGAATTTTCAAGGTAGGAGGGTCGAATAGCAGTCCAGACCGGAATATCTCCGCACTCTCTCTGTGGCAGGGTTACAACCAAGTCACTCTGATATGAATTCTGCATGGAGGGTCTACTGGGTAGAATTCCCTGAATAATGTGGGATCCCCTCAGACTAATGGTTATTTGACTCTCCAAAGTCAAATTATTTTATCTTTTTTTTAAGGAATGAATTCCCCTCGAGACATGAACAGCAGAATTCCCTGCCTGTAGTCCTCCCTAATAGCACATCATCTCTTCCCCACCTCAATGTTATATCTGCCAACCCACAATTGCACTGGTACATGGATAGGAAAGGTTTAGAGAGTTATGGATGAAACGCGGGCTGGTGGGACTGGCCTAGATGGGGCATCTTGGTCATCGCGTGCGAATTGGGCTGAAGGGCCTGCTTCAGCCCAATAACAAAATTCCCGGCCACTCAAAGACTGAAGAAACCATTTACACGTCTGGCTTGTCTGTTCCCAGCTTTAGTTGGCTGTCAAGAAATCAAAACTGTTTCTGATCATTTTCAAAAACTCGCTGAACTGAGAGACTTGCCAGACCATTCCAGGGGACCATTGAGGGACAACCATATTGATGGGTATGGTGCCCTGTATAGGCCAAACTGGCTGAAGGCATCTGTGAACCAGATGCGTTTTATGACCCTCACATTCGCCATCACCAATATTGGTACTGGATTGATTTTTCCCCCCCCCAGATTTTACTTACTTTTATTATCACTTCTCCAGCTGCCACAGTGGGATTCAAAGGCTACCAAATTTAAAATTAATTAATTAAAAATATTTAATCCTATTAAATATGGTGAATATCTTGAATGAGCTGCCAAAGGAGGTGGTGATGGCAGATGCAATTACAAGTAAGTAAGTAGGTTTATTGGCCAAGTATTCACATACAAGGAATTTGCCTTGGTGCTCCGCCCACAAGTAACAACATGACATACAGTGACAGTTACGAATGTCTCAGAAAACACTAAACATGAATAATAATAAAACATTAATGATAAAACACCATTGATCAAGCATGTGAACCAACAAAATACCAGATGAAAGGGAGGCTACAGATTTTTGGCTGTTGAGTAGAGCAACTACTCGTGGATAAAAACTGTTTTTATGTCTGGCTGTGGCAGCTTTGACAGTCCGGAGTCGCCTTCCAGAGGGAAGTGATTCAAAGAGTTTGTGGCCAGGGTGAGAGGGGTCAGAGATGATCTTGCCTGTTCACTTCCTGGCTTTAAGGGAGCCTGGGCAGATTCTTGGATAGGAAAGACACAGACGGATATGATCCTAATGCGAGTAAATGCAAGCATGGTTAATATTCTGGCGATAAAACTATGACTGTGTTCAACGCTGCTCAATGAAAGTGATGCGTAGGAAGGAAGTGCAGGTGCTGGTTAAAACAGAAGATAGGCGCAAAAATGCTGGAGTAACTCAACGGGGCAGGCAGCATCTCTGGAGAGAAGGAATGGGTGACGTTTCGGGTCGAGACCCTTCTTCATCCCTGCTTGTTGCTCAGCAGTTGATGTTTTACTTGTATGTGCTGGTCTGGAGCAGCAGTGGTGGGAAGGTCATTGCCTTAGGGACAGAAATGACCGTCATGTAATGGAGTGATGGCCAACAACTGCATCATTCAAAAGTTGGACCCAGTTTTGATTGAAAGAAAACAGCATGGAAATAGGTGGGCTGATGAAATAGGCTCGCCAACCCACCGGCTCCATGCAGACCATGTGTATTATGCTGCTTTTGCATCCATTCCCCTACACACTTGCGGCAATGTACAGAGGCCAATTAACCCACAGACACGCACGTCTTTGGAACATGGGAGGAAACGGCGCGGTCGCAGGAAGAACATGCAATCTCCACGCTGACAGCACCCGTGGTCAGGATCAAACACGTGTCTCTGGTACTGTGAGCAGGAGCTCTCCCAGCTGTGTCACCCTAATGGAGCTGGAGAAGTTATCTAAACTGAGTCTGTATCCTTTTCTTTTCCAGGTTACTGGGCTTGGAGTGAAGGGTATTCCGCCATATTCATACGCAGGATAAGACGCCAAATCACCCCTTACAACCCTGCTGGAGATGGTTAAGATGATCACTTCATACGCTATTTTAGAAATAATAACAGTAAACTCTATGAAAATTGGAAAATGTTTTATACGGTGGACGGGCGGATAAATTGTTAGGCTTTTGAACTGCAGTAGTTTTCATTTTACCCAGATTGCAATCAATGTTTAATACTAATTTTAATTGTTCTTAAATGTTGATGATAGTCGGATCAATATATGCTACTGTGACACAATAAAATAATTTCTTCAATTCTCTGCGGTGTTTCATTTTTTAAATGGTTGAGTATGTGGCTGGAATGTCAGAATTTAGTTTGGAATGGGAATCTCTCCGAGAGCTTACAGCCCTAAAGCTGGAGGATGGTAGCCGAGTGTTATATTGTAGATAAGGTGTTCATCTGGCACGGTGGCGCAGTGGTAGAGTTGCTGCCTTACAGCGCCAGAGACCTGGGTTCGATCCTGACCATGGGTGCTGTCTGTACGGAGTTTGAACGCTCTCCCCGTGACATGCGTGGGTTTTCTCCGGGTGCTCCAGTTTCCTCCCACACTCCAAAGACGTACACGTTTGTAGGCTAATTGGCTTGGTGTAATTGTAAATCGTCCATAGGATGTGTGTCGGATAATGTGTGGGGATCGCTGGTTGGCGCGGACTTTGTGGGCCTCAGGGCCTGTTTCCGCACTGTAACTCTAAACAAAACTAAACTAAACTAAGCCAAATTTTCTTCTCCTTGTAGCTCAAGGATTATAGCTGCTTCTTACTTTTCCTCTCAACTGAAGATTCTGAATCCTTACTGGATTATTGACCCTTGTCACGCTGTGATCCAAATGATCAAATATAACTCCAAAATAAATATTGGAAAACCACCAGAAAACTGCTGGGAAGTATTTGGAAACAAAACACATGGTTGATTTTCTGCACTTGTAACCCATCTAAAGTCGAATTTGTCTTTTTTACATCAGTGCTGGATTCAAAGGGAACTCCCGTGCAGGGAGGGGATTTCAAACTTGGATTGTTTTCTCTGGGATGCTGGAAGTTGAGGGGAGACCTTTTTAATGGGAGGTGCAGTGAATCTGTGGAATTCACTACCACAGACGGTGGTGGAGGCCAAGTCAATGGGTCTTTTTAAACGGGAAATGGACAGATACGTGATTAGTAAGGTTGCAAGGGTCATGGGGAGAAGGCAGGAGAATGGGGTTGAGAGGAAGAGATAGATCAGTCATGATTGAATGGCGGAGTAGACCCGATGGGCCGAATGGCCTAATTCTGATCCTTTGACTTATCAACATTCCTCAATCAACACGGCCAAAGTAAGGTGGTGGGTGTCTTGTGAGATATTGCTGTTCATTTCCTGAACTAAAGAACTGGCACAATAGCCCAAGTCAGACAACACAAAGTCAAGTGTAGACACAAAAAGCTGGAGAGATGCTGCCTGTCCCGCTGAGCTACTCCAGCTTTTTGTGTCTATCTTTGGTTTAAACCAGCCTTCACAGCCATGATCACAATGAATGGCGGTGCTGGCTCGAAGGGCCGAATGGCCTCCTCCTGCACCTATCTTCTATGTTTCTATGTAAAGGCGAGTTTTCCTTTCAACAGAATCTCACCCACGGGGGTCACAGACAGCGAGGTAATCCCGTTAATGATTGAACGACCCTTGCTTGGGTTCATTCACCTCTTGAACTGATACGAGTTGTCATCCACCCAGTCCAGTGGAGAGAAGGCGCATCCATTCCTTCCTTCCTTCCTTCTCCCCGTGGGTGAGGCAAGGTTTACACATCGGGGGGAAGCGGTAGGGATAAGTGTCCGAGCTTCTCTCTCCTGCGGCGCTGGGGGCGTGGGGAGGGGACGGGAGATCTCTCTCTCTCTGTGTCTGCAGAACACCGATGGTGAATGCTCCTGGCTGAGGAAAGCTGGAGAGGAGGGAGTTTGTGAGTGCCGGTTAACGTGGCCGTGTGTTCGTGAGTGTGAAGATATCTGAGCGCGAATGTGTATGTGCCTAATGGGCCTGTCCCACTTGCATGCGATTGCATGCGTCTTTGAGCTATGTTATGTGTCTTTGTCTGTGTGGGGGGTGTGCGCGCATTCACGAATGAGTTCGCCCGACAGATATTTGTTGTGCTTATTTTGTTGGTGTATTGTGGGGCTGCTGTGAGTGTGTTTGTACGTGCAAGTCACGTTGGCGCAGCGGTAGAGGTGCTGCGCCGGAGATCCGGGTTCAATCCCGATCCCCGTCAGTTTTCTCCGAGATCTTCGGTTTTCTCCCACCTTCCAAAGGTTTGTAGGTTAATTGGCTCGGTAAATGTTTTAAAAAAAATGTCCCTAGTGGGGGTGTAGGATAGTGCTAATGTGCGCCTGTTTCCGTGCTGTATCTCTAAACTAAGTCAGTGATCCCGTGAGTGCGTCTGCGTGTGCAAGTCAGGCAGGGTTTATTGTGTGTATGTGTGCACAAGTTAGGTGGGTGTAAATCAGGTGGGGTTATCGTGAGTGTGTGTGTGTGTGCAAGTTATGGGGTTATAGTGAGTGTGTGTAAGTCAGGCAGGGCGAGTGTACATGCAAGTCAGGTGGGGTCACTGTGCGTGAGTGGGTCTGTGCGTGCAAGCCAGGTGTGTCTCTGCGTGAGGGTGTTTGTGTGGGCTCGGCAGGTGGGGTTATGGTGAGTGAGTGTGCATGTGCAATTCAGGTGGTGTGAGTGTGTAAGTCAGATGTGCTGCTGTTAATGAGTAAGTGTGCGTGCACGTCAGTTTGGTTATCGTGATTGAGTGTGTGTTTGTGTGCTGTGTATGCAGGATCACTGAGCGAGTGCAAGGCAGGCGGGTTTATCATGAAGTGTTAAAGAAGGAACTGCAGATGCTGGAGAATCGAGGGTACACAAAAGGCTGGAGAAACTCAGCGGGTGCAGCAGCATCTAAGGAGCGAAGGAGATAGGCGACGTTTCGGGTCGAGACCCTTCTTCAGACTGGTCAGGGATCAGGGAAACGAGAGATATAGACGGTGATGTGGAGAGATAAAGAACAATGAATGAAAGAGGTTTATCATGAACATGTGTGTAAGGCAGTTGGGGTTATCATGAGTGAGTGTGCATGTGTGTGCAAGCCAGGTGCGTCTCTAAGTGAGGGTGTTTGTGTGTGCAAGGCAGGCAGGGTTGTCGTGAGTGAGTGTGTCGTTGCATTTATCTTTGCTCCCTTTTTGATGAAGATATTGGAACACAGCCATGAAGCTGTTGTTTGTCCTTGGCGCAGTTTAGCCCACGTTGGAGATGGGAATGCATCAACAACCTAAACATGCCTTTATTCTGTCTCTGAGGCAGTCTATTGGGGTCCGGGATCACCCAGGAAAGGGAAGATAGACACTAAAAGCTGGAGTAACTCAGCACGTAACTCTCTGGAGACAGGAATAGGAGATGTTTTGGGTTCTCTACCCCCGAAACGTCGCCTATTCCTTGTCTCCAGAGATGCTATTCGGCCCAGATTTACTGGCCCAGAGTTACTCCAGATTTTTGTGTTTATCTTCAGTTTAAACCAGCATCTGTAGTTCCTTCCTACACACCCAGGGAAGGTAAGCAGGACCCAGAAGGTGGTGGGCACTAGAATGGTGGGTTGGATGAGGGAGATATTGGATGTGGGTGAGAGTATGTGCCTGAGCATGTGTGGCCTGGGTGTAGTTAGCGTGTGAATGGATGTGCGTGTGTCCGTGTTCATTGATGCGTATGCTCTGTCTCTGTGCAGCGCAGCCTGGTCTCCATTCGTTTTGGACCTTCTTGCCATCGGGCCGAGGTCTAGCTCCACCAATTCCACGTGCAACCTGGTGAGCATTGTCCGTCTCGTCGCAGAACGATTTGTGCCGTAGCAGTTTCATTCTCAAGGCCCATCACCTCTGGACCACAAGAAGATAAGAGCAAGACTAACCTGCAGAACTCTCAAGCCTGTCCTGCAAACATAGAATCATAAAAAATAGGTGCATGAGTAGGCCATTCGGCCCATCGAGCCAGCACCGCCATCCAATGTGATCTTCTTCTTGCGTATGGCGTGCCCAGCCTAAAGTTGTAGGACAACTTGTTCTACTTGATCTTATTTGATTGTGCGCGCCAGGTTGATTGCATTCGTCGAAACAGGGCGGACCACGTGAAGGCTGCAATCTCCCGCCCCCATTCAATGTGATCACGGCTGATCAACCAAAATCAGTATCTCGTTCCTGCTTTTTCCCCAGATCCCTCGATTCCTTTAGCCCTAAGATCTAAATCTAACTCTCTCTTGAAAACAACCTGGCCGTGGCTGATCTAAGCTGCTAACTCCACTCCCATGCCAGTTCCCCATATAACCCTCAATTACTCGATCTTTCAAATATTTACCTATCTCCGCCTTAAATATATCTGAGAAGATTTCAAGAATGGAGGTGAGGAGAAATCGCTTTAGCCAGAGTGTGGTAAATCTATGGAATTCATTGCCGCAGACGCTGGTGGAGGCCAAGTCTTTTTCACAGGGTATTTTTAAAGCAGAGATGGATACATTCTTGAATAGTAAGGGTGTCAAAGGTTACGGGGAGAAGGCAGGAGAATGGGGTAGAGAGAGAAAATAGATCAGCCATGGTTGAATGGCAGAGTAGACTCGATGGGCTGAATGGCCTAATTCTACTCCAGCGTCCTATGGTTTTACTTGAAAATCGAGGAGCTGCAACACTAGAAGTCACCATCAATCGAGAAACACAGGCTTCTGTGTGAACATCACACATTATAAGCTGCACATCACGATATCACCTAATTTGCTGCCTATTTCTTGCACTGGGCCGCCTTCCTCTAAAACCACCACCTTGTCACATCTTCCAGTCGTCATCCTGTAATTTTAAATGTGAGATCAAGAAAAAATATTTTAAATCAACTGCAAGTGTAAAATCCAATCTGGGACTGATTCTATGGTAAAAATGGGACACTGGATTCAACCACTGCATATTCTGCAACAACCAAGAGTTCAGAAAATTGAGAGAAGGTCAAATGTTCATGGAAGATAGACACAGATAGATGCTGGAGTAACTCAGCGGGACAGGCAGCATCTCTGGAGAGAAGGAATGCGGGACATTTCGGGTCGAGACCCTTCTTCAGACTGAGAGTCGGGGAGAGGTCGACTGGAGATATAGAAGTGTAAGGTGTGAAAACGACAGATCAAAGCAGACAATGGTTCTTTGTTAACTGAGGGGAAGGTGACCAAGAGGCATGCAAACAGTAAAATGAATCAGGAAGACAGTGTAATTAGTTGGAGAACTAGGGTCGGGGAGGGACGGAGAGAGAGAGGGAAAGCTAGGCTTACTTGAAGGAAGCTGCCCAATTGAAATACGAGGCGCTGTTACTCCAATTTGCGTTTGGCCTCACTCTGGTAGTGGTGGAGGCTCAGGACAAGATGGTCAGTATGGGAATGGGAGGGGTAGGTAAAGTGTTTTGCAACCGGGAGAGCACGATGGCCCAGGCAGACTGAGTGCGGGTGCTCAGCGAAACGATTAGGTTAATGGCTAACAAGAATATCTCATCCCTCTTGTGTTTGTGGTGATTGACCTCTGTGGCAATACTGTGAGACCTTCTGGATAAGGGTTGCACACTGATTATTTGTTAAATAGATATGACTGTATCATTTTTTTTTCTTAAGCAGATATTACAGGGTGAGATTGGACAGAATTGAATTATTTTCTCTGGGAATGCCAGAGGCTGAGGGGAAGACCTGATAGAAGTATATAAAATTATGAGAGGCATAGATAGGGTAGACAGGCAGAACCTTTTTCCCATGTGGGAGAAATCAAATACTAGGAGGGCAGAGCTTTGAGGCGAGAGGGACAAAGTTTAAGGAAGATGTGTGGGGCAACTTTTTTTATTTACACTGAGGTTATTGAGGACTGTGAAGGCATTGGTGGGGTGGGGGGGGGGTGTGGTTGTGGCCGATACAATAGTAGTATATAAGAGATTTTTGGATTAGCATATGCACATGCTGGGAATCGAGGGATTATATATATAGGTGGATAAGAGATGATCTTGGTATCATATTACGCACAGACATTGTGGGCTGAAGGGCCTGTTCTTGCACTGTGCTTTAGTTTGGTTTAGAGATGCAGCGCGGAAACAGGCCCTTCTGTCCACAGAGTCCGCACCGACCAGCGATCCCCGCACACTAACCCTATTCCACACACACCTGGGACCATTTACAATTGTACCAAGCCAATTAACCTACAAACGTGTGGGAGGAAACTGGAGATCCCGGAGAAAACCCACGCAGGTCACAGGGAGAACGTACAAACTCCGTACAGACAGCACCAGTGGTCAGGATCAAACCCGTGTCTCTGGCGCTCTACGCCAGCAACTCTACCGCTGCGCCACCGTGCCAATCTACTATATTCTATGAAAACTCTTTCTTGCCTCCAAAGACCAGGAGATATCTGCCGACATTTTGATCTCTAGGCCCCGGGGAAGTTATATTTATTAATTGCAAGATGTGGATGTTCCTGGCCTAACCAACATTTATTGTCTATCTCCTAAGGAAAGCTGACCCTGTGACTTTGGGTAGTCCCGTCCTCGTGAAAGGGGCAATTGTGAGTAATCACTTTCAGCGCAATCTCAATTAAAAGTAAAGCTGCATAATCAGCAAAGAATTTCCACAACCTCAAAAGAAGGGCCAAGTTTCACGACCAAACATAGATCATTTCAAGTAAAGTCAATACTTCCAGTTTCATAATGTTTCGTGGGGAAATTTTCACTGTCCATTGTTTAGTTTTCTTCAAGGTGATGCACAATAGAAACATAGAAACATAGAAATAGGTGCAGGGGGAGGCCATTTGGCCCTTCGAGCCAGCACCGCCATTCATTGTGATCATGGCTGATCGTCCCCTGTCAATAAACCGTGCCTGCCTTCTCCCCATATCCCTTGACTCCACTAGCCCCTAGATCTCTATCTAACTCTCTCTTAAATCCATCCAGTGATTTGGCCTCCACTGCCCTCTGTGGCAGGGAATTCCATAAATTCGCAACTCTCTGGTGAGGTGAGTAAAGTTTTTTCTCACCTCAGTCTTAAATGACCTCCCCTTTATTCTAAGACTGTGGCCCCTGGTCCTGGACTCTCCCAACATTGGGAACATTTTTCCTGCATCTAGCTTGTCCGGTCCTTTTAGAATTTTATATGTTTCCATAAGATCCCCCCCCCCCCTCATCCTTCTAAACTCCAGTGAATACAAGCCTAGTCTTTTCAATCTTTCCTCATATGACAGTCCCGCCATCCCAGGGATCAATCTCGTGAACCTACGCTGCACTGCCTCAATCACAAGGATGTCCTTCCTCAAATTAGGAGACCAAAACTGTACACAATACTCCAGATGTGGTCTCACCAGAGCCCTATACAACTGCAGAAGAACCTCTTTACTCCTATACTGAAATCCTCTTGTTATGAACACCGATGCAGGTTGACAAGTGAGTGGGGGAAGTCAATGAGAAAGAAGGACACGCAGATGGAGGGTGATGAAATAAATGGTTGGAACCTCACTCAGAGCAGGAAGAGCCGCAGAGACCAGTCAGGCTGAATCGAACGCGATGAGTTCCATATAATTCCCAATGAGGCCGCAATGTTCACATCTCCCTGTTACATGGCACGATATCCACTCACTCTTTCAATGCTGAAAGTTCCCATTATGGGTACACTTCCCGCAAAGTCCACAGATTCCCAGTGTGGGTTCACTGACCACAGCTTTCCCATGGGTGAGCCCACAGAAAGGATCACCACGGCACGATTCAGTGAAGCAACCCAGATATATTTCCCATATATACCAGCCCATCGATATATATATGCCGAACATCAATTACTCCTACACTAATTCTATCGTACGCACTCGGGACCATTTGCAGAAGCCAAATGACCTACAAACATGCACCTCTTTAGAATGTGGGAGGAAGCCGGAGCACCTGGAGAAAACCCACACAGTCACAGGGAGAACATGCAAACTCTGTACAGACAGCACTTGTAATCTGCATTGAACCCGGATCTTTGGCACTTTAAGCAGCAGCTCTACCGCTGCGCCACTGTTGCCACACTAACTCACTCACTGGAAAAAATAGGCTGAAATTGTAATTTGGGAATGATGCTGAGAATCAAACACAGTTCCCTCAGGGGCAGACCACTCCTCAGGAGATATGGAGATCCACAGCATCAGTTTCAGTCTGGATCCCATAAAGGCTCACAAGCTCGTATCAGTGATGGACAAACTAAAAAGCTACAAGTCTGACATAAAGCGTTGGGAGTGGCAGCACCTTCAGCTGTTTCAGGTTCACCAGCCTTTTGAACTTTGTATCTCACATATAACTTTCTCTGGTGATTTCAGTTTTCATTTGACTTCTCCTATTTACATCTCTCCAGGCTAAGCTTTTGTGGTTGCCCCAGTCTTCACCGGCCTCATTCAGTCACCCACACCACCACTGGTCCCATTCAATCCCTCCTGCCCCTCACTATGTAACACATCCTCCCCAACGTTTCCTCTCAACCGCCCCCACCCTCTGCACATCTTAAATCTGATGTTTCTCTCTGCGAATGTTCCCGTTTATGACGAGACTTCACGAGCTTGAAACATGAGCTCTGTTTACTTTTCCCTTTGCAGTCCCTGACCCGGTGGGTATTTGCCGCATTTTCTGTTTCACTTTAACAAAATTGAAAACACTCGCTGTGGAACTGATTATCTTTTATTATCAGTCCCCCAGGGTTACACTGACACAGAATACCAGTCAGCTGAGGACCATGAAAGCTGAGTGAATGTCCTTGTCTGCTTCCACTGATGATGAACACGTCTTTTATCACTGATGTAATCATACAGCACAGAACCAGGCCCTTTGGCTCAAGCCATCCACGCTGACCATAACTGGGCTCGTCCCACCTGCCTATATTTAATCTCTATCACTACAAACCTTTCTCATCATTCAGACCAACTCAATGCCACGGATGCAGACTGACCAACTGAGTATTTCCAGCATTTTCAATTTATATTTTAGATTCCCAGCAACAGCAGATTTTCTTTTGGTTTTCAATATGATTAAGAGACCTGAGGGGAGAAAAAAACCAAAAGGCATTAGTTTGGTCATGCCTAGAGTCATGCACTGTACAAGATCATTAAATTAATTTAGAAGATTGAGGGGGGACCTCATTGAAACATACAGAATAGTGAAAGGCATGGATGAAGTGGATATGGAGAGGATGTTTCCACCAGTGTGAGAGTCTAGGACTAGAGGTCATAGCCTCAGAATTAAAGGACATTCTTTTAGGAATGAGATAAGGAGAAATGTATTTTATAAGAGGGTGGTGAATCTGTGGAGTTCTTTGCCACAGAAGGCTGTGGAGGCCAAGTCAGTGGATATTTTTAAGGCAGAGATAGATAGATTCTTGATTGGTACGGGTGTCGGAGGTTATGGGAAGTAGGCAGGAGAATGGGGTTAGGAGGGAGAGATCGATCAGCCATGATTGAATGGCAGAGTAGACGTGACGGGCCGAATGGCCCAATTCTATACCTATTCCTGATGACCTTATGACCTAATGGTGATTACAAAGTTGTAGAAATACCATTAAATTGTTCTATTTGAATTATTTTCCTTTGTATTAGGGATGCTCATCTCAAGCAAACAAATGAAACAAGCCATTGGAATATTTTAAGATCGTTTACAATCATTTCCACCATTTCACCATATGAATATTTTATGAAAAAAGCAGACCAAAGATGAGAGAAAAGGATAAGTAAATTTGTTTCAGATGGGAAATGTCAAAGCAAAGAGTGGGAACGTTCAGGTCCGAGAACAAGAAGAACATTGATTAAAGCATTTTCATTTTTAAAAAAGATTTTTGCTGAAAGGGGCAAAGACTATAAAGATTCTAAACGGTATGAACTTGGAACATGGCAGGACAGGAACAAGCCCAAACATGATGCCAAGTTCATTTGCCCCTCGCATTTAGTTTTCGTGAGTGGCACAAAGATCGATGCATGTCCTGTGACGTGGCAAACTTTATTTTTCAGATCATGGCGTCTGTCAAAATTGAATGTGTCGTGAAAGAGAAATATTCGGTTTCGGAAAGCCCGGTTTGGGAAGAGAAAGAAGGCACTCTTCTCTACGCTGATGTCAGTGAACAGAACGTGTACAGGTGGAATCCTGCCACTAACCAAGTGAAAAAGGTCCATCTTGGTAAGGAAACTATATCTCAGTCTACTTCTGAATTAGAGTTGCCAGCTATCACACTGCCTGGGCTATCTAACCCAAGAAAGGACATTATCTTGGCCCCCATTCTGTGTGGACACACCAAAGGCCATACTTTTCATCGAGTCATAGAGTGATACATCATGGAAACAGGCAGCTTCAGCCCAACCTGCCCACAGCGGCCAACATGTCCTAGCTGCACTAGTCCCACCCGCCTGCGTTTGGCCCATACCCCTCCAAACCTGTCCTATCCATGTACCTGTCTAACTGTTTCCTAAACGTTGGGATAGTCCCTGCCTCAACTACTTCCTGTGGCAGCTTGTTCCATACACCCACCACCTTTTGTGTGAAAAAGTTGCCCCGCAGATTCTATTCAATCTTTTCCCCTTCACCTTAAACCTATGTTCTCTGGTCCTCGATTCACCTGCTCTGGGCAAGAGACTCTGTGCATCTACCCAATCTATTCCTCTCTTGATTATATACACGTCTATAAGATCTCCCCTCATCCTCCTGCGCTCCAAGGAATAGAGTCCCAGCCTACTCAACCTCTCCCTATCGCTCAGACCTTCTAGTCCTGGCAACATCCTCGGAAATGTTCTCTGTACCCTATCCAGCTTGACAACATCTGGCCTCTAACATGCTGCTCAGAATTGAACACAATACTCTAAATACGGCCTCATCAACGTCTCGTACAACTGCAACATGACCTCCCAACTTCTACACTCACACCAAACGCCATACTTTTCTTTTCTTTCTTTTAAAATCTTTGTATTAGTTTTTTTCCAAAAAAACAAAACAAAACATAAAAAACAGAGCAAAAGGAATAATGATAAACATTGATCCATATGGATCAGGATTACATTAATAACAGGTAGAAACATAGAAACATAGAAATTAGGTGCAGGAGCAGGCCATTCGGCCCTTCGAGCCTGCACCGCCATTCAATATGATCATGGCTGATCATCCAACTCAGTATCCTGTACCTGCCTTCTCTCCATACCCCCTGATCCCTTCAGCCACAAGGGCCACATCCAACTCCCTCTTAAATATGGCCAACGAACTGGCCTCAACTACCTTCTGTGGCAGAGAATTCCACAGATTCACCACTCTCTGTGTGAAAAACGATTTTTTTCATCTCGGCCCTAAAAGACTTCCCCCTTATCCTTAAACTGTGACCCCTTGTTCTGGACTTCCCCAACATCGGGAACAATCTTCCTGCATCTAGCCTGTCCAACCCCTTAAGAATTTTGTAAGTCTCTATGAGATCACCCCTCAATCTTCTAAATTCCAGCGAGTACAAGCCAAGTCTATCCAGTCTTTCTTCATATGGAAGTCATGCCATCCCAGGAATTAGTCTGGTGAACCTTCTCTGTACTCCCTCTATGGCAAGAATGTCTTTCCTCAGATTAGGAGACCAAAACTGTACGCAATACTCCAGGTGTGGCCTCACCAAGACCCTGTACGACTGCAGTAGAACCTCCCTGCTCTTGTACTCAAATCCTTTTGCTATGAATGCCAACCAATCTCACTCAACCTGAGATGAGTCCAGTGTCAAAATACACATTGAATATAGGCCTCCCGGTCTCTATGTAAATATAGTTAAATATTTAAAAGAAAACTTATATATGTGGAAAAAAAACACAAAGATAAAAAGACAAAAAAAGAGGAAATAAAGGAAGAAACAAAACCCCCCTAAACTAAAGAAAAAGAGAAAGGAAGAAATAAAAAATAAATAAAAATAAACAAAAAATAAAGCAAAGCAAAACAGAATCTGAACTGCGAATTTCAATACTTTTCATATATATTATTCCTCCTTGTTTATCTAACCCCTGTGGTGCTTCTGATGATCTGTGTTGCTCTCCTTTCCACTGGACTTGAGTGAAAACTGTAGCCTGAGAACCTCAAACCTTGTTTGCCTGAAGTCTGATTGTTCCTTGCTCCTTGTTCCTTATTTCACGGTGGATTACTCCAGGTGCACCTGTTGGTTCGGTGGTTCCTCGAAGCTCCGGGGGTTACGTCCTTGCACTTGGCAAAAGGTTTGCCTTTTTGGACTGGGAAGATGAGGTGGTTACTGACATCGCCAAGATCGACTGCGAAAAATCCAACATCAGATTCAACGATGGCAAGGTTGACCCAGCTGGGCGGTTCTTTGCAGGTTTGAGTTTCAGAAATATCACGGTAACCCCGACTTACTCTGCTGTGCTCAGCTGATCAGCTACTGTAATGCCCCTGTCCCATTTAGGAAACCTGAACGGAAACCTCTGGAGACTTTGCGCCCCACCCAAGGTTTCCGTGCGGTTCCCGGAGGTTTTTATCAGTCTCCCTAATGGTCGAAACTGACAAAAACCTCCGGGAACCGCACGGAAATCTTGGTTGGGGCACCAAGTCTCCAGAGGTTTCCGTTCAGGTTTCAGGGGCATAAACTTTCATCCATGCCTTTGTTACCTCTGGACTAGAATTATTCCATGTTTTGCAACCGCAAGAAATGCAAACACTTGTCCCTTCACCTCCCCCTCCACTCCTTTGTTCACCTGCACCTCCTCCAACCTCATCTACTGCATCCGTTGCTCCAGATGCCAGATGATCTATATCGGTGAGACCAAGCGGAGGCTTGGCGATCGCTTCGCCGAACACCTCCGCTCGGTCCGCAATAACCAACCCGACCTCCCGGTGGCTCAGCACTTCAACTCCCCCTCCCATTCCACATCCGACTCTCGGTCCTGGGCCTCCTCCACGGCCAGAGTGAGCAACACCGCAAGCTGGAGGAACAGCAACCTCATATTCCGCTTGGGGAGTCTGCATCCTTTGGGCTTGAATATTGAATTTTCTCAATTCTGTTAACCCTTGCTGTCTCCTCCCCTTCCCACCTCTCCCTCAGCCCTCGGGCCCTGGCATTCCCTCTATCTCTATCTCCCTCCCCCACCCAAGTCGCACCAGCTTCTCATTTTCACACCACAAACAGCTTACAATGGCTTGTTCCCTTTATCACCGATACTTTTTTGCATATCTTTCACTCATTGTTCTTATCTCTCCACATCACCATCTATATCTCTCGTTTCCCTGATCCCTGACCAGTCTGAAGAAGGGTCTCGACCCGAAACGTCGCCTATCTCCTTCGCTCCTTAGATGCTGCTGCACCCGCTGAGTTTCTCCATGCCTTTGTTACCTCTGGACTAGATTATTCCAATTCTCTCATAAGTGGGTTCTCATCTGCGACCGTCTTAAAATTTAGTTTAGTTTAGAGTTTAATTTAGAGATACAACATGGAAACAGGCGCTTCAGCCTACCGAGACATGCCGACCATCGATCACCCGTATACTAGTTCGATGGTATCTCACTTTCGTACCCTGCACACCTGAGGCAATTTACATGTAAAATTCTTAAGGGATTGGACAGGCTAGATGCAGGAAAAATGTTCCCGATGTTGGGGGAGTCCGGAACCAGGGGTCACAGTTTAAGAATAAGGGGTAGGCCATTTAGGACTGAGATGAAGAAAACCCTTTTTCACCCTGAGAGTTGCGAATCTGTGGAATTCTCTGCCACAGAAGGCAGTGGAGGCCAATTCACTGGATGTTTTCAAGAGAGATTTAGCTCTTAGGGCTAACAAAATCAAGGGATATGGGGAAAAAGTAGGAATGTGGTACTACATAGAAACATAGAAACCTAGAAAATAGGTGCAGGAGGAGGCCATTTGGCCCTTTGAGCCAGCACCGCCATTCATTGTGATCATGGATGATCGTCCGCTATCAATAACCCGTGCCTGCCTTCTCCCCATATCCCTTGGTTCAACTAGAGCTCTATCCAACTCTCTCTTAAATCCATCCAGTGATTTGGCCTCCACTGCCCTCTGTGGCAGGGAATTCCATAAATTCACAACTCTCTGGGTAAAAAGAGTTTTTTCTCACATCAGTCTTGAATGACCCACCTTTATTCTAAGGTTTTGGATGATTAGCAATGATCATGTTGAATGGCGGTGCTGGCTCGAAGGGCCGAATGGCCTCCTCCTGCACCTATTTTCTACGTTTCTGTGTTTTACATTCATCTACAAACCGGCACATCTTTGGAATGTGGGGGGAGAAAACTGGAGCACCGGGAGCCAACCCACGCCGTCACAGGGAGAAAGTGCGAACTCCATAGTCAGGATTTGATCCGGGTTTTAACACAACCTTCTTATTTCAGGGACAATGGCAATGGAGGTTCTTCCGGGGCAATTTGAAAGGCACCAGGGATCACTTTATGCCCTGCAGACGGATCATTCTGTGGTGAAACACTTTGATCAGGTGGATGTCTCCAATGGTTTAGCATGGTCGTTGGATCACAGGACCTTCTATTATATAGACAGCTTATCTTTTACTGTTGATGCGTTTGACTACAATCTGCAGTCAGGAGACATCTGTGAGTATCGCAACTTTATTCATTTCCGTGCTTAATTAATTTCATTTGTTTCGGCAAAATGGCAGATGCATCAGAGTCACACTTGTTGGCTGCCAATCGTTGCCCTAGAGATCAAGGTGGAGCTGGGATTCCCCTTGTTTGGAATTAGGTTATTAACTGGTGCGACAATTGCAATAACCTATCTAATTTTTTAAAAATTCCACCCTACAGACGGATAGCAAAAATATAGACCAGGAGGTGAGCAGTCATAGATAGATTTTCACCATGCTTTGTGGCTTTGAAGAGTTACTGAAAGCATTGGGCGATGCCTTGCAGTCAACCAATTTATCACCAAGAGGATCCAGAAAATCTGAGAAAGACACAAAGTGTTGGAGTAACTCAACAGGTCCGGCGGTAGCTCTGGAAGGCAGTCTAAAGAAGGGTTCCGACCCGAAATGTCACCTGTCGATGATCTCCAGAGATGCTGCCTGACGCACTATTACTCCAACACTTTGTGTCTCTTTTTGTAAACCAGCGTCTGCAGTTTCTTGTGTCCACACAAAAAACTGAGGATGGTTGGGAGCAAAAGAAACGTTTCCCAGTAGATGCTGGAGTAATGTAGATACAAAATGCTGGAGTAATGTAGATACCTCTAGCAATGCATCCAAAATGCATAGAGAGTTGTGAGTGTGTGGAATTCGCTGCCTCAGAGGGCGGTGGAGGCTGGTTCTCTGGATGCTTTCAAGAGAGAGTTGGATAGAGCTCTTAGGGATAGCGGAGTTAAGGGATATGGAGAGAAGGCAGGAACGGGGTACTGATTGTGGATCATCAGCCATGATCACATTGAATGGCGGTACTGGCTCGATGGGCCGAATGGCCTACTCCACCACCTATTGTCTATTGTAACTCAGCGGGCCAGGCAGCATCTCTGGAGATAAGGAATGGGTGACGTTTCGGGTCGATACCCTTCTTCAGACTGAGAGTCAGGGGGTGAGGGAAACGAGAGATATGGAAGGGTAAGGTGTGAAAACGAGATATCAAAGGGGATGAAGCTCAAGGAAAATGGAGAATAGATCATTGTTAGCTTGGGGAAGGTGACATCGAGGCACACATTTAATAAAATTTAATAAGCAGGACCCTCAAACTAGTCGGATTTGATCTCTCGTTTTCACACCCCTTATTATCTCTCGTTTCCCTCTCCCCGACTCTCAGTCTGAAACATGAAACATAGAAAATAGGTGCAGGCCATTCAGTCCTTCGATTAGCCATGATCATATTCAATATGACATAGCTGATCATCCAAAATCAGTACCCCGTTCCTCTTTTTTTCCCCATATCCCTTGATTCCTTTAGCCCTAAGAGCTAAAGTTAATTAGCTCTTGAAAACCGAATGTCACCCATTCCTTCTATCCAGAGATGTTGCCTGTCCCCCTGAATTACTCCTGCAATTTGTGTCTATCCTTGGTGTAAACCGGCATCTGCAGTTCCTTCCCCCACAAAGTGGTTGAATTAGGTTTTGTCGGAGGTTTCAGGAGTTCACCAGGATTGCATCCGGAGCCCAACCAGCTTCAAGAGCTTCAATAATCGCCCCTCCCCACTGTGAGATCAGAGCGGGCTGGTTTGTTGATAATTTCATTCCTTCATCATCGGCAAATCAATTGGTAATGAAACGACACAAACGTTCCTGCAACGGAGCTTGCACAGAATCTAAGCTCGCTCGTCCGTGTGGCTGGCGACGTAATCATTTGTAAAGTATCGACGTATTTTGAACAGCAAATCGAAGGGTCGTGTACCGGCTCGAACAAGATGAGTCCATACCGGATGGGCAGTGCATCGACAGTGAAGGGAAGCTCTGGGTCGCCTGCTACAACGGTGGCAGAGTCCTTCGTATTGACCCAGAGACAGGTGAGGAAGCCATGACGGTGTATTTGCATTTAGTTCATCCTGTACAAGTGCCTGGGATGGATTGCAATGTGGGTTCACGAGGTTAATTCCCGGGATGGCGGGACTGTCATATGTTGATAGAGTGGAGCGGCTGGGCTTGTATGCTCTGGAATTTGGAAGGATGAGAGGGATCTTATTGAAGCATATGGGATTATTAAGGGATTGGACACGCTAGAGGCCGGAAACATGTTCCCGATGTTGGGGGAGTCCAGAACCGGGGGCCACAGTTTAAGAATTGGGGGGGGGGCATTTAGAACGGAGATGAGGAAGGGCTTTATTACCCAGAGAGTTGTGAATCTGTGGAATTCTCTGCCTCAAGAGGCAGTGGAGGCCAATTCTCTGGAATTCTCTGGATGCTTTCAAGAGAGAGTTGGATAGAGCTCTTAAAGATAGCAGAGTCAGGGGTATGGTGAGAAGGCAGGAATGCGGTACTGAATGTGGATGACCAGCCAAGATCACAGCGAATGGCGGTGCTGGCTCGATGGGCCAAATGGCCTACTCCTGCACCTATGTCTATTGTCTATCGATGGGAGAAAGAGTCAGGGGCAAGAAAGCTCAAACTAGAAATTTGGATTTTGAGCATCTTCTGATTAGCGCACCAACTGATGTTGACAGGTTAGTTCAGAGTTTAGTTTAGGGATACAGCATGGAAACTGATCATTCGGCTCACCGAGTGCATGCCGACCATCGATCGCCCATTCACACAAGTGATTCCTCTTTCGTATCCACTCCCTACACACCAGGTGCAATTTACAGACGCTAATTAACCCACAAACCTTTTCCTATTCCTATTCTCCAGAGATGCTGCCGCACCTGCTGAGTTATCCCAGCATTTTGAGTCTATTTCCCTTGTTCCTTCAGTTCTTACTGCCACTGCTCAGCCCACTCAACCCCGTTATTTCTCCCACATCCTGGCTCATCCTGACACTCTGCCTCTCCAGTCAACGCCAGACATTCACAAAGATGAGTTTTCCAACTGTGATTGCTCAGTACCTATCGCACTGGAAGAACCTGTCCAATTTATCCTTCATTTGAATCTAGTTCCTTTTACCAGGTATATCCAACTCTAATCTGCTAATATAATACAGGTGATTAATTAAACCGAGCTTCCTTGTTGCGGGCATCAGTTCTCTCCTGATCAATTTGGTGCTCCCGATGCGGCCTTCTCCATGTTGGTGACACCAAACGCAGACCTGCCAACTGATTTGCAGATCACCTACACTTTATCAGCAATGGCCATCCCAAGTTCCCAATTACATGTCATTTCAATTCCCCTTCCCATTCCCACAATGACCTGCTCATCCTCGACTGCGGCCGAGGGGGGTGCAAGGGCGATACGGTGGCGTAGCGGTAGAGTTGTCACGTTACACCACCAGGGACCGGGTTTGAACCTGACGAAGGGTGCTGTTGGTGCAGGGTTTGTACATTCTCCCCGTGGCCACGTAGGTTTCCTCCGGGTGCTCCGGTTTTCTCCCACATTCTAAAAGCCCTATCCCGCGGTACGAGTTCATTCCAAGAGCTCTCTCGAGTTTGCCCTGATTCGAACTCGGAGGTTTACGGTAATGGCCACTCGTCGGTACTCGGGGCTCTCGTGGACATTATTCAATGAGTTCATTCCAAGAGCTCTTCCCGAGCTTACCTGCTGTTAGCGAGTCTTCCCGTGTACCTGCCGTTAGCGTTACGAGCTGCTAAGAGAGGTCCCCGAGCTCCGACGTACCCTCTACGTTTATTCTCCGTGCTTACCACGAATTTGATTTTTTATAAACTCGGGAGAGCTCTTGGAATGAACTCGTACTGTGGGACAGGGCTATGAAGATGCTAAACAGGTTTGTAGGTCAATTGGGTTCTGGAAATCATCCCTAGTGTGAGTAGTGTCTAGGGTAGAACCAGCCAATGGGTCATTGCTGGTCGGAGTGGACTCAGTGGGCCAAAGATGTATCTCTAAACTAAACTAAACTAAACTCTTCCCTTCCCATTGCTTTCCCCTTCTCTTCATCACTGAGATTTGTATCGCTAACTTACACTGCGAGTTATTATTTTCCTTTCACCGTTGTTCATTTTTCCCTAGCATTGCCGAGGTTTCTTTTTCACTGCTTGTGCCAGCCTTCCATTCTGTTAGGACCACATTATTAATCAATTTCGAGTTTCGTCCACTGCATAACTCGCACCTGTAATCGAGGAAGGTCTTTATTTCAGGAAAAAGACTCCAGACAGTGAAACTGCCTGTCAGTAAAACAACTTCTTGCTGTTTCGGAGGAAAGGATTACTCTGATCTTTATGTGACGTCGGCCAGCAAACGAATGGACCAAGAGTCGCTTCAGAGGGAGCCACTGGCGGGTGGGATTTTTAAGGTGTGTTGAATTGTCTTTCTGTCTGCCATTAGCAATGGGGTTGTGTTTTAATGAGGTGTCTACCCACGTTCTCCTTCTATTAAACTCTAACGCATCCTGGGATAATTGCGGAGGGTGCCTGTTACATATGGAGTCGAGAGAGATAGAGAGAGAGTGACATATCATATGCAAGGAAATGTGACAATGAAATTCTTACTTGCAGCAGCATACCAGGTTTGTAACCACAAGCCTGGGCTGGGCAGAACATTCAATAGTCCATTTGGCTATACAAATGGCACAGTCAATAACTCAACAACCCAGGGAAATAGGGGCAGGACTAAGCTGCACGTCCCCTGAATCCTGCATCATCTTTCAGTGTGATCATGGCCGATCAACCCCTCCACTGCGCCAGTTCCCAAGGCCCTCAATTCAATTGGTTGATTAATTGATACTTTATTATAACATGTGACATGCCACAGTGAAATTCTTTGTTTTGCACATTATACACAAAGTATGCAAAGAGTCGCCACGTATAGGGCGCCAACTAAGTTACAGAGTGGGCCCCAATATTCCTTCTTTGTTCTCTTGGCGCCCCTCCCCCCCCCCCCCACCCCACCCCACGCCGGGTCCCTCCTTGTTTTCTCTGCGGCGCGCCCTCGGATCTTTCAAAAAATGTATCGTTCCTCTTTAACTCATCTGACGATCTAACCTCCAAGAGTTTAAAAAAAAAATACTTTCCTTTCCGATCCCCTTTAAAACTTCTTCACCTTAAACCTATGTATGCCCTCTTGTTACCACTGGAAAAACGTCTCTATCAGGTGAAGAGACTGGTGGATCTTCGTCGGAACGCGCAGGCAGGGGTGCGCTAATGGCAACACATATGAAAGGGGCATTTAAGAGGTTTTCAGATGGGCACATGGATGTTAAGGGAATGAAGAGATACGGACCATGTGCAGGCAGAGGAGAAAGGTTTAACTTGGCATCATATTCTGCACGGACAAGGTGGGTCAAAAGGACTATTCCAGTGCTCCATTCACCTAGGTTTAGTTTCGGTTTTTTTTTTAGTTTAGTTTAGAGATACAAGCGCAGAAATAGGCCCTTCGGCCCACCGGGTCCGCACCAACCAGTGATCCCTGCAGTATCCTACACACACCAGGGACAATTTACAATTATGCCAAGCCAATTAACATACAAACCTTAGGCGTCTGGGAGGAAACCGGAGCACCCGGGGAAACCCATGCATGTCACGAGGAGAACATACAAACTCCGTACAGACCAGGCCCGTAGTCAGGTTTGAACACAAGTCTCTGATGCTGTATGGCAGCAACTGTGCCGCTGAGCCACCGTACTGCCCTATGTTCTATTTCTACCATTGTGATGTGAGTTCAATCTGACTAAGATCTGCGTGGGTTTCAAAGATTTATGAGCAGGAGGTTAACTGTTTACTGGCAGGCATTTTGTGGGGATGTAAGCAAGAAGTTACAAAGTGAATGAGCACCATTTTATTTTCGTCCCCTAGGTTACAGGACTGGGTGTGAAGGGGCTGCCGCCACATTCATTCATGGGATAGAATATTTTCCAACCGCTTCGCTGCCAATGGAAAAGAGACTCAATAAATAGCGGCATGAATAAACAGAACAAAAATGAGACCAACTGCCTGGAAACAGATCTAACCATTTCCTCTGCAATGCGTGCAAATATAAACTGTAACAGTCGTGCCAATTCACTGTGTGAAAATGCTCCTAACAAAGATATTTCTGCCTAAGAAGAGTATATGTGAGCTTTCATTCCTCATTAGTAAGGGTGCCTGGGGATATGGGGAGAAGGCAGGAGAATGTGGCTGAGAGGGAAATGTAGATCGGCCATAATTGTGTAGCAGAGTAGACTTGATGGGCCCAAATGCCCTAATTCTGCTCTTAGAACGTATGAACGTACAATTATTTTATCTCTCGAGCCCCTTCCAAAGGCGGATACTGTTCCTGAGAGGGTAACGTCATGCAATCATAGTCATATAGCACAGAAACAGGCCCTTCGGCCCAGCTTGCTCATGCCGACCACTGTGCCCCATCTACACTAGTCGCATCTGCCCATGTTTGGCCCATATCCCTCTAAGCCTTTCCTATCCATGTACCTGTCCAAATGTCTTTTAAAGGTTGTCATAGTTTCTGCCTCAACTACGCCCTCTGGCAGCTCATTCCATATGACCACCACCCGCTGTGTGAAAAGGTTGCCTCTCAGATTCCCGTTAAATCTTTCCCCTCTCACCTTAAACCGATGTCCTCTGGTTCTTGATTCCCCTACTCTGAGAAAATGAATCTGTGCTTCCACCCTATCTTTCCCTCGTGATCTTATACACCTCTACAAGATCACCTCTCATCCTCCTACGCTCCAAAGAATACATTTCCAGTCTGCCCTAAAGCACAGGCCCTCAAGTCCTGGCAACATCTTGTAAATCTTCTCAGCACTCTTTCCAGCTTAACAACATCTTTCGTGGGATCACACTTTTGTCCTTCCATCTCTGGCTTTTATCCAACCGCCTACATATACAAAAAATACGGAACCAGCAACTTTGTCACCAAGATGTCCTGTCTAAGCTTGTCCCATTTATCTGCGTTTGGCCCACATCTCCCTAAACCTGTCCATGTACCTGTTCAAGTGTCTCTTAAATACTGTTATAGTACTTGCCCAAACTACCTCCTTTGGCAGGTGGACACAAAATGCTGGAGTAACTCAGCGGGACAGGCAGCATCTCTGGAGAGAAGGAATGGGTGACGTTTAAGGAATGGGTGACGTTTCGGGTCAAGTTCTTTCCTGCACATTACCTCCTTGGGCAGCTTGTTCCATATACTCACCACCCTCTGAGTCATCTTAGGAGGGATGTGAATGCGGTAACATCTAGAATTGATATGTTAAAATATCTAACGTTTAATATGTTTAGTTGGATGTTATACTCTTCCAAGCCAGCAGAGGTAACAGTGTTTTGGAGTCCCTGTTTTGACCTTTTGCGGTTGCTATCTTGTGCACTCTGCAGGCTTGAAGAAAAAAAATTAAGCCTCCCAAAAGATGAAACTCAACATTCGCTGCTTTTGTACCTTAAGATATAACTCTCCCACCCGGAGATCCTCTGCCTGGGTGCATTACTCCAATGCATGAAAGGTCTTCTCCATTAGACTTTGGGAGGATTGATGTCGGGAATGGGGGTAGGGAGGAGGGGGGTGGGGGGGGGAGGGTGGTCTGTGTTCAGACAACTTCAGAAGAGAAAAGATTTGAGCTAACATTTCCTGTTGATATCATATCATAAGGTCATACGTGATAGGAGTAGAATTAGGATATTCGGCCCATCAAGTCTATTCCGCCATTCAATCGCGGCTGATCTATCTCCCCCTCCTAACGAAAATCTCCTGCCTTCTCCCCATAACCTCTGACACCCGTACTAATCAAGAATCTATCTATCTCTGGCTTAAATATAATCACTGACTGCCTCCACAAACTTCTGTGGCAGAGAATCCTACAGATTCACGACCCTCTGACAAAGGACATTTCTCCTCATCTCCTTCCTAAATGAAGTTCTTTAATTCTCAGGTCTTTATTCCTAGACGCTCTCACTAGTGGAAACAAATGAAAGACAAACTCTCTAAAGCCTAGTTTTCATCAAAGACAGACGCAAAATGTCCATCTAGGAGAGGGAAAATTCTGATTTAAAACCTCCACTGCCTTGTGGCCATATCCAGTCATGGAAAAGGCTCCAGAGGTAAACCTCAAGAAAATCCGGAGTCGGAGCCCCTAAGGCAGTTTGTCGTTGTCTACAGCCTCGCTCTGGCAGCTCCTGCGATGGCGCTGGTGCCAGACTGTAACGGCCCTGCTGTTCCTTTGGATCGATCAGCGACGTGGAGAGGGGGGACGTGCTGCATGGGCAACAGCCTGTCCTGCACATGACATCGCCCAGGCTTGCATCCGACCACGATGCATCACCCATGGTCGGTCATGACCGAGGGGGGCCTACTCTTTATTGTCATGTATGCACAGCACAATGAAATTCTTTTGCACAACCCACAAACGCACCGTCGCCATATTTTGCCACCGTTTGCAAAGAAAAAGTCCAAAGTCCAAAGTCCACGTTGGAAGTGCTGGAGCGCTACCAATCCAGGTAAGTCCCAGGCAGCTGCAGGCAGTCTCTCTCACTTGCACCTCCGCCAACCTCATCTACTGTATCCCCTGTTCCTGATGTGGACTCCTTCATGTCAGCGAGACCAAGTGAAGGCTTGGCGATCGTTTCGCTGAACACCTCCACTCAGAGCGCCTAAACCTATCTGATCTCCCGGTTGCTAAACACTTTAACTCCCCCTCCCATTCTCACAATGATCTTTCTGTCCTGGGCCTCCTCCATTGTCAGAGTGAAGCCCAGCGCAAATTGGAGTAACAGCACCTAATATTTTGCTTGGGTAGCTGACACCCCAGCAGTATAAACATTGACATCTCTAAATTTAAGTAACCCTTGCTTTCCCTCTCTCTCCATCCCTCCCCCTTCCCAGTTCTCCGACCATTCTGACTGCTCCTGATCTCCCCCTCCCCTGACTCCAAGTCTGAAGAAGGGTCTCGACGCCAAACGTCACCCATTCCTTCTCCCCAGAGATGCTGCCTGTCCCTCCGAGTTACCCCAACATTTTGCGTCTGTCTTCGGTTTAAACCAGCATCTGTAGATCCTTCCTACGCCAAAGTCCCTCTCCTTACCCGACTGCCTTTATGTCCTGGGGGCACCTCCTGCAGCCGGCCTTGAAGGCTGGAAGCAATAACCCGGTCCCTCTCTTACTGGCCCGCTCTTCACCTCCGTCATTGCCAGCAGTCTCCTCCTCGTCTCTTGTGATGTGTTGGTACAATATCGAGATTGTACTTTAGCGGACAGCCATATTTTAAAGTGCATTTGCAGCTTTGAATCTCATAAATTTACTTTAGGTTAGTTTATGGTCAGGTGTACTGAGGTCCAGTCAAAAGCTTTTTTGTCGCGTGCTATCCAGTCAGCGGTAAGACTATACATTACTATCAAGCCGTCCATTTTCACAATTCTGTACCTCTTGCCTGATGGGCGAGGAGTAGAGGGGGGTGAGACCGAGGCGAGACTCGTTCTGGACAATGCTGGTGGCCTTGTCGAGACCGAGTGGTGTGTAGCTGGAGTCAAATGGAAGGGAGGTTGGTTTGTGTGATGGTTTGGGCTGTGTCCACAAATCTCTGCAATCTCTTGTGGTCTTGGATGGGACTGTTGGCCAATTATAGAGCTCTTCTAAGATTTATTCTGGTTAAATTCAATAGGTATTTTACACAGTACCCTAAAATTAAAGCATGGATTGTTGACATTTCGGTTTGTGACCTTTCTTCAAACTTACGCTTCTTTAGACTCTTCAGTCTTTGTCTTTACATATGATAATCTTTTTTAAAAGATCACAGTAAATGTTTTAATTTAATATTTATCTTCTTCCCAGACCTAAATGTTCACATTCTTTGCACTGGCATTTCCTGTCTGAGACACGTTTACTTTTCCTTTTAACTCAACTTTGCTCTGCTGTAAAAATATTAAAATATTAAAAGAAATTATGGAAAATGATAGATTTTTTGATTGATCTTAAAGTAACTTGCTTTCATTATTTTGCTTGAGATAAGCATTGTTGAAAGAAAGCAGAATTTAGAGAAAATAGTTTAAAGTTATTTTTACAATCCTTATATCATGTTTAATACAATGTTATGTACTTTCACTGTGATCTTGTTCAGTGCATGACTCCAGCCGTGTTAACCCTAATGCCGTTTCATTTTTCTACACCAAAGTCTCTTCATCACATAGAAAATCAAAAGAAAATCTGCATTTGCTAGAAATCTAAAATGAAAATAGAAAATTAAGGCAATACAGTCTGCATCTGTGTTGCTGAGTTGATCTAAATGATAGGAAATGTTTGAAGGAATAGACAATAGGTGCAGTAGGAGGCCATTCGGCCCTTTGAGCCAGCACCGCCATTCAATGTGATCATGGCTGATCATCCCAAATCAGTACCCTGTTCCTGCCTTCTCCCCATATCCCCTGACTCTGCTATTTTTAAGAGCCCTATCTAGCTCTCTCTTGAAAGCATCCAGAGAACCGGCCTCCACCGCCCTCTGAGGCAGAGACGGGGATGTGGGCCCGGTTCACTTTAGTTTATTGTCATGTGTACCGAGGTACAGTGAAAAGCTTTTGTTTCAACCTATCCAGTCAGCAGAAAGACGATACATGGGCCAAATGTAGGCAGATGGGATCAGTTCACTTATAAAACTTGGATGGGTTGCCCCGAAGAGCCTGGGTCCGTGGCGTACGACTTTCTACAATTACACGAGTGAGAGAAGACGTGTCATGATCAGTGAGACCCACTCAAGGACATTCACGCATCCTACGCCATCCTCAACTGACTCGTATTCCGTGCCAGTGGAACCCTGGGGTGGAGATAATAAAAGGTAATCAGTTCCACAGCGAATGTTTTTAATTACGTTAAAAGTGAAACAGAAAATGCGGCAAATACCCACCGGGTCAGGGACTGCAAAAGGGAAAGTAAACAGAGCTCATGTTTCAAGTTCATCCTCTTCTTCTTTCGTGAGGCGTGCACAGCATAAAGTTGTTGGACAACTTGTTCTATTTGATCTTCCGTTTGTGCACGTCGAGTTGATTGCATTAGTCGAAACAGGGCGGACCACGTGAAGGTTGCAATCTTCCACCCCTTTCAAGTTCATGATGTCTCATCATAAATAGGAACATTTAAAGGAAAAAAAAGTCAGATTTAAGATGTGCAGAGGGTGAGGGCGGTTTGAGAGGAAACTTGGGAGGATGTTATATAGTGAGGGCAGGAGGGATGGAATGGGACCATGGTGGTGTGGGTGGCTGATTGAGGCCGTGAAGCCTGGCAACAACAAAAGCTTAGCCTGGGGAGGTGTTAATAGGAGACGTCAAATGAACACTGAAATCACCAGAGATAGTGAATTCGGGAATGCGAGAAACAAAGTTCAAACGGCTGTGACTTGAAATAGCTCGATTCAGGGGAATGTGAAGAGCAAGTGCGTCTCGTCTGAAAGTCATAAGGAATAGGAGTAGAATTCGGCATTCGGCTCATCAAGTCTACCCCGCCATTCAATCATGGCTGATCTATCTCTCCCTCCTAACCCCATTCTCCTGCCTTCTCCCCATAACCTCTGTCACCCGTACAAATCAAGAAATGAGGTGCTGCCGCTGCCACTAGGTGCTGTGTTCTTGCACTATTCCTGTTTTATTTCTGGCTTTGTGTGATGGCACGGTGGTGCAGTGGTAGAGCTGCTGCTGCCTTACAGCGCCAGCCAGAGACCCTGGTTACTTTACACCCTGACTGCAGGTGCTCTCAGTATGAGGTTTGTGCGTTCTCTCTATGTGGGTGGGTTTCCTCCGGGTGCTCTGCTCTCCTCCCACATCTGGAGTGTGGCGGCGCCTAACGGCAGCGGCTGGACTGCAGTCCGTCTGTCTTTTTTTAAATGTTTGTCTCGTTAAATGTATGTTTTTGATTCTAGTTTTAATTATTTTTTAGCTGTGTATATGTGTGTGGGGAGGGTGGGGCGGAAACCATTTAATCTCTTCCCTGTTCGGGGACCCGACTTTTTCCCTGACTGGTCTCCGGAGTGGTTGGGCCTAACATCGTGCAGCCGGAGGCGGCCTCCAACCGGAACCAACCTGAGGGCTCCAGTCGCGGAGCCTGCGGACTCGCCATCGCGGAGCTGGCCGGCTTCGGAGCGGGGAGAGCTGTGGTGGCGCGCGGCTGCGACCCGACTTCGGAGCTTCGGAGGCTCCGGCCGCAGGCCCAGTGGACGGGAGCATCGGGAGCTCGCAGGTCCCTGGTGGGAGACGGCTTTTCAGAGCTCCCGCAACGGCAACTTCTCCCGCCGGAATCGCGGGGTTTAAATGACTCGGAGCGGGGCCTAACAACGCCCAGCGCGGCTTAAACGGCCGTGGGATTTACCATCGCCCGCTGGGGGCTTTAACATCGCGAGCCCCAGTCGCCTCGACGCTGCAGTTGGACTGCTGGACCTCGGGAGAAGAACAAAGGGAAGAGATAAAACTTTTGCCTTCCATCACAGTGAGGAGGTGTTGGAGATTCACTGTGATGGATGTTTGTGTAAATTGTGTTAAATGTGGGTCTTGGGTTTTTTAATAATATAAAAATGTAGAAATGCAATTTTGTTCAAACCAAGCTGTTTGAATGACAATAACAGGCATTCTATTCTATTCAGTCTGAAGAAGGGTTTCCGCTTGAAACGTTGCCTATAGATGCTGCCTGACCTGCTGAGTTACTCCAGCACTTCGTCTCCTCGTTTGTAAGCCAGCATATTAGCTTAGTTTGGAGATACAGTGTGGAAACAGGCCCTTAGCCCACATCGACCAGTGAGCCCCGCACATTAACACTGTCCTACACACACACACACACACACACACACACACAAGCGACAATTTTACATTTATACCAAGCCAGTTAGCCTCCAAACATGCACGTCTTTGGACTGTGGGAGGAAACCAAAGATCTCGGAGAAAACCCACGCTCCCAACAGGGAGAACGCACAGACAAGCACCCGTCGTCAGGATCGAACCCGGGTCTGTGGCGCTGCAAGGCAGCAACTCAACCGCTGCGCCTCCGTGACGCCCTTGTTCCTGCAGTTCCTTTGTTTCTACAGTTAGTAGTTTGGCTGGAGTTTGTTGTGTTCAATAGCCTGATGTTGTTGGCAAGAAGCTGTTCCTGTACCTTGAACGTTACAATTTTTAGACTCCTAAAACCTTCTTCCTGGTGGCATGGACACTGTGGCCTGAAGGCCCGATTCACTGCACTGTGACTCTATGATTATAACGTGCTGTTGTAAGGATCTTCTATTAGTTATTTTAACAAAATCTGAACTTGACTCAAGTACGGGAACAGGATCGCAAATCGTCGGTTTGCAAAATATCTCCTGACTTTTCATAAGAGATAGGAGTGGAATGAGTCCATTTGGCCCATCAAGTCTACTCCACCATTCAATCATGGCTGGTCTATCTCTCCTTCCTAACCCCATTCTCCTGCCTTCTCCCCATAACCTCGGACACCCATACTAACCAAGAATCTATCTATCTATCTATCTATCTATCTATCTATCTATCTATCTACCTATCTATCTATCTATCTATCTATCTATCTATCTCTCTCTCTCTCTCTCTCCTCTCTCTCTGCCTTCAATATATCCACTGGCTTGGCCTCCACAGCCTTCTGTGGCAAATAATTCCTTCCTAATTTTCACCAATATGACTTGGTGAATCGTCAACCGGCGCACAAAGGACAGAAATGTTATTTCTGCTGAGACCGAGGCGCCGACATGACACACAACGCCTTTCCTGCCGAGGGCGAGGTGGGACCAGCGACTCCCGCTGTGTTGGGGCTGCCGCTGAACTAAATGAGCTGGCGGGCAGCCAGGCGGGTCCGGAAAGTATTAACACCAAGCACCCGCCCTCCTGGACGGACTTGCGCGCAGACGAGTGTGGACAGAGAAAGAGAAAGAGAATCAGAGATACAAAGAGAGATACAAATAGACTCGGTGCCGGGGAGCTGGGCTGCAGCAACCCCGGGATCCGGAGACACGGTAGCGCTTCCTCTGCACGCTGTTTATTTACAAATCCACCGCTTATATAATGGTTCCAGTTGTCATGTTGTGTCTGTGGGCCGCTGATGCCAGGATTCCTGTTTGCAGCTGCTTGCTATGTTGCCCAGTTTTACTCCTGAGAGCAGCCCGGTGAACCCTGCGCATTCTCAGCCTGCATAGATCGGACCCTGTAGAGGCGGTTTTCCTTTATGCTGAGTAATTACTGCCAGTGAAATCAACATGAAATATAGTTCGTGTATGAGCGCTGGAAGGCGATCGGATGGTCGTAGCTAAATGAAGGATAGTTTCAGGGGGGACTTGCCAGGCGATTGGTAAATAAATCGATTGGTAAATAAAGCGGATACTGTTCCTGAGAGTTTAGCGTCATACAATCATAGTCATATAGCACAGAAACAGGCCCTTCGACCCAGCTTGCTCATGCCGACCACTGTGCCCCATCGACACTAGTCGCATCTGCCCAAGTTTGGCCCATACCCCTCTAAGCCTTTCCTATCCAATGTACCTGTCCAAATGTCTTTTTAAAGGTTGTCATAGTTTCTGCCTCAACTACGCCCTCTGGCAGCTCATTCCATATGACCACCACCCGCTGTGTGAAAAGGTTGCCTCTCAGATTCCCGTTAAATCTTTCCCCTCTCACCTTAAACCGATTTCCTCTGGTTCTTGATTCCCCTACTCTGAGAAATTGAATCTGTGCTTCCACCCTATCTTTCCCTCTGATCTTATACACCTCTACAAGATCACCTCTCATCCTCCTACGCTCCAAAGAATACATTTCCAGTCTGCCCTAAAGCACAGGCCCTCAAGTCCTGGCAACATCTTGTAAATCTTCTCAGCACTCTTTCCAGCTTAACAACATCTTTCGTGGATCACACTTTGTCCTTCATCTCTGGCTTTTATCCAACCATCTACATATACAAAAAACATGGAACCATCAACTTTGCCACCAAGATGTCCTGTCTAAGCTTGTCCCATTTATCTGCGTTTGGCCCACATCTCCCTAAACCTGTCCATGTACCTGTTCAAGTGTCTCTTAAAATAATGTTATAGTACTTGCCCAAACTACCTCCTTTGGCAGGTGGACACAAAATGCTGGAGTAACTCAGCGGGACAGGCAGCATCTCTGGAGAGAAGGAATGGGTGACGTTTAAAGGAAATGGGTGACGTTTCGGGTCAAGATCTTTCCCTGCACATTACCTCCTTGGGCAGCTTGTTCCATATACTCACCACCCTCATCTTAGGAGGGATGTGAATGCGGTAACATCTAGAATTGATATGTTAAAATATCTAACGTTTAATATGTTTAGTTGGATGTTATACTCTTCCAAGCCAGCAGAGGTAACAGTGTTTGGAGTCCCTGTTTTGACCTTTTGCGGTTGCTATCTTGTGCACTCTGCAGGCTTGAAGAAAAAAAATTTAGCCTCCCAAAAGATGAAACTCAACATTGCTGCTTTTGTACCATAAGATATAACTCTCCCACCCGAGATCCTCTGCTGGGTGCATTACTCCAATGCATGAAAAGGTCTTCTCCATTAGACTTTGGGAGGATTGATGTCGGGAATGGGGGTAGGGAGGAGGGGTGTGGGGGGGGGGGGGAGGGTGGTCTGTGTTCAGACAACTTCAGAAGAGAAAAGATTTGAGCTAACATTTCCTGTTGATATCATATCATAAGGTCATACGTGATAGGAGTAGAATTAGGATATTCAGCCCATTAAGTCTATTCCGCCATTCAATCGCGGCTGATCTATCTCTCCCTCCTAACGCCAATCTCCTGCCTTCTCCCCATAACCTCTGACACCCGTACTAATCAAGAATCTATCTGTCTCTGCCTCAAATATATCCACTGACTGCCTCCACAAACTTCTGTGGCAGAGAATCCTACAGATTCACGACCCTCTGACTAAGGACATTTCTCCTCATCTCCTTCCTAAATGAACGTTCTTTAATTCTCAGGTCTTTATTCCTGGACGCTCTCACTAGTGGAAACAAATGAAAGACAAACTCTCTAAAGCCTAGTTTTCATCTGGTAATTTAATGCATCATTTTGATCGAGGACATAATAAAACCACCATCTCAATGAACATGGTCATATAGTCATACAGCACGGAAACTGGTCCTTTGGTCCAACTTGCCCACACTGATCTACACTAGTCCCACTTTCCTTGATATGGCCCTCCAAACCTTTCATATCCATGTACCTGTCCAAATGCTTCTTAAACATTGTGATATTAACTGCCTCAACTGTGGCATTGCATTCCACCCTTTGTGTAACAACGTTACTCCTCAGGTTCCTATGAAATCATTCCCCCCCCCCCCCCTTAAACCTAAGTCTTCTGACTTGATTGTAATTGTGAAGTATGTGAAAAGGATTGTTCAGTTTCACTACTGACGCAGTGTTACACAGCTGACTAGGGTAAAAACTCCCTACGTTTCCTGCTAGGCCCGTGGGTGAATATCATCTGTTTTCCCATCACAGTTGCTGCCTGATCAGCTGAGTCTTTTCCCAGCAACTCTGTTTTGACATCGCCCAGGCTTGCATCCGACCGGGATGATCAGGCTTGCATCCGACCAAGGATATGGCGGACCAATTGAATAACTACTTTGGTTCCGTCTTCACTAAGGAAGACATAAATAATCTGCCGGAAATAGCAGGGGACTGTGGGTCAAAGGAGGAATTGAGTGAAATCCAGGTCAGTCGGGAAGTGGTGTTGGGTAAATTGAATAGATTAAAGGCCGATAAATCCCCAGGGCCAGATAGGCTGCATCCCAGAGTACTTAAGGAAGTAGCTCAGGAAATAGTGGATGCATTAGTGATAATCTTTCAAAACTCTCTAGATTCTGGAGTAGTTCCTGAGGATTGGCGGTAGCAAATGTAACCCCTCTTTTTAAGAAGGGAGGGAGAGAGAAAACGGGGAATTACAGACCAGTTTAGTCTAACATCGGTAGTGGGGAAACTGCTAGAGTCAGTTATTAAAGATGGGATAGCAGCACATTTGGAAAGTGGTGAAAATCATTGGACAAAGTCAGCATGGATTTACATAAGGTAAATCATGTCTGACGAATCTTGTGAATTTTTCGAGGATGTAACTAGTAGCGTGGATAAGGGAGAACCATGGATGTGGTATATCTGGACTTCCAGAAGGCTTTCGACAAGGTCCCACATAAGAGATTAGTATACAAACTTAAGCATACGGTATTAGGGTTCAGTATTGATGTGGATAGAGAACTGGCTGGCAAACAGAAGCAAAGAGTAGGAGTAAACGGGTCCTTTTCACAATGGCAGGCAGTAACTAGTGGGGTAACCGCAGGGCTCAGTGCTGGGACCCCAGCTGTTTACAATATATATTAATGATCTGGATGAGGAATTGAAGGCAATATCTCCAAGTTTGCGGATGACACTAAGCTGGGGGGCAGTGTTCGCTGTGAGGAGGATGCTAGGAGACTGCAAGGTGACTTGGATAGGCTGGGTGAGTGGGCAAATGTTTGGCAGATGCAGTATAATGTGGATAAATGTGAGGTTATCCACTTTGGTGGCAAAAACAGGAAAGCAGACTATTATTTAAATGGTGGCCGATTAGGAAAAGGGGAGATGCAGCGAGACCTGGGTGTCATGGTACACCAGTCATTGAAAGTAGGCATGCAGGTGCAGCAGGCAGTGAAAAAAGCGAATGGTATGTTAGCTTTCATAGCAAAAGGATTTGAGTACAGGAGCAGGGAGGTTCTACTTCAGTTGTACAGGGTCTTGGTGAGACCACACCTGGAGTATTGCGTACAGTTTTGGTCTCCAAATCTGAGGAAGGACATTATTGCCATAGAGGGAGTGCAGAGAAGGTTCACCAGACTGATTCCTGGATGTCAGGACTGTCTTATGAAGAAAGACTGGATAGACTCGGTTTATACTCTCTGAATTTAGGAGATTGAGAGGGGATCTTACAGAAACTTACAAAATTCTTAAGGGGTTGGACAGGCTAGATGCAGGAAGATTGTTCCCGATGTTGGGAAGTCCAGGACAAGGGGTCACAGCTTAAGGATAAGGGGAAATCCTTTAAGAACCGAGATGAGAAAGACTTTTTTCACACAGAGAGTGGTGAGTCTCTGGAACTCTCTGCCACAGAGGGTAGTTGAGGCCAGTTCATTGGCTATATTTAAGAGTGAGTTGGATGTGGCCCTTGTGGCTAAGGGGATCAGAGGGTATGGAGAGAAGGCAGGTACGGGATACTGAGTTGGATGATCAGCCATGATCATATTGAATGGCGGTGCAGGCTCGAAGGGCTGAATGGCCTACTCCTGCACCTAATTTCTATGTTTCTATGTTTCTATCACCCATGGTCAGTCATGACCGAGGGGGGCCTACTCTTTATTGTCATGTATGCACAGCACAATGAAATTCTTTCGCACAACCCACAAACACACCGTCGCCATATTTTGCCACCGTTTGCAAAGAAAAAGTCCAAAGTCCAAAGTCCACGTTGGAAGTGCTGGAGCGTTACCAATCCAGGTAAGTCCCAGGCAGCTGCAGGCAGTCTCCCTCACTTGCACCTCCGCCAACCTCATCTACTGTATCCCCTGTTCCTGATGTGGACTCCTTCATGTCAGCGAGACCAAGTGAAGGCTTGGCGATCGTTTCGCTGAACACCTCCACTCAGAGCGCCTAAACCTATCTGATCTCCCGGTTGCTAAACACTTTAACTCCCCCTCCCATTCTCACAATGATCTTTCTGTTCTGGGCCTCCTCCATTGTCAGAGTGAAGCCCAGCGCAAATTGGAGTAACAGCACCTAATATTTTGCTTGGGTAGCTGACACCCCGGCAGTATAAACATTGACTTCTCTAAATTTAAGTAACCCTTGCTTTTCCCTCTCTCTTCCATCCCTCCCCCTTCACAGTTCTCCGACCATTCTGACTGCTCCTGATTCTCCCCCTCCCCTAACTCTAAGTCTGAAGAAGGGTCTCGACGCCAAACGTCACCCATTCCTTCTCCCCAGAGATGCTGCCTGTCCCTCCGAGTTACTCCAACATTTTGCGTCTGTCTTCGGTTTAAACCAGCATCTGTAGATCCTTCCTACCCCAAAGTCCCTCTCCTTACCCGACTGCCTTTATGTCCTGGGGCACCTCCTGCAGCCGGCCTTGAAGGCTGGAAGCAATAACCCGGTCCCTCTCTTACTGGCCCGCTCTTCACCTCCGTCATTGCCAGCAGTCTCCTCCTCGTCTCTTGTGATGTGTTGGTACAATATCAAGATTGTACTTTAGCGGACAGCCATATTTTAAAGTGCATTTGCAGCTTTAAATCTCATAAATTTACTTTAGTTTAGTTTATGGTCACGTGTACTGAGGTTCAGTCAAAAGCTTTTTTGTCGCGTGCTATCCAGTCAGCGGTAAGACTATACATGATTACTATCAAGCCGTCCATTTTCACAATTCTGTACCTCTTGCCTGATGGGCGAGGAGTAGAGGGGGGTGAGACCGAGGCGAGACTCGTTCTGGACAATGCTGGTGGCCTTGTCGAGACCGAGTGGTGTGTAGCTGGAGTCAAATGGAAGGGAGGTTGGTTTATGTGATGGTCTGGGCTGCGTCCACAAATCTCTGCAATCTCTTGTGGTCTTGGATGGGACTGTTGGCCAATTATAGAGCTCTTCTAAAATTTATTCTGGTTAAATTCAATAGGTATTGAGCATGTGAAAGATCATACATAATCCCCCATTTTACACAGTACCCTAAAATTAAAGCATGGATTGTTGACATTTCGGATTGTGACCTTTCTTCAAACTGACGCTTCTTTAGACTCTTCAGTCTTTGTCTTTACATATGATAATCTTTTTTAAAAGATCACAGTAAATGTTTTAATTTAATATTTATCTTCTTCCCAGACCTAAATGTTCACATTCTTTGCACTGGCATTTCCTGTCTGAGACACGTTTACTTTTCCTTTTAACTCAACTTTGCTCTGCTGTAAAAATATTAAAATATTAAAAGAAATTATGGAAAATGATAGATTTTTTGATTGATCTTAAAGGAACTTGCTTTCATTATTTTGCTTGAGAAGCATTGTTGAAAGAAAGCAGAATTTAGAGAAAATAGTTTAAGGTTATGTTTACTATCCTTATATCATGTTATGTACTTTCACTGTGATCTTGTTCAGTGCATGACTCCAGCCGTGTTAACCCTAATGCCGTTTCATTTTTCTACACCAAAGTCTCTTCATCACATAGAAAATCAAAAGAAAAACTGCAGATGCTAGAAATCTAAAATGAAAATAGAAAATTAAGGCAATACAGTCTGCATCTGTGTTGCTGAGTTGATCTAAATGATAGGAAATGTTTGAAAGAATAGACAATAGGTGCAGGAGTAGGCCATTCGGCCCTTTGAGCCAGCACCGCCATTCAATTGATCATGGCGATCATCCCAAATCAGCCCTGTTCCTGCCTTCTCCCCATATCCCCTGACTCTGCTATTTTTAAGAGCCCTATCTAGCTCTCTCTTGAAAGCATCCAGAGAACCGGCCTCCACCGCCCTCTGAGGCAGAGACGGGGATGTGGATCGGTTCACTTTAGTTTATTGTCATGTGTCCCGAGGTACAGTGAAAAGCTTTTGTTTCAACCTATCCAGTCAGCAGAAAGACGATACATGGGCCAAATGTAGGCAGATGGGATCAGTTCACTTATAAAACTTGGACGGCTTGCCCCGAAGAGCCTGGGTCCGTGGCGTACGACTTTCTACAATTACACGAGTGAGAGAAGACGTGTCATGATCAGTGAGACCCACTCAAGGACATTCACGCATCCTACGCCATCCTCAACTGACTCGTATTCCGTGCCAGTGGAACCCTGGGGTGGAGATAATAAAAGGTAATCAGTTCCACAGCGAATGTTTTTAATTACGTTAAAAGTGAAACAGAAAATGCGGCAAATACCCACCGGGTCAGGGACTGCAAAAGGGAAAGTAAACAGAGCTCATGTTTCAAGTTCATCCTCTTCTTCTTTCGTGAGGCGTGCACAGCATAAAGTTGTTGGACAACTTGTTCTATTTGATCTTCCGTTTGTGCACGTCGAGTTGATTGCATTAGTCGAAACAGGACGGACCACGTGAAGGTTGCAATCTTCCACCCCTTTCAAGTTCATGATGTCTCATCATAAATAGGAACATTTAAAGGAAAAAAAAGTCAGATTTAAGATGTGCAGAGGGTGAGGGCGGTTGAGAGGAAACGTTGGGGAGGATGTGTTATATAGTGAGGGGCAGGAGGGATGGAATGGGACCAGTGGTGGTGTGGGTGGCTGATTGAGGCCGGTGAAGACTGGGGCAACAACAAAAGCTTAGCCTGGGGAGGTGTTAATAGGAGACGTCAAATGAACACTGAAATCACCAGAGATAGTGAATTCCGGGAATGCGAGAAACAAAGTTCAAATGGCTGGTGACTTGAAATAGCTCAATTCAGGGGAATGTGAAGAGCAAGTGCGTCTCGTCTGAAGGTCATAAGGAATAGGAGTAGAATTCGGCCATTCGGCTCATCAAGTCTACCCCGCCATTCAATCGCGGCTGATCTATCTCTCCCTCCTAACCCCATTCTCCTGCCTTCTCCCCGTAACCTCTGTCACCCGTACAAATCAAGAAATGAGGTGCTGCTGCTCCCACTAGGTGCTGTGTTCTTGCACTATTTCCTGTTTTATTTCAGGCTTTGTGTGATGGCACGGTGGTGCAGTGGTAGAGCTGCTGCTGCCTTACAGCGCCAGCCAGAGACCCTGGTTACTTACACCCTGACTGCAGGTGCTCTCAGTATGAGGTTTGTGCGTTCTCTCTATGTGGGTGGGTTTCCTCCGGGTGCTCTGCTCTCCTCCCACATCTGGAGTGTGGCGGCGCCTAACGGCAGCGGCTGGACTGCAGTCCGTCTGTCTTTTTTTAAATGTTTGTCTCGTTAAATGTATGTTTTTGATTCTAGTTTTAATTATTTTTTAGCTGTGTATATGTGTGTGGGAGGTGGGGGAAACCGTTTAATCTCTTCCCTGTACAGGGGACCCGACTTTTTTCCCTGTCAGATCTCCGGAGTCGTTGGGCCTAACATCGTGCAGCCGGAGGCGGCCTCCAACCGGAACCAACCTGAGGGCTCCAGTTGCGGAGCCTGCGGACTCGCCATCGCGGAGCTGGCCGACTTCGGAGCGGGGAGAGCTGTGGTAGCGCGCGGCTGCGACCCGACTTCGGAGCTTCGGAGGCTCCGGCCGCAGGCCCGGTGGACAGGAACATCGGGAGCTGGCAGCTCCCTGGTGGGAGACCGCTTTTCAGAGCTCCCGCAACGGCAACTTCTCCCGCCGGAATCGCGGGGTTTAAATGACTCGGAGCGGGGCCTAACAACGCCCAGCGTGGCTTAAACGGCCGTGGGATTTACCATCGCCCGCTGGGGGCTTTAACATCGCGAGCCCCAGTCGCCTCAACGCTGCAGTTGGACTGCTGGACCGCGGGAGAAGAACAAAGGGAAGAGATAAAACTTTTGCCTTCCATCACAGTGAGGAGGTGTTGGAGATTCACTGTGATGGATGTTTGTGTAAATTGGGTTAAATGTGGGTCTTGGGTTTTTTAATAATATAAAAATGTAGAAATGCAATTTTGTTCAAACCAAGCTGTTTGAATGACAATAAAAGGCATTCTATTCTATTCAGTCTGAAGAAGGGTTTCCGCTTGAAACATTGCCTATTTCCTTCGCTCCATAGATGCTGCCTGACCTGCTGAGTTACTCCAGCACTTCGTCTCCTCGTTTGTAAGCCAGCATATTAGCTTAGTTTGGAGATACAGTGTGGAAACAGGCCCTTAGCCCACCGAGTCTGCATCGACCAGCGAGCCCCGCACATTAACACTGTCTGACACACACACACAAGGGACAATTTTACATTTATACCAAGCCAGTTAGCCTCCAAACATGCACGTCTTTGGAGTGTGGGAGGAAACCAAAGATCTCGGAGAAAACCCACGCTCCCAACAGGGAGAACGCACAGACAAGCACCCGTCGTCAGGATCGAACCCGGGTCTGTGGCGCTGCAAGGCAGCAACTCAACCGCTGCGCCTCCGTGACGCCCTTGTTCCTGCAGTTCCTTTGTTTCTACAGTTAGTAGTTTGGCTGGAGTTTGTTGTGTTCAATAGCCTGATGTTGTTGGCAAGAAGCTGTTCCTGAACCTTGACGTTACAATTTTTAGACTCCTAAAACCTTCTTCCTGGTGGCATGGACACTGTGGCCTGAAGGCCCGATTCACTGCACTGTGACTCTATGATTATAACGTGCTGTTGTAAGGATCTTCTATTAGTTATTTTAACAAAATCTGAACTTGACTCAAGTACGGGAACAGGATCGCAAATCGTCGGTTTGCAAAATATCTCCTGACTTTTCTTAAGAGATAGGAGTGGAATTAGGCCATTCGGCCCATCAAGTCTACTCCACCATTCAATCATGGCTGGTCTATCTCTCCTTCCTAACCCCATTCTCCTGCCTTCTCCCCATAACCTCGGACACCCATACTAACCAAGAATCTATCTATCTAGGGTTACACAAAAAGCTGGAGAAACTCAGCGGGTGCAGCAGCATCTAAGGAGCGAAGGAGATAGGCGACGTTTCGGGTCGAGACCCTTCTTCTTCTTCTATCTATCTATCTATCTAATCATCTATCTATCTATCTATCTATCTATCTATCTATCTATCTCTCTATCTATCTCTCTATCTATCTCTCTATCTCTCTCTCTATCTCTCTCTCTATCTCTCTCTCTATCTCTCTCTCTATCTCTCTCTCTCTATCTCTCTCTCTATCTCTCTCTCTCTCTCTCTCTCTGCCTTCAATATATCCACTGGCTTGGCCTCCACAGCCTTCTGTGGCAAATAATTCCTTCCTAATTTTCACCAATATGACTTGGTGAATCGTCAACCGGCGCACAAAGGACAGAAATGTTATTTCTGCTGAGACCGAGGCGCCGACATGACACACAACGCTTCCTGCCGAGGGCGAGGTGGGACCAGCGACTTCCCGCTGTGTTGGGGCTGCCGCTGAACTAAAATGAGCTGGCGGCAGCCAGGCGGGTCCGGAAAGTATTAACAAACCAAGCACCCGCCCCTCCCTGGACGGACCTTGCGCGCAGACGAGTTGTGGGACAAGAGAAAGAGAAAGAGAATCAGAGATACAAATGAGAGATACAAAATTAGACTCGGTGCCGGGGGAACTGCTGGGCTGCAGCAACCCTCGGGATCCGGAGACCGGTAGCGCTATCTCTCTGCAACGACGCATGTTTTATTTACAAATCCCACCGCTTAATTGAATGGTTCCAGTTGTCTCATGGTTGTGTGTCCTGTGGGCCGCTGAATGCCAGGATTCTCTGTTTGCAAGCTGGCTTGCTGTGTTCCCCAGTTTTACATCCTGAAGAGCGAGCCCCGCGTGAACCTGCGCATTCTCTGCCTGCATAGAAATCGGACAGCTTAGAGGCGTTTACTCCTTTATGCTGAGTAATAACTGCCATGCCGAAATCAACAACATGAAATATATTTCATGTGTGAGCGCTGGAAGGCGATCGAATCGTGTCGTAGCTAAATGAAGGATAGATTCAGGGGGCGGGGGACTTGCCAGGGCCGATTGGTAAATAAGCTCGGATTAGCCTGGGCGTCCAAGGGGGTTATGTGGGGAGAAGCAGGAGAATGGGGGAAATAGATCAGCCAATGTTCGAATGGGTGGAATAGGCTCGATGGGCCGAATGGCCTAATTCTGCGCCCATGTCTCATGACTATGGAAGAGTGGGGATGAGGCCACTTCTCCAGCCTCCCATCCCGACTAAAACTCTGCCATATCTCCTGGGGAAAACTAAAGAGAGTAACTCGGTATAGGTCAGCGCAAGCATCTGTGGAAAGAAAAAAAACAGGAGTTGTAGGTGTTTCAAGTGTGAAATTTCTTGCAATCCCAAACATTGACCAAAATGAGGTAATGCTTGGGGCCCAGTGTTGTTGACATCGCAAAGAGTTTGTGTATGTGTCGGTATGAAGTACAAGAATCAAAAGGGAGGCCCTTTCGGACCCCGAGGTGAGAAAATAACTTTATTTCCACCCAGAGACTGTGTGAATTTGTGAAATTCCTGCCACAGAGGGGCAGTGGATGGATCAATCAAATGGAATGGATTTAACAGAGAGATACTCTAGGAGCTAGTGGAATCCAAGGGATATGGGGAGAAGGCAGGCACGGGTTATTGATAAACATCAGCCATGATCCACAATGAAATGGCGGTTGCTGGCTCGAGGGCACGAAATGGCCTCCTCCCGCACCTAATGAGTTTATATGTTTTCTATTATTTCTATGACTCCAATTTGCTAATTTGCCAAATGTTGGGGCGTGTGACAAATGGCCTTTGACGGGAAAGTACTAACTCCTATGTCTCTCTTTCCACATGTTGCTGCTCTGCCTGATACTCGACTGAGTAGTTTCCCGCACACTGTTAGGGTTGTCGTTATTTCTCCGGCTTAGTGGTGTTGCAGCGAGTAAAAGCTGCTCCTCTTGCAGTTCCAAGTTGGCGGAGAGATGCTGCCTCACTTCGACCCCGATGCCGATCGTTTGCTTGGCCCAATGGTACCGGGCTTCCCCCGAGATTAGATGGGCTGTGCGAAAAGATTCCATTATTCCGTCACCCCCCTAGGGTACTGGAAACAAGTGAGCTTTAGTTTTTCAACTTTATTTTTTCGGATTCTAATCATTTTCATCAGTGCAATGGTTTTTAATTCTTGAATTAAAAATGATTATTTAATTGCATCTTCAGATGTCCCTGTAGTACAGAAACCATAGAATAGACAGAGGTGTAGGGCCATTCGGCCCTCTTGAGCCAGCACTGCCATTCAATAAGATCCACGGCACATCATCAGCAATCAGTACCCTGTTCCTGCTTTTCCCTCCCCATAATCCCTGGATTCCGTTAGCCCTAAGGAGCTAAATCTAACCACTCTGAATATACCAGTGAATTGGCCTCCGCTTGTCTTTCTGTGGCAGAGAATTTGTTTCCCACAAATTCACAACTCTTTGGTGAAAATGTTTTTTTCCTCATCTCAGTCCTAAAGGGCCAACCCCTTATTCTTAAATATTCTTATGTATCAGATATAGAAACTTATGCAAAGTTTATCTAACCTTGACGGGGGTGAGGCGTGAGGCTCCACCTCCTTCCTTGCCTCCTATCAGAGGCAGGCTGGGGTGTTTACTGAGGGTGTGGTCTCTCTTCCAACTCCCCCAGCCCTTGTTGCCTGACTCTGACATTGGGCAGCGTAGGGCAATGGAATCATTGCATCCGTACCAGGTTAGTATTTGCCCAGAGAGACCTTGTGGAGGCAGAGATAATTGTTTTGTTTTATTCGTCACGTGTACCGGTGTACAGTGAAAAGCTTTAGTTGCGTGCTAACCAGCCAGCAGAAAGACAATCCATGATTACAATCGAGCTGTTCGCAGTGTGTAGATACATGATAGGGGGAATAAATAACATTTAGTGCAAGGTAAAGCCAGTAAAGTAAGATCAAAGATAGTCTGAGGGTCACCCGTGAGATAGATAGTAGTTCAGGACTGCTCTCTAGTTGTGGTAGGATGATTCAGTTGGGTAAGTTTTATTGATGAGCTGAATTAAACATAATTTGGCTCGGAGTTTCATTCAAAGACTGCACAGAACTTTTGTGCTCTAATGTGAAGAAACAACTTGATGTCTAAGTGGGGCGGTGCAGTGGGGCAATGGTGGAGTTGCTGCCTTACAACACCGTAGACCCGGGTTCGATCCTGACTACGGGTGCTGTAGGGGCAGCGCGTGGCGCAGCGGGTAGAGTTGGGTGGCCATACACCGCCACAGGACCCTGTTCAGGTTCCTGAACTTCCGACTGCTGTCTGTACGCACATTGTACATTCTTCCCGTGAACCTGCGCAGGTATTCTTCACTCCGAGTCCTCCCCCTCCGTTTTCTCTCCCTATCTCGCTCCAAAGACGATACAGGTTTGAAGGCTAATTGTCCTTGGTAGAATAATAACATTGTCACCTGTGTGTGTGTGGAATAGTGTTAGTGTGCGGGCATCGCTGTTTGTCGGCCGTGGTCTGGGAGTGACGTCTGGGGGGGGTTTTCCATGCTGTCATCTCTGCAACTAAACTGTGCACGTATATTTAATTTATTTCTTGGACAAACCTCTTGTAAAATGCCTCTGTCATAAATCGTAAAACAAAAAAACATAAGAATGGTTTGAACTTGGACGGATTTGTGGGTCTTAAGATCCAAACTTCCCGTTTCTTGGGGTAAAAATTATCCCTCCTCTCAGCAAATTAATTAATTTGCATAATTCTTGTTTTGTGTTTTTTAACTCATTATGACCTCGTTACATTACATCTTTTGCCTGCAGTTAATGTGCGACTAAATGCAGTGGGATGAATAGTACTGAAAACTCGGCAAATAATGGTGAACAAATGGATAAGTTGCTCCCAGGTATTTGACACCATTAACCATCATCTTTAGTTTTTGCTTTTTAACATTTGCTGACGTTGCATGTTTGTGGTGTGCGGAATGCAAATAAAAAGCATAGATATGTCACGCAAAGTGTACGTTTCTGGCATCTGGGTTCAAATACAGTTTATAGACACAAAAAGCTGGAGTAACTCAGCGGGACAGGCGGAATCTCTGGAGAGAAGGAATGGGTGACTTTTCGGGTCGAGACTCTTCTTCAAATACAGTTTGTCCAATAGACAATAGGCGCAGGAGTAGGCCATTCGACCCTTCGAGCCAGCACCGCCATTCAATGTGATCACGGCTGATCATCCCCAATCAGTACCCCGTTCCTGCCTTCTCCCCATGTCCCCTAACTCCGCTCTCTTTAAGAGCCCTATCTAGCTCTCTCTTGAAAGCATCCAGAGAACCAGCCTCCACCGGCAGAGAATTCCACAGACTCGCCACTCTCTGTGTGAAAAAGTGTTTCCTCATTCAACTTCAGTCCAACTTCCTGCGTTAACGTTCCTGTTAAAGCTAAATTTGACCACATATCATTCTTGTGGATGTGGGCTTGACAAATCACAGATGCCTATCTTCAGTGCAAACCAGCATCTGTAGTTCTTTCCTGCACATTTTGTCTGCTGCAGTGCAAAATCTCTTCAAGGGATGCCTACTTTTTTTTTTTTTTAAATTTATTTATTATAGAAACAAAATAATAACAGAGTACATTATTTTACTAATAGTAAAAAATACATAATATTAATGATCCACATTCATAACTTATTTAATATTATTTGATTGTTCTATAATTATAAATTGTCAAGGTATATATATATTTTAATATAAACTAAAAAACATAATCACTTAATAAATACATTTTATAATATTAGCGATATACACATACTTATAAATTACTATTTATTTTATCTCTAATGGTTTTAGCAAGTATAATGTCTAAATATTATGTGACGTAATAATATGTAAATATTAGTAAAACTTTTATAGAATAATTCATTATTATTTCGTTAAAGTTAAACAATATTTGTTTATTATAATAAATTTGAAAAGTACACAATTTATAATTTAAAAATATATTGATCCACTAATAATATTCTCTTGAGATTATATAATATTTGTAATATCGTACCAGTATTAAGAGATTAAGATCATTTTGTTTACTATACTATTTTCTAGTTTTTTATATAGATAAAGAGAAAATATAAAATTAGAATAAGAATAAGAAAGGTTTGATGGAGAATAGAATTATTCCGTTCATTAATTCGCCCTTAAAGTTATAATATTCATGAATTATTGATATATAATTTTTTCATCCATTCAATTATCCAGGCCCACAGTCAGGTCCCCGCTTTGCCGAACCGTGTTATGGACCTGTATAATATTTAACTATACGGAGGACAAATCCTTCTGAAGAGGTCTAACCCATTATAAAAAGGATAAGCCTCAATCTCTCCAAATGGAGTGTCTCCCCCCCCGACATTTCTATATTACACATTTTTGATTGTGTTGGGAATGCAGTGGGCCTTTCCAAAACTTTTTAATATTAATTTTTATTCCCAATTATTAGGACAGTAGTCTGCTTTTGAAGAAGTTTCCCGACTCGTATCCGATGCAAGTTCAGTCTGAAAGACTCGGGTCTTTGACCAAAATCGTCAACACCCATTCCTATTGATCCAGAGATGCTGCCTGTGACCCGTCTGAGTTACTCCCAGCAATTTTGTGACAATCTTCGGGTGTAAACCAGCATCTGCGCTGTTCCTTTTCCTCTTTGATGTGATTGCATACCGAGACCCCGCCACAAAAATATATTACAGTGGGTTGGCTGGCAGAGACTGCTGCCTCATCAGCGCCAAACCCGGGCCCTTATCCTGACCGTGGTGCTGTCTGTGTGGTGTTTGTGCACATTCTTCTCGCCCGTCCTCTATTTTTCCTCCTTGTCCCTGCGATTCTCCCCGACCCAGTGCGGCAGGTTTTGTGTGGTTTTAATTGGCCTCTGTAAAAATTGCCCCCGTGACGTGTGTGGGGTGGGTGAGAGGGGAGTTGGATAACGTAGAACCGAGTGCGAATGGGGATGGACGTCGCTGTGGACGCGTGTGGCCGAGGCTTGGTTTCTTGCTGGTTCTCCCACCACTGACCTTGTGTACTGCTGCTTGTGGTACGTTTGGATTGAGGGCACATGCTTTTAGCGCGTAGGAGGGGGGGCATGATGCCTTTTGGAGTTTTGGGCCGCCAATTGGGACCACACAAGTATTGCCCACTCACTGATTTTTGCGGTTGTAACTTAATTGTCACAGGTGCAATGGTGCACTGCTGTGCAGTTTGCATTGTTTTTAATCATCCTGCTAAAAATCATACAGCAGGCCTCCACTAAGGCCAGTAGGCAAGCACGTCTCTCGAGTACTGGCCATTTCGACAGAAACGTTACAAAAAAGCGATGACTCGTACGGTCCCTATCAATCTGCCGTCACACACCGAGCAGTCAGCCCTCCTCCCCACCTGCCGCCCGGTCCCCCCTTTTTGTTTTTTTGGCGCTCCCTCCCCTCGCCTCCCTCCACCCTGCTGGGTCCACCTTTCGCTCTCGGTCGGCGGCACCAACCCTTTAGGCTGGCCATCTCTTCTCCCAGTTCCGCACGGGAAGGAGATCAGAGGAAGGTTACAACCGTTTTTTCAAATATCATGGACTTGCGGGATGCGAGAATGCGTGTTCTTCGGAAACGTAGAGTGTAAAACTAAACCTATACCGCTCGGTCTGCAACCATTGACAGCAATGCTCATGATCACCGACTGGTTTTGATTGGGGAGGGATGGCCGGCTGGCATCTGTTTTGAATTTTCAGTTTCTATCTCCGAGGGTGGTTTTTGAGAAAGTAACCCACCCTTGTTTGACAGACCCCTGTTACTTGAGAATGGTCTTTTTAAGTGGGGTGGGGGGGGTGGATGAACGCACCCAGCTAAAAACTACTCGTTCAGGAGGCCATGCATCGTTTAGTTGAGAGATACAGTCCCCGGAGGTTAAAACAGGCACTTACAGCCCAACCGAGTTTGTACTGACCAACGATCACACCTACGACCGCCAACCGGCTGCCCACTATCCTACATTCGAGGCCCAATTTACAGACTCCAGCTTAACCTGCACACCTGTACATCATTGAGTGTGGGAGGAAACTGAGCACTCCGGAGTTAAAGTAAACCCACGTGGTCCACTGGGATAATGTACGTTCAACGTACAGAGCGCAGCGCCCGCAGTCAGATCGTAGCGCGGGTTCAGCAACGTTACCACACCTGCGCCACATGTCACCCAATAAGAAGATATATAAATTATCCAGAAGCCCTTAGCAGAGGGTAGATAGGTAGAACCTTTTTCCCCAGAATGGAAAAATGTCCAATTTCTGGGAGGCAGACAACGCCCCCCAGACCATTTTAAATTGGGATGGGCAAGCTTAAAGAGATTACCGACTCCGCATATTTTTTAACTAAGGAAATGGGCGTGCATGAATGTGCCTAGCCCAAGGTGATGGGAATGCTGACATTCATGTGAATATGTCAGCCACGACCAACCAATGCGCCCCTGTGCCACTCCGCATGGAACACTTGACATGCTAGAGATCCATCTCAACACTTGGGTTTAGTTCTCTAGATTCTAGGCATCTGCGTTCCTTGTCGTCTCCAAATAGCAACTATGTGTTAGTTTCCAAGCGTAGGCTTTGCGATTCGTTTCGACGAACCTCCCCCCCCTCGTGTCCGCAATAACCAACCCGACCTCCCGGTGGCTCAGCACTTCACACTCCCCCCTCCCATTCCGTATTATCCGACTCTCTCGGTCCCTGGGCCTCCTCCACAGCCAGAGTGTAGCAACTCCAGCACGTTGGAGAAAACGCACTCATATTCCGCTTGGGGGAAGTCCCTGCAATCCTCTCGGCTTGAACATTGAATTTTCTATTCTGTAACCCTGCTGTGCCTCCTCCCCCTTGCCCACCTCGCTCCCTTCAAAAAAAGCCCATCGGAGGCCGGCCCATCCTCCTCTCTCTCTATCTCTCTTCCCTCCCCCCACCCCCCTAGAGCACTAGCTTCTCATTTTCACACTTCTACAAACAGTTTTACACATGGCTTGTCCCCTTTATCATCGATACTTTTTGGCATATCTTTCATCATTGTTCTTATCTCTCCACATACACACGTCTATTATCTCTTTGTTTCCCTGAACCAATCTGACAGTCTGAAGAGGGTCTCGACCCGAAAACGACGTCGCCTATCTCCTTCGCTCCTTAGATGCTGCTGCACCCGCTGAGTTTTCTCCACCTTGGTGTTGAAACCCTCGTTTTTCCAGCATCTGCAGTTTCCTTTTTTAACAATTTTGTTGCCAATGTTTTGTTTTGCAGAAAATGCAGGCAGATTCAGGGGAAGGAGCAGAATAAAATTCACGAGTCTTCTCCAGAATCGGGTTGCCATTGGATGTCGGAACTGCCCGGGAAGAAGCTCTTGGACCACGCCACCCTCTATGCAACCTGCTATTCCCGGTAACTGTCCGTAACTTCCGCGCTCCCCTTGTTGCCTTTGTAGTTGGTGGGAAAACGAGTGGGAAGAGGTTTGGGTTAGTTACGAAAATTCAAGCGCGAAAACGCACCGAGTTCTGCGCCGACCCAAAAAAAAGCGTCCTCCGCACACTAACCACATTGAAGACACTTTAAATTTACACCAAAGCTGATTAAACCTACAAATCTGTACGTCTTGGCAGGTTCTCAGGCCGAGGTTACTTAAATAAATATCTCCTGACCTTCTACACACTACTGTGGGCTGGTGAGGCTAGAATTTGTCGGCGTTTAAAAGAATGAGCTAAATGTTTGGAAAATTCAGAGAATTGCAAGGCTGTGTGGTGTGAATCTGGTGAAAGGAGATGCGAGGCAGGGCCAGGTTGACCTAGCATCTCATGTGAAACCTGTGGGAGGATTGATGGCTGAGTGGCCCTTCTCCTATTCCTAATTTCTCTAGTCTGATACAAAATTATACATTTAGGCCTTTGGTAATTAGTTAGAAAAAGAAAAGTGAGGAGTGATTGGATGGATAGAAGAATAGAAAAGCCTTCTATTGTCATTCAAAAGGACAAGGTTTGAAACGAAATTCACCCCCCCCCCCCCCCTTTTCAGTCATGGACATTACAAAATCCAAGAGCCACATAATTGACATCAACCGTCCATCACCAGTGAATCTCCCGACACCTCCTCACTGTGATGGAAGGAAAAAGTCTTCATCTCTTCTCCCACGTCCGGCAGTCCAACTGCAGCGTCGAGGGGCACTGGGGCTCAACAATGTTAAAGCCCCCCCGGCGGGCGATGGTAAGTTCCGGCACCGTTTAAGCTGATGAAGGGCAGCAGAGTTGCTGCATTACAGCACCAGAGACCCACGTTCGATCCTGATTACAGGGGCTTGTCCCTTTACAGGGGATCCCTATGCCTCCCCTTCCCTGCATAATCCATCTGCCTATCCCAAAAAGCTTCTTAAATGCCACTATCATTTCTGCCTGCACCACCAGCACCCCTGGCCGCACGTTCCAGGCACCAACCACCCTCTATATGGGGAGAAAAAACTTGCCCTGCTCATCTTGTTTAACTTTGCCTCTCTCATCTTAAAACTCTGCCCTCTACTATTTAACATTTCTATTCTGGGAGAAAGGTTCGGACTGTCTGCCCCAACCACACCTCTCATAATATTGTATACTTCTATCAGGGCTCCCCTCAGCTTGTTCCCGAGAAAACAATCCACGTATGTCCAATCTTCCTTGGAGCTAATACCTTCTAAATCCTGAGATTAGTTTGGTATCATAGTTAGCACAGACAAAGTGGGCTGAAGGGCCTTTTCCTGCGCTCTACTCTTCTATGTTCTAATCCAGGCAGGATTCTGGTAAACATTGGTTCAATATTTTCTCTCGTAGCTCAGGTCAAAGTAATATTAATTATTTTTTTGTTTCGTTGAAATAACCGAGTATTATAAGAAATCAATTCTGAATTGATTCTTGTTTTCAAGTGTTAATTTATTGCTTGAGCACATAATATAAATGTGTTGGAAGGAACTACAAATGCTGGCTTATACTGCATGTTGGAGTAACTCAACGTATCAGGCAGCATCTTTGGAGAAAATAATAGATGACGTTTCAGGTCGAGACCCTTCTTCAGACTGACACGTGGCTGTGGCAGCGAGTCTGAAGAAGGGTTCCGACCTGAAATGTCACCTATTCCTTTTCTCCAAAGTTGCTGCCTCTGGATCTGGATGTAGTACGCTGAAAAGCACTAGGTTGAGCATCACTCAGCACTGAGATGGTGGTGGACAAGCTAGTCGAGATGGAGATGCTTTTGGAGTTGCTTCTTTGTATGTGTTGATGTTTTGGAGATCTCTGATGCTGGCTGGTAGGGTATTCCAATCCCTTGCTGTCTTGAAGAAAAACGAGTTAGAAAGTGCTAATGAAGTGGCGTGCGGAATGAAATCATTTCCAGGTTGGTAGCCTCTGGTTGACATGTCTACGGGTGCTTGGGTTAACTGGATGTGGTCCTCCGTCTTTAAATCAATAGTGGTATTCTTGATCTTGTGGAATGTTGTCAGTCTGATGAACTTGCGACGAGCACTAGGTGGATGAAGTTTAAAGTCCTTTATCATGCTGGAGACTGAGCTCTGCCACTTGTAGTTGCCACTTGCTGCTCTGTTTTGCACTGTCTGGATCTTATTGATGTTCCCTTCAGTGAAATGATCCCACATAGAGCAGCAATATTCAACATGTGGACATACAAGGCTTTTATATGCTTGGATCGTAACTTCTTTGGGTGCGTTTTGCAGATTGCGATGGAGAGAGCCGATGACACTGTGGCTTTGGCTGTCGCCCCTCCCACATGCTTGGTCCATTTCATGTTTTCAGATAAAGTAACTCCTTAGTATTTATGACTAGAAACTGCCTCTAGCAGATGTCCAGAGAGTGTATAGGAATGATGGATTGGGTTAGGTTTCCTAGTGAAATGCATGACATTACATTTTTCTGGTTTGAACATCATTTGCCATTTCTTCTCTCATCTCACCAATGAGCGCAGATCTTTTTTGAAGTGTCAGGCAATCATCATGAGACTTGATCGGTCGATAAACCTCACAATCGGCGGCGAGGAGGCAGACCTTAGATGTGATGTTATCCAGGAGTATCCTGTGGAACGCCAGTCGACATGGGCTGGTTTTGAGGATGTCCCCTGGACTACAACCGACTTCTCCCTGTCAGTTAAAAAGCTAGTTATCCAGGAGTGAAGTGAGCCCTCTCCACCAAAGTATTTGAGACGGTGAGGAAGCCTCTGCTGTGGAACAGTGGCGAAAGCTTTTGCAAAATCTAGCACCACTGCGTCCACTTGTTTGGCTTCTTCCACTGAGCTGAAGATTTGGTGAATGGTAGTTACCAGCGGGGATTCACATGACCGTCTGGCCCGGAAACCACGTGGAGTATGGCTGAGGATGTTGTTTCTCTCCAGGTGTCCCATGCTGTGTCGATAGATGACATACTCTAATAGTTTACAACAAACTGAGGTGAGCAACACCGGCCGGTAATTTGCAGGGTCAGTTCACCTCCCTTTCTTAAATAAAGCAGTGATGTTGGCTTGCCTCCAATCATGAGGTAGTTCACCTGTCTGAACACTCTGGGAGAAGATGACTTGCAAAACGGGAGCCACTTGTTCAACACACAATTTAAGTACTCTTGGAGAGATGCCATCTGGACCAGAGGCTTTGTTTGCATCAAGATTCTTAAGAAGTTTCATTATGCCCTCAGTAGTGATGGACAGATCAGTAATCCTTGGAGCCTGTCTAGGTCCTGATAAGGGGATGTTAGTGATGTCTTCTTTGGTGAGAGTAGACTGGTATTGTTTACTAAGTGCCTCTGCTTTTTCCTTTGGGGGTGCTGACTAATTTGCCTTTAAATTGAAGGGCAGCAATTGCACTCAAATCACGTCTCTTTTGCTTGATGAAAGACCAAAACTTCTTAACATTGGTTTTAAGGGAGTCAAAGACGGTGGTTGACAAGTGGAGTTGTTCAGCTTTGCAACGTTCTTTCCGAACCTGTTCACAAAGTTGTTTATAGCGAAGCCACTGACGAGAAGACCCCTCGGATTTGGCTGTATAGAAAGCTCTGTTCTTCTCCCTGATGAGCCGTGTTAAGGGCTTGTTCATCCTGGGCAGACTGGAACATTAGACTCCTGGGTGGAATTGATGGCCTCTTTGAAACAGCACCAGTTTTCTTCAGCAGATCTGTTACCATGCGCAGCTAGGAAGGATTTGCAGGTTATCCATCTCCTTCTGGAGGTCGGGAACATTAGCTTTGTGCCAAAGATAGATCCCACGGCGTTCGGTCTTCTGAATATTTGGTCATAGGGAAGCATCAACAGTCATTCTGAGATGATCCGATATGCCAGCTTCAGTTACTACAGGAGGAAAACAGCCGGGGTTTGTCACCAGTAGTTAGTCACGAATATTCCTTACACTGTCGGGTCGGCTGAATTACTCCAGCATTTTGAGTTTATCTTCCACGTGATCTAGATCATGGGACCTTTGCAGCATCAAAGGAAGCCTTTCTAAACACTGAGCCCATGCAGTTCTTTGTAAAGCACTTCCATCAGTTCCATTCCCCTGCTTGTTCTCCCCAGCTTGACAAATTATTCTCCCTCGCGATTCTTTCTAATTCCCGGTTGAGAGCACTGATTGATTCTGCTTCCAAGACTCTTCCGGAATAAGAGTTCCCGATCGTCCGCAGTCTCTGCATTTAAAAAAAAACTTGACATCCCCCTTGCGTCTTTTGCCCATCACTTTGAAACCCCTTGAACCTCAAGTCATCTGGTCCAGAAGCAGGTGAGAAACAGATCATTTGCTTTGTCGGGACACAGGTTTAGATATGGTACATAGAACCTATCATGTACCTGGTTCCATGTATCATATCTAGGAACATAGAACCTCGCCCTGGTTTCATATTCTTTGCTTCATGGAGGAAAACCCAGCTTCTGCATATTAATCTTGTAGTTGAAGTCTCTCGTTCTTGGAACCTTTTGAACTTGGGGGTGTCAAAACTGCATCTGCGGACACATATTTTAGATGAACACCAGTCCTGCCTGCCAAAATAGATATAACTGATCCCATTGTAAAATTTGAAAAGACAGCAGGTTTTACAGTTGTGATAATGGATCAAGTTGTACAACTTCTGGTTTTAAGGGGAGAAGTGACATAATTTTCCGTTTGAGTGATTTATAGATACTGACGGGAAAGTGAACACATGTGGTTTATTTAAGTCATTCAGACCAGTAAGATGTGAACTTGGAAGAATTTACCCTATTAATTGGATTTTAAACGTACACATTTTTAAGTGTAAACTAGACCAAGGGCAGACCCGTTGATCTGTTCCCCCAACGTGCGGTGGGGGGGGGGGGGGGGGCGGCATGCGGCATCACACACATTAAACACCCCCCACACACACTAACTACCCCCCCCCCCCGCACACGTGCTAACTAACCCCCTTGTTAATATATTAATATTATTAATTTGCTCCTTTTACCCCATAACCGCCCTATCTACTGACGCATAGCCCCCAACTCGCAGGCGCGTCTAGAGAGGGGGGGGGGGGTAGAGAGTGATGGCAGAGAGAGAAGGGGGAGGGGGGGTGGACAGGGAGGGGGGGAGACATAGAAGGGGGTGGCAGGGAGGGGGGAACAGGGAGGGTAGAGAGAGGGAGAGGTGAGAGAGAGAGGGGGAGAGAGAGAGAGAGAGAGAGAAGAGGGGAGACAGAGGGGGGGGGGTCGCAAGGTTTTTATCAAAGGACTTTGCGAGAGGCGCGACTGGCAGCAAGTTGGGTTTGCAACAGTAGGGAGGGAGGGTGGAGAGAGAAGGAGGATGGGGGAGCGAGAGGGAGAGGGCAGACCTGAACTCGGGCAGCGGTCTGATTTAAAGAAAACAGTAAGTTTTGTGAAGAATTTTATTGAAAACTAGCCTATATTGGTGGCCAGTGGGGGGGCTTTCTGGAGTGCTGGTATGGGTTCTTGGGGTGGCAGCTCAGTCCCTCAACCCTGATGTGCTGGCAGCTCACTCACAGCTGGTGGGCTGGTGGGCTGGGAGTTGACTCGTGGCTATTCCTTGAAATTCCATTTCAAGCAAGGTGCAAGGCCACCAAATTCAAGTGCAGTTTCTTACCACTTCGAGCAGGGTGCAAGGCCACTGAATTCAAGTGCAGTTTCCTACCACTTCAAGCAAGATGCAAGGCCACCAAATTCAAGTGCAGTTTCATACCACTTCAAGCAAAGTGCAAGGCCAAAGAATTCAAGTGCAGTTTCATAACACTTCAAGCTGGATCCAAGGCCACCAAATTCAAGTGCAGTTTCATACCACTTCAAGCAGGGTGTAAGGTCACCGAATTCAAATGCAGCTTCACACCACTTCATGCAGGGTACATCGCCACCACATTCAAATGCAGTTTCATACCATTTCATGCAGGGTACATCGCCACCACATTCAAATGCAGTTTCATACCATTTCAAGCAGGGTAAAACCACCAGAAAACCACACAAGACACCAAACTCACAGTTCAGTAGACATTCAGTGTGTTCAGTTTATTCACAGCTCAGACAGAGTCGTGATCCCTCCCTCCCCCATCATGCAGAGACTGAGCCACACCCACACATCTGGGTTTTATAACCCCTCCCCCTCCCACCGGAATAGGACAGGAGAGAGATTCTCAACATTTTTTAAACACTGATAACACTTTTATTTTTCATTGATGGGAAGAATCCTCTGCACCTGCTCAGCGGAGGGGGACTGAGTAAGAAGGCTAAAAATCACAGCCGTAAGTGTGTGAAAAATCACAGCACCCAAGCCACCATTTGCAGCAGTGCCTTTTCACTTCAAGCCAACCATATTTTCATTTTCAAACCACATTAAGGGCACTCACAGTTGAGTAGACATGTGTTCAGTGCTATTCAGAGCTCAGAGAGACATGACCCTCTGGTTCCTCCATCTTGCAGAAATTGATTGAGGCACACCATTTTCTGGTTTTATAGTCCCTCCCCCTCCTTCCAGCAGGGGCAGCAGAGAGAATGGCGAATTTGTTAAAAACATGAATATCTCTCAGATTTTTCATCGATGGGAAAAAAATCCTCTGGTCCAGGAAGGCGGAGAGGGGCTCTGTGCCAGCTGGCCAAAAATGACGGCCATAGGTGGCGGCGTTCTCTCGGAAATCACAGCACAGCGAGCCAAAAGCGGTCAAGATCAGACTTTTAGTAATATAGATGTGCACAGATAAATGACCAAATTTAATGAGGAGTGGATATCCGAATTCATGTTAAATCCATAGCGAAATGGTAAAAATCTCCGCTTTTGCGTCTGGTTTTCGCGGAGTAATGTTTCAAATGCTAAGTGCCGTGCTCTCTCACACACACACACACACACACACACACACACACACACACACACACACACACACACACACACACACACACACACACACACACACACACACACACACACACACACACACACACACACAGTTTTAAAAGTATATAGAAGATAGATTGTGCATTAAACATGAGGTGTATGAACGAACTGCAGGTTTACACCGAAGCTAGACACAAAATGCAGGAGTAACTCAGCGGGACAGGCAGCATCTCTGGAAGGAAGGAATGGTTGACGTTTAGGGTCGAGACCCTTCTTCAGCATGTGAAGAAGGGGCTCGACACAAAGCGTGACCCATTCCTTCCCTTTCTCGACACAAAGCGTGACCCATTTCCCCAGCATTATACATGATATTGGGCTTGTTCTGAAGTGAAGGGTAATATTGCCTTTGATGTCCTACCAAGGAGGAAATTGGACCAGATATTTCGATATCACGATTTTCCCTATCACTGATGTCATCGCTTCATTGCATTTCATGTACATTCTTGATTTTCTTGGCATCCATTAATTAGTTTTAGTTTTAGAGATACAGCGTGGAAACAGGCTCTGCGGCCCACCGAGTCCGCACCGACCAGCGAGCCCTGCACATTAACACTGCCCTACTCACACTAGGGACAATTTTTACCCAGCCCATTAGCCTACAGTCCTGGACATCTTTGAAGTGTGGGAGGAAACCGAAGGTCTTGGAGAAAACCCATGCAGTTCACGGGTAGAACATACAAACTCCATACAGATAAGCACGCGTGGTCAGGATCGAACCAGGGTCTCTGGCGCTGCTCCACTGTCCCGCCCTCAAATTCTGTCTCAATTTCATGAGTCTTATGGGCCTGTCCCACTTAGGCAATTTTTTTTAGGCAACTACAGGCAACTAGTTTGTCGCCACATGTTCGCCGGTGGTCGCTGGGAGTGGTCTCCTCATTCACGCAAAAAGTCGATGCGTCTTTCCGGTCGCCGCTAAATCTTTAACATGCGGAAAATTTTTTGGCGACAGTGGGTTTGATGCCAATGAGCGTAGCTCGACTTCTCCTGACGTAGGTGCTGTCGTAGGTTGCCGCCGGTTTTTCGGCAACCTGCTACGACTATGACAGGCGTCGGCAGTTGCCTAAAAAAAATCGACAAGTGGGACAGGCCCATTAGTCATAGAGAGTCGTACAGCATGGAACCCGACTATTTGGCCCAACTTGCCCTCGCCTAAGTGGTTTATGATTTGGCATTATGTGTTGCATTTAGTGCACCAAAAATGGGGGAAATCCAGTTTCTAAGAAGCTGTTCTTCGTGTTGATGTGTGCTAAACATTGGTAGAATTGGGATTAGTTGTAATTAGTTCTAAGATACAGCGTGGAAACATGTCCGTGTAGGAAGGAACGGCAGATGCTGGTTTGCACGGAAGATAGACACAGCAGGATGGAGTAACTCGGCCCTTTGGCCCGCCGGGTTCACACCGACCATCGATCACCTGTCCACATTAGTTCTGTATCATCCCACTTTTCCATCCACTCCCTATGCACTAGGGGCAATTTGCAGTCCAATTAATCTACAAATCCGAGAATCTTTGGGATGTGGGAGGAAACCGGAACCTCGGGAGTAAACCCCGCACGGTCACTGGGAGAACGGGCAAATTCGACACGGATAGTGCCCGAGGTCAGGATCGAACCCGCGTCTCTGGCGCTGTGAGGCAGCAGCTCTACCACCTGCGCCGCTGTGCCACCCCTGATTGATCGGTGTGAATTTGTCCTCCACAATGTCAGTAGAACTGGTCAGTACAACTGTTCTTGTTTCTTTGTAGGAAGCCATGACTCGATGAGTTACTGCTTAGACTTGTGTTCTCCTGTCAAAACTTCAGATAAGATTTTAAAGTATCTGGATTACGTCATACCCTGCATCACGCGTCCGGAGATATACAGATGGTGTAAGACCCAGGTAAGCTCAGCCTTTTGAGGCCAGCTTTGCATGGCATTTGGAGTATTAAGAATTCCAATCTCAGCTGCGTCATGGTTAGGCACAGGATGGACAAGGTCCTACAAAATCTTGTCTTTAATAGTTCAATAGTACATTGTTTGTCACCTACGCAACTGCACAGCGAAATTTGTTTTGCATATATTACAAGGATGTTGCCAGGACTAGAGGGTCTGAGCTATCGGGAGAGGTTGAGTAGGATGGGTCTCTATTCCTTGGAGCGCAGGAGGACGAGGGGTGATCTTATAGAGGTATATAAAATCATGAGAGGAATAGATCGGGTGGATGCACAGAGTCTCTTGCCGAGACTAGGGGAATCGAGGACCAGAGGATATGGGTTCAAGGTAAAGGGGAAAAGATTTAATTTCTAATCTGTGGGGTAACTATTTTACACAACTGGCCTCAGTTCCCTGCTCACATCTGGCAGTGCTCTCTGTCTGAGCCAGAGGCCATGGAGCGTTTTTGAAAGTGGGAGGCTGAGCGATCACTGATCACTGGCCTTGGGGGCACCTGGTGAGGGAGTGGAGCAACCGAGTGGGGGGAGGATGTGGAAGGGGGTGTCCCCCCTCCCACGGTAGGGACTTTTTGAAATTTGATGTTTTAGTTCATTGTAGACGTATGATTTCAATGTTTTTTGTTTGAAATATTTTTAAGAGGTAACATTTTAAGGGGTAACTTTTTCCACACAAAGGTTGGTAGGTGTATGGAACAAGCTGCCAGAGGAGAAGTTGAGGCTGGGACTATCCCAATGTTTAAGAGACAGTTAAATAGGTACATGGATAGGACAGGTTTGGTGGGATATGGACCAAGCGCAGGCAGGTGGGACTAGTGTAGCTGGGACGTGTTGGCCGGTGTGGACAAGTTGGGCCGAAGGGCCTGTTTCCACACTGTATCACTCCATGACTCCTCTCCTCGCTCGGCCATCTTTGTGTCCCGGGGGTGCCTCCTGTGGATTACCCCGGATCACCCTTTTGCGCCCGCTCCTCGCGCCCGACGTCTCCAGCTCCCTCCCCGTCACACCGTTTGACGAGCCTACGGGCAGGTTCCCGGTCCCACCGACCAACGAGTCTTCGACACTCTGAGTTAGACGTAGAATGTTTTACGTATCTTGCCCACAGGATATGTACGAACCATTCGTATAAAGAATTAAAAAAAATATTTTCAGAACATTTTCCTTTACAATGTGTGAGTGCACTTTATGGGCCAATAAAGTGGAGTCACTGTGGCAAAGTGAGGACTTTCATGTTATGTTGCACAATAGGAGGAAGATTAAAACTAGAATAATTTCTAATACTGTAGGAATCTGGTATAACTCAGCAGTTGGAGGAGGGAGTTCGCTTCTTTGATCTAAGGATTGCTCACAAACCAAAGGATGCAACTGAACATTTATACTTTGTTCATGGGATCTACACAACCGTAACGGTTCAGGTAAGCCTGAACTATCTTCAACAAATATAAATTCATAAAGTTTATTGCTGTATAAATACACTTGCTGCCATCCTCCATATTTATGATAAAGTATTCTGGAATAATATCAATATTTGCAGTGGAAAACGTAACTATTAAAATAAAATTATTTTGAGAAGGGCTGGGGGGTTTGTTTAGGGCCGTAATGTGAAATGGTTAGTATTGGATAGGTTGCAATGGAATTGTATAAAAGGCTATTTTGCCTGTCCTGCTGAGACACTCCAGCATTTTACGTCAATCTTCGATTTTAAACCAGTCGCCTGTCCCGCTGAGTAACTCCAGCATTTTGTGTCTATCTTGTATCCAAGACATTATGAGTGTAATGGGCATGCAATCCAATACCACTCATTTTATGCTCTGCCATGTGAATGTATTTCGTAGAAAGTAGCATGCTCTGCAGTAAGTTAGATTCTTTAAAACCTCCTCTGCTTTCTCCCTCAAGAACCCCCCCGACCCCTTAAATCTGTCCGACCTCTCCCCCCCCCCCCCCCCCCCACTTCCACTTATACCATTTACAATGGATATACAATTCACAACTTTTCTGAACCCAAGATTAACAATTTGTAACTCTTTTTATCCTTTTGGGTTGCCACATCTCTTCATCTCTGGCCTTTGTCCCAACAATCTGCCGATCCGATAACCCCCTGGCCTGTGTTCACCTATTACAGGTCATGCCTTGTTCTGCCCCTCCTTTCTCGGAATTCTTTCCTGCCCCCAGAACCATCGATCTGACCCGACATGTTGCCGATTCATGTTCTGGAGGGATGCTGCCAGACCCGTTGAGTTGCTCCAGCGTTTTGTGTTATATTTTAAAGGATGCTTTTAATGAGTTTGGCGAGTGGTTGGAAACCCATCCCAAGGAAGTGGTTATATTGGCCTGCAGATTCTTGGAAGGGATGACACAACAGCAGCATCACCAGTTAATTCAGAAAATAACAAACACTTTTGGGGCCAAACTTTGCCTGAAAACCTCTATCGTAAGTAATGCTCTTGGAGTGATGAGTGATTGGAGTATTTGAGTGAGTTATGATTAATTCATTATAAAAGTCATGAATTCCAAGGAGGAGAACTAAGAAACGAAGGGCATAGGTTTAAGGAGAGAGGGGAAAGATTTGGTAGGAACCTGGGGGGCAACTATTTTCATACACAGGGTGGTGGGTATAGAAACATAGAAAATAGGTGCAGGAGGAGGCCATTTGGCCCTTCGAGCCAGCACCGCCATTCAATATGATCATGGCTGATCATCCACAATCAGTAACCTGTGCCTGTCTTCGCCCCATATCCCTTGATTCCACTAGCCCCTAGAGCTCTATCTAACTCTCTTTTAAATCCATCCAGTGAATTGGCCTCCACTGCCCTCTGTGGCAGAGAATTTCACAACTCTCTGGGTGAAAAAGTTTTTTTCTCATCTCAGTTTTAAATGGCCTCCCCTTTACACTTAGACTGTGGCCCCTGGTTCTGGACTCTCCCATCATTGGGAACATTTTTCCTGCATCTAGCTTGTCCAGTCCGTTTATAATTTTATCCATTTCGATAAGATTCCCTCTCATCCCTCTAAATTCCAGTCGATTACAAGCCCACTCTTTCCAATCTTTCCTCAGATGACAGTCCCGCCATCCCGGGGTATATGGAACGAGTTGTAAGAGGGGGTAGTTGAGGCAGGTTCAATGGCAACACTTAGAAGTTGCCTGACAGGCACTGGGCTAGGAAAGGTTTAGAGCTATATGGGTCAAACGTGGGTAAATGGGCATCTTGGTCAGCATGGGCAAGTTGGACCCAATGTTTACGTGCTGTATGGCTCTGTGTATGAAATGTTTAATTTCTAATGTATGGGACAATGGAAGGGGAAAGGGAAAGTTGTTTTGTCACTTGAGAAGGGTAAATTCTACTTCACCTCCCTACACATTGTGGATCACCAAACATAGAGCAGGAACAGGTCCTTCGGCCCATAATGTCTGTGCTGAACACAACGGCAAATTAAACTAATATCCTCTGCCTGCAAGTGATCCATATCGCTTAATTCCTTGGATCATATGGTGGTGTTTAGTTTAGAGATACAGCACGGAAACAGGCCCCCCGAGTGCACTGACTAAGCGATCCCCACACACTAACACTATCCTGCACTCGGGACAATTTTTATATTAATACCAAGCCAATTAACCTGCTAACCTACACGTCTTTGGAGTGTGATTGGAAACCTAAGTTCTCGGAGGAAACCCACGCAGGTCACGGGGAGAACATACAAACTCCGTACAGACCCCATAGCATCTGGAGCTAGGATCGAACCCGGGTCTCTGGCGCTGTAAGGCAACAGCTTTACTGCTGCAATACCGTTCCACCCTTTAATTCATGGTTTAATTCATGGATAACTTTCTGCCATCCTCCTTTACTTTGCAGGAACAAGTAACGTTAAGGAAACTGTGGGAGTTGGGTTGTCAAGTCATCATATCCTACGATGACTTTATTGCAAAAGAATATCCCGAACTTTGGCCCGGAATCCCGTATTGGTGGGCAGACACATACAATGCTGAGTCGCTCGTTCACTATCTGGAAACCCAGAAACAGGTTGGACGACCAGGTACTGGGAGCATGAGCCTTTTATTATTGATAAGCGTGGCAGCCTTGTTGCACTATGGTGGGCTGTGGGCTGTGGGCTATGACCAAGCAATAGGTTTCGGAAGATAGACACAAAATGCTGGAGTAACTCAGCAGGATAGGCAGCATCTCTGGAGAGAAGGAACGGGTGACGTTTCGGGTCGAAACCCTTCTTCAGACTGAGTCAGGAGAGAGGGAGCAATAGACATATGGAAGGGTAGGATGTGAAAACGCAGATCAACTGGGACAATGATCAAAGAAATGTAGAATGGTACATTGTTAGATGAGGGAAAGGTGACAATGAAGCATATTATCAGTAATATTTAGTCAGGACAATGCAACTAGTTGGAGAACTGGGATGGGGAGGGATGGAAATAAAAGAGGGAAAGCAAGGGTTACTTAAAGTTAGAGAAATCATTATTCATACCGCTGGGTTGTAAGCTGCCCAAGCGAAATATGAGGTATTGTTCCTCCAATTTGCATTGGACCTCACTCTGACAGTGGAGGAGGCCCAGGACAGAAAGGTCAGGGTGGGAATGGGAGGGGGAGTTAGAGTATTTTGCAACCGGGGGATCGGATAGATCCAGGCGGACTGAGTAGAGAACACATGCAAGAGGTTTGGTGTCGCACTATCTGCCTTATGGATGGGTATGGAGAAACCGGAAGGTAGCGACCGGCATTGATGGCTGCAACATTCCGAAAGGGCACTGTCTAGATTCTCATCTGCACCTATCTGGAAATGTCAGACGTGCTGGCTGAGATATTTTACCCTTGAGGCCCTCCATAGTGGGTGATTAGTTGCAGGGGATGAGGGAAGTGCAATGCACCATGCCCACTAAACTCAGAAAACCAATTCGTGCCAAAGGTTACGGGGAGAATGCAGGAGAATGGGGTTAAGAGGTTCAGATAGGTCTGCTATGATGGAATGGGGGAGCAGATTCAATGGGTCAAATGGACTAAAGAAGAGCAGGAGAGGCTGCTTCTCCAGCCTCCCATCCACACTAAAAGTCTGCCATTTCTCGGAAAACCAAAGAGATTAAAACCATTTAATCAGTAGGTCAGGCAGCATTTGTGAAAAGAGCAACAAAGGTTTTAAGAGTTTCAAGAACCTGGTAATGAGGCAATGCTTGGAGTGTGTGACAATCTCAAAGAGTATGTAATGCGTAGGTGTGAAGTGAATAATTTGCTATTTTGACAAAACCCAGAAGAATGGGGTTGGGGTAGGGAATGATAAATCAGCCATGATGGAATGACGGCTAGATGGGCCGAATGGCTCCTCTGCTCCTATGACAAGTAATCTATATTGTATATACTTTTAATATTTCTTTTGATAAATGGTTATACTAAGTGATCATAAGTGATAGGAGTAGAATTAGGTTATTCGCCCCATCAAGTCTACTCCACCATTCAAGTCATGGCTGATCTATCTCTCCCTCCTAACCCCATTCTCCTGTCTTCTCCCCATAACCTCTGTAAACTTGTACTAATCAAGAATCTATCTATCTCTGCATTAAATATATTCACGGATTTTGCCTCCACAGCCTTCGGTGGCAAAGAATTCCACAGATTCAGCTAGATTCCACAGATGAGCTAGATAGGGCGCTTAAAGATAGCGGCATGGGATATGGGGAGAGGCAGGAACGGGGTTCTGATTGGGGATGATCAACCATGATTACATTGAATGGCAGTGCAGGCTGGAAAGGCCAAATGGCCTACTCCTGTACCTATTGTCTATTCACCACCCGCTGACTAAAGAAATTCCTCATCATCTCCTTCCTAAAAGAATGTCCTTTAATTCTGCGGTTCTCAGCTCTAGTCCTAGACTCTCCCACTAGTGGAAATCCTCTCCACATCCATTCTATCCAATACTGAGCTATACAGAACAGCAGCAACTTGGTTTGATCTCCTCTATGTGCAACACATTGCTTAACACATTAGTGGCACGGTGGCGTAACGGTAGAGTTGCTGCCTTACAGAGAATGCCGCCCCGGAGACCCGGGTTCGATCCCGACTACGGGTGCTGTCTGTACGGAGTTTGCACGTTCTTCCCGTGACCTGCGAGGGTTATCTCTGAGATCTTCGGTTTCCTCCCACACTCCAGAGACGAACAGGTTTGCAGGTTAATTGGCTTGGTAAATGTAAAAATTGTCCCCGGTGTGTTGTGTGTGTAGGACAGTGTTAATGTGCGTGCGATAGTTGGTCGGCACGGACCTGGTGGGCCGAAGGGCCTGTTTCCCAGCTGTATCTCTAGACTAAACTAAACTCAACTTTACCCTGGACTAATATGGACAGGCAAACTATTACTGAGCATAGACAACTCTTCCATAAAAGAAACCCAGCAGAGGGGGTCAGCACTCTCTAGCTGCCTGCAGCATCTAGAGAGTGACCCCCACATAAGGTATGAACCTATGTGACCTGATCCATGCCAATCTACCTGTGGCCAATGCTTCTGCACATCCAAGCATCGGTAAAAGTGTCTACAAGCACGATCCTCGAGGAGATGGAAGTTCAGTCTTCACACTCCAGTCTGTAGGTAAATGGTGCAGTCCTGACGGAGTTGATAAAAATGCGTGGAGAATAAAATGGGAGTAGTGTAAATGAAGTGGGCTTCCAGTCAGTACAAACTTGATGGGCCAAAGGGCCTGCTTTGGTAATGCATGACTCTGACCAACAACATAATAAAAATTAAAAAAAGGAATATCTTTTTTCTTAAGTTTTAGAGGCGCCAGTACATTGCACCGGTAGGTTTCATCCCCGGAAAAAGCACTAAATCGGGTTTTGAGAAAGCTATAAAGATTCACTTTGACATGGTTAAATGTAGAGCTGCCACGTCTAGTTTGAATTGTAACGGTACGGTTTGATTTTCATGCTGCACTCATTAGAGTCGTAGAGTTAAGGGCCTGTCCCACTGTACGATGTAATTCAAGAGTTCTCCCGAGTTTCCCGATTCGAACTCAGAGAATTACGGTAATGGGCGTTCGTAGGTACTCGGGGCTCTTGTGGACATTTTTCACAATGCTGAAAAAACTTCACGAGCTTACCGCATTTCCCGAGTACCTGCCGTTAGCGTTACGAGCCGCTAAGAGACGTCCCGAGCTCCGACGTACCTGCTACGTACATTCCACGTACTTACCACGAGCTTGATTTTTTTTTTTAAACTCGGGAGAGCTCTTGGGTAAACTCATATAATGGGACTGACCCTTAATTCAATGTGGAAACGGGCTCTTTGGCCCAACTGTTAGATTTCTATCTAACTAAGATTTTCGGGATCAGTCTGAAGAAGGGTTTCGGCCTTCGCTCCATAGAATGCTGCTGCACCCACTGAGTTTCTCCAGCACTTTTGTCTACCTTCGATTTTCCAGCATCTGCAGTTCCTTCTTAAATAAGATTTCTATCTGGGCTGGTCCTGTTTGCCATTATTTGGCTTGTATCCCACTAAACCTTTCCTATCCATGTACCAGCCTAAATGTCTTTTAAACATAATCATACCTGACTCTACAGGTTCCTGTGGCAGATCATTCCATATGCCCACATTGTAATACTTTGTTGCTTATGTTAATTCGATTGCCTTTAACATAGAGTTTCATGACACTTTCAGGAGTACATGATGTCTTTAGCTTTACCAGCAGAGGATGATTTTTTAGGCAGTAATCTCTCATAATTATCTTTTTTTTAACCCCAGCTATTTTTTTATTTATTTCCCCATGTAGATGGCTTCTTTGTTGCTGGCATGAACCTTACCGAAGATTGGTGGTACATTGTAACTCACCTTAACAGTTCTTTGAAGAAACTGACCTTTCCTAATTATCCATATTTGTGTGACTGGATTAAGAAGCAGTGTGCAGGGCCAGGAAAGCCCTGTTTTAATATAATTGCAGGGGATTTCATAGGAGCTGGCTACCTGGTTCCTGTTGTACTTGACCTCAATAGAAAACTGATTTAAAATGAAATGATGTATTTATATATATATATTTTTAAAATCACAATTCGAGGTTGCTGTCCCATTTTGTCTGCTCCACTGCGAACATTTTGTCTGCTCCACTGAGGAATCTCCTTAAGGTATGCCTACTTTGAAGAAGTTCTCCTCCACTCTCCAACGAGTGTTCTACAGCATCCTCTCTCGCTGCTCCCCCTCTGTGATTCCTCCTGCTCTCCGACCGCGTTTTAACCCAGACTTGCTAACTTTTTTGCATACGTTTCATTCATTTGTTCTATATCACCGTCTATCTCTCGTTTCCCTTTCCCTTGACTCTCAGTCTGAAGAAGGGTCTCGACCCGAAACATTACCTAGTACTTTTCTCCAGAGATGATGTCTGAACAGCTGAGTCACTCCAGCTTATCGTGTCTATCCACGATTCATCTTTGGCTTGGTTTAAATGTAGAGTTGCCACCCCCAAGCCTACAGTTTATGGGTTTAAACTCCCATTTTGAGACCTGTTAATAATCCAGCACTGAATGAGTGTCAGATACAAAATGCTGGAGTAACTCAGTAAAAGATGGGCGACGTTTCGGGTCAGGAAACATCTTCAGATGTTCAAAATCAGACGGCATAGAAATAAATTATTTGGCCCATCTTGTTGGATCAAATAGTCTATCCATGTACGTCTAAATGTATTTTAAACACAATCGTACCTACCTCTACATGTTCCTGTGGTAGTTAGTTCCATTGCTTTGTCTATTGCATTTATTCCATTGACTTTAACAGAGTGTAGCATGCTTTCATGTGTATGCGACCAACAGGATAGTGGACCATTTGAAAGAAACTTGCCCCGTTGCTCTTTTCCTTTATAACCCTGGATTGCAATAAATTACCATCTCCTCATGCAGATTAAGCGAGCATTTATTTGCTTTAAATTTATTTGCTTGCTGCCCTTTGACCTCACTGTGCGAAATTTGGAGGGAGATTTTTGGACGAGGTCTAAAACTAAAACACCCCTTCATGTCCACTGGTGAAAATGTAACGAGGTGGGGTATTGCTGAAATTGGTTGTATTATTTTCACCAATAACTATCCTAATTTAATGAAACAATGGCACAGTTCCACTATATTATAAGTGTGGGATATTGCCACAGCTGGTAGCGCAGCTGCCTCTCAGCGCCAGACTCAGGTTTGATCCTGACCTCGGGTGCTGTTTGTGTGGAGTTTGCATGTTTACTCTGTGACTGCATGGGTTTCCTCCACGTCCCAAAGACATGTGGGTTTGTAGGTTAATTGGCCTCTAAACGTTTCACTAATATGTAGAGAGTGGCTGAGAAAGTGGAATAACATAAAACTAGTATGAGCGGTTGATTGATGATTAGGGTGAACTTGGTGGGCTGAAGGACCTGAATGCGTGCTATATATCTTTAAACTAAATTAAATTATGGATCCAATCCCAAGCTGCACTCCCAATAGATGTGGTTTCCTTCCAGGTATTTTGCCGATTAACTTTTCATAATGCCAACTAAACCCACAATCTCTCTATTATTAGTTACAAATAACATGAAGAATGCAAGGATTATTTGGAGTATTCAACAGCCAGTCTACTTTTACTTTGTAGCCTCAGGAATACATATGTAGCACTTTTTGAAAGTTTGCAATGCAAGCTGATATTGTACTTGGAACTGTTACAAATTGCATTGATGCAAACAACGTATATATTAAAAAAATAAAATTTAGAGCATATTTACATATGTGAGTCCAGAATTTTATCTGTTGCCTAAATTCCTGTCCTCTCTTTTTTGAAGGTGGTGAATGCAGAATGGGGTTAAGAGGGAAAGACCGATCAGCCACGATTGAATGGCAGAGTAGACTTGATGGGCCGAATTGCCTAATTCTGCTCTTATCACTTATGAATTGGGGAAAGTTTAAGGGCATGTGAGGAAGAATAGTTTACAAGGAATGGGGATATGAGATTGTACGAATTACCCAAAGAGCTGGCGTTGATGGGCCAAATGGGCTCCGATGAGCTGAGAGAATGAGAAGTGCTTTCAACTAAAGATGGTGTGTACCAAGGGGTTTTACTGGCTAGATGTTACTACTTCATTAAAGTATAGATAAACATTGCCGGAAGATTAATCAGCTGTGGGAACTTTACTGCCAGAGCCAGGTATTGTTTCTTGCCCTGTGGTACACACCATCGTTAGTTGAAAGCACTTCGCATTCTCTCACCTCTAGAATAGTGCCAGGCCGGAGGAGGCTGAGCCCAGGCTGGCGCTCTGGTGCAGGCGAGGCCGGGACCCTCTCTCCTCCTCGGGGTTGTGGCTGAAGTGGCAGCAGGTACCGTAGGGGCAGAAGCTGGTGGTGTGGAAGGTACGGCATCTACTTGGGGTAGCGGCTGAGGCCGTGGGCGAATTGGCACTTGTCGCTGTAGCAGCCCATTGGGGAGCGGGTGCCTCTGGAGTCGGAGCAGGGTTTGGCTGGAGTTGGCGCCGCCTGTGGGTCCTGTGGGTCTGGGGCCGCTGGTGTTGGCGGCCCGGGCTGTCGGTAGGCCCGGCGGCAGAGGCGGAGGCGAGCTGGGGTTGGCGCTTCTCCACGCTGAGCCTGGGGGCCAGTGTCCCGTTGGTCCGGACGTCTTCATTTGGGGGCGGGAACAGTCCAGTGGCGGTTCGGCAGCGCTTGCGGGTCTCCCCCCACCGAAAAAACGATAAAATATCAGACCCAAACTATACTCACTGAATCTACAGTGCTTCACTCGATTTTTATTTATAGCGTTCGACCTTTGACAAATCCCATGATTCCTTGCGTTTTTCGTAATAACAAACTCGCTTATTGTTTTTAGTTCAGAGATCCAACGCACCAGACAGCACCCATAGTCGGGATACATGCTTTTTATAACTTATTTATTGAATGGAATTCTATTTGTTTAAGCATTCATTCTTTGTATGAGATAAAGTACAGTTCTGTCTCCCTCTTGAAGTAATGAAAGACTGCATAGAAAGAGCCAGTAACACTTCCAGTAATCTAGTCGAATGCGCCGACTCGTCTCGCTGTCATTTGTGGGATCTTGCTGTGTGCAAACTGGCCATGTTTCCCCACAGAACGACGATTGTAGCACTTCATTATAATGCTCCAGACGTTCCTCAGTGGTGGGGTGTTTTTTTTATTTGTATAAGCCTTCGCCTATAGCATGAGAAAAACGATAAAGATCCTCAGGAATACAGAAAAAGTGTTTTACTTTTTTGCGTCAAGGCTGCAACAGCTTCCTATATTTCCCGTACGCAGAGCGACTGATGATCACGTGCACGTTGGCAAGACCGTCTTCTGGCAAGACGTCCACTTCTTGCACAGTGGCTTCCTTGTACAACCAGCTGGAGAGATGAAAAGCACAGTGTTACAGGTCTGCGTCGTTAAGTGACCCTTTCTGTTCAGTGATCCATGAGAAACTTGTACTGAACAAACACGCTTTCTTTGAGCAATACAAGTTAATCCTTTAAACATGATCTTGAACACTAACTGGTGTAGAACTTCATCCTCTGTCAGTTGTACTAAGTACACACTATGATAGTGACTATGTTTACTAATCTGAACAGTTTGTTCCTTTGAACTCTGACACGATATTCTGCATTTAACACAAGTGATATAGATTGAATCTGCACTGTGTTAATTTTCACTATGTAAACAAAATAACTTTGTTCAAAAGATATGTGATTTAATTCTTACCTTAATTGAGGCCCAGCCAAATTTACTTTAATGGTGAGGATTAGTTTTCCTGTTGCTTGCAAAACTGCCTCCTCAATTTTCTTTTTTAGGTCATCCATTCCAAGTCCATGAAGGGCTGAAACTGCAATGGTGTTCGGATCTGCGGGTTGATAACTGTATGGTGGAAGCAGTAAAATTACCACTCCAGTATCCGAGGTGAATCAAAGTCAAACAGACCTGAAACGGGTCCCGCTGACCAATATGTCCCATCTAAAAAAGATACAAAGTGCTGGAGTAACTTAACGAGTCAGGCGTTCATCTCTGGAGATGCTACCTGGCCCACTGAGTTACTCCAGCACTTTGCGTCTTTACTTTGTTAACCAGCACCTGCAGTTCCCACTATGCCCCATGTAAGCTAGTCCCATTTGCCCATATCCCCCTAAACCTTCATTTCTAACCCATGTTCTGTTCTATGCTCTAACTGCACGCAGGCCAAACTCCGCATGAATAAATATTTATTAGAATGCAGGAGTTCATTTGGTCTATCATTCGATACACCAAATGGCATCTCTCCATGTCAAAAGAAAAAACAAGGAAATATAATATTAATGTGAAATATATGTGTTTGGTAGTATGCCCAACAATTACAATGTTCTTACCTGTTCACCAAATCAATTTTATTATGGACTTCAATAATAGAATGTAATAGTTTATCTGGCAATTGGAGATTCTTGAGAACATTTAACACATTCACTTTCTGGTTGACAGTTTCAGGGTGACTTATGTCTCTGACATGAACTATAACATCCTGGAAATATATAAAGAGAGAAGGGAAAATAATTAAGAAACTAATTTTTTTAATGGGAGCCGAGTTCATGCAACACTGGAAGAATGGGAATACATTTTTGCTGTTTCTAATTTTCTTTTCATGGTTCTGAATGAGTTTATTAGATTCACACTTTCTTCTTTGTTCTTTTGAAGTGCTCTGTCGTCTCGTGTGTACGTTTTATATCATCATGAAGCCTCTTCTGTGGCATCCTCATGTCTTTGACATTCCTCCTGATGTAGGTACTCAAAATTAGACATTATATTTTGATGTGGCAGATCATCTTATGATAGTTCTGGTTACTATGAATGCCCTTTACTTCTCAATACTGAGAGTGCTCAGGGCCAGATTGAGCATTGCTCCAAAAAAAGGATAAATGACATTCACAGCAAATGACCATTTCATCAAAATTAACATGAATAACACCCTGTCTAATACAATGCAATAAAACATTGTTTTTGTCTTATGCATAGCTTTAAAGTGAAGGAGCAACGTTTGAAGGAGATGCGCGGGTATTTTCTTTCTTTGGGTGATAAGTGCTCGGAATGCACTCCTGCGGATGGTGATTGTAGCAATTATTAGGTATGTTACGCGCTGCAGTTCTGTCACTGGCCATGTGTGCGACTTCTGCGCCTTTGAGGGGGCGGGTTTAAAATGCGGTTTTTCTTCAGCCTTATCAAATCGATTTTGAACAGGCGGTTTAGTTGCTGAAGAAAAGTCGCTTTGACTGCCGTTTTATTAAGTTTATTAAAATTAGCGCTGGATAATTTAATAGGAGGAAAATTAAAATCATCATCTAATGCCGACAACGGGACGAATCTCACGTAGGGGACAAGGCAAGGTACACCGTTTATTTTTTCATAGAAACTTGCTTCCTAGGATGCCTTTAATCAAAATTTCACGTTGTGAAAAGGTGACTTAGGACCCATACGAACCGGCAGTGTTTTTGCTGCCGATATGGGGTTTAAATTCACCGCAACCGCAACATTCCAAACGATCGCATTCCACAAAATCCCACTCGCAAGATGATTAAAATGGCCATTAATTTACGGGAATCAAACATTAAATTCCTTCCATTTGACCTATAAATTAATGACAATGAGATTTAAAAATCATGTTATATTGTGACTTCTTGTGTGAATGTTATTTGGACACTTAGGCTTTTTTAAAAATGTTAACCTTAAGAAATGGATAGATGTTTAGATCTAGTAATTAAATTTTGTAATTAGCTACAATTAGGTAACTAACTAATTATATGCTTTAATTTCAGGTCATCCAAGTAAGATTGTTTCATATTTGTTTCAGAATGCTTCAATCTGTAATAACTGAAAATTTCATTCAGTTCTCTTAATTTTAAAGAAGGTTATGGGCTTTTGACTGTCGATCACAGCTTTTGTATTAAGTCAATGGAAAAGCAATAGGGAACAAGATGCTAATTTCCGAGTATGAAATTGGCCATAACTTTTTTTAATACTGAAGATATTAAAGTGAATTAGGTGTCAAATTAAACTTTTTATGCTTTATCTCATGGGATAAATTGCAGACTTGATTTTTAAAATCTCAAAATTTTGTAACATTGCTACAATTATGATTTAGCATTTAAGGGACATTTGGATAAGCAGATGGATATAGAGGGAAAGGAAGGATATGGATAATGTGCAGGCAGATAGGAGTTGGTCCTGGCATAATTCGATCTCATGTGGGCAGAAGGGCCTGTCCCTGTGCTGTGCTACTGTTCTATGTAAAAGATACAGCATGGAAACAAGCACTTTGGGCCACTGAGTCTACGCCAACCATTGATCACCCATTCACACTAGTTCTATCTTATCCCACTTCCTACACTAGGGACAATTTACAGACGCCAATTAACCTACAAACTCAGGATCGAATCCGGGTCTCTGGCGCTGTGAGGCATCAACTCTACCAACCGTGTCACCCGAATATTATTATAAATGCAAACAACTATGAATTAACCTTTCATAGACACAAAAAGCTGGAGTAACTCAGCGGGACAGGCAGCATCTCTGGAGAGAAGGAATAGGTGACGTTTGGGGTCGAGACCCTTCTTCAGACTGAGAGTCACGGGAAAGGGAAGCGAGAGATACATGACGATGTAGAGAGATATAAAGCAATGAACAAAAGATATGCAAAAAAGTAACAATGATAAAGGAAACAGGCCATTGTTAGATGTTTATTGGGTGAAAACAAGAAGCTGGTGCGACTGGAGGAACAGCACCTCATATTTTGCTTGGGCAACTTACAACCAGTGGTATGAAAATTGATTTCTCGAACTTCAAGTAACCCCTGAAGAACCCTCTAACTGAAACAAGATACATTCCATTGCTTTTAAAAATAACAAGCCTATGCACTTGATGATAAATAAATATTACATTTAGAAAACAAACTTACTGAATACGCCACATCCTCCAGTGTGGCCGAGAAGGATTCAACTAAGTTGTGGGGAAGTTGAGAGAGAAATCCAATGGTGTCAACATAAAGGACCGTCATGCGACTTGGAGTCAAGCCAGCATGAGTGGTAACATCAAGTGTAGCGAATAGTTGATCTCTAGGGTGAAGACCCGAGTCTCCAGTCAGGCTTTTGATCAGAGTGGTTTTGCCTGAGTTGAAAATATGAAAGGCACTGGGATTAAAACATATTCCATTGGGAAGAAGACAACTTTGACATGTTTTATAAAACCTTCCAATGTTTTAGAAAGAAACCCATAAAAAGACCCAGCTGCTGAAGACCCAGCAACGACCTTTGGCGCTGTGTTAAAAATTCGCCAAAGGTATTAACAATAACGGACTGTGTTGCATGATTTGTAGCATATAAAATCACCTAATTGTTCTTCATTTTCTGTTTTCTGGAGTAGAACCAAAATATTCCGTTGCATGTACACCGAATTTCATTAATGTGAGCATTGATGGAAATAATCTCTACTATTATTTTAGTTATTTATCATATACAGTAAGAACATAGAGGATGACTAATTAGCCCACTGATTCATGCCATTTCCCAGGCTATAAGGATGTACTTTCCTTCATTCCTGACGCCAAAGTAGAGATGGTTGAAGTTCTTAGGAGTAAATATCACCAGCAATTTTTCCTGGACTAGCCACATCGAAGTAATGGCCAGGGAAGAGTGTACCAATGTTTCTATTTTCTTAGAAGGCTTAGGAAGTTCGACATGTCCCCAACAACTCCCACCGACATCTACAGATGCGCTGTAGAAAGCATTTTATCGAAATGCATCATAGTATGGTTTGGGAACAGCTCCATCCAAGACTGTAAGGAATTGCAGAGAGTTGTGGACATAGCCCAGACCATCACGCAAACCAACCTCCCTTCTGTTGACTTATACACTTCACGCTGCCTCAGCAAGGCTACCAACATAAGCAAGGATGGATCTCACCCTGGTCACTCCCTTGTCGTATCTCTTCCATCAGGCAAGAGGTACAAAAGTATGAAAACGCATATCCCCAGATTCAGGGACAGTTTCTTCCCAGCTGTTCTCAGACAACGGAACCATCCTGTCACCAACTAGGGTGTGCTCCTGAGCTTACCATCTATCTCATTGGAGACGCTCAAACTATCTTTAAATCGGTCTTTACTAGACTTTTATCTTGCATTAAACATCATTCCCTTTATCATGTATCTGTTCAATGTGGACAGCTTGATTATAATCATGTATGGTCTTTTCGCTGACTGGATAACACACAACAAAAAGAGTTTCACTGTACTTTGATAATAATAAAGTAAATTAACATGGGGATGTTTACTTAAATTATAGTTATTTTTGAATGGGAAAAGAACAGGGGAAAATATATCACTTGTGCATTATACTGAATTTTAATTTTATCAGATTTCTACAGATTGTTGAACTCACCGCAGTTAGTGTAGCCCATGACAGAAATAATTGGGAACTCTCTACGTTTGCGTTGAGTTCTCAGCAACTGTCGTTTTCTTCTTAACTTCTCCAAGGATCCTCTAATCTTTAGTTCCCTCTCCTTGAGGAGGCGTTGCTGAACCTCCATGAAGGTCTCACCTGGAAAATGGTGATTGTATGAAATTATCTGAACCATAAGAATGCAAGAAGTAGTTTAGTTTAGAGATACAGCTCGGCCCACCGAGTCCATACCGACCAGCGATCCCCGTATATTGACACTGCCCTACATACACTAGGGACAATTTTACATTATACCAAGCGGATTAACCTACAAACCTGTACGTCTTTGGAGCGTGGGAGGAAATCGAAGAGCTCGGAGAAAACCCAAGCAGGTCAGAGGTAGAATGTACAAACTCCGTACAGACAAGCACTCATAGTCAGGATAGAGCCGGGGTCTCCGGCGCTGTAAGTCAGTAGCTCTACCGCTCTGCCACTGCGCCAGGAGTAGGCCACACAGCAGATAGTTTGTTGCTCCAGGTTCCAGCATCTGCAGTCTCATGTGCCCCCTGTGAGTAATGCTATTGCCTGTCGGTTCCATCAACCTGAGTTTGATCCCGTTTGTAACATCTCCCAAAAAATGGTTTCCTTGGGTGCTCCAGTTTCCTCCCACATTCCATATAAGTGCTGGCAGGCAGACTAAATGGTCACTTGAAATTAGTCCTAGTATAAAGTGAGTGATAGAAGAATCAGATAAATTGATAGGCATGTGAAAGAAACTGAATTAGAAAGAATTACATGGGTGAATGGAACAGATGGGAATGCATAGACTTGATCTGCCTCTTACATTATAAAAAGATAAAAATACAAGGACCCCATATCTAATATCTTAAAATCCAAATACTATTGATTTCAGCCTCAAATATATGCAGCATTTCAGATCTCCAGGTCTCTGGGGTCAACGTTCCACTGATTCATTACCATCTCATTGAAGACATTTTTTCTCATTTTCTAAACTCCAAAATGTACAGAATTCAGTTTGCTTAAACTCCCTATAATGGCAAATCTGCCATCCTAGGAATCAATCGAGCAAACCTTTGCTGCACTTCGTATTTTATAAGCATATGTTTTCTTAGGTAGGAAACTAGAGCTGTATGTATTAAAGATGTGGTCTCTCTAGGATACCATTTAGTTGGAACATGACCTCCCCACTCGTATTCAAATCCTCTTGCAAGGAAGGCCAACATATGAACCAATGATATTGGTAAGTAACGTAGCTGATGAAAGGCATGAAAGAGATGAAATATTACCTGACCCCATAATATATCTGGATCCACCGCCTTGTTGGTCTAAGTGGGCCAATTCGTTTTTCAGCTGGGACCTGCAAAAGGCAAAACAATATTTACTTCAAATCGGCAGAAGACTCCTATAAGAAGCAGCTGCATTTCAGTAAATCCTGTTTCGAACCAGTGCCTACTGTAGTACAATTTTACAAAAATAGAAATTATATTTTAAAAGTAAAAAATAACTTAAAGCCCATATAGCCCCAGAATTTGAATGTTTAACATCTTTTCGATGTGAGCAAGTGCATCTTTGTATTAGGATGGAGGATGGCTTGCTTCCACTCAGTTTATGTCATAGTCATACAGCACAGAAACAGGCACTCCTGTCCAATTAGTCGATGCAAACCAAGGTGCCCCATCTGCATTAGTCTCACTGGCCCGCGCGCCTGGCCCTTATTCCTGTGAACCTTTCCTATCGATGTACTTGGATAATGTCTTTTAAATGTTGTTATAATAAGGCGGCCGAGTGGCGCAGCAGTAGAGTTGCTGCCTTACAGTTCCAGGGATCTGGGTGTGATCCTTACTAGGTTTCAAAGGTCTTTTATTGTCACGTGTACCAATTAAGGTACAGTGATATGCAAATTACCATACAGCCATTCTAAAAAAAGCAACAAGACACGCAACTATATAAAGGTTAACATAAACATCCACCACAGCCGATTCCTACATTCCTCACAGTGATGAAAGGCAATAAAATCTAATCTTCTTCCCTCATTTTTTCTCCGTGGTTGGGGCAGTCGAACCATCCGTTGGTACAATCAAAGCACCCGCAGCCGGCGGCCGAAGCCCTCGCGTCGGGGCAATGGAAGCTCCCGTGTTGGGGCGGTCGAAGCTCCTGCGGCTTGGAATTCCCGACGTCAGTCTCTAACCAGAGACCGCGAGCTCCACGATGTTAAAGTCTGCAGGCACGCACAGTAGAGCTCAGAGGTCGATCCCTGGCAAAAGGATCGCAAGCTCCACAATGTAGACGTTCCGCGGTGGAGCTCTCAGAGTCGGTCTCCAGCAAAGGCTGCCAACTCCTCGATGTTAGGCCGCAGTGCGGACGGAGATACGGTACGGAAAAGAAAATAGCATCTCCGTCGAGGTAAGGGATTAGAAAAAGTTTCCCCCCACCCCCCACATAAAACAAACTGAAGGACACTAAAAACATACATTCAACACATAGTAATAATACAACAAAGGAGAAAGGGACAGACAGACTGTTGACGAGGCAGCCATTGCTGGCCCCACCCGGCGGATGCTGTCTGCATGGAATTTGTATGTTTTCCCTGTGGCTGCGTGGGTTTTCTCGGATGCTCCTGTTTCCTCCCACGCTTCAAAGGCGTACAGGTTTGTAGGTTAATTGGCCGGTAAAAATTATAAAATTGTCCCTAATGTGTAGGATAGTGTTAGCGTACGGGATCGCTGGTTGGCATGGACTTGGCAGGTCGAATGGCCTGTTTCCATGCGGTATCACTGAAGTCTAAAGTTTAGTCCCTCAACTGCGTCCTCTGGCAGTTAATTTCATACACCCACCACCCCTATGTGAAAAGGATGCCCCTCTGGTTCCTCTTAAATCTTTCCCCTCTCACCTTAAACCTATGTCCTCTGGTTCTTGATTCACTTATTCTGGGTAAAAGACTCTGTGGACTTTATGTGTTGTGAGGAGACTGATTAAGTCAAGAAGGGAACTGCAGACTTTTTCCGTACAGCATGAAACTGAATGCTGCTGTACTTTAAAAATGAAGGAGGATTTTCTCAGCAAAGCACAATCAGACCACAGAAAATTTCAGTGGATTAAGACTGCCAGCCAGGCTTTTTGAGTGATATACTTTCGAGAAGGGGTGGGGAGAGGAATGAATGCTCACTGGGATTCCACGATTTCTAACCCTAAAATAAACTTGCAGGTTCATCAGTTCTTCGTGTCTTTAGTGCAAAGATTATAACTGCAGGAATAATTAAGCTGTTGTTGCGGAGGATCGGTTCCAATGCACTGGAGGCCTTTCAACCGGCATCAATATTCCCAGATTGAGTGCAAAGCAATTGTGTGTCCTGATCATTTTTAACACGGTCAAACTCCAAAACCAATTCCTCTTTGTAATATGTGTACCAGGTTTGAGTGATAGTAATTCTATCAATTCCACAGAGGCAGTAGATCAGTGCAGCTGGTAGTGCTGTTGCTACACAGTACTAGAGAGCATGGTTCGATCCTGACCTTGTGTACTGTCTGTGTGGAGTTAGCTCGCCCTCCCTGTGACTCCATCCATTCCCCTCTGGGTGCTTCGGTTTCCTACCGCATCCCGAAGATGTGCAGGGTTGTATGTTAATTGGCCTCTATAAGATTGCCTCAAACCTGTAGGACGTGTACGCAAAAGTGGGAAAACATAGAACTAGTGTGAGTGGGTGATCGATGGTCAGCGTGATCTCAGTAGGTTGAAGGACGTTTCCATGCTATAATCTCTAAATTAAATTAGATTCCAATTATACAGACAATGTTGAGAACCAAAGAAATCTGAATTTAATCTTCATTTCTTATGGAAAAATAAAAAGGCGGAGTTTGACATTCTTGATTTGTAAGGGTGTCAAGGGTTATGGGGAGAAGGTAGGAGATTGAGAAGGAACGATAGACCGGTCATGATTGAATGGCGATGGGCCAAATGCCCTAATTCTGCTCCTATGACTTATGAACATATGAGAGCTGACGCTTTCTTTCAATCTGAATTCAGTGTCAAGTATTAAAGATCAAAGTACAGCGCTTTGTGACAAATTGTACCGTCTAACAATGTGAGCAATTTATGCAACAGTGTTGATGATGAAAAGGAAGTATAGCCTTACCTCAGGTATGGGATCTCGGCTAGTGCTATCTGCATTTTGGCCTCTTTGGTACGAGCATTGCAACGGAAGATATGAAGGACAACGGAATACCTGTCAAAAACTTTAACGCCCCATGCAGATTTTAACTCTTTCTGAAATACATAGAAACAAATATTTTAAGAACCATTCTGCACAAAATGAGCCGTGGAATAAAATGGCAAATAAGTATAATGAACCAAGTATTTTTTTTTTTGTTTCTGATGATTCAATATTAGAATGGTAAATACCTTTGAAACCAATCCTACTGCAAAATAAAGCTATTGTGTAAAGTTTTCATAAACTTTCAGTCAAAACATAATCATCTGTACTTTTAACGACACAAAATGTTGGAGTAACTCGGCAGTTCAGGCAGCATCTCTGGAGAACATGGATAGGCAACGTTTCGGATAAGGATCCTTCTTCAGTCCAATTCTGGGGGGGGAATGTCAGGACAAAGTGTGGCAGGTAATAGGTGAACACGGGCGAGAGAGGGGTTTGTTAGGCAGAGGATTGAACAAAGGGATAAAGGACAGAAATTAAAACTGAAGGTGTGAGACAAAAGGATTGAAGAGTTGCGAATTGTGAATTTACTTGCTAGAATTTAGAAGGCGGAGGGGCGATCTTATAGAAACTTACAAAATTCTTAAGGGGTTGGACAGGCTAGATGCAGGAAGATTGTTCCCGATGTTGAGGAAGTCCAGGACAAGGGGTCACAGTTTAAGGATAAGGGGGAAATCTTTTAGGACCGAGATGAGAAAAACATTTTTCACACAGAGAGTGGTGAGTCTCTGGAATTCTCTGCCACAGAAGGTAGTTGAGGCCAGTTCATTGGCTATATTTAAGAGGGAGTTAGATGTGGCCCTTGTGGCTAAAGGGATCAGGGGGTATGGAGAGAAGGCGGGTACGGGATACTGAGTTGGATGATCAGCCATGATCATATTGAATGGCGGTGCAGGCTCGAATGGCCTACTCCTGCACCTATTTTCTATGTTTTTATGTGAAGCCAGAGGAAGGAATATCCTTGAAAATAAAATCTAAAAACCTTGAATTTTATTCCTCTGCTTAATTTTCCTAATTCTTCATTAATCATTCAACGTATAATGTAATACATCATGAACTATTTTTACTTAGTGCACTCTGCTTGACGATAAATGCATCTTTACCTCCGATAATGCAGACAGTCTTTCAACATTCATAAACACGGCAGTAATCTGTGGCATCCCTTTTATTATTTCTGTAAAACAGTTGTATTTGAATTAATTGTTTAAACCATAATTACATTACAAGAGCAGCTACTCTTCAAAATCACTTCATTGTTTTCAAAATTTTCTCCGTGGTCTTGAGTTTAAAAAAATCTTATAATAATACAAGACTTTTTCTGCAACAAAGTTTTGCCAAAGTAGTTTGGTCCAATAACAATACTACTGTGCATTACTGTACCAAGAAGCCAGTGTTTCACTGAAGTGACGCTTGTATGGCAGGCTACAGCAACTTCATAGCAATAAGCTATTTTTAATGCACTCTCATAAAGTTCAGTAAGACATTTACAAATTAATTGTTTGCTGAATGGAAAATGCAGTCTACAGATATAACTAGATATCAGTACCATTTTCAATTACATTTACAAAATATATAATTCAGACTCTTTAAAGAAATTGTTACCTGTAAGAGTCTCAAAATTGCCTTTGCCAAAAATTAGTTTGTTATCTGGACTTTTTGTGGAAAGGATGAGTTTATCAACAACTTGCCAGTTGGGCAGGGTATTCACAAGTGCAACTGCTTCAGCCATCTGAAGTTCACCTTGTGAAGGAAGAAAGAAAGATTAATATGAATTTAACTGTACAACGTGCAACAGCATCATATAACCATATAACAATTACAGCACGGAAACAGGCCCTCTCGGCCCTTCCAGTCCGTGCCGACCATTTATTTTCCCCTAGTTCCATCTACCTGCACTCAGACCATACCCCTCCATTCCCTTCCCGTCCATATTCCTATCCACTTTACTTTTAAATGTTAAAATCGATCCTGCCTCCACCACTTCTGCTGGAAGCTCATTCCACACAGCCGCCACCCTCTGAGTAAAGAAGTTCCCCCTCACGTTACCCATAAACTTCTGTCCCTTAATTCTCATGTCATGCCCTCTTGTTTGAATCTTCCCTACCCTCAACGGAAAAGCTTATCCACGTCAACTCTGTCTATCCCTTTCATCATTTTAAAGACCTCAATCAAGTCCCCCCTTAACCTTCTGCGCTCCAAAGAATAAAGACCTAACTTGTTCAACCTTTCTCTGTAACATAGTTGCTGGAACCCTGGCAACATTCTAGTAAATCTCCTCTGTACTCTCTCTATTTTGTTGACATCCTTCCTATAATTAGGGCAACCAAAATTGTAACCATACTTCAGAATTGGTCTTACCAATGCCTTGTACAATTTTAACATTACTTCCCTACTCCTATATTCAATGCTCTGATTTATAAAGGCCAGCACACCAAAGGCTTTCTTTATCACCCTATCTGCATGCGATTCCACCTTCAGGGAACTATGCACAGTTATTCCTAGATCCCTCTGTTCCACAGCATTCCTCAATTCCCTACCATTTACCATGTACATCCTATTTGATTTGTCCTGCCAAGATGTAGCACCTCACACTTATCAGCATTAAACTCCATCTGCCATCTTTCAGCCCACTCTTCCAAATGGCCCAAATCACTCTGTAGACTTTGAAAATCTACTTCATTATCCACAAAACCAACTATCTTAGTATCATCTGCATACTTACTTATCCAATTTTCCACCCCATCATCCAGATCATTGATGCACATGACAAACAACAGTGGACCCAACACAGATCCCTGAGGCACCCCACTGGTCACCGGCTTCCAACCTGACAAACAGCCATCCACCATTACTTTCTGGCATCTCCCATTCAGCCACTGTTGAATCCATCTTGCTACTCCGCCATTAACACCCAAAGATTGAACCTTCTTAACCAACCTTCCATGGGGAACCTTGTCAAAGGCCTTACTGAAATCCATATAGACAACATCCACTGCTTTCCCCTCATCAATTTCCCTAGTAACCTCTTCAAAAATTCAAGGAGGTTTGTCAAACATGACCTTCAGGCACAAATCCATGTTGACTGTTCCTGATCAGACCCTGTTTATCCAGATGCTTATATATATATTATCTCTAAGTATCCTTTCCATTAATTTGTCCACTACTGATGTCAAACTAACAGGTCTATAATTGTTAGGTTTATTCTTTGAACCCTTTTTAAACAATGGAACAACATGCGCAATACGCCATTCCTCTGGCACTATTCCCGTTTCTAATGACATTTGAAATATTTTCTGTCATAGCTCCTGCTATTTCTACACTAACTTCCCTCAATGTCCTAGGGAATATCCTGTCAGGGACCAGGAGACTTAACCACTTTTATATTTTTCAAAAGTGTCAGTACTTCCCTCTCTTTGAATCTCATAGTTTCCATCGCTACTCTACTTTTTTCCCTTACCTCACAGAGTTCAATATCCTTCTCCTTGGTGAATACCGAAGAAAATAAATTGTTCAATATCTCCCCCATCTCTTTTGGTTCTGCAGATAGCTGTCCATTCTGGCTCTCTAATGGTCCAATTTTATTCCTCGTTATCCTTTTGCTATTAATATAGCTGTAGAAACCCTTTGGATTTACTTTCACCTTTCTTGCCAAAGCAACCTCATATCTTCTTTTAGCCTTTCTAATTTATTTCTTAAGATTCTTTTTACATTCTTTATACTCCTCTAGCACCTCATTTACTCCATGCCTCCTATAATTATTGTAGATCTCTCTTTTTTCGAAACAAGTGTCCAATTTCCCTTGAAAACCATGGCTCTTTCCAATTTTTACTATTTCCTTTCAACCGAACAGGGACATAACGATTCTGAACTCTTACAATTTCCCCTTTAAATGTCCTCCATTTCTCTTCTGCATCCTTCCCATAAAACAAAATGTCCCAATTCACTCCTTTAAATCCTTACGCATTCCCTCAAAGTTAGCCTTTCTCCAATCAAAAATCTCAACCCTAGGTCCAGTTCTGACTCTCTCCATAATTATATTGAAACTAATGGTATTGTGATCACTGGTCCCGAAGTGCTCACCAACGCATACCTCCGTCACCTGACCAGCCTCATTACCTAACAGGAGGTCCAGCACTGCCCCTTCTTTGGTCGATACCTCTATGTATTGCTGCAAAAAACTATCCTGCACACTTTTTACAAACTCCAAACCATCCAGCCCATTTACAGAATGTGTTTCCCAGTCTATTTTTGGAAAATTTAAATCTCCCACAATCACTACCTTGTGCTTACTACTAATATCTGCTATCTCCTTACATATGTGCTCTTCCAATTCTCGCTCCCCATTTGGCGGTCTGTAATACTCCCCTAAAAGTGTTGCTACACCCTTCCCACTTCTCAGTTCCACCCAAATAGCCTCACTAGACGAGCCCTCTAATCTATCCTGCCAAAGCACTGCTGTAATATCTTCTCTGACAAGCAATGCAACACCTCCACCTCTGGTCCCTCCAATTCTATCACACCTGAAGCAATGTAATCCTGGAATATTTAGTTTCCAATCACAGCCCTCCTGCAACCATGTTTCACTGGCATCAGGTCAGAGTAATCCAGCTCCAACTCACCAGAGGGCAAATAAATACCCTGCTCATGTACAAGAGAAAACAATTACAAAACCAATACATATGCAAACAATTAACAAGAGAAAAGTGCAAATTAAGAATATTGGACATAAGAAATGCAGAAGAAATTAATTGCAGCAGGAGATTGCGTGACAAGATTAATACTAATCAATTTCAATATTAATGCAGTCTACAGTCACATTCAGACACAAAGGACAAGAGCACAATTATTGAATAGAGTCATAGAGACATACAGCATGGGAACAGGCCCTTTGCGTCTACCTGCCCATGCGAGCAAGATGCCCCATCTATGCTGGTCATAAGGTTATAAGTAACAGGAGCAGAATTAGGCCATTCGGCCCATCAAGTCTACTCCAACATTCAATCATGACTGATCTATCTCTCCCTCCTGCCTTCTCCCCATAACCACAATACCATGATGACTGGCCTATTTTATCATGAACGTCTAAGTACTCCGTAACCTCATCCTTTATAATGGACTCTAAAATCTTACCAACCACTGAAGTCAGCCTAACCGGCCTATAGTTCCCACTACACAGCTTTGCTCCCTCCTTGTACAGTGGTTAATATTGGCAATTTTCCCCAATCCTACCCATGTTTGGCCCATATTCGTCCACAAATGTTCTATCCATGTACCTATCCTATTGTCTTTTAAATGTTGTTCTAGTACCTGCCTTAACAACTTTCTCTGGCAGCTTCCATATATCCACCACCCTGTGTGTGAAAAAGTTGCTGTTCAGGTTGCTATTAAAGACTCTATTCACATATTCACCCTATCTATCCCCCTCATGTTACAGATTATTTGGTGTAAGAGTCTGCCATGGTTTTCCTCACACGCTTATTCTTCTGCCCAGTCCTTGCTTTGTTATTTCATTTATCAAAAGGACTATCAAATTTCCTTTCAAAATAATGTTTTTACATTTGTCTCCAACAATGGTCAGTGTTTGAAAGGACATTTAATTCTCCACATAAATTGTGTGGAGTTGGTGGCCTAAAGGCCTGCTCCATTCTGTATGACTGTGATTCGATCTCCTTCCACCTGCACAGGATGGCACAGTGGTGCAGCTGCAGCCTCACAGCACTAGAGACCCGGGTTCAGTCTTGGCCCCTGGTGCTGTCTTTGTGGCGTTTGCACGGTCTCCCTGGGACCGCATGGGTTTCCACCGGGTGCTCCAGTTCCCACTCACATCCCAAAGACATATGGGTTTGTACATTAACTGGCCTCTGTAAATTGCCCGTAGTGTGTAGAAAGTGGATGAGAAAGTGGGATAACATAGAAATGGGTGATCAATGAACTCAGTAGGCCGAAGGGCCTGTTTCCATGCTGTATCTCTAAACTAAACCTGCCCTTATTTCAACTGATGGAACTTTATTCCACCATCACTTGTTATATTTGCACTTAATTTTAATATGGGTGTTGTAATTTATTTTAACATAAAAGTAACATGAATTATATAAATTATCATATAAACCATTAAAATCCTTCCGTAAATAAGGTAACCAATATGGTACACACAACACCAATTGTGATCTTATCAATGCCCTATGTAACTGATGCATATCATCCCAACCTGTGTATTCAATTCGCTAGTAATAAAGAATAAACTTCTGTAACTTTCCTAAATACTTGCTGCACTGGTCTTTTGCAAATTATGTGCAATTACATCCAGATCTCTCTGCACCTCGGAGAACTGTAATCGGTCGTTGGTTAGATAGTCTGATTGCATTCCTTTTATTTTTCTGCCAAAATAAAGAATTTCATATTTCCTTGCACTGTATTCCTTCTCCCAGATCATTTCCCAATCACTTAACCTACTTATATCTCGTTGTTGCCCTCTTGTCCTCTTCACAATGTGTTTTTATACCTGTCTTCATCAAAGTTTGCCATCATACCATCAGTACATTCATCCCTGTCATTGATATAAATTGTAAAATGTTTTGGTCCTCACACTGATAGGCTCAGGGTTTTACAGCATGGAACAGGCCCTTTTGGCCCATCTTGCCCACTCTGGCCAAGATGTTCCATCTTACTAGTCCTAAATGACTGTATTTGGCCCATATCCCTCTAATCCTGTCTGATCCATGTACCTTTTCTAACTGTTTCTTAAATGCTGTGATTGTACCCGCCTCAACTATCTCCTCTGGCAGCTCGTTCGATACACTCGCCACTCTGTGAAAAAGTTGCTTCTCAGTTTCCTATTAAATTTATCCTCCCTCACCTTAAACCTATGACCTCTGGTGATGCAGATGAAATGTGCAGGAAGGAACTGCAGTGCTGGTTATACACCAAAGATAGACACAAAATGTCAGAGTAACTCAGCAGGACAGACAGCATCTCTGGAGAGAAGGAATGGGTGACTTTTCGGGTCAAGACCCTTCTTCAGAGTCGGTGGTACACTACTCAATACCCCATTCTTGCCCCATTTATACCAATTCTCTATCCCCCCCCCCCCCCCATTAGCCAGCAATCTTCAATATATGTTACCTCCTACACCATAAGCTTATATTTTCCACAAAAATCTTTGAAGCAGCTCATTTTTGTATATAAAATTGAAACACATTTTATATTAGTTAATAACAATTTTACCTGTGGTGAGATATTGTTTCTTTTCTCCCCACTTGACATTTGGATGGACAATAAATACTCTATGTCCATCTTCAGAAAAAGCAGATAATTGTTCCTGAAGCAGCTCTTCATATTCACTGCCTTCGATTTCACTGTTGTGTTCTGTTGTCACCTCATCATCCTCATCACTTTGCTTTCCACTTTTTGATTTTGTACTGCAGGCATCATTGTTGTGTTTAAAAAAACATTCGCTTGCGGCAAAACACCGGACAAAGTGGAATGATACATTTTGGGGACATTGATTTTCTCTTAGATTATGAGAGGCATTTCCATTCATCAGAGACAGTTTTGACGGGAGAAACAAGAAGTCGGGTATCCTTCTACGTAATGGAATTAAACATATTTTCCAAGAGTGAAGTCTGTTCAGAGGATACAGTAAAGGAATTTTAGAGACATTCCTTAGCAACCCCATTGCTGCAAATAGTATTTGACACCAAAGTTAAAATACTTCAGTTTTCAAGCCCACATGCTGACGACATCTTCATGTTAGCTAACTAATCCTCAATTCTCTATAACCAGCTCCGGCCATGATGAGTATAGCACGAAAACAAAAACACTGGAACCAAATTTAAATGCTGAGAAGACACACAAGGATCTGCAGAAGCTGGAATCTGAAAGCAAAACACAACTTGCTGGATGAACTCAGCGGGCCAGGTAGCATCTGGGGCAGAAATAAACGAACAACTTTTCAGGTAGGGGCCGATTGAGTACCAGGAAATTTTGCAGATTCTTGACAATCTGAAATTGATGCTTAAGCCTTCATAGAAATAATCTCAATTCTTGACAACAAGAAATTGATGCTTAGATATTCAGATAAATAATCTTCATTCAGAATTCTGTGCTACAACCTTTATCCTTTGGCCACAACCTGACTATGCACAAAAAAAATCAAGCTTCAGCCGTCTGACACGAACAGATTTTACCTCAAAACATTTCAGAGACTCCAGGGTACACAAAATATAACCATATAACATATAACAATTACAGCACGTAAACAGGCCCTCTCGGCCCTTCCAGTCCGTGCCGACCATTTGTTTTCCCCAAATGCTGGAGAAACTCAGCCGGGTGCAGCAGCATCTATGGAGCGAAGGAGATAGGAGACGTTTCAGGCCAAAACTTCAGAGACTCCTATGTTTACATCGAAGATAGACTCAAAATGCTGGGGTAACTCCGCGGGTCAGGCTGCATCGCTGCGTGGAAGGAATATGTTTACATATTCTGTTGCGCTGCTGCAAGGAAGACTTTCATTGTTCTATCTGGACCGTATGACAATAAAACACTCTTGTCTCTTGACAGGAGAAAAGCCTCAGCCGTTCAAGTCAGGATCTTTGGTTCTTCTTCTTCTTCTTATAGGATTCTGGCAGTGTAGACGCTGCTAAACGTATTCCAGGTCATAGTTTGAACTAAATTCTTACATACAGCCCTGTAACATGCAGGAACTGAAGAACAGCCCTGGATATCAGCTGATGTTTCTCACTGTGTCCAAACAAAGATAAAACAGAAAAAGCCTCAACTCCAAGTCCTGTCAGTCCAGCAAGCAATGCCTTTCTTCTTACCCTATACTTGTTACATTCTAGGAAAACATGCTTAACTGTCTCCTTACCCCCACATTCACACAAGCCAGAAACATGTTTCCCTACAATGCACAAACAGTAATTAACCCACAATGTCCCAACCTCAATCTACACAATCTAACTGAGTCCCTACGGGACAGAGATGTACAGAAACATATTTTTCCTACTTCAGCTTGTGCAGAAAAGTAGCGTCTACCCCTGTCTTCCTTTTCCCATCCTCCCTGCCGTTCTTTTGTTAACCCTTCTTTAATTATTTCTCCTCTCAAGTCAGGATCTTTGGTTCAAGTCGCTTGCTTTGGCGCCATTTGTATTTCCATTGTCCCCTCCCCCCCCGCCGCCGGAACAATTAAACCGCGACACCCAAAACCTAACCTAGTTTCCTATTGTTCCTGTTTGCAATTTAAAGAAGAGCATCCTCAGAAAGTGTGGGTGTTAACAAGAGCTTCGTGTTCCGTCGGGTAAAATTATTTATTTCAGCCGGTGGGCGTGACTGGGCTCCAGTGTGTCCCGGGGGGGGGGGGTTCATTGGTCGGGTGTCACACTGATCGCGCTCCGGCCGGCCCGTTGCCCGGGTAACGATGGCAGCCGTGGGGCGGACGGAGCCGCTGCGGGAGCCTCGCCGCCACCCGCGCCGCTTCCGCGGTAGGCCGGGGTGAGGGGGGGGGGGGGGGGGGGGGGGTGGGGGGGGAGGGGGGTGAGGGGATGAGGGGGAGGGGATGAGGGGGGGATGAATGTCGGGGGGTTCAGGGGGGATGAGGGAGATGAGGGGGGTTCAGGGGGATGAGGGGGGATGGGGAGATGGGGGGGGGGGATGAGGGGGATGAGGGGGGTTCAGGGGATGGGGGGTGGGGTGGGGGGATGAGGGGGGTTCAGGGGATGAGGTGGGTGGGTGGGATGAGGGGATAGGGGGGATGGGGGGGAGGGGATGAGGGGGGGGGGGATGAGGGGGGGATGAGGGGATGAGGGGGGATGAGGGGATGAGGGATGAGGGGGGAGGGAGATTAGGGGGGTAGGGGGGATGAGGGGATGAGGGGGGGGGGGTTGAGGGGGATGAGGGGGGTTCAGGGGATGAGGGGGGGATGAGGGGGAGATGAGGGGGGTTCAGGGGATGAGGGGGGATGAGGGAGGGGGGGGAATGAGGATGAGGGGGATGAGGGGGGGGAGGGGAGATGAGGGGGGGGGGATGAGGGGGGTTGAGGGGGGATGAGGGGATGAGGGGGATGAGGGGGATGAGGGGGGATGAGGGGGGATGAGGGGGGGGGATGAGGGGGATTGAGGGGGATGAGGGGGGTTCAGGGGATGAGGGATGAGGGGGGTTCAGGGGGGATGAGGGGGGATGAGGGGGGAGGGGGGATGAGGGGATGAGGGGGGATGAGGTCGGGGGGATGAGGGGGGGGGGGGATGAGGGGGGTTCAGGGGGGATGAGGGGGTTCGAGGGGATGGGGGGATGAGGGAGATGTGGGGGGGGGGGGAAGTGGGGGAATGGGGGATGAGGGGGGTTCAGGGGGGATGAGGGGGTACAGGGGATGAGGGGGGTTCAGGGGGATGAGGGGGTGAGGGGGGTGAGGGGGGGGGGGGGGGCCACCACACAACACACAACACACACACTGCCTGCTGCACCCTCCCGCCCAGGCAACTTAATTCTAAAACACTGTGGGGATCTGTGCCACAGAACGCCGTGGAGGCCAAGTCAGTGTGGGTATTTTTTTTTAAGGCAGAGACGGATAGAAACATAGAAAAATAGAGCCTGCAGGACCATTCGGCCCTTCGAGTCGGCACCACCGTCCAATATAATCACGGCTGACCATCTGAAATCAGTGCCCCCGTTCCTGCTTTCTCCCCATATCCCTTGATTCCTTCAGCCCTAAGACAGACAGGGAGCTTCATGGCTGACCATCTAAAATCAGTGCCCCAATCTTGATTTCTCCCCATATCCCTTGATTCCTTCAGCTCTAAGACAGACAGACAGTTTCATGGCTGACCATCTAAAATCAGTGCCCCAATCCTGCTTTCTCCCCATATCCCTTGATTCCTTCAGCCCTAAGACAGACAGAGAGCTTCATGGCTGACCATCTGAAATCAGTGCCCCAATTCTGCTTTCTCCCCATATCCCTTGATTCCTTCAGCCCTGACAGACAGGGAGCTTCATGGCTGACCATCTGAAATCAGTGCCCCAATCCCTCTTTCTCCCCATATCCCTTGATTCCTTTAGCTCTAAGACAGACAGAGAGCTTCATGGCTGACCATCTGAAATCAGCGCCCCAATTCTGCTTTCTCCCCATATCCCTTGATTCCTTCAGCTCTAAGACAGACAGAGAGCTTCATGGCTGACCATCTAAAATCAGTGCCCTGTTCCCGCTTTCTCCCCATATCCCTTGATTCCTTTAGCCCTAAGACAGACAGAGAGCTTCATGGCTGACCATTGAAAATCAGTGCCCCAATCCTGCTTTCTCCCCATATTCCTTGATTCCTTTAGCTCTAAGACAGATAGGGAGCTTCATGGCTGACCATCTAAAATCAGTACCCCAATCCCTCTTTCTCCCCATATCACTTGATTCCTTTAGCCCTAAGACAGACAGAGAGCTTCATGGCTGACCATTGAAAATCAGTGCCCCAATCCTGCTTTCTCCCCATATCCCATGATTCCTTTAGCTCTAAGACAGAGAGAGCTAAAGCTAACTCCCTCCAGAAAACATCCAGTGAATTGGCCTCCACTGCCTTCTGTAGCAAAGAATTCCACAGATTCACATTTTTTTGGGTGAAGAAGTTTGTCCTTATCTCAGTCCTAAATGGCCAACCCCTAATTCTTAAACTGTGACCCCTGGTTCTGGACTCCCCCAACATCGGGAACATGTTTCCTGCATCTAGCCTGTCCAATCCTTTAAGAATTTTATATGTTTCTATAAGATCCCCTCTCATCTTTCTAATAGATTCTTGATTAGTACTGGTGTCAGGGGTTATGGGGCGAAGGCAGGAGAATGGGGTTAGGAGGGAGAGATAGATCAGCCATGATTGAATGGCGGAGTAGACTTGATGGGCCGAATGGCCACATCTACTATTCTACTATTCCTTATGACCTTATGAAGGAAAGGCAGATGCTGGTTTAAACCGAACAACCTGCACTTGTAAACATTACAATCTCCAACTAAGCTCTGAACTACATAGACTTGGGTGCATTGGTTTCTGTCTTTTTACATTATTATTGTTTGTTTGTTTCTCATGTGTTTGTATGTATGTGTGTGTATATATATATATATATATATATATATATATATATAAACATGTGTATGTACATAAAGGAAGGAACAACAGATGCTAGTTTACACCAAAGTTAGACACAAAATGTAGAAGTAACTCAGCGGGACAGACAGCATCGCTGGATAGAACATCTGGTGATGTTTTGAGTTGAGACCCTTCTTCAGACTGAGTCGGGGGAGAGGAAGCCACTGAGATAATGGATGGGTAAGGTATGAAAACGGGAGATCAAAGGGGATGAAGATGAAAGGAGAATGTACAATAAATAATTGTTAGCTAGGGGAAGGTGACTATGAAACAAACAAATATAAAATATTATCAGGAGGACAGTCTGACTGGTCAGAGAACGAGGATGGGGAGGGATGGAGATAGAGGGTTACTTGAAGTCAGAGTATGGAACACCTCATGCGGTGTAGACGGAGGAATTGGAAGTAGGGGATGGAGTTTTTACAGGAGCTAGGGTGGGAAGAAGTGTAATCTAGATAGCCGTGTGAGTCAGTAGGTTTATAATAGATGTCAGTCTAAGTGAATGAGTGCAGTATGTATGTATATGCGTATGTATATGTTTGTGTATGTGTGTGTATACATGTAATACACAAGAAAAAAGGTTCAGTGTGTGTACACATACACGCACACACACAGACACTGAAACCTTTTCCTCATTTATTATATTGTTTACAGTGTACTATGTCTACATATTCTGTTGTGCTGCTGCAAGTAAGAATTTCATTGTTCTATCTGGGTCATATGACAATAAAACATTCTTGACTCTTGACATTATTCCCTTATCATGTATCTACACTGTGAATAGCTTGATTATAATCATATATTGTCTTTCCGCTGACTAGTTAGTACGCAACAAAAGTTTTACACGCGACAATAAACTAAACTGAATTGAACTGAAAAAAAAAGATGGAGTACCTCAGCGGTTCAGGCAGCATCTCTGGAGAAAAAAAATAGGTGACGATGCAGGTTGGCTCAAAATTTCTCTTGTATCTAATAATTTACCTTAGTTTCCCCTTCTGTGCCAATTATTAGGAGTAAAGATGCTGTCAAGCTCCTGGAGATGTTGAAGGGACTATCTATGAATGCAGGCTGATGTTAGTGAGGGTTTAAAATGAGGCCTTCTCAGTTGGATAGATTAGTCTGAAAAGGACACATCGTGCTGGTGTAACTCAGCAGGTCTGGAAGCATATATGGAGAATATGGAGTGGTAAGTTTTGAATCGACCCTTCTTCTGAAGGCGGGTCTCGATCCAAAACATGGCCTATCCATGTTCTCCAGAGATGCTGCCTGTCCTGCTGAGTCATTCCAGCACTTTGTATCCTTTTGTGTATTAATCAACATCTGCAGTACTTTGTTTCTCTAGATTAGTCTGAAGAAGCGTCCTGCCCTGAAATGTCACTTATCCATGTTCTCGAGATGCTGTCTGAGCCGCTGAGTTACTAAGCAGTTTGTTTCCTTTTGTGTGAACCAGCATCTACAGTTCCTTATTTCTATAGATTGATGGGTTGATTGGAAGATACGGCTTGGAAACGGGGCCTTCAGCCTCCTGAGTCAACACGACCATCGATCATTCATTCACACTAGTTCTATGTTTTCCCACTTTTACATCCACTCCCTATACACTAGGGGCAAATTAACTTGCAAACCTGCATGTCTTTGGATGTGGGAAGAAATGGGAGCACTGAGTGGAAACCCACATCGTCACAGGGAGAATGTACATATTCCAGATAAACAGCACCTGAGGTTAGATCGAACCCATGTCTTTAGCACTGTGAGGCAGCAACTCTACTAGCTGCACCACTGCCCAAGTCTGTGACAATCTGGATGTGTGAGCGCAACGTATGTAGCTCATGCAAGTAAATGGTAGGCCTGAAAGATTTTTAGACATTTTACAACATTTTAAACATTTGTGCAGTACATGAAAAGGCTTGGAGGGATGTGGACCAAACACAGGCAAATGAAATTTGTTCAGCTGGGTAACTTGGTCAACATGGATAAGTTGGACCAAAAGGTCAGTTTCCCTACTGTATAAGTCTATGCCTACATAATCCAGGTAGGATTTGTAATATGACTGTTGATAATTATACATGAAATATGGCGAAGCTCAAGACGACGGTGTATGAAATGAAATCATACCAGGGAATAATGAACTACTGATAACTGTGGATATTTTAACTTTGTCTGGAAGGAAAATGAGAGCTTAGGTTTAACTTATCATTTGACGATGGCATCTTTCTGCAATGCCAAGGGAAATTGCACTGAGGTGTATTCTGCTCAAGTTTCTGCAGGTGATTAAAGCCATAATATTCTGATTTGGGGATATAATTGCTATTTCTGAACCAAGACTAAACTTTGGTGCATTCCCTGGATTTTTAAACAAAGACCTGTTTGGTTTGACATCTAAACGTTTGGAGGGGAAATTGAGTTTTAAAAAGAAAATTGAACTTTATAAATTGTTTTAAGATATATTTAGACAGATACATGGATAGAACATGTTTAGAGGGATAGTGTCCAAATGCAGGCAGTGGGACTAGTGTAATGGGACATGTTGGTTGGTGTGGACAAGTTGGGCCAAAGGGTCTGTTTCCACGCTGTATGATACTATAAATTGCATGGTTCTCATTGTCTTAAAGGTTAATCACATAACTAAAGACACCTAAATTGGCAAGGCAGTGAAGGATAGTTTCCTATTGCAAGCAAATAGGATCAGTGTAGATGGGCAAAAATATGAAGTGTGTAGGAAGGAACTGCAGATGCTGGTTTACACTGAAGATAGACACAAAATGCTGGAGTACCTCAGCGGAACAGGCAGCCTCTCTGGAGAGAAGGAATGGGTGATGTTTCGGATCAAGTCCCTTCTTCAGACTGAAGAAGGATCTTGACCTGAAACATCACCCATTCCTTCTCTCCAGAGAGGCTGCCTGTTCCGCTGAGGTACTCCAGCATTTTGTGTCTGTTTTTGGCAAAAATATTAATATGGATATGGTGGGGTGAAGGACACTTTTTTCTGCTGTGCAACTCCATGACTAAATTAACATGTATATTTTGTTTGTCCCATATGCAGTGGATATTAATATTAAGAAGCCCCTTCAACCTACCCATCTTAGCAGTGAGCAAGTAGCCGTGGAGATCTGGTCACTCTGTTTTCAGCTTGATCTTCTTATCCGGGCAGAAGTCCATCAGGTAGGTAATGTATGGGTTAAGTTTAGTGAGAAAAATGATTGATAATTAATGACAGACCATAAATATATAAGCTACAAAGTAAGCACATTGTTTGAAGTGTGATTCAACACGTGAAAGCAAAAATGTAAATTTACATTTTTTTGTTTTTTGGCCATCTGTAGGAAATTTTGTAGGAACTATGTAATAATATGTGACATTCTTTACAATCATATTATCTTGCTGCTCATCAAAAGCTAGCCAGAAATATATCAGCAGCTTACACTGTGAACGTTGCCATCACCATAACATAGTTCTGAATGTAGAACTAAACTCAGCTGGAAATTCATGAATACTCCTATATTTTTGTCTATGTTCATTTTATGTTCTCCCTCTCTAACAGCCCCCATTTACTAATTGATGAGATAATCTGTTTCATAAGATCACAAGACATATGAGCATAATTAGGCCATTCGGCCCGTTGAGTCTGCTCCACCATTTGATCATCTTCCCTTTCATCTCCATCTGCCTTCTCCTCATAACCTTCGCTGCCTTTACTAATTAAGAATTTATCAATGTCTGCTTTAAAAATACCCAATGACTTGGCTTCCACAGCCGTCTGTGGGGATGAATTCCACGGATTCACCATCCTCTGGCAAAACAAAATCCTCCTTATCTCCATTTTAAAGATACGTCCTTTTATTCCGAGGCTATGTCCTCTGATCCTAGACTTGCCCACTTGTGGAAACATCCTTTCCACATATCTAGGCCTTTCTTTATTTAGTAAGTTTCAATGGAATCACTCTTCCCCTCATACTTCTAAACTTCAGTAAGTACAAACCCAGAGCTTTCAAACACTCCTCATATGTTATCCCAATCACCCTGGGATCATTCTCATAAACCTCCTCTGGGCCCTCCCCAATGCCAGGACATCCTTCCTCAGATACGGGGCCCAAAATTGCTCACAATACCCAAGTGTGGCCTGACCTGCGCTTAATAAATCCTCGGTATTACATCCTTGCTTTTATATTCTAGTCCTCACGAAATGAATGATAACATTGCACTTGCCGTCCTTACTACCGAATCAACTTGCACATTTACCTTACAGATCACCTCCATGGTTTCACTATATCAGAGATATTTACCCCCTCATCCCACAGCTTTCCAGGCTTTTTTTTCCATTTTACAACTTTGACCAAGGCCCTCTGACCTGAAACATTTGCTCTGCTTCTCTTCCCCACAGATGTGGCCTGACCTGCAAAGTATTTCCAGCATTTTCTGTTTTTGTTGAGGTTTTGCACTACCCTTTGACTAAAATAATATTTTGTTATCTAGTTACAGGAACAGCTTAGAGAAGATAAAAGCCCTGTGGAATCAGAATCTTTCCATACAAGAGGTAGGTACACTTGTACTTAGTAAAAGTGAATCAAATAAGTTGCAGTTGGTGGAAATTTGAAATAAACAGAAAATGCTGCAAATGCGTAGTACCTTTTGCAATATCTTTGGCAAGCAAAACAGAGTTAATGTTTCAGACAATAGACAATAGGTGCAGAAGGCAAGGCAAGGCAAATTTATTTATATAGCACCATTCGTACAAGCAGCAATTCATAGTGCTTTACAAAAGAAACAAAAGAATAACATAATAAAAAGATAGCAGAACAACCATACAACACAGGACAACAAAATAGCCAATAATCAAAAATTACAAAACAAGCAATAAGACAAATGCATAAATAGTTAAACAAAGTCACTAAAACAATAAAACGATTTTAAAAGCACATAAAAGGGATAAGATTAGAAGGTTAAGATTACGTGCATGTTGGGTTATGGATAAGCTACAGTAAACAACAGTGTTTTTAGGCCTGATTTAAATGAGCTTACAGTCTGTACACACCTCAGGTGTTCAGGGAGCTTGTTCCACAGGTGTGGAGCATAAAAACTGAACGCTGCTTCAGCCTTTTTAGTTCTGACCCTGGGAACACAGAGTAAACCTGTCCCTGAAGACCTGAGGAGTCTAGGTGCCTCATATACAACAAGAAGGTCAGAGATGTATTTTGGACCCAGACAATTCAGTGCCTTGTAGGCCAGTAACAGAATTTTAAAATATATCCTTTTACACATAGTCCTCCTGATATACTAGCAGAGATGCCAAGTGTCCCGGATTCGCCGTATTTTATCCCGGCGAAATAAACTTTTTACGGTGTTCCGGCAGCCAAACATGCTGTTACGGAACACCGCCGCGCCGGTGTTCCTCCCGTGGTGAACACCGGCGCCATGTGTCCCCGGTTTGCCGGCCCTAGTGTCCGCGCCTGCGCAGTTGGGGAGGGTTGCCGGGCCCCAGTGGCCGCGCGTGCGCAGTTGGGGAGGGTTGCCGGGCCCCAGTGGCCGCGCGTGCGCAGTGGGGGAGGGTTGCCGGGCCCCAGTGGCCGCGCGTGCGCAGTGGGGGAGGGTTGCCGGGCCTGGCGCCATTTCGAGCCACGCCACGCCCGGCCCAGAGCCCGGGCGGCGCCGGCCCGCGCGATCAGCGGCACTTTCTTGCCGCTCGCGGCAGCCCCATCACCGGGCCTCCCCCCCACCCCCACCCAGTGCGCAGGCGCAGACCCGCCGGCAACCTTGCTAAGTGCGCATGTGCCGCACCCGCCCGCCGGCAGCCCGCTGATCTGCACCAGTGCGCAGGCGCAGACCCGCCGGCAACAACCCCAGGTGAGTATGTTACGGAGAGAAATGCATTTAACCCCATTTGTTACGGACAAATGGGTTAAATGTTACTGTGAACTAAATTTAGGGTTGGCATCTCTGACAGTGAGCGGTGCAAAGATTTAAGGACAGGTGTAATGTGGTCCATTTTCTTGGTGTTGGTCAAGACTCTGGCAGCGGCATTCTGGATAAGCTGCAGTTGTTTAATTGATTTTATACTGAGACCTGTAAAGATACCATTACAATAATCTAACCTACTGAAGATATATGCATGAACAAGTTTTTCAGTGTCTTCTTTGGACAGAAATCCCTTGATTCTTGCAATGTTTTTTAGATGGTAATAGGCAGATTTGGCAATGGTCTTTATATGGCTGTTAAAATTCAAATCCAAGTCCATAACTACACCAAGGTTTCTGGCTTTGTCTGTGGTTTTCAGTGCGATTGAGTCAAGTTGAGCACTCACCTCTAGCCTTGTATTTTTGGGACCAAAGACAATAATTTCTGTCTTATTTGCATTGAGCTGGAGGAAGTTCTGGTTCATCCACTCATTGATTTGTTTGACACACTGACTCAGTGAGTGTAGGGGACTGTGGTCACGTGGTGACACTGCGATATAAAGCTGTGTGCCATCGGCATAAGTATGGTAGGATGTGTTAAAATACTCTATGATCTGAGCTAGGGGGAGCATGTAAATATTGAACAAAATGGGTCCAAGAATGGAGCCCTGAGGAACCCCGCATGTGAGTTTTGTACGTTCTGATTCATAATTACCAAGGGAAACAAAATAATCCCGATCTTTCAAGTAGGATTTGAACCAGTCCAGCACAGAACCAGAGAGTCCTACCCACTTCTCCAGTCTGTCAAGCAGCATGTTATGGTCCACCGTATCAAAAGCAGCACTGAGATCTAGAAGTACCAAAACTGAAGCTTTTGATGCATCACTGTTTAGATGTATGTCGTTTAGGACCTTAGTAAGTGCAGTTTCAGTGCCATTCAAGTGCCATTCAGCCCTTCGAGCCAGCACCGCCATTCTCACTGTGATCATGGCTGATCATCCACAATCAGTACCCCGTTCCTGCCTTTTCCCCATATCCCTTGACTCAGCTATCTTTAAGAGCTCTATCTAACTCTCTCTTGAAAGCATCCAGAGAATTGGCCTCCACTGCTGATGCAGGGAATTCCACAGATTCACAACTCTTTGGGTGAAAACGTTTTTCCTCATCTCTGATCTAAATGGCCTACCCCTTATTCATAAACTGTGGCCCCTAGTTCTGGACTCCCCCAACATCGGGAACATGTTTCCTGCCTCCAGCGTGTCCAATCCCTTAATAATCTTATATGTTTCAATAAGAACCCCTCTCATCCTTCTAAATTCCAGTGTATACAAGCCCAGTCGCTCCATTCTTTCAACATGTGACAGTCCCGCCATCCCTGGAATTAACCTTGTGAATCTTCACTGCACTCCCTCAATAGCAAGAATGTCCTTCCTCAAATTTGGAGACCAAAACTGCACACAATACTGCAGGTGTGGTCTCACTAGGGCCCTGTACAACTGTAGAAGGACCTCTTTGCTCCCATACTCAACTCTTGTTATGAAGGCCAATATGCCATAAGTTTTCTTCACTGCTCCTGTAACTGCATGCTTACTTCGTAAGACCAAACATAAGTTGTCAAAAGAAAGAGAGAAAACAAGATGTTTTTCATGTTGCAGATAAATTAGTGGAAGGATGGGTCAGACAAAGCAATATCTTTGATAGGATCAGTCTAGGGTTGCTGTGGCAATAAGTTGTAGAAAGAAATGGGGATTTCTTTCAAATTTGGAAAAGCTACAGGTTAAGTGGACTGGCAGCTGTCATAGAGAACAGGTATAGTTCTGCTCCATGTCTGTCGTTTAATTTTTTTTTAAAAAGCTATATTTTTAAATCAACGTTTATGAAGCTTAAGGAAAGCTATTTGATATTATGTATGATTGTTAGGACATGGGTACAGAAACAGTAGATTTGCAATAATCTTTGGTAATAGTAAAAATGCAAAACATTGACCTTTGAATTCTTCAACATTCATATGTGTGTTAATTTATATGCAATGAATCAGCAGATAATATGGCCATAAAATCACACTCAAATGTTCAGACCCGTAGTGCTTTTTTTTGTGGTGTGTTGGACTGCTGCAGAGCACAAAATGGAAATTATAAAAGCCCTGTCCCACGGTACGAGTTCATTCCAAGAGCTCTCCCGAGTTAAAAAAAAAACAAACTTGTGGTAAGCACGGAGAATTAACGTAGCGGGTACGTCGGAGCTCGGGGACATCTCTTAGCGGCTCGTAACGCTAACTGCAGGTACTCGGGAAGACTCGCTAATGGCAGGTAAGCATGGGTAGACTCGTGAAGATTTTTCAACATGTTGAAAAATGTCCACGAGAGCCCCGAGTCCACGAGTGGCCATTACCGTAAATCTTCGAGTTCGAATCAGGGCAAACTTGGGAGAGCTCTTGGAATGAACTCGTACCGTGGGACAGGGCTTTAAGGCAAGCTCAGTATCAGTTCCAGGCCCAGGGTTCATAGGGAAAAAAAGCCATGCAATTGTGGATTGTGTGTGAATTGGAGCCTGGAGAGATCGTTTAGAAATACTGTGTGGAAACAGGCCCTTCAGCCCACTAAGTCCCTGCCAACCAGCGATCCTAACACGATTACACACACACGCGACAATGTACAATTTTACGAAAGCTAATTAACCTACTAACTTGCACATCTTTGGAGTGTGGGAGGAAACCAGAGCGCCCGGAGAAAATCCACGCAGATCACGTTATAGGAGTAGAATTAGGCCATTTGGCCCATCCAGTCTACGCCATTCAATCATGGCCGATCTCTACCTCCTAATCCCATTTTCCTGCCTTCCCATACCCTAATTCTCATCAGAAATTTGTTGATCTCTGCCTTAAAAATATCCACTGACATGGCCTCCACAGCCCTCTGTCATAATTTCCACAGATTAACTACCCTCTGACTAAAGATGTTCCCCCTCACCTCCTTTCTAAAAGAGCGGCCTTTAATTCTGAGGCTATGACCTCTGGTCTTAGACTCTCCCACCTGTGGAAACATCCACTCTATCTATGCCATTCATTATTCACGGTCAAGGTGACGGGGAGAACGTACAAACTCTGTACAGACAACACCCGTAGTCAGGATCGAACACGGGTCTCTGGCGCTGTAAGGCAACAACTCTACTGCTGCCCCACCGCTGCCCCATCGTGAACCACAAGCTTTTGGTGTTAAGGAATACGTGCATGTTTACGAATAAGGGTGGGTTGTATCAGCAGTGGCTGTGACCCGGGGTATGTTATAGAATAGAGGGTAGACAAAAATGCTGGAGAAACTCAGTGGGTGAGGCAGCATCTATGGAGCGAAGAAAATAGGCAACGTTTTGGGCCGAACCCCTTCTTCAAACTGATGTGAGGGTGGGGGGGACGGGAAGAAGAAAGGAAGAGGAGGAGCCAGTGGGCTGAGGGAGAGCCAAGAAGGGGAGGAGACAGTAAGGACTACCTGAAATTAGAGAAGTTATAGAATACTCTGGGCGTGACAGGGTGGGGATGGATGCAGGAAAGTAACATAACTAAGGTGAAACCACTCAAGTCCAGTTCCCATTCCTAAGATTTCAAATTGCATAAGTCAATACAACAAAAGCTTTGTGTCCTGGGTGTCTCAGAATGCTGTGACCTAATTACCCTGGCAATGTTCCAAATGAATAATATTATTACAGAAAATGCAATGTCAGTGCAGGCATGGTTTATAGCCAGGAGTACCTTGGTAAATTATGGAGTTCGATTTTTTCCAAACATTCAATTATTTCGGAATCTGAGTATTGTTGATCTTAAAAAGATGGTAGTACAATCTTTCAAATGACGAAAAAGCCCCTTGTTTTTTTTCAGTAGAATGGTACGGTGTGGGAAGCTGTACAAAGCTTTGAAAGACAATTTTTCTGCCCATGCCCTGCACCTTTCTTAGTTTTTAACCTACTTGATCTCCCATTCTTAACCTACCGGATCACCCGGTGGCTCAACGCTTCAACTCCCCCCCCCCCCCCCTTTTCCCAATCTGACTTTTCTGACCTGGGCCTCCTCCATTGTCAGAGTGAGGCCCAGTGCAATTTGGAGGAACAGCACCTCATATTTCGCTTGGGTAGTTTACACCGCAGCGGTATGAACATTGACTTCTCTAACTTCAGATAGCCCTTACTCTCCATCCCCTTCCCAGTTCTCCCACTAGTCTTACTGTCTCTGCCTACATTCTATCTTTGTCCCGCCCCTCCCCTGACATCAGTCTGAAGAAGGGTCTCTACCCGAAATGTCGCCCATTCCTTCTCTCCAGAGATGTTGCCTCAACCATCGAATTACTCCAGCATTTTGTGTCTACCTTAGTTTTGTCCTTGCGTTTAAAAACCCTCCAGAACTGGTCCCGCTTTTTACTATCCCCTTCCCTCTTTCCCCGGTGCCGGCCCGCGCGATCGCGCACCCCCCTAGTGGCCGCCGTGCGCAGTGAGGGTTGCCGGGCCCCAGTGGACGCGCAGTGAGGGTTGCCGGGCCCCAGTGCGCAGTGGGGATGTCGATCAGCGGCAGCCGTCACAAAAAGCTGGAGAAACTCAGCGGGCAGCAGCATCTAAGGAGGAGATAGGCGACGTTTGGGTCGAGACCCTTCTTCAGCTAGAAGAAGGGTCTCGACCCGAAACGTCGCCTATCTCCTTCGCTCCGAGACCCGCTGAGTTTCTCCAGTGTACCTCGATTCTCCAGCATCTGCATAAAGCCCCACCCACCCCCACCCCCACCCAGTCGGCAGCCCGCTGATCTGCTCCAGTGCGCAGGCGCATAGCCGCCGGCAACAACCCCAAGTGAGAGAAATTAAGGTGAGTCTAGTGCCAAGTTTATCAAAGTTTAACAAAGAATTATAAATGTTTCAGCATAAATGTACCTTTTTCACATTTTGGCATTTAAATACTTCTTCACAATTTAGAATTTGTGACATGGGACCCCGAATAGGGCGCCGCGACATATTATGAATTTTCATTTAAAAATAGAATTTTGAGGGGAAATATTATGAATTTTGACAATCAAATGTTAGGAGGTCTGCTGTATTCTAATAATGCTTCAGGTACAGTTGAGTTGCCGTGTAATACTGCATAGTGCAATTTTTTTTCTTCTCTTCAAATGCTACAATTTTATAGCTCGTTTGTAAGATTGCTAATCTAGGTGGTTTTCTACTGTGGCTAATGTGCACTGAGAAATAGTTTACGGCCATCCCGATATATTTTGTAGCATAACATTGACCAAAGAAGCATTCAATTTATCAACATGGACTGGAATTCAGTCATGGTCCCAAACATGAAAGCATTTAATTCTGCACACAAAGTTTTAATAAAAAATAATTATCAAAGTATTAATCAGTTTGTAGCTCTTTGTTTTCAATTTATTTAATTTTCTTACAGGCATAGATTATGTTGAAAGAATTAAACATTATCTGGAGCATCTACCAGACCCCGTTCCGCAGCTGGAGGTAATGCCATCTTTCCCTTCTAATAAAACTCTAAATAATTGTATGGTGGTGGGCCATATTGTTCCTGTCTAGACATTTAAGTTGATTGAGAAGTATTTGCATTAAGTGCTTCATAATGCACTAGTTGTAATAACAGAAATATTGTGTAAGGTTTGAGATATTTCTGTGCAGTAGAGGTACTTTTAAAATATGCTGTTAGTGAATGGAATTTGATAATGTTCCCATTTAAAACAATGAACTCTAGATTATAAAATGTTTTCTCAATGGCACAATTGCTGTGGTATTGTCATGCAGCTTCTTTTTCTCTGACTCTCCACATTACAAACTACCTTTAACAGGATTACCTGGATTCTCAAGGGTTGTCAACATTATTTCCCCGGGTTGAAATATATGTGATCCATGGTAGACCTGTCGATATGCTGGAACGGCCATCTGTAGATGGTAAGAATGCGTCAGTATGCAGTGATCCTTTCAAATGGTGTTAAATAATAACTGATATCCATACATATATATATGTTTAAGAAAGAACTGCAGATGCTGGAAAAATCTGGAGAAACTCAGTGGGTGAGGCAGCATCTGTGGTGCGAAGGAATAGGTGACATTTCCCACCACTGGAATAGGTGACGATCCCACCACTGGCCACATTTTCCCATCTCCTCCCCTTTCGGCTTTCCGCAGCGACCACTACCTCCTTAACTCCCTGGCCAATTCGTCCTTTCCCACCCAAACCACCCCCTCCCCTGGTACCTTCCCTTGCAACCGCAGGAAATGCTACACTTGTCGCTTTACATGTCCCCCCTCGACTCCATCCAAGGACCCAAGCAGCCTTTCCAGGTGAGGCAGAGGGTCACTTGCACCTCCTCCAACCTCCTCTGTTGAATCGGCTGTTCTAGGTGTCAACTGCTCTACATCGGTGAGACCAGGCACAGGCTTGGCGATTGCTTCGCCCAACACCTCCGCTCAGTTTGCATTAACCAACCTGATCTCCTGGTGGCTCAGCACTTCAACTCCCCCTCCCATTCTGAATCCGACCTTTCTGTCCTGGACCCCCTCCATGGCCAGAGTGAGTCCCACCGCAAATTGGAAGACCTCATATTTTGCTTGGGCAGTTTACACCCCAGCGGTATGAACAGTGACCTCCAATTTCAGGTAGTCCTTGCTTTCTCCCTCCTTCCCCTCCCTTTCCCAGCTCTCCCACAGCCTCCAGACTCCGCCTCTTCCTTTCTTCTTCCCGTCCCTCCCACCCCCACATCGGTCTGAAGAAGGGTCTCTAGCAATTGCACCTCCAGCAATTGTGCGTGGATCTATTTCTTATTCTCCATAGAAAACCATTGCAAGCATATCAAGTGGATTAAAAAGAATAACAAATTATTTTAAAAAAAGAGTAAAATGTACTTTGAGAGTTTTTGTTATTACTTATTTGTGCTAGATGTTTTTATTCTTTGATTTTGCCATACTTGAAATAGGGCGAGGGGGATGGTTAGATGGATTGAAAACCGTCCTCCAGTCAAGCTGTTAATAATCTTGTCTGTTGCTTCATTTCAAAAGTGATATTGTCATTCCATAAATAACTGAAGCAAAATTCTGGACGTCCTAGTAGAAAGCATGCAATTAAATGAAGAATATAAGAATTAAAAATAATAAGGGGGGGGGGGGGGCAGAAGGAAAGGATGAGGGAAGCTAAAGGGATTTAACAGGATTAACAGGGTGGCGGCACAGTAGCGGAACGTTAGTTACTGCTTTAGAGCGCCAGAGACCCGGAGTAGATCTTGACTATTGGGCGCTGTCTGTTCAGAGTTTGTATGTTCTCCCTGTGACCACGTCGGTTTTCTTTGGGTGATCTGATTTCCTCCCACATCCAAAGATGTACAGGTTCGTAGGTTAATTGGTTTGGGAAGTTGTAAAATTGTCCCCACTGCGTGTAGGGTAGTGTTTGGGGTGATCACAGGTCGGCAGGGACACGGTGGGCCAAAGGACCTGTTTCCACGTTGTATCTTGAGTGAAGTCTAAAGATTTATCATGAAAGCATCGCAAAGATCGAAAGGAAGGGTTTACGGTTTCAATTTTTTAATCTCTACTCTCAAGGAATTATAGGAGTTTTGAAAGGGTGAAGGCTTAGTAAAGTGACCCCACAAGTTAACCTGGAGTTTTTCCATATCAAACTAACAAATTAATAATGTCCTGGATACCAAAATCTATAAAATATTTTAGTACTGGTACTTCATAAGTGACTGGCTTACAAGCCCAGTGATTTTTGTTTCATTGTAGCAGAGCAGGCTTTATGTTCTTATAAAGCTTTAACTTAACAGCTTTATTATAATGTTGAATGAAATGGATAATCCACAGCATGGAATGCAGCATCAAGAAAGGTGCCAAACTCGTTTGTGCTACTTGCAGCAAGGAAGTCAAGTAATTGTTCACTGCCTGCCTTTTACACACTAGCTAATTTTCCTAGCTTTGGTTATTGTGCAGTTGATCCAAATGTAAGGTAGCTTTTTCCTCAGGCAGATAATGCGAATGTAATGCGTAGGAAGGAACTGTAGATGCTAGTTTACACCGAAGATAGACACAAAATGCTGGAGTAAAATTCAGGGGGGCAGGCAGCATCTCTGGAGAGAAGGAATGGGTGACATTTTGGGTCGGCCTGAAGAAGGGTCTCGACCCGAAACGTCACCCATTCCTTCTCTCTAAACATGTTGCTGTTCCGCTGAGTTACTCCAGCATTTTGTGTCTATCTTCAATGCAGATGTAATAGTCTTCAATGGTAGAATGTATAGCTTTCTAAATTTGGTTAAAACCGCTTCATCAAAAAGGATATTCAGGTAATATAAAAAAAACATATGAAACTTATGCAGTTGGTTTAACATGAGTTCAGTGCATGAACTATTTAGATGTTTGGGGTTGGAAACCATAATATATGATGCATTATTATTGCAGCAGTGATTAGTATCAAATTTTTGTTTTTAATACCTCAGTAGGAGTTTAAGGTATTTTTTTAATTTCATTTCATTGAATTGTAGTCTTTTTTTTATATTAATTTTTATTTAGTGTTGAAACTCAGCCCCATGGTTTTCTATAGCTTTTGCATCAAAGATGGCTCTTTTTGTTGTGATCGTGACGAATAATGGGGGTTTTCAATTCAGGTGAGTTAATAAGTAAGATAAACTTCCTGTTCCCATTTAGTTTGTACAAATCGTCATCTAATAACTGAACCTCTCTTAAAAAATGAAGAATCTTTGCTTGAGCATAGTAGAGCAGGACATCTGTTTGCACACATGCTTGCCCATCCTATATACTCAATCTCTATATTGCCAGGAATACATTTGTCGCACAAGAAACTGAAGAGGCCCACAGACATTGTAGGCTCTGAACTCTTCAAACAGCTGAGAAAGTTTGAAGTTAAGTTCGAAGCTGATCAGTACGGGTATCAGGGGTTATGGGAAGAAGGCAGAAGAATGGGGTTGAGAGGCAATGATTGATCAGCCATGATTGAATGGTGGAGTAGACTTGATGGGCTGAATGGCCTAATACTGCTGCTATAACTTATGAACTTAAACTTTTTGAACAACTGATTTCAAAGTATTAACTTCTAGAGTAAGTGAAGGCAAAGCACTTGAGATCCCGCTCAGTTAACACCAGTTGATAACAAAGTGGAACTGACTTTCAGAGATCTAATGGCACTGGAGCCATTTGTTTTGTGAAATTGCTAAACTTTTTAATCTATGGAGCTGGAATTCTGGAATCTGCAAGTCACGATTTAGAGAGCTGGCATAAGAAGGTTATTGGCATGAGGTAGTGGCATTGACAGGATAACGTTATACTATTTGAGCCTATAAAATCACATAATATATAACATAAGTGGAAGCCTGGGAACAATTTCAATTGTATTCTTTTCATTCAGGGAATGGTTTGTAGCCTGCAAGACCCTGAGCAAAAAAAGGTTAAAACAGCAAATTTGTCTGTAGGTATGCAAACCCGACTGCTTTTTGTGATTCACTGTCCCCCACCCCCTACCGCAAAAAAGGGAATCAGTTTCTCAATGTGAAGTTGATACATCAAAGTATTTGGATGACTGTCTTTATTGTTTAAATTGGGCATATAATATACTGAGATGTTACAGTGCAAAGTAGCATTTGATCTTCACTGAGGTTGAATCTTTGAGTGGAATGTGATAGTTGCACAAAGAACACACTGAAAGGATATCTTTATTCCGTGAATTGCTAATTTGATTTATGATATTTGCATGTGCAAGCTTGTAACACATTTACTCTCCTATAACCATTTTGCATACATTTTCACACAAATTAAAACGTTCTAGAAGCAGAGTAAGGCCATTCGGTCCATCAAGTCTACTCCGCCATTCAATCATGGCTGATCTATCTTTCTCTCTTAACGCCATTCTCCTGCCTTCGCCCCATAACTCCGAAACCCTTGCTACTCAAAAATATGTCAATCTCCACCTTAAAGATATCTATTGACTTGGTCAGACTTGGCCACTGATTTCACAAGATAACCTTGAAGATCTTTAATCATTATTTACAACAATGTTTTCTATCGTTAAAACGACACTACCTTTACAATGTGCTAATTAATATGTATTGTTAAGTTCATGATCAGCATATGTTTCCACTTGTTCTACTTAATGTGGTAATTTTCCCTGCTTTGCTGTTGCACCAATTAAAGATGCTGAGCCCAGCGATTGAAGTTTCTCCATTTGTTTTCATTACAGATTATTTTTCCCACATTGGGAAACTAAATCAACTTTTGGTTTTAAGTCAACAGCTGGAAGATGATGTTCAGCATCTGGGAAGCCATAAATACATAGCACATCAGCTTTCAGTCTTGTATGTAAGTATCATCTTGATTTGCCTCGGGGCATACTGTAACAATTGACCAAGTGCTTACTATATATCATGTCATGTATTATCATGCATTAGAATAATTTTGCTCCTATTTCCTCCCTTTTTCTCCGCATCCTTCCAAAATTAGATTATTGTAACCATATGGATTCCACTAAAGAGGACATTATTTATGCAAAATAACATGTGATTTTGATTGAAGGCTTAAACATAATCTTCGGATTTTAATAGCTAACTACAATCAAGGATCATTTTTCTGACTGTTTAACTCTGTTATTATAATCTTTTCTTTATGCCTTAATAATACATTCCGCGAATGCATTGCCCACTAGGCAATAATATAGGATTTTATTATTCCTTCCTTTTTAAAGTATATTTATTTTCTCCTTCTAGAAAGTTCTGAATTATTTCAGTGGATTTATTACATTCGATATACTTAAAAGAGACATTGAAGCTAATTTCAAAGCTTTAAAATCTGGATTGGCTGTTGACGAGAGTTCTGAACGGGAGCCTCTGCTACCGTATCATTATGTAAACTGGTGAGTAGAACTGATGGGAACCAGTGGATTCAGTAAATAGTGGAAGGATGCTTGTTTAAAAATGCCCTTCAGTGAGTATTACCAAACAGTTTAAAATGTTGATAAACAGCTGATAAAGTTTGAAGTTAAGTTCAGAATTGATTAGAATGGGCCTGGGTCTCACGGGTGATGGGGCAAAGGCAGGAGAATGGGGTTTGAGAGGGAAAGATATATCAGCCATGATTGAATGGTGGAGTGGACTTGATGGGCCGAGTGGCCTAATTCTGTTCCGAATGCACTTATGACGTCTTTTGACGTTCATGTCATCCTCATGGTCAGGCAGGCATGGCTTATTGATCGGGGACGATCAGCCATGATCGCAAGGAATGGCGGTGCTGGCTCGAAGGGCCGGATGGCCTCCTCCTGCACCTATTTTCTATGTTTCAGGAAAAGCAGAGCTTGTAATTGAAGAGATTAATTATTGCTAATATTAAAAAGGAACGTAAATGCTGTTGTTAATACCGAGCTAATCTTTGTTTACAATTTCTTTTTCTTTTTAGGATACTCTGTCTCACCCGCAGCATCATCAAAATTGTATCATCTCTTCCTGACGAGCTTACTGAAGAACTCTCTTTGGTTATGTCTTGTGCTGCGAATCTGAGATAATGCTCGTGTGCTCAAAAACACTGAGTATTCAAGAGACTTTAAGTAATTATATGTTGCACTGAAGATCAATCTGAAAAGAAACAGCAGTGAGTTATTTTAGAGCTTAATGGCGAGACATTCTATTGTGTGACACAGTGTTTGTGTGCTACACAATTGAATTTCTACCAATAAAATATTATGTTAAAGGAAATCAGGGATTTATTGCATGGACGGTGAAGTCTTCAATTCTTGCCACTGGTGCTCAGATGTACACAATGGTGTTCAACGGCATGGGTTGAAACTTCAATGTCCTTTTCAGCACATGTTTTGGCTATGGTTGTCTCAACCCAGTCATGCAGAAGCACAACTTTGAAACAGATTCAGAGCAGTTTATTGTCATAAACACCAGGGTTCAATGAAATTCCTTGTTCACATGAAGCACCCAGCATATATACAGGGAACAATAAATACACGAATGAGTGCACAACAGCAGAATAGTGCAAGATTATGGTGCAAACTTGAAAGTAGTGTAAAATGATGAAATTGTTATAATGGAATAAGCAAATGAGGTAGAGGACATGGTCTCACCTTCAGGCAGGAGTTGTGAAAGATGTTCAAGAGTCTGAGAGCCCTGGGGAAAAAAAGCTGTTTTTTGGGCTTTGAAGTCTGGGCTTTGAAGCTAATGTATCTTCTCCCAGATGGTAGAAGAGAAAAACTGGAATGGCCAGTGTGCCGGTCATTTTTGGCAATAGTTACAGTCTTCCTGATGCAACACATTGTGAAGAAGGGCTGGATGGAAAGGATTGCTGAGAAAACTGGGCTGTGTTTAGCACTCTCTACAGGTTCAGACAGTAGGGAGCAGAGCAGTTGCCACGCGAGGCTGAGGTCCATCCCGTCAGAACACTCTCCAGAGCATGATGGGAGAAGTTTGAGGGAATCCTCGTGGACACACCAAATCTTCTCAGACTGCTAAGAAAGTAAATACTCTGATGTGCTTTTTTTTAAATCACTGCATCATCGGTGTGAAGGGATCAGCTGAGGTTGCTGATGATCATGTATATGTAGGAGCTTTAAGGTGTTGACCATCTGTACTGGAATATTTAGCATTACGGTGTGCATTTTTCCTCAAAAGTCTCTGGTTTCCAATGTTTTCTAACCGTTGATAAAGCTTTGTAAGCAAAACAATTCACGTTGATTTAAAAAAAGACAAAATGTTGGAATACCTCAGCAGGTCAAAAAGCATCTTGTGTCTTCAAATTCTTGTTACTGTTTGTCAAAAATATACCTGTCACAGCTTGTGGAGATTTGTTTTGTACGGCCAGTGTATTTGAAGATTTGCCACTGTGCAATGGCAGATCTTGCTAAGGAATGGCCTATTCATGTGTTAATGTGCAAATGTCATAAAACGTCTTGGGTTTCATGAACAGGAAATGTCAATGGTCTGATCTAACTGCATGTTTAGGAGGGAACAGTTTCTGGCCCAAAGTCTCAGTTACTTTATTGTGACACAACAAGTTATTTGGTGTCCAGCCATCACCGAGTAGAGTAATTACATCAGTCATACCCCCCCTTTGCTTATTTCCCACTACCCCTAAATCTCTCACTTACCTGTTCATTCACTCGCCTTTGACTCTTGCCGCTTACCTAGTCTAAGAGGTTATTTACGGTCACTGATGAATCTATCAATAACCAGAGCACCCAGCAAAAACCCATGCAATCACCGGGAGAACATGTAAAACTCCACAAAGACTTCACCCGAGACATCACCTTAGGGCGGTAAAGTGCCGCAGTTGCTGCCTTTATCGCAAGAACCCTGAATCACGAATAGCAGTCCATGTAGCACCCTGGCTGAGATTAATTAATTTGAATTTTAAAAAAAACAGGGATCAGAGTTTGGGATTGGCAATTTAACTCAAGTTAGTTTCACAATCTATTTACCTGTCTAAGACATCAGAAGAAACTCCACACGTTGCAATGTTCAGAGGTCTATGTGTATTGTGCTTACAGAGCTATTGTGCTGTTCGTTCTCGGTACATATAACATTTGAACATTCTTGACTCGAGGTCAGCAAAACAAAATCTATAAAATATCACAGAAATATAATAATGCAAATGCTGGAAATCTGAAATAAAACAGAAAATACTGAATATACTCAGGGGCTCAGCTTCTGAGAAGAGGGAAATAAAGCTAACTTTTCAGGTTGCTAACCTTTCATCCTAACTATACCTATTTTGTACTTAAATGGAATGCTTTGATGAAGCAAAGCTAGGCACATATGTTTGAAAGAATTTTAATACTGAACAGTGCTGCAGGTCAGATCAAATGCAGCAGGGTGAAATGAAATTCCTAATTCACATGAAACTCACTAGGTTAACAATAAATACAATACAACAATCAATAGAATCACAAATTCAAAACAGCAAAATGGTGCAAAGATTATAGTGCAACCAACAGTAGTACAAAAAAATAATACTAAAGCGCTATAATGAAATAACCAAATGAGGTGGAGTTAAGAGTAAGAATACGCAACAGCACCTCCAGTGAGTATAGAAGGGGTGATAGCTGTTCTTGAATTGAAATGCTTATTAACTGACTTCAGAGCAGGTTCGTTAACTACATTGTGTGCAGGATAGAATTTCTTCCCCACAACCAGACATTTTTGCACGACAACCTGGTGGTTTCAGGGACACTATTGCTGAAATTGCACTTAAATTCCAGATCTAATTACAGCATGGTGATGATTCAATGAATGTCTTCAAGTAAGTCCAACAAATGGGAATGGGATTAATGGGAATGCATCGAGAGCTGATGTAAACTTCGTAGACTGACTGGTCTCCTTCTATGCACTAATATGAAAATATAAACTATATTTAAGCAGGATCTTGATCGATTGGCCAGGTAGGCTGAGGAATGGTTGATGCAATTTAATAGCGTAATATGAGGTGTTGCATTTTGGGAAGTCCATCATGGACGTCCTACACAATGAATGGAAGGCCTCTGGGGAGTGTTGTAGAGCAGAGGGATCTAGGAGTGCAGGTGTATGGTTCCTTGAAGGTAGAGTCACAGGTAGATAGGGTGGTCAAAAAGGCATTTGGCATATTGGCCTTCATCAGTCAGAGTATTGAGTATAGAAGTTGGGAGGTCATGTTGCAATTGTATAAGACGTTGGTCAGGCCACATTTAGAGTATTGTGTTCAATTCTGGGCACCATGTTATAGGAAAGATGTTGTCAAGCTGGAAAGGGTACAGAGAAGATTTAAGAGGATGTTGCCAGGAATAGAGGGTCTGAGCTATAGGGAGAGGGTGAGTAGATTGGGACTCCTTGGAGTGCAGGAGGATGAGGGGTGATCTTATAGAGGTGTATAAAATCATGAAGAGGAATAGAATCGGGTAGATGCTCAGAGTCTTTTGCCCAGAGTAGGTGAATTGAGGGCCAGAGGACATAGGTTTAAGGTGAAGGGGAAAAGATTTAATAGGAATCTGAGGGGTAACTTTCTCACGCAATGGGTGGTAGGTGTATGGAACAAGCTGCCAAAGGAGGTAATTGAGGCAGGGGCTATCACATAATTTAGGAAACATTTAAACAGGTACATGGATAGGACAGGTTTGGAAGGATATGGACCAAACGCGGGCAGGTGGGACTAGTGTGACTGGGACATGTTGGCCGGTGTGGGCAGGTTGGGTCGAAGGGTCTGTTTCCACACTGTATCACTCTATAACTCCATGATAATAACTTAATCACAATGCTACTGTATTCCTGCACTTTGTGACCTATGTCTCCTAATCTTCTTGGTTTAGGTTTATTATTGTAATGTGGGGCAGGACACATTGATAATCTTTGTTTTGCATGATAACCAATCAGGTCAGATAATACTCTACATAAATACAATCAAGCCAGATTCAAGTCAATAGGTAGAGCAAAGCGGGAGATGCAGAGTGCAGCATATAGTTCTCAGCATTGTATCACACCAGTTCCACAGACAAAGTCTTGTTTTTTAACCTTAAATTTTAACATCCTTATAGGTAGCAGCGTTTATATCTGAAAAACTGCTGGAGGAACTCAGCGGATGAGGCAGCATCTGTGAAGAGAATGGACAGCATATGACATTTTGGGTTGGGACCCTTAGTCTCCACTTTCTTTGAATTGTATATATTTTAAATGCAACATTTCAATGTTTATACAGCCACATAAAAGAAACAAGAAGTGATAATATGACTCTTCAATGACAACTGAGGTTTTATTAGTTTCAATTTCTATCACATTTCTAAAGCTACAGACTATGGAAAGAATGACTCTTCTTAGAAATGGTTTCAGTTCCGTCATGAATTTTATTTATTTTTCCTGGGGCATTATATTGAATTCCATTGAATAAAAGCATCATTCTAACAAACAAAGACACTGCAGGATTAGTTCTATAACTGAGATAGAACAAACTGTGATGTCTCTCTCACTGAGAGACAGTGAACTTGGCTGATGGATAAATATTACCCAGGATAGCAGGAGTTTTTGTATCGCTCTTCTCTGAAAAGCACCACTAACATCAGTGCACCTGGGTTTCCTCTTTGTTCACCTTCTCCATTCCACCGCCCACAACCTCCCACACCGGGTTCCATCTGTCCATCAACCCTCCATGATCTGGTTCTACTTATCATGTTGTGGAGGCCAATGCAATGGATATTCTTAAGGCAGAGATAGATATATTCTTGATTAGTACGGGTGCAGGGGTTATGGGGAGAAGGCAGGAGAATGAGGTCGAGAGGGAAAGATAGATCAGCCACGATTGGATGGCGCAATAGACTTGATGGGCCGAATGGCCTAACTGCTCCTATCACGTGTGAACATCTTCCAGCCCCTTTCCATCTTCAAGCTTTCTTGCCTAATATGATTAATATGCTGCTGTTTGAAGGATTGGAATTGTCTGTCACCTTGACCATTTCCCTTTCTCTTCCCTACATTCTATAAAAAGATGCAGGAGCTTAAAAGTCTTGACATCCAGACTCAAGAACAGTCCTCTGAAGTCAGTTAATAAGCATTTCAATTAAGGACAATTCTGGATCAGGAATAAAAGATACCCACCGGCAACCTGTGAAAGTAAAAATAAACATAATGAAAATCAGCATCTGGGCAAGGTGAAGTAGTGGATGTTAAGAGTAAAATTGTAGAACTGCTGCCTTGCAGTGCCAGAGACCTGGGTTTGATCCTGACCTTGGGTGCTGTCTTTATTATTGTTATTGCACTATTGCTTCTTTGTTTTTTATGTATATGTGTGTATATATATATGTGTGTGTATGTATATATGTGTGTGTATGTGTATAAGTATGTGTATATGCGTGTATGTATATTAATGTGTATGTATATGTGTATATATGTGTGTGTATGTATATATACATGTACACCGACTGAACTTGTTTCTCCTTTATTATATTGGTTACAGTGTACTATGTTTACATATTCTGTTGTGCTGCTGCAAGAATTTTGTTGTTCTTTCTGAAACATATGACAATAAATCACTCTTGACTCTCGTCTGTGTGAAGTATGTACACTCTCCCTCCGTGTGGGTTTCCTCCCACATCACAAAGAGTGCAAATTTGTAGATTAATTGTTAGTGTAATAGTCCCTAAGTATGTAGGGCATTGATGAGATAGTAGGATAACATAGAAATAATGTCAATAGGTAATTGATGTCAGCGTTAACTTGGTGAGTCTGTTTCCAGGCTGTATCTCTAGATACGCAAAATTAAAAACAAAATACTGATATCCCACTCATTGTCATTTTCTTGAGTAATATGGGACATAATTTAAGTGTCTTATACAAAATAAATGAAACTATAGTTTAAGCCAGTGTTTTTTTAATTCATTTGTCGAGACTTTCAGTTGTATTAAGTGAATTAAAATATCTGATTGTATATGGGGAATTGTAGTTTTTGTCTGTATTATAGTTAGTTTTTACATTCTCCATCCTGCAGATCTTTAGGGCATGGAAGGGAACCAGAGTGATCAAAGAAACATGTTGGCCTGGGAAGAACGTGCAAACTCCACACAGAGAGCACTCATAGGTGTCAAGTTGAATCTGTGCCTCGGAAGCAGTCGAGCAGTAGGAAACTGCAATGTCACAATGATGTTGTTAAACCAATGATGTCTGAAGAAGGGTTTCGGCCTGAAACGTTGCCTATTTCCTTAGCTCCATAGATGCTGCTGCACCCGCTGAGTTTCTCCAGCACATTTTGTGTGCCTTCGATTTTCCAGCATCTGCAGTTCCTTCTTAAACAAGATGTTGTTAAGCTGTAAGGAATGCAGAGAAGATTTATAAGGTTGTTGCCAGGACTTGAGGATTTGATCTATAGGGAAAGGTTGGGCAGGCTAGGACTTTATTCTTTGGAGTGCAGGTGGATGAGTGACGATCTTGTAAAATATGTGTAAAATCAGGGGAACAAACGGGGTAGATGCACAGTCTTTTATCTAGAGTAGGGGAATCATGAATCAGAGGACATAGGTGAGAGGGGAAAGATTTAATAGGAACCTGAGGGGCAACTTTTTGGCACAGAGGGTGGTGGGTATATGAAACAACCTGCCAGAAGAGGTAGTTGAGGCAAGTACTATAACAACATTTAAAAGATTTGAATGAATGAATAAGTTAGTTTAAGAAGGAACTGCAGATGCTGGAAAATCGAAGGTAGACAAAAATGCTGGAGAAACTCAGCGGGTGAGGCAGCATCTATGGAGCGAAGGAAATAGGCAACGTTTTGGGCCGAAACCCTTCTTCAGACTCGAAGGAAATAGGCAACGATTCGGGCCGAAACCCTTCTTTATTGGCCAAGTATGTACACATTGGTGCTCCGCTCAAGTAACACGACATACAGTAATAATTAAGAATAAAACATAAAACATTAAACATTAATAATAAAACATTTCAGTTTAAACATGTGAATGAAATAAAATACCAGAGCAAAATGAGGTTACAGTCTTTTGGTTATTGAGTTGAGCTACTACTCGCGGAAAAAAGCTGTTTTTATGTCTGGCTGTGGCGGCTTTGATAATCTGGAGTGAAGTGCTTCAAAGAGTTTGTGGCCAGGGTGAGAGGGGTCAGAGATGATCTTGCCCGCTCGCTTCCTGGCCCTTGCAGTGTACAGTTCGTCAATGTGGGGTTGGTTGCAGCCAACAACCTTCTCAGCTGATCGGACGATTCGCTGCAGCCTCCGGATGTCGTGCTTGGTGTCTGAACCAAACCAGACCATGATGGACAAGGTGAGCACCGACTCTTACGATGGCCGTGTAGAATTGGACCATCATTGCCTGTGGCAGATTGTGCTTCCTCGCTGCCGCAGGAAGTACATCCAGTGTTGGGCCTTTTTGTCTGTGGAGTCAATGGTGGCCCCCCATTTCATGTCCTTGGAGATGATGGTTCCAAGGAACTTAAAAGACTCCACAGATGTGACTGTGGCGTTGTTGATGGTGAGTGGGGGGGAGCTCTCCTAAAGTTTACTATCAATTCCACTGTCTTAAGAGCATTGAGCTCCAGGTTGTTACAAAGGCACCAGGACTCAAGCTGTGTCACTTCATGTCTGTAGGCAGATTCCTCCCCATCCTGGATCAGTCCAATCAGGGTTGTGTCGTCTGCAAACTTGAGAAGCTTGACAGAGGTGTCTGTGGAGGTGCAGTCGGCGGTGTAGAGAGAGTAAAGGAGTGGAGAGAGTACGGAGCCTCGCGGTGCTCCTATGCTGAGAGTCAGCGGGTCCGAGATGTGCTTTCCCAGCCCCACATGCATGCTGTCAGGAAGTTGGTGATCTACTGACAGAGGGGTTCAGGCACAGTCAACTTGGAGTTTGGAGCGTAGTAGCTCTGGCACAATGGTGTTGAATGCAGAGCTAAAATCAACAAATAAAATCCTTGCATAGGTCCCCTGCCGGTCTAGGTGCTGGAGGAGGAAGGCCTACGTTGACTGTGTCATCCACAAAAAATCATGTGTCAGGCTGTTATTCATTGACTACAGCTTGGTATTTAATACCGTCATCCACTCCAAGTTGGTTACCAAGCTCTCAGATCTGGGTCTCTGTGCATCCCTCTGCAATTGGATCCTCGACTTCTTCATTCATAGACCACAGTCATTGGTGGAAATGTGTCATCCTCGATAACAATCATCATGGGAGCCCCTCAACGCTGCATGCTCACTCTATACTCACGATTGCGTAGCCGGACATAGTGCGAACTCCATCATCAGGTTCGCCAACGACACCACTGTTTGTGAGACGAATCACTGATGGTGACGAGCCAGAGTGTAGAAGTGAGATCGACCGATTGACCAAATGGTTCCAGCACAATAACCTGGCTCTCAACACTAGCAAAACCAAGGAACTGATTGTGGACTTTGGAAGCGGTAGGATGGGGACCCACAGTCCCATTTATATCAACGGGTCGATGGTGGAAAGGGTCAAGAACTTCAAATTTATGGGCGTGCACATTTCCGAAGGTCTTTCCTGGTCCCAGCACACTGATGCAATTATAAAGAAAGCACATCAGCGCCTCTACTTCCTGCGAAGATTACGGAGAGTCGGGATGTCAAGGAGGACTCTTTTGAAGTTCTACAGGTGCACAGTAGTGAGCACTGACCGGTTGCATCGTGGCTCGGTTCAGCAACTTGCGCGTCCAGGAGTGGAAAAGGCTTCAAAAAGTTGTAAACACTGCCCAGGCCATCACCGGCTCTGACCTCCCCACCATCGAGGGGATCTATCACAGTCGCTGCCTCAAAAAGGCTGCCAACATCATCAAGGACCCACACCATCCTGGCCACACACTCATCTCCCCGCTGCCATCAGGTAGAAGGTGCAGGAGGAGCCTGAAATCTGCAACATCCAGGGTCAGGAATAGCTACTTCCCCACAGCCATCAGACTATTAAACACAACATCAAACAAACTCTGAACTATAACAGCCGATTGCACTTTATCTGTTTATTTATGTTTATATATATATGGTCTATGGTATATAGACACACTGATCTGTTCTGTATTTATGCCTACAACATTCTGTTGTGCTGCAGCAAGCAAGAACTTCATTGTCCTATCTGGGACACATGACAATAAAACTCTCTTGACTCTTGACCTGATCTATTGGCCAGGTATGCAAACTGCAGAGGGTCCAGCAGGAGCTTTGTGATATTTTTCAGCTTGGCCAGCACGTCTTTCAAGGGTCTTCATGACTTCAGAGGTCAGTGAGACAGGCCTGTAGTCTTTAAGACGAGTAATCCTTGTTTTTTTGGGTAAAATAAATTTGGATAGGTACATAGGAAAGTTTTAGAGGAATATACTAGACCCATTGGGTCTGCTCCCCCAACGCAACATTCCCCACTCACCCGTTCCCGCATCGCAATATTCCACCACTCACCCGTTCCCCCAACGCAATATTCCACCACTCACCCGTTCCCGCATCGCAATATTCCACCACTCACCCGTTCCCCGCATCGCAATATTCCACCACTCACCAACGCAATATTCCACACTCACCCGTTCCCGCATCGCAATATTCCACCACTCACCCGTTCCCCCACGCAATATTCCACCACCCCACCCGTTCCGCAATAACCACTCACCCGTTCCCGCATCCAATATTCCACCACTCACCGCAACATTCCCACCCCGCCGCAATATTCCACCACTCACCCGTTCCCGCATCGCAATATTCCACCACTCACCCGTTCCCGCATCGCAATATTCCACCACTCACCCGTTCCCCCAACGCAACATTCCCCCACTCACCCGTTCCCGCATCGCAATATTCCACCACTCACCCGTTCCCGCATCGCAATATTCCACCACTCACCCGTTCCCCCAACGCAATATTCCACCACTCACGCGTAGCCCCCAACTGCGCAGGTGCGGCTCATTCTCCTCATCCCCCAGCACTCCCTCCTCCTCTTCACCCTCCCTCTTCAATCCCTAGAGAGGGAGGGGGGTAGAGAGGGATGGGTGATAGAGAAGGAGGGGTGGTAGAGAGGGAGGGGGGTAGAGAGGGAGAGGGAGGGAAGGGGGTAGAGATGGAGGGGGCATAGAGGGAGAGGGAGGGTAGAGGGAGGGGGTAGAGAGGGGGAGGTGGGTAGAGGTAGAGGGAGGGGTTAGAGTGGGGGGAATGAGGGGGAAGTGGGAAGGGGTGAGAGAGAGAAGTATAGATGTGGGAACTACCATCCCTACTCCCTCCTCTCCCTCAATCCCCCCACTCCCCCTCCTCACCTCCCCAGTGGCCCCATCGTCGCGAGGCCTCACCGCTGCAGTTTCGATATCTCCTCCTTGATGGGCATGTAAATCCCAGCCGGGACGTCGCGGGTAGAAGCCCAGATCGGATAAAGCAGAACGTTAATTTAAATGCGGCCTTCCCTCTGATGTCACTGGTGGCCGCCCACTCCCAAAACTTGGTTTTAGCTATTTTAAAAACGCTATAACTTGTGGAATATAACATGAAATGTGAAGTGAAGCAGTTTATTTTGTCGACGGGGTTAATGTGATTAATAATCTGTGCAAATTTAATAAACGCGTGCCGTTTTGACGAAGGTAGAATAACACATACATACATACATACAAGATGAGACTTTTAATCAGTAATATAGATATAGATAGATAGATATAGATGGGCCAAATGCAGGTAGGTGGGACCAGTATATATGAGCACTTTGGTTAGCATGGGCAAATTGTGCTGAAGAGCCTGTTTCCATGCTGTATGACTGTCTCGATGTTCCCCTTTCACGACATGATTGTGATGAGAATGGAGGTTTTTTTTAAAAAGTATCCTGACCAATGTTTATCCAGCAATCAGCATCACTTAAACAGAATCAAAAATTGAAACAACTTAGCTGGTCAAGAGGCATGTGAGGAAAGAGAATCCAGTCACTGATCTTTCCCCAATTCTTCTTATTTTGTTTCAGAAACCAGCATTTACAGTTTTATTTATTTTCCAGTTCTGAGGACAGGACACTGACCCCAAACTTCAACTGGTTTCTCTTTCCACAGATGCTGCTGGACAGGTTGGATTGTTGCTGCATTTATTTTTTGTTTTTGTTTTTTTTTTTTTTTTTGTTTCACTAACTAAATTCCAAGAAGCTTTTCTTAATTACGGTCTAATAACAGCAAAAAAACTTATACTTAAATTTTGCAAAAACGCAACTACTCCAACATTCAAAATGTGGATTTCAAGTATATCTGAAACGCTACATCTTGAAGAAATGAGATTCCTCCTACTAGGCAAAGTAGACCTATTCTTAAAGATTTGGTCTCCTTTTATCAACTTTTTACAAGCATATGGTGCAACATAACAAAACCGTAGAAATTAAATGGTTTAGAACCAGATGACGGATGGGCAAAAAAAAACACGAGATAGGTAGATCTCTCCTAATCTTTCTTTTCTTTACTTTCTCCTTTTCTTTCAATCTTTTAACTTCTCATCTCTATCCTTTATTTCTTTTGCTTTCTGTTTCTACTCGCTTGACACTCTGACACTCTGACACTCTTTATTTCTTTTTTCTCTCACTGTTCTTTTTATTATTAAATCAAAAGTATGAAGTTGTACAAGAATGGAAATATGTATGTATGTATTAGGTACTCAAGTACCACACTATTGTACTTCTAACAAAAATAAACAAACAAAAAAAAAAAAATTTTTTTTTGGTTTCAGATTCTGCAGTTTTATTTGTTCTCCGTCATTTAAACAGTGTATCTGGTGATTATTTTCCTTGTGGTTAATGTTGCATTCAAATTAGTTACACTGTTTACTATAAGTGAAGTGACAAGAAAATACCTGGAATGTCCTTAAAATACCATACCACTGCAATGTATGTGTTTTACACCAAAATGTTTCTTCATCAAGTAACTTATTTATTTCTGGAAGGTAGATAAAAATGCTGGAGAAACTCAGCGAGTGAGGCAGCATCTATTGATCGAAGGAATAAGGTTAATTCCCGGGATGGCGGGACTGTCATATGCTGAGAGAATGGAGCAGCTGGGCTTGTACACTCTGGAGTTTAGAAGGATGAGACGGAATCTCATTGAAACATATATGATTGTTAAGGGCTTGGACACACTGGAGGCAGGAAACATGTTCCCGATGTCGGGGGAGTCCAGACCCAGGGGCCACAGTTTAAGAATAAGGAGTAAGCCATTTAGAACGGAGACGAGGAAACACTTTTTCTCACAGAGAGTGGTGAGTCTGTGGAATTCTCTGCCTCAGAGGGCGGTGGAGGCCGGTTCTCTGGATGCTTTCAAGAGAGAGCTAGATAGGGCTCTTAAAGATAGCGGAGTCAGGGGATATGGGGAGAAGGCAGGAACGGGGTACTGATTGGGGATGATCAGCCATGATCACATTGAATGGTGGTGCTGGCTCGAAGGTCCGAATGACTAGGTGACGTTTCGGGTCGAGACCCTTCTTCAAACTTCACCTCCACTAGATGCTGCCTCACCCGCAGAGTTTCTCCAGCATTTTTTTTTAATCTACCTTCGATTTTTCCAGCACCTGCATGCAGTTCCTTCTTAAATAGTTATTTCTAGAAATGGCTTTGGGTTTTTTTTGTTTAACAAGTGGTTGCAGATCACATTTTATTTTATTTTTTGCATTGTAGCTGCAGTCGTCATTGCAGCAGAGGGCGGCAGAGTGGCAGAAGTGACATTCTCAGTGCAATCTCTTGGTAGCTGCAAGCGAGGCCATCAGATGGCAGTGTGCACCCGTCGTTTTGCAGCGGAGAAGGTGGACCGGACATTGGGAAAAAAAAGAGAGACATCCCTGAAAAAAAGAGAACGTTTCCAAACGGTACTGAATGTAACTCTTTGTGTGTGTGTGTGTTACTGGGTCGCGATTACATTGTTGCTACTTGTGTGCAACGCTGCGTTTATTACTGCGGCAGAGTCTCTCTTCCTGATGGACTTTCTGGGTGTGTGGGTGTGTGTGTATTGTGTGCTCGAAGGGCCGCACGCCTCCTGTGTGTCCAGTGCTATGACCGACAGGTTGAAGCAAAACCTGCTGGTCTGATAGACAGGAGCTCGGAGCAGTCAGGGAACGGATGACAGTGGTTTTAGGCCAATGAAGGGTTGGGGGTTTTACTGTTGGCATTTTTCGTAGTAGTGGCAGAAGGTGTCCAGGAAGTTGACGAGAGTACTAATTTCCCCCTTATTGAGCTCTGCTTACTCCAACACTTTATGCCCCTTTGAGCAAACCAGCTTCTTTCTACCAGCTCGTTTTTTCCACGTTTTGACATCTGCGTGAATGTTTAGTATTGGGGGGCAGTTAAGATCGCCCCATTGCAGGATTGTAGGGCGTGGAGGCTTTTGAAAGGGTGCAGAAGAGCTTTACCCTGCGTGGATTGAGGGATTAGGGGTACCAGCTAGAGGAGAGGTTGTACAAACTAGTATTGCTTTCTCTAAAATGCTGGATGGAGGTTCAGGGGAGACCTGATAGAAATGTATATGATTATACAGAACTTTTTATTTCCAGGTTGGAAATGCCAAACACTGGAGGTCAAATGTAAGGGGGAAATATACAATTAATTGCATGATTCATAACACCATTGATGTACAGGGGTGTACGTGAAAGTGGCGACACAAGTAAGAGTGGTAAAGAAGGCATATGGTGTGTTTGCCTTGATGGTAGACACGAAATGCTGGAGTAACTCAGCGGGACAGGCAGCATCTCTGGAGAGAAGGAACGGGCGATGCCTTGGGTCGAGACCCTTCTTCAGACTGATTTCATTCATTGGTTGGGACATTGAGTACACTGTAAGAGTTAGGGAATCATGACGCAGCTTTATAAGACTTTGCTTAGGTCTGTTTGGAGTATTGCATGCAGATCCAGCTAACCGTTACAGGTAGGACGTGGCTGGAGGCTTTGGAACGGGTGCAGAGGAGGTTCACCAGAATGCTGCCTGGAATTTGGGGGTGTTAGCTACAAGGAAAGTAGTTTTGAGTATAGAAGTTGGGGCATTAGTGCGACTTCATTTAGAATATTGTGTTCAGTTCTGGGCATCATGTTATAGGAAAGATTGAAAGGGTTCAGAGAAGATTTACGAGGATGTTGCCAGGACTGGAGGCTCTGAGCTATAGGGAGAGATTGAGTAGGCTGGGTCTCTATCTGTTGCGCGGGGAGATCTTATAGAGGTATATAAAATCATGAGAGGAATAGGTCGGGTAGATGCACAGAGTCTCTTTCCCAGAGTCGGGGAATTGAGGACATAGGTTCAAGGTGAAGGGGAAAAAATTTAATAGGAATCTGAGGGGTAACTTTTTCACACAAAGGGTGGTGGGTGTTTGGAACAAGCTGCCAGATGAGGTAGTTGAGGCTGGGACTATCCCAATGTTTCAGAAACAGTTAGACAAGTGCATGGATAGGACAGGTTTGGAGGGATATGGACCCAGCGCAGGCAGGTTGGACTAGTGTAGCTGGGACATGTTAGCCGGTGTGGGCAAGTTGGGCCAAATGGCCTGTTTCCACACTGTATCACCATATGACTCTATGAAAGGTTGGAAGACTTGAATTGTTTTCTTTAGAACATTGGAGATTGTGAGGGGACCAGAGAGAAGGATATATAATTCAAACGAACATAAGTCAGATCATAAGTGATAGGAGCAGAATTAGGCCATTTGGCCCATCAAGTCTACTTCGCCATTTAATCATGGCTGATCTATCGCTACCTCCTGCGTTCTCCCCATAACCTCTGACACCCGTCTGACACCCAAAATTATGAAAGACATAGGTAGAATAGGCAGTCAGAACCTGTTTACCAAGGGGGAACTGTCAAAGTCTAGAGGGCATAGCTTTTGAGATGAGAGGGTCAACATTTAAAGGAGAAGTGTGGGGCAGAGTTGTGGGTGCCTGGAACTTGCTGCCAGGAGGCAGATATGATTGTGGCATTTCAGAGGCTTTTAGATAGTCACATGCATATGCACGGGAATAGAGGAATATGGATCACACACTAGCAGATGAGAGTAGGTTACTGGCACCATGTTTGGCACAGGCACTGTGGGCCAAAAGGCCTGGTACTGTGCTGTACTTTTTATGCTCATTAGATTGCACTTAATATTGACATTGATCAACAAACCTGCTTCATATGGGATTGGCGGTGGGACCCTTGAACGTGAATGTAGAAGATATGATTAATACATTTGCAGATGACTTGAACATTTAAGGTAATGTGGATAACGTGGAAGATTGTTTAAGGCTACGGCAGCATATAGATTAGATGGAAACGTGGGTGATGTCTTGGTGGATGCAATTCAATCCCGACAGGTACGGGCTGATGCATTTTGGAAGGCAATTAAGGGTAGGACATCACAGTTAACGGTAAAATACTCAGGAATGTTGATGAACAGAGAGACCTTGGGTTTAAGTCCATATTTCCCTGAAAGTGGCAACATGGATAGATATGCATAGAGTATAAAAGTTAGGATACAATATGGCAACTTTACAAAACATTGGTTAGAGTGCACTTGGAGTTTTTTGGCGCAGTTTTAGTCACCGCACTATGAGAAGAATGTGGTTGAACTGGAGAGAGTGGAAGAGAGATACAAGTGACTGTTGCCTCAATTGGCTTAGTTATGGGGAGAGATTGGATAGGATGGCTTGCTTTCCCCAGAACAATGCAATGCCTCAATAGACAACAGATAATAGGTGCAGGAGTAGGCCATTCGGTCCTTCGAGCCAGCACTGCCATTTAATGTGATCATGGCTGACCATCCACAATCAGTACCCCGTTCCTGCCTTCTCCCCATATTCCCTGACACCGTCCGCTGAGAGCCCTATCAAGCTCTGTCTTGAAAGTATCCAGAGAACCGGCCTCCACCACCTTCTTAGGCAGAGAATTGCACAGACTCATAACTCTCTGTGTGAAAAAATGTTTCCTCATCTCCGTTCTAAATGCCTTGCCCCTTATTCTTAAACTGTGGCCCCTGTTCTGGACTCCCCCAACATCGGGAACATGTTTCCTGCCTCTAGCGTGTCCAAACCCTTAATAACCTTATATGTTTCAATAAGATTCCCTCTCATCCTTCTAAATTCCAGAGTATACAAGCCCAGCCGCTCCATTCTCTCAGCAAATGACACTCCCGCCATCCCGGGAATTAACCTTGTGAACCTAAGCTGCCCGCCCTCCCTATAATTTTATATTCCTAATAGAGGTATATGAGATAATAAAAGGTGTAGACAAAATGGATAGATTTTTTCCTCATAGTAAGGTTATTAGAGACCAAGAGGGCAACGGTTTAAGGCGAGATGAAGAAGCCTTAAAGCGGATTTGAAGGGGTACTTTTTTTTTAAACAGAGTGTTAGATATCTGGAAAGATGTGCCAGAAGGATTGGTGGAATGAGAGACAATCACTACACAGCAGATATTTACACAGACATTTAAACAGGCAAGGCATTGAATCATGTGATCCTGATGTGAGCAAATGGGTTTAGAATTGAGGTGCAAAAAGATTGACATGGACATAATGGGCAGATGGCCGGTTTCCGTGCTGTTTAACTCAGTTCAGAAATCCTGATGAGAGGTTGGCTCACCAGGTGCTGATACCAACGCTCCCTTTCACACACCGGGCTCTGATCACAATAGACCCTAATTGTCTTAATTGGAAGGCATTCATAAACCGGTGATGACTGAGGCATGCTTATTCGGAGTGAATGAACTTGTTCTTGAACATGTTCCAGTTCACTGAATTAAGGGCCTGTCCCACCAGCATGCGACTGCATGCGGCGAGCGCGACCTAACGAGGTTGCTTGAACCGTCCGGCCTCGCGGGGCGGGTCCCACTTCGATCGCCGGAGCCGTATGGAGTTGTGCGGGGCTGGTCCCGACATCGCGTGGGGCTCCGTCAACACTGTTCAAAAATCCCGTGCGGCAACGGCCAGTCGGCCTGTCGGCCCGCAGCCGCATTGAGGCCGTACGCAGCGTCTTGACATCTCAATGCGTGATGACGTCACCGCCCGACGCCGTGCGACGTCCAAATTCAGTCGGCTCTCCTCCCGCCCAGCTGATTGGTTGAGTATGATGTCGTGACCAGCTCCATACGGCACCGCGGTTGGAAGTGGGACCGGCCCCGCGAGGCCGTACGCCTCAAGCCACCACGTTTGGTTGCGCTCGCCGCAGGCAGTCGCATGCTGGTGGTAATTGGAGAGTTTGTTTCTGAGGTTTGCTTGATTGAAGTCACTGGCAATAATGAATAGGTCATCAGAGTTTGCTGTCCCAAGAAAGATCCTAACCAAGTATAATTCATTCAGTGCCATCTTGCCATTGGGATGATATGCACACAGCCAACAAGATTGTGCATATGAATTCCTTTGATAGAAAAAAAAAGAGACATATTTAGGTTCATTATTGTCACGTGTACAATTTTGCATGATATCCAAACAGATCAGATATACCATACATAAATACAATCAAGTCAAACTCAAGTGCAATAGATAAAGTAAGTTTGAATATAATTCACAGCATTGTAATGAATCAGTTCCACAGACAAAGGTCCACAATGCGGTAGAGGTGAATGGGACAGTTCCCCAGCTTATGGAAGGACTGTACAGAAGCCTGATAAAAAGGGGCAGAAGCTGTTCCTTAAGTCAGATGTTGCCAATTTCAAGATTCTATACCTTCTGCCGGGTGGGAGCAGGGAGAAGAAGGAAATCAGGGTGGGACGTCTTTCATTAAGTTCGGTGCTTTTTCGAGGAAGCGTGAGTGTAGATGAAGTCAATGGTGGGATGTCTGGTTTGTGTGGTGGTGGACTGGGCAATATCTACAACTCTCTGTAATTTCTTGCGGTCCAGGGCAGACATGTTTGATGCAATCCGACAGTATGCTTTCTATGGTGCACCTGTAGGCGTTTATAAGTATAATTATTGGAGACATGCCCCATTTCCTCAGGAAGTAGAGATGTTGGTGTGCATTATCTTGGTTGGTCCACAACAGATCATTGGTTATATTAATGCAAATAATTTCCTTGCATTATCATCTGCAAACTTACTAATCATGCTTTTTACATTCTCATGCAAATCATTGATATAGATCACTAACAGCGGCACACAATTAGTCACAGAGCTCCAGTCTGAAAAGCAATCTTCTCCTTCCCTCCTGGCTAAGACTTAAACTAGATCTTGCAGCAGGATTTTGAGAAAGTGAAGGGATATTCCCTGCACCAATATTTTTTCCCTCATCACAATCACTAATACATTGTTGGTTTTGGGAGCTTGCTGTGCGTATATTCAATGCTGTGTTTCCTTCAGAGTGACTGGACTTCATAGGTTGTTCGTTAGCTGTAGGATGCTTCGCCACAACTGAAAATGGACTTCAGATGCAGTGCAAATAATTTTATATCTGCATAAATGTCCATATAAAAAGAAGTCTTGGCATGTGAATAATGCTGTCAAGATAATGGTGCCAGGCCTCGTATCATAGATTTTATATTCCTTTGTTCAATTTTCTTTCTTCAACTGCTCCCATTAATCCTTCATCTGGATTACCTAATTTACAATGTATCTCGATGGCAACTTTGGCCTCACCCGATCGGAGATTTTCTCTTTACCCTGCCCCTCATTTTCAACTTAAAACCAACTTCTTTACTTGCCATTTCTGACAAAGAGCTTTTGACCCAGAACGTTAACTCTGTTTCTGTAGATGCCCCATCTACACTAGTCCCACCTGCCTGCGTTTGGTTCGTATCCCCCTAGACCTATCCTATCCATGTACCTATCTAAATGTTTTTAAACTATTGTGATGGTACCTGCCTCAACCACCTCCTCCGGCAGCTCATTCCATACACCTACCACCCTTTGTGCAAAAAAAAAGTTGTCCCTCGGGTTCCTATCAAACCTCTCCCCGGCTCCGAGGACTTAACTTTTTGATGCCTTTCCCCACAGTGGAAAATTTTGATTCTGTTGTGGGGGGACGTTTATGTTGAATTCTATAATGTGTTATGCCATTTTTCTTATTTTTAATTTTTTTCTGAGGATGTTCGGAAACTTTATTATTTATTTTATTATTTATTTTATGTAAAGCACTTTGGCTTCAACGCGAGTTGATTTAAACATGCTATATAAATAAAATTTACTTATTTACTTACTTACTCACCTTAAACCTATGTCCCCTGGTTCGCTATTCCACCACTCTGGGTAAAAGACTGTGCGTTTATCCTATCTATTCCTCTCATGATCTTGTATACCTCTGTAAGATCACCCCTCACCCTCCTGTGCTCCAAGGAATAAAATCCTAGCCTACTCAACCTCTCCCTGTATCTCAGGTCCTCGAGACCTGGTAACATCCTCGTAAATCTTTTCTGCACCCTTTTCAGCCCAACAATATCTTTCTCATAACAGGGTGACCAAAACTGAACACGATACTCTAAACAGAGGTTCACCTGCACCTCCTCCAACCTCATCTACTGCATCCGCTGCTCCAGATGCCAGATGATCTATATCGGTGAGACCAAGCGGAGGCTTGGCGATCGTTTCGCCGAACACCTCCGCTCGGTCCGCAAAAACCAAGCCAACATCCCGGTGGCTCAGCACTTCAACTCCCCCTCCCATTCCGTATCCGACCTCTCGGTCCTGGGCCTCCTCCACGGCCAGAGTGAGCAACACCGCAAGCTGGAGGAACAGCACCTCATATTCCGCTTGGAGAGTCTGCATCCTTTGGGCTTGAACATTGAATTTTCTCAATTCTGTTAACCCTTGCTGTCTCCTCCCCTCCCCACCTCTCCCTCAGCCCTCAGGCCCTGGCATTCCGTCTATCTCTATCTCCCTCCCCCACCCTAGTCGCATTAGCTTCTCATTTTCACACCACAAACAGCTTACAATGGCTTGTTCCCTTTAGCATTGATACTTTTTTGCATATCTTTCATTCATTGTTCTTTATCTCTCCACATCACCGTCTATATCTCTCGTTTCCCTGATCCCTGACCAGTCTGAAGAAGGATCTCGACCCGAAACGTCGCCTATCTCCTTCGCTCCTTAGATGCTGCTGCACCCGCTGAGTTTCTCCAGCCTTTTGTGTAACACTCTAAATATGGCCCCACCAAAACTCTGACTGATGAAGGCCAATGTGCCGAATGCCTTCTTGACCAACGTATCTACTTGTGACGCTACTTTCAAGGAACTGTGTATGTTCACTCCTGCACTCCTGCACTCCTGCAGACTTCTGTTCTACAACACTCCCCAGAGCCCTGTCATTCACTGTGGAGGTCCTGCCCTGGTTTGGCTCCCCAACATGCAATGCCTTGCACCTCCCTGTATTAAACTCCACTAATCACTCCTCAGCCCAACTGATCAAATTCCTGCTGCGGTTTTTGACAATCATCTTTGCTATCTACAACACTACCCACTTTAATGTCATCTGCAAACCTCCTGTAAAACGAATAAAAAATATTGACAGAAAGTGTCAGTGTTGGATTGAAGTAGGTTTCTCTAATTTGCACCATGGAACTTCATCCCACATCGGGTGCTGTCAGTGTGGAGTTTGCATGTTCTCCCTGTGACTGTAGTTTTTTTCTCCGGGTGCTCCGATTTTCTCCAACATCCCAAAGACATGGGGGTTTGTAGGTTAATTACTTACTTACTTACTTACTGCCTATTATGCCTCCTGGCACGTAGGGCAGCAACAAAGGTCCTCCACCCTGTAGTGATTCCTTCAGTTGCTGTTCGTGTAACATATTTGTTTTACGAGGCAGGGTTGTTAGCCCTGTGCTCAACCTCCAACCTGGAGGACCAGTGGATCGCTCTTCGTCTCGCCTCTACCCTTCCACCTGTCCAGCACGGGAGACCCTAACAGGAGACGAATCTCCCGCTGGCATAGCTCTAGGGGTCACTAAGACACACAAGCTCTCCGACCACGACAAGGTTGCAATCCAACGGGGAGTGTAGGCTAATTGGCCTCTGTAAATTGCTCTTGAGTGTGTAGGGAGTGGATGAGAAAGTGGGGTAACATAGAACTAGCGTGTACAGGTGATTGATGAGCGTAATTGACAGTGGGCTGAAGGGACTCTCCATGCGATCTCTCTCTAAATCTCTAACTCTAAGAACAAGTTAGTTTAGAGATACAGCGTGGAAATAGGCCCTTTGGCCCTGTGGAAGAAATTAACTTAGAAATAATTAAAGGAAATAAAAACCCTTCGCAGATTTGCTTCGAGACTTTATCGCATGTTATCACGGAGAGATGGCTGCAGTAAACTGCCCACCAGGTCTCTGACTTCACAGCAGAGTTAGCCAACAGCTATTCTGTGCAGTAAACAACTTTTGTTTGTTGTTAGATTCAGATATACGAAAATATACTATCTGCTACGTGGGTACCAATTATTTCATTAGTCACAACATACTTTTTTGGTTATGTAAATCTTATTCAACAACGGATGGTTAATACAAGTCAAACACAATACAAGGGCATCTTGACATTATTCTATCTCGCCTTTTAGGCGGACTGCACCACCATCCCCTCTCCAAGCCAATCATAATCATAGTTACAGAAACATTCCTATGTCACTAGCGGTAGGGGGCGTGGGCGGTCTACTGTAACTCCTCACAGAAGGGAAACCAAGCTTTGTTTCATGCTTACATTTACCATCCATCCTTCAACACATTCCCGGACAAGAGGTAACACGTCTAATCTTACTTTGCCGATTCCCACGAACCTCTTCTGCGCCTGGTCAAGCGAGAGCTGCCAATTGACACATCCAAGCACCCTTTCATTGCCTTATTCAATTCCAATCAAAATTAAGTAAGGAAGGATATTGTTTATTTCTTCCACAGGCCCACCCAGACCACCCATTCACAATAGTTTTACCCTACACGCTGGGGACAATTTACAGAGGTCAATTAACCTACCAACCTGCGCCGGGGAACCCGGAGCAAGCAGGGAACACGGTTACAGGGAGAACGTGCAAACTCCGTCCAGACAGCACCCATAGTCAGAATCCAACCCGGGTCCCTCGTGCTGCAAGGCAGCAACTCTACCGTTGTGCCACTGTGCCACCCAAGTTATATAGTTCTGTAGAACAGGGCACACTGAGGCAATATTTCATGTTGTTTTTCTGTTATCGCTCGCTATCACTTTTATGGGAAATTAACTATATCTGACAAAGAGCATTGTTACCATTGTGAAGTCTTTGCGGTCTGAAGATCTGATGTTTGAAGACATTGACCTAAATGCTAAAACTGCAAATGTAGTTTCTGAGAAAGGATCACTGCATTAATTTCTACTTGAAATTCTGCAGATGCTGCATAACTGGCCGAGTTCTCTTAACAACTTTTCTGTTTTTAATCTGAAATATGAATTCTGTTTCCCTCACTACAGATGCTGCCCAAACTGCTAAGTGTTTACATTTTTCCTCTTTTGTTTCAGATTTCCAACATCTGGAATAATTTACTTTTTTGGTGTAAGGTTACAGTAAACTTTATACATGAAACACTCTACACGTAGCATTATAGTTTCTCTGTTTAAACGGCATACTTTCAGAGGTTAACCTTTAAAAAGCACAGTTCCGTAGTTATAAACAATTGTGAGAGAGGAACTCACGGATCTCGATGGTTAAAATGTCCTTTCTTTGGTACACGACAAGTCAGAGATGCTGGGCAATTCCGGCAGCATTTCTGGCAATAGGCGGTTGGCTTGAAATATGAACTCTCCTCAGATGTGGCCTGACCTGTTGAGTGTTTCCAGAATTTCCACTTTTCAATCGTGCACCAATTTTTGGTCGGCCCTGTGAAGTTGCCGGCGAATTCTGTTGCAATTGTCCCGCCGGATTTTCAATGCAGAGTCTCGATTTACGTAGGTGTCGTTCAGAGCAGGTTGGGATCAAGCTGTCCTTGTTTTACTGCAGCAGGCTCCGAGGACAGCCAAAAATAGACTATCAATGTTGTATTGTTAAAGCGAAATTATGTTTCCAGGTTTGTTGTAGCATGTTGCATCTTCCTCTCTGTGGAAAACAGTCATAATTATTCCCAGTGGGATGACCCTCTAAGCAATAAGAATGGGATGACTGACTGCCTGACTGCACATGAACACAACATTAAAATGTCCCCCTGGTTGCATTGCTTGCAAGACCATATACACTAATACTGCCTTTCAAAGAAGACTTATGGGCCTGTCCCACTTAGGCAACCTTTTATGCGACTGCAGGAGAGTATGCTGTCGCCAAATGGTCGCCACATGTTCGCGAGTGGTTGCCGGGGATTCGCCTTCATGGTCGCGAGGAGTTCCCGCATTCTGGGAACTAGTCGCGGCCTCATTATGGTCGCCACGTATTTTTCAACATGCTGGAAAATTAGCGGCGACTAGAATGAAGCCACCATGCGGAGAGTAGCGAGAATTCTCGTGCCATAGGTGGGTCGCCAGGTGGTCCTAATGGGTTGTCAGGGGGTCGAAGGTTCTCGGAGGTTATCGTAGGTTGTAGCCGGTGCTGACCGGTGAATGTCATTGGCTCATTGGGGAAAAAAACGTAAGCAGTAGTTTTCAGAACCAAGGATAACCGACCGTTAATGTTAAATGTCCGCCGAGCTTCACAGCCGTGTGTCTCTGGCTTCTTAAAAGTTGTCTCCACTCCTTCTCGCCCCTTCTCCCTCCCCCCCTCCCCCTCTCTTTTAAAGGACGTACTGTACACTGTGCTTTAGCCATTTTAATTACAGCGCCAACCTTCCTGTTCATCGCGATGTGTGTCTGTATCACTTTGGCTTTGCACCGTGTTAATTTTTTAGTCAACGCTCCCCCCGCTTGCCCTGTCCCCCGCCTGCATAACGGGCTGGTGAAGGAAGCGTTGTGTTTGTGTGTGTTCCACTCTGGCACGTAAGCACGAGGTTTCAGAACCAAGGAGAACCGACCGGTAATATTAAATATCCTTTATCTCCTTCGCTCCTTAGATGCTGCTGCACCCGCTGAGTTTCTCCAGCTTTTTGTGTACCCCCGGTAATATTAAATGCCCGCCAAATTTCAAAGCCGTGTATCTCTGGCTTATAAAAAGTTGTCTGGCTTCTTAAAAGTGTCTCCACTCCTTCGCCCCCCTTCTCCCCTCCTCCCCTCCCCCCTCTTTTAAAGGATTTACCGTACACTGTGCTAGCCGTCTTAACCTTCCTGTTCATCCCGGTGTGTGTCTATATCACCTTGGCTTTGCACCGGGCGACAGACAGCGCTCCCCAGCTTTCCCTGGCCCCCGCCTGGCCCCTGCCTGTGTGTGTGTGTGTGTGTGTGTGTGTGTGTGTTCCACTCTGACATTCGCCGTTCCAGTTTCCAGTTTTTCAGCGAGTGCCGCGAACTTGAGTCGCCTGCAGTCCGCTGAAAAATCGCCCAAGCGGAACAGGCCCTTTAGTTGTTCAAAAGCTCTTAAGTGATCGGAGCAGAATTAGACCACTCGGCCAATCATGTCTACTCCGCCATCCGATCATGGCTGATCTGTCTTTCCCTCTTAACCCCATTCTCCTGCCTTCTCCCCATAACCTCTGACAAACGTGGTAATCAAGAATCTATCTATCGCTGCGTTAAAAGTATCCATTGACTTGGCCTCCACAGCCTTCTGCGGCAATGAATTCCACAGACTCACCACCCTCTGACTAAAGAAATTCCTCCTTATCTTCTTCCTAAAGGAACGTCCTTTAATTCTGAGGCTCTGACCTCGGAATATGACTCTCCCACCAGTGTAGAGTACAATGTTTTGTCAACTCTTTCTCCTTCATCAAAATGACTCTATGGCATTGTAACAAAAGCAGTTTGCACGTTCTAAATCGTTATCCTGTACGCATTGACAGATGTATTTTTAATAGTGTTGCAATGGGACATAGAACAGTACAGCACAGGAACAGGCCCTTCAGCCCACAATGTCCGTGCTGACTTTGTTAAAGTTTACAGGAATCTCGTATTACAATTACGAAGTAAAATTTACTCCCATGCCACTTTTATGATTTTATGCACAACGGATTTCATACAGATAACTATATTGTGATGGCTATTTTTTAGTTTAGTTTAGAGAAACAGCGTGGAAGCAGGCCCTTCGGCCCACTGTGTTCACGCCGACCACCGATCCCCGTACACCAGCGCTATCCGACACAGCAGGGCCAAGTTTACAATTTTACCAAAGCTAATTAACCTACAAACCTGTGCGTCGTTGGAACGTGGTTGGAAACCAGAGCACCTGAGAAAACCCACACGGCCACGGGGAAAGCGTAAAAACTCAGTGCAGACAGCACCCGTGGTCAGGATCGAACCCGGGTCTCTGACCGCTGCACCCCCGTGCCACCCGTCCATTAATGGCATGTGAACAGAGGATGCCGCATAGTTGCGCATTCGATCCAATTTGTGGTCCCAGCCACAAAGACAGATGTGTAAAGCAATTCGTTCTTCCCATGCACTATTAAAGCATGGAATAATCTCCACCAAACCACGGTTGCCCAGCCAGATGCAACTAAATTTAAAGTGGCACTTTCTTCCCAATAACCCTCTCTGGCTAAACCCCTCCCTTCACCACCTCCAGTTTAAATTCCAGTTGGAATATTTTGGAGGACCAAGTAACCAAGAACCAAGAAGATTCACAATTAGTAAAGAGGGTTGGTTAATTTAGAGTTTTTCAAATGTTAGAGGTGGAGTACATCATCTGAAAGCAGAGCAGTCATAAATCCTACTGGTAGTATGCTTATATCGTTGTTGGTAGTGAAGGTAAACACAAAATGCTGGAGTAACTCAGCATCTCTAGACTCCCTAGATCTAGGTCCTGGAATCCCCCACTAGTGGAAACATCCTCTCCACACCCTCTCTATCCAAGCCTTTCACTATTCGGTAACTTTCAATGAGGTTCCCCCCTCATTCTTCTAAACTCATGCGAGTCTATATAGACAACGTCCACAGCCTTGCCCTCACAGTTTTCTTGTTTACTTCTTCAAAAAAACAAGCAAAAGTCATTAATCAACGATAACGAGACCCAAGAAAAGATTCCTAGTGATTGCCATTTTCATAACCTGCCATTCAAGAGGGAGATGCTGAGAACTTAATTCCCGGTAATTAGTGTAAACAATTGAGTCTGAGAATGCAGCTATAATAAACATGGTTTATTACTGATTATATGCCTTGCTGTCACCTTCCTCAGCTAACACTGTATCTTCTCCTTGTGTATGGCGTGCACAGCCTAAACGTAGGTCAACTTGTTCTATTTGATCTTGTTTGTGAAGGTAGGGCTGATTGCATTAGTCGAAACTGGGTGGACCACATGAAGGTTGCAATCTCCCACCCCACCAGTGTATCATTCTACATTTCCTTGATCATCATCTCCTTTGATCTGTGTTTTCACACCCTTCCATATCTCTATGTCGCCCTATCCCCTGACTGTCAGTCTGAAAAAGGGTCTCGACCCGAAACGTCACCCATTCCTTCTCTCCAAAAAAATGCTCCCTGTCCTGCTGAGTTACTCCAGCATTTTGTGTCTATCTTTGGTGTAAACCAGCATCTGCAGTTCCTTCCCACACAATATTAAACATGGATTCAAATATTCCCACATTGCACCTACACTGAGACTCACTGTTCTTGATCCACATAGCTCCACTAACACAATTCTGTGTCTGGTGAATTAATTCATTAGGGTGAGAGATGGGATTGTTGGAACGCAATCGTGTCTGGTCACAAGTGATGAGTCATGGTCAGCATGATGCTTGATCTCGATCTCACCTCCTCACACATTAGAACAATTCAGAAGTGTCAGCCTAGATTTTGTCATGAAATCCTCGAATGAACCCTTATCTTGCACTTATACTAGTTACACATATACTAACTCCTGTAGAAATGTGATGATGCTGTGAAGACTCCCAACTGGGAGTAAAACACAAAGTGCTGGAGTTACTCAGCAGGTCAGGCAGCATCAGTGGAGGGAATGGATAATGTGTAAGTCTGAAGAAGAGTCCCAATCTGAAACGTTGCCTATCCATTCCCTCCCCAGATACCGCCTGACACGCTGAGTTACTCCAGAACTTTCTGTTTTACTCCCGGTAAGGTAGTTGTTACAGCATCATCAAATTTCTACAGAGGTTACTTTAGTTTAGTTAGTGTATGGGTAACTCGGAGAAAGATATGAGATATGAGGGTGCCTCTTGCCGTTTACTCACTGCTGACAGTCTTGCCCAGGGAATTCCGCAGATACTGTCTAATTAATCTCTTATTTCCTTGATTCCAGTTTTTCTGGTCAATATAATTTTGATTTATGTCAAATTTCTCCCTGTCATTTCCGAAAATTAAAATCTGAGTTTGAGAAACCGATGTAAATCTCAAGTAACCAGTCACCCTGAACACGTCAAACCAAGATGGAAGATGTTTACCAGATTAACAATACTGGGCGTCACAGTGGCACACCCGTAGAGTTGCTGCCTTACAGCGCCAGAGACCCGGGTTCGATCCTGACCAAGGGTACTGACTTTCTGGAATTGGTAAATTCTCCCTGTGACCGCATGGGTTTTCTCCGGGTGCTCTGGTTTCCTCACACAACTCCAAAGACGTGCAGGTTTGTACGTTAATTGGCTCCTTTAAATCATCCCGAGTGTGTAGCTTAGAACTAGCGTGTGGGTGATCGCTGGTTGGCATGGACTTGGTGGGCTGAAGGGCCTGTTTCCACACTGTATCTCTAAACTAAACTAAAATGCTACCCTTACAAAATGCCCTACCTTGAATACTTCCTGACAATGTCATATTATAGTAGAACTATAACTTAAATTATAGAATAAATATTTACCATCTACCTTGGCTGATTAAGGCATCCCATTTTTCTAGTCAGTATGAGACTCGCAGGTTATAACAATTGATCTGTTTTTTTTTTATTAGTGCTTATCCTATGGCATCTCAACTACCACTTCAAAGAAGGGTCTCGACCCGAAACGTCACCCATTCCTTCTCTCCAGAGATGCCGCCTGTCCCGCTGAGTTACTCCAGCTTTTTGTGTCTCTCTTCGGTTTAAACCAGCATCTGCAGTTCCTTCCTACACAATCCAAAGAAGGGTACAGACCCGAAATGTTGTTTGACCATTCTATCCACAGATGCTGCCTGACCCACTGAGTTCCTCCAGCACTTTGTTTTTTGCTCAAGATTCCAGCATCTGCACTCCTGTGTTACCACTTCAGGCATTCAGTTCCAAACTCAATGCCTCTTGGCTGAAGGTTTTTTCCCATCAACTTCCCTCTATTCCTATCACCCAGGAAGGACAAAAAAAATAGCTTGGAGTTCCCTATACTAATATACAGCTGTTGACCTCTATATATTGACATCTATACATAAAATTACATATAAAACTCTGTACATACATTTATGAGAGGCATAGAAAGGATTGTTCTTTATCTCTCTACATCATCCTCTATATCTCTCGTTTCCCTTTCCCCTGACTAGTCTGAAGAAGGGTCTCGACCTGAAATGTCACCCATTCCTTCTCTCCGGAGATGTTGCTTGCCCCGCTGAGTTACTCCAGCTTTTTGTGTCTATCTTCGGTTGACACCAGCCGCTGATGTTCCTTCCTACACCAAATAAAACCTCTATGGTTCAATGGTGCTTTTATTGTTACGTGCAAATGCACAGTGACATTATTTTTTTATACGCAGTCAAATAAAGTATTGCCATACCCAAACACATCCTCGATTAGCAAACTGTACAAAAATAATCTATTGAGCCTGCGTGTAAAGAGGCGCCATGTTTTGGCACCGTTTTCAAAGTCCATTCTGCGTTCTAGTTTTTATGAGCGGTGCCCGTTCCAAGCAAGCTCCAGGCTGCTGCAGGCCTCCAGCCAACGCCTGCCTTTGATGCGACATCCCTCTCCTCGCCCGTCCACCCGTTGTGCCATGGGGGCACCTCATGCGGGAGCGGTAGGCCAGACCCTGGTTTCCTCTCCTACCTGCCTTGCTCCTCACCGACCCCATCCTCCCGGTGACAGACACAAATAGCTGGAGTGACTCAATGGGTCAGATAGAATGTCTGGCGAAAATGAATAGGTGACATTTCGGGCCGAGACCTTTCTTCAGACTGGGGAAGTGGGAGGATCCGAAGGAGAAATTGGGAGGAGGAGTGTGTTAGTTGAGGGAGATTGGCTGGTTCTGCAATCTGAAGAAGGGACTCGACCTGAAACGTCACCTATTCCTTTTCTTCAGAGATGCTGCCTGACCTGCTGAGCTTCTCCAGCTTTTTTGTGTCTGTCTTCGGTTAAAACCAGCATCTGCAGTTCCTTACACACGGTCATCAGGGGACGAGCTGGGGTCGGCTCGGCGACCTCCCCCCCCGTAGGCCGCGGTCGCCGAGACTTGCGTTCGGATGAGGGGGACTAGCACGGGTCGACTCGGTACATTTCTCCTCCAGGCCACGGCTCACCGGGTCTTGCGTTCGTCTGCAGTTCTCCCCTCCAGACCACGATCCTGGCGGCTCAGAGGCTCTCCCCCCCAGCAGTCACCCTTCACCAATGACTCAAGGACGAGTCGCACCCTGGTCACTCCCTCTCCCCTCGGGCAAATGTATAGGAGTGTGAGAACGCACACCTCCAGATTCAGGGACAATTTCTTCCCAGCTGTTATCAGGCCACTGCACCATCCTATCAACAACTAGAGAGCAATCCTGAACCACTATCTACCTCTTTGGTGACCCTCGGACTATCTTTGATCGGACTTTGTTGGCTTTATCTTGCACTAAACCGTATTCATGTTATTCCCTTTATATCATGTATCTGTGGACAGCTCGATTGTAATCATGTATTGTCTTTCCGCTGACTGGTTAACATGCAACAAAAGCTTTTCACCGTACCTCGGTGCACGTGACAATAAACTAAACTCAAACGCAAAGATAATGTGAATCGGGCAGTCGGTGTCCAATATTCGTCTTTCCCGACATTTGTCTGTTAACTTCCAAGGATAATATTACGCGACAAATACGCCATAAAACTAGCTGTGCGATTCCATGGGAGGTAAAGCTGGTATAATTATAATCAGATTTGAAGGCATGGACTGCCCAGAACTCTTGTTCGATTTGAGGAGGTAGAACAAAGCACATGGGTTCTGTTAAAGCTTGAACTAACCATGGTCTAATTGCACTTCAGGATTATGCTCAAGGGGCTGAACAACCCAACCTGCCATCACAGCGCATCGAGCTAAATGTTCACCCATATTACTTTCTTGAAAGCCGATCATTTTGCACTGCCTGTTTTTTGTGCTTCTCTCTCTTTGATCGTGTGGGAGTTGATCCAGCTGGGGCTTGCTGTACAAGGTGTTGCTAAACATCCCCTTTTATTTAACGGTTGGAAGAAATTGTTTCAAAGTGTTGAGCTACAAATCACTAACCCGCGATCCGAGATTAGTTCCCCCTCAGTGGAAAGTCCCATTTCCTTCCGTTCATCTATCAACATAAAATTTCATATGCACAAAACCTCTCCCGTTATTGTACCATTTTTCACTCTCTAATTCTAGTGATTGTAACCGCATTGCCTGAATTTCAAAGAAAGAATGCTTTACGCTCCTCTGCTGACAGCTGTCTTGGTGTAACTGATGTATGTACAGCTCCACTTGCATAGATACATATGCATTAGCTGTGTAGGCACCTCTCGGTGGCGAGGAGCGAAAACCCTGGCCCTTGGATATCTACAATTGGAAGAAATTATCTTGTTGAAAAATGCCACAATAAATGGTGGGCCTGCAGTCCTGTAAAAATATTAAAGTTTGTCTCGTTCTGGAAATAAGCAGAAGGCAGCCTGCCTCGCACCACATAAATCCATGTGTGACAGTGCATATCGCTGAGGATTATCAGTTGACTGCTTTTAGATTTCATGTTGAGGTATGCAGATAGAATGATTATATTTCTCAGGCTGTATACCTTCATGTGTTGCAATAAGACTCTGTGTTTTGGATAATTCTCCCATTTTGTAGAAGTGTTCCAGGGAATGACCGGTCCCATCTTTCGATAGCAGTAGAAAATGACCTCCCTGCTTTCTGTGGTGTTTTAACTCTTATATGTGTGACTCAATTGGCATCTCTGACCCAGCAACCTGTGGGTTTAAGCCCCACTCCTTGGGTGCCCGAGTCTTCTCGCCCGAGGAGGTATTGAGGCAGGTACTATATATAACGTGTTATTCCCATTATTGCCTCTATCTCTTCTTCTCGCGTATGGCGTGCACAGCCTAAAGTTGTAGGACAACTTGTTCTATTTGATTGTGCACGCCGGGTTGATTGCATTCGTCGAAACAGGGCGGACCACGTGAAGGTTGCAATCTCCCACACAATTGCCTTTATCATGTATTTGTACGCTGTGGATGGCTCGACTGTAATCGTGTATTGTCTTGCCGCTGACTGGTTGGTACGCAACAAAAAGCTTTTCACTGTGCCTCGTTACACGTGTCAATAAACTAAACTCAAGTCAACAGCATTTAAAAGTCTGGGCCTGGGGAAGGGGTCTCGACCCGAAATGTCACACCGCACCTTTTTTTTCCAGAGATGCTGCCTGACTGAGCTACTCCGGCATTTTGTGTCCATCTCCAGCATTGAGAAGATGCCTGAACCAATACATGGATAGGAAATGTGTAGAAGGGTATATGGGCTAAATGTGGGGAAATGGGACAAGCTGAGATGGGGCATCCTTGTCGTTATGGACAAGTTGGACCGAAGGGTCTGTTTCCATGCTGTATGCCTCTAAGACTGTGACTTCAGATACCAACAATCTGGAGGGATGGTTGCACCGTCATAAAAAGCTGCATCATGGTATCCTGACTCTTATATTCAATGCCCCTACATATTCAAGACAAGAGACATTTATTGTCACATGCACCAATTGGTACAGTGAAATTTGGGGTCACCATACAGCCATACGAATAAAAATATAAGATTGTTAAGGGCTTGGACACGCTAGAAGCAGGAAACATGTTTCTGATGTTGGGGGAGTCCAGAACCAGGGGCCACAGTTTAAGAATAAGGGGTAAGCCATTTAGAACGGAGATGAGGAAACACTTTTTCTCACAGAGAGTGGTGAGTCTGTGGAATTCTCTGCCTCAGAGGGCGGTGGAGGCAGGTTCTCTGGATGCTTTCAAGAGAGAGCCAGATAAGGCTCTTAAAAATAGCAGAATCAGGGGATATGGGGAGAAGGCAGGAATGGGGTACTGATTGGGGATGATCAGCCATGATCACATTGAATGGTGGTGCTGGCTCGAAGGGCCAAATGGCCTACTCCTGCACCTATTGTCTATTGTCTATTGTCTATTGTCTATTGTCTATTGTCTATTGTCTAAAAGACAAGAACAGAACAGAAAGCATCCCCCACACAGCGGAACCAAAGTTTCCCGCTGTGAGGGAAGGCCCAAAGTTCAGTCATCCTCCTCTTTGATGTTCTTTGATGTTCACCCGTGGTCGGGGCCTCTCGAAGCCCTCCGCAGTCGCCGCTACGGGTGGCCATATTATATGCCTTTTTTTTACCACATCTTATCTGTGTTGCCACTTTCAGGGAGCTATGGACCTGGGGCTAAGATCCCATCTCTATATCAGTGGTGTTGAAGGCCATGCCGTTAATAAGATAAGATATTTTCCATTTAGCTTTGAACTTCCTTGCTCTGTCTCGATTCTGGGACTTGAGCACCAGAAGGTGGTGTGACGTTCCAGCACAGTACTCCGGCAGCTTTGTGCTTTGCAGATTCATTTGAGATGTTACTCTGAGTCTCTTGTCTGACCATCAAGATGGATGTAAAAGGATCAACATGTTAGTACTTTGAAGAAAATCAAGATTTAAAAAGAATTAAATGTTAATTTTCTCCAGTGCAATAAATTGTGCTGTGCATTCTCCCCCCCCCCCCCAATTGAAACAGCATTATAGTGATAGAAAGATGCAAACCCTTCAGCCGAACAAGTCAGGACCGACCATCACGCACCCATTTACACCTTAATCCCACCTAACTCCATTCTTTATTCTTCCCTACTTGCCATCGACCACTCACCTCTACACTCGAGCCAATTTGCAGAGGCCAATTAACTAACTAACCACATGCCTTTGGGATGTGGCAAGAAACAAGAGCACCCAGAAGAAACTAATGCAATGATAGGGAGAACATGCAAACTCCACAAAAGAACGCCTGAGGCTAGGATTGAATCTAGGTCTCTGGCACTGTGAGGCAGCAGCTCATCTAGAGCCTTGCCACCCAAAAAAAAACAATTAAAAAGTATCAAGGTGACAGTGACCTTTTGAGACATGAAAATTGCTCATTTTTTAATTTACCTTGATTCCGACCCAGCCATGCAGCGTGGAAACAGGCCCTTCGGCCCATCTTGTCCACACTGACCAACGTTGAATCGCTGCTCTGTGTGGTGCCAGGTTCTGGTGTAGTTTGGATATTTGAAGTCTGCATTGTTTGGAGGAAGGGTCCAGACCCGAAACGTCACCTCTTCCTTCCATCCAGAGATGCTGCCTGTATCTCTGTCCATATCATTGTTTTCTAACATCGGTCTCCACCTCAAAACAGACGTGAATTTAGATGCACAAAGTCTCTTACCCAGAGTAGGGGAATCGAGGACCAGAGGACATAGGATCAAGGTGAAGGGGAAAAGATTTAATAGGAATCTGAAGGGGCAACTTTTTCACACAAAGTGGGGTGGGTGTATGGAACAGGCTGCCAGATGAGGTAGTTGAGGCTGGGACTATCCCAACGTTTAAGAAACAGTTAGACAGGTACATGGATCGGACAGGATTCGAGGGATATGGACCAAGCACAGGCAAGTGGGACTAGTGTAGCTGGGACATGTTGGCCAGCTTGGGCAAGTTGGGGTGAAGGGCATGTTTCCTCACTATGACTCTCATTCACACACTGAGCCCTGTGGTGCTTTCCTTGTGTTTCTGCAGCTCTGCAACACAACGTGAGAGCGGGGAAACCTGCTGCCCGGCTCGGGAAGGTGCTGCAGGTGGAACCCATAAGATGGCTGTCGACGCAAGTGGGTCGCCCCGTTAGAATTGTGGCTGAGCTTTGGAACAACCATGATAGCAGACGCGGAGATGCCCGGCAGAGATTCTTGCCAAAAGTAAGGACCTGTTTGATTGTATCTTAAAAGAGTTCACCCGCTTTATTTTGGGTTTGGGGTTGGACTGCAAAAGGATCAGCACAGAGTCAAACTCACAACTACTCAGTCCTTGATTAAAGCACAATGCACTGGAGGAACTCAGTGGGGTCAGGCAGCGTCTGTGGAGGGAAGAAGAAGGGTCTCGAACCGAAATGTCAGCCGCTCCTTCTCTCCAGAGATGCTGCCAGTCCTGCTGAGTTTCTCCAGCATTTTGTCCCTACACACAAGTTCCTGGGTCACGGGACATTTTCTCCCGTGTGGTGAACTCTTGCCCTGTCCGTGCCAGCAGAGGTCTTCGTGCAGTGAGTTGTTAGCCTGAACAGTGATGCCCTCACGTAGTTCATGTTGAAGGGACCATAACCTTGGTCGAAGACAGCACTGGATATTGCAACGGACTGGAGCAGGTGCAGGCAGCCAATTGTGGGCATCTCTGTCGGGAGACTTTGCAGCATTAGTTACCTCATAGAGCAGCGATGGTGGCAAATGGCAGAAAGAAAGGCAAACGGAAAGGACGTGAGCTAGGCTTGTATTCACTGGAGTTTAGAAGGATGAGGGGGGATCTTATAGAAACATATAAAATTATAAAAGGACTGGACAAGCTCGATGCAGGAAAAATGTTCCCAATGTGGGGCGAGTCCAGGACCAGGGGCCCACAGTCTTAGAATAAAGGGGAGGTCATTTAAGACTGAGGTGAGAAAAAAACTTTTCCACCCAGAGAGTTGTGAATTTGTGGAATTCCCTGCCACAGAGGGCAGTGGAGGCCAAGTCACTGGATGGATTTAAGAGAGAGTTAGATAGAGCTCTAGGGGCTAGGGGAGTCAAGGGATATGGGGAGAAGGCAGGCACGGGTTATTGATAGGGGACGATCAGCCATGATCACAATGAATGGCGGTGCTGGCTCGAAGGGCCGAATGGCCTCCTCCTGCACCTATTTTCTATGTTTCTATGAACCGGCCCCTTCATTCCTCTTAACATTTGGAAAAGGTGGGCAGGGAAGGAAATCCAGCAGCATTTCCAGAGTAAGAATGGAATAGAAATTAAAGCAGAGACGGGAGTGGCTATGACCCTTGTTGCCTGCAAATCCCTCACGTATCACATCCTAATTGGAGCCTGGCTGTCTAATGTCAGTTTCATCCCCATCGTGTTATAAGTTCATATGTTCTAAGAGCAGAATTAGGTCATTCGCCCCGTCGAGTCTACTCCGCTATTCTTCTTCAAACAGAATTCATATTTTCAAAACGCCTGAATCTGAGTCATTGCAGATTAACAGAATTTAATTAATTTTGTTCAGTCTGATTATAAAGACAGCCAGGCAGAATATAATGGTCAGATTATGGCTTCTCCACTCCCCAACCTAAATTTTGACATGTCATAGGAGCAGAATTAGGCCATTCAGCCCATCGAGTCTGTTCCACCATTCAGTCACGGCTGATCTAGCTTTCCCTCTCAACCCCATTCTCCTGCCTTCTCCCCAGGACCCCTGACACCCGTGCTAATCAAATATCCTTCTTCAAACAGAATTCCTATCTCCAATCTTTGTGGCAGAGTTGCTGCCTCACAGCGCCAGGGATCCAGGTTTGATCCTGACCATGGGTGCTGTCTGCAGGCATTTTGTATGCTCTCCCTGTGACCACATGGATTTCCTCCCACATTCCAAAGACGTGGAGGTTTGTAGATTAATTGGCTTGGGTAAACTGTCCCCAGTGTGTAAGGTAGAACTATATATGGGTGATCGCTGGTCAACGCAGACACGGTGGACTGAAAAGGATCTGTCTCCAAGCTGTATCTCTAAACTAAACTAAACTAAATTAAGCTAAAACGCCTGAATGTATAACTGAAGGTGAGTAGAATTGAGTTAATTTGGCTGACTAAGTCTAATTATAGGGACTGTCAGCCAGAATATATTGGATAGATCATGGTTCTCCACTCCCCAACCTAAATTGGGCAACATTATCTCTGCTGTGTCAATATTCTTCTTCAAAATAGAATTCATATTTTCAAAACGCCTGAATCTGTCATTGCAGATTAACAGAATTTAATTAATTTTGTTCAGTCTAATTATAAAGACAGCCAGACAGAATATAATGGTCAGATTATGGCTTCTCCACCCCCCAACCTAAATTTTGACATGTCATAGGAGCAGAATTAGGCCATTCAGCCCATCGAGTCTATTCCGTCATTCAGTCACGGCTGATCTAGCTTCCCTTCCAACCCCATTCTCAAACCTTCAGCAGCATGATGCAATGCAATCCTCAAGTCTTGTTTACCATCGCGTGAACAATGACACCGATTACCTGTAATGTTTAAAAAAGTATTTAGACAGGTACATGGATGGTACCCGGATGTGGCACCAACGTACGAGACGCTGAAGCAAAGAAGCAGAAGCCAAATAACCAAATGGAAACAAAGCCAAAACGCCAACTAACCGAAAGGGTGGGACGCCTAAATGCAAACTAACTGAAAGGGCACACAAGCCATTGGGCAATCTGACTGGGCAATCTGAACCCAAGCACCAAGTTGTAAGCGGCCAAAGGTGCGCAAGCCTCGGGACAGCCCCCACACTCCCACGGCCACCCTCCGCAGGCTGTGGGTCGGGTGGAGCGCAGGCGTGGGACAATGTTCATCCCTCCACAGTGATGTGATGGACGCGGGGGTCTGGACCAAGCGCTGACAAGTCCTGCCCCCCGGCAACGTCATGTCCGTTATTTGAATTTTTCTGTTGAGCGGCAGTCGGTACGTTGGCCTGTAGGCGACGCCGGCTTTCGGGTAGGTGGCGTTTCGGCAGAGCGGCCATTCGGTGAGTTTGCTTTTAGGCGACGCAGCCTTTCGGTTAGTTGGCGTTTAGGCGACGCAGCCTTTCGGTTAGTTGGCGTTTCGGTTTCGTTTCCATACGGTTACTTGGCTTCCACTACTTTGTTTCAGCTTGTCGCCCGTAGGCGCCACGTCTGCACACGACATGGAGAGGACAGGTTTAGATGGATACGGGCCAAATGCAGGCTGGTGGGACTAATGTAAATGGGACATGTTGGCCGGTGTGGGCAAGTTAGGCTGAAGGGCTCGCTGTAAGACTCTTTGACTCTGTATGACCTCTGAGATTTGGTGTGTTTTATGTCTGTTGCAGGGAGAATGAAAGTCACTCTGAGTCTGACAATGACCTGGAGAATCAGAGGAGGGGAAGTCAAAGCACCACTGCTGTGAGTACCGGGTATTTCTATAGTGGAAATAAGTTTAGTTTTGTTTGGTTTCGAGGTACAGTGCGGAAACCTTGGCCCACTAAGTCCATGCCTACCAGGGATCCCCGCACAGTAACACTACCCCAACACACACTAGGGACAATTTACAATTATACCAATCCAATTTACCTACAATCCTGTACGTCTTGGGAGGGTGGGAAGCAACCGAAGATCCAGAGAAAACCCTCGCAGGCGATACAGACACCATACAAACTCCATACGGACAGCACCCGTAGTCAGGATCGAACCCGGGCCTCTGGCGCTGTAAGGCAGCAACTCTACTGCTTGCCACCGTGCCACAGAGATGGAGTTGTTTGCACGTTCTCCCCATGACCTGCGTGGGTTTCCCCCGAGATCTTCGGGTTCCTCCCACACACCAGAGACATACAGGTTTGTATGGTAATTGACTTAGTATGAATGTAAATTGTCCCTAGTGTGCTTAGGATAATGTTAATGTGCGGGGATTGTTGGTCGGTGCGGACTCCGTGGGCCGAAGGGCCTGTTTCCTCGCTGTATTTCTAAACTAACCTAAACTAAAGATGCAGGATTGGAGTTTATTTTTAGTTAAACATTATTTAATATGTTATGAAAAATAATGCTATGTCAAATACTTGGGATCCCGGAGCTTTGGACAAGTATTAACAGCCTTTCGTTCACTGCTAACTAAAAGTTAAGAGTTGAATTTAACACAATCTTCTTCCTGCCATTTCCACTCGTGGCAGAGACGGAGGGACCAGTCTGAGAAAAGCCGGCGGAGATCATCAACCACAAGAAGTGCTCACAAGATTCGATCAAACGGACACCAGCAGCAAGATGAGGTTGAGGCCGTCACACTGTTTGAGGTGGTCAGGATGGGCAAGAGCGCGATGCAGGTAACTGGCAGGATGATGTTGGAACGAGCTGCCAGAGGAGGTAGTTCTGAGGCTGGTCCTATCTCAACGTTTAAGAAACAGTTAGACAGGCACATGGATCGGACAGGTTTGGAGGGATATGGGCCAAACGCGGGCAGGTGGGACTGGTGTAGCTGGGACATGTTGGCCGGTGTGGGCAGGTTGGTGTGAAGGGCCTGTTTCCATGGTTATCACTCTGTGACTATATGACTCTATGAAACTTCAGTGCTCTGCTTGCAACCTAGTGGTATGAATATTAATTTCTCTACCTCCAAGTAAGCATTGCATTCTCTCTTTCGCTGTCCCTCCCCTATCCGCCATTGTACCAGCTTCAAAATCATTTTAGTTGCGTCTCATTGTAACTTGTTTTCAGCTAGCTCACAGCTAACAATGGCCTGTTTCCTTTATCATAGTAACGTGTTTGCATATCTTTCATTCATTTGTTCTATATCTCACTACATCACCATCTACCTGTATATCTCTTGTTTCTCTTTCAATAGACAGTAGGTGCAGGAGTAGGCCATTCGGCCCTTCGAGCCAGCACTGCCATTCAATGTGATCATGGCTGACAGGAAAGCAGACTATTATCTAAATGGTGGCCGATTAGGAAAAGGGGAGATGCAGCGAGACCTGGGTGTCATGGTACACCAGTCATTGAAAGTAGGCATGCAGGTGCAGCAGGCTGTGAAGAAAGCGAATGGTATGTTAGCTTTCATAGCAAAAGGATTTGAGTACAGGAGCAGGGAGGTTCTACTTCAGTTGTACAGGGTCTTGGTGAGACCATACCTGGAGTATTGCGTACAGTTCTGGTCTCCAAATCTGAGGAAGGACATTATTGCCATAGAGGGAGTGCAGAGAAGGTTCACCAGACTGATTCCTGGAATGTCAGGACTGTCTTATGAAGAAAGACTGGATAGACTCGGTTTATACTCTCTGGAATTTAGGAGATTGAGAGGGGATCTTATAGAAACTTACAAAATTCTTAAGGGGTTGGACAGGCTAGATGCAGGAAGATTGTTCCCGATGTTGGGGAAGTCCAGGACAAGGGGTCACAGCTTAAGGATAAGGGGGAAATCCTTTAAGACCGAGATGAGAAAGACTTTTTTCACACAGAGAGTGGTGAGTCTCTGGAACTCTCTGCCACAGAGGGTAGTTTGAGGCCAGTTCATTGGCTATATTTAAGAGGGAGTTAGATGTGGCCCTTGTGGCTAAGGGGATCAGGGGGTATGGAGAGAAGGCAGGTACAGGATACTGAGTTGGATGATCAGCCATGATCATATTGGATGGCGGTGCAGGCTCGAAGTGCCGAATGGCCTGCTCCTGCACCTAATTTCCTATGTCTATGTCTATTCAGTCTGAAGAAGGGTCTCGACCCGAAACATCACCCATTTTCCTTCCCTCCAGAGATGCTGCTGACCCGCTGTTACTTGTCTATTCAACGTTCTCTGCAGCTGTATTCCCCATCGAGCCTGCACCGCAGATATCCAACTCAGGGCCTTCTCTCCATACCCCCTGATCCCTTTAGCCACAAGCCACATCTAACTCCCTCCCAATGAACTGGCCTCAACTACCCTCCTGAGAATTCCACAGATTCACCACTCTCTTCATCTTGGTCCTAAAATAATTCCCCCTTATCCTTAAAATTGTGACCCCTTGTCCTGGACTTCCCCAACATCCAATCTTCCTGCATCTAGCCTGTCCCAACCCCGATCCCCCCTCAATCTTCTAAATTCTAGCGAGTACAATCCGAGTCTATCCAGTTTTTCTTCATATGGAAGTCCTGACATCCCAGGAATCAGTCTGGTGAACCTTCTCTGTACTCCCTCTATGGCAAGAATGTCTTTCCTCAGATTTGGAGACCAAAACTGTATGCAATACTCTAGGGTGTGGTCTCCTACAACTGCAGTAGAACCTCCCTGCTCCTATACTCAAATCCTTTTGCTATGAATGCTCGCTATTTCTCAGAATATAACAGCATCGCATCTACACAGGCCAATTAAATTATACCCGGAGGGGAATCCATGTGAGAAAAATTGTGTGCAGCACGTGCCGCTGCATGGCTGTTTTGTAATTACGTGTTAGAGTCATTCGGCCCAGAGTTCTGCCTGCGCCCATATCCCTCTAAATCTTATTTATATTTCGATTTCACTTGGGCGGCTTGCTGATTTCGCTTGCGTTCCTCTCTCTCCATCCCTCCCCCAACCTAGTTGTCCTACTAGTTTCTCTGCCGTCCTGCGTAGTTTCACTGTTTGTACCGACTCGTTATCACCTTTTCCACAGCCAACAATAGACCATTGTGGGCTCCACCTTTCCTCGATCACCGTTGCTGGCTTTGATTTATGCTTCTCATACCTTTCATTCATTTGTTCTTTGTATCTATTCATTCTTCTAGTTTCCCGCCCCACTCCCCCCGACTCTCAGTCTGAGGAAGGATCTTGACCCAAAACATTACCTATTCTTTTTCTCCAGAGATGCTGCCTGTCCTGTCCAGTTACTCTAGCATTTTGTGCCTACCTTCCCTCTATCTATGGCTAAGTGTCTCTTAACTGCTGGTTGAACCTGCCCAATAATCCACTCAACTCAAAGGCCCCACTTTCCCCAGTTGATGATGGTTGTCACCCTTAGACAGCCAGTGTCAACTTCCTACGGCAGGGACATTTAGAACTAGAGGGCGCAGGTTGTAGGTGAGAGGGGAGAAATTTTAAGGGGATTTGAGGGGTAAAGTTTTCACACGGCAAGTAAATATTCGGAACAAGCTGCCAGAGGAGACAGATATAAAAACAATGTTTAAAAGATATTTGGACAGCCACTCGAATTGGAAAGGATTCTAAGGATACGGAGCTAGTCTGGGCAGATGACCGACAAGCTTCTTGTAAAGGCCCGTTTCTGTGCCTAGGGTTTCTAAAATTCTCGTGATGTCCAAAATAACCTTCCCCCTACGACCTCCTTTAGTGGATACTACTGCATGTGACGCGGAATTGCGAAGAGTGATGCCCCTGTCCCACTTAGGGAACCTGAATGGAAACCTCTGGAGACTGCCCCACCCAAGGTTTCCGTGCGGTTCCCGGAGGTTTTTGTCAGTTTCGACCATTAGGGAGACTGACAAAAGCCCCCGGAAACCTCCGGGAACCGCACGGAAACCTTGGGTGGGGGCGCAAAGCCTCCGGAGGTTTCCGTTCAGGTTTCCTAAGTGGGACAGGGGCATTACTCTGGATTAAACATGGAGATTAAGCCCATAAATCATTGATAAGAATCCAATAACCTCTGTCTAGTTTGCAGAGGTTTTGTGTATCTTTTTTTGTGACGCTGCATTCGATTGTGTGATGTTAGCTTCCTCTCTTTGCAGTCTGTAGTTGATGACTGGATTGAAGAGTATAAACAAGACAGAAATACTGCCCTCCTGGATCTAATCCTTTTTTTTATCCAGTGTTCAGGATGCAGAGGTGAGCCGCTCTGATTTGTCATTACTGAGCCTTGTCTTTTCGATGATGAATTACCCTGTATTCTGCTAAATGCTCCTGAATACATCGGGACAAAGTAATATTTTCTAGACTTTTCATTCCTCACTGCTATGATGGAAACTGGGCTTACATTCTACGATGTTTCTATTAGGAATGATTGCCGGATTTATTTTTTTAAAATATTTATTTGTAATGATAATCTCCTTATCCTCCCCACTTTCCGATTACTTCTCTCGCTGACATTACGATAGTGACCGATTTAGACTTCAGAGACACAGTGCGGAAACAGGTCCTTCGCCCCACTGAGTCCGCACTGACCAGCGATCATCCCGTACACTAGCCCGACCAATAGACAATAGACAATAGGTGCAGGAGTAGGCCATTCGGCCCTTCGAGCCAGCACCGCCATTCAATGTGATCATGGCTGATCATCCCCATCAGTGCCCCGTTCCTGCCTTCTCCCCATATCCCCTGACACCGCTATCTTTAAGAGCCAAACCCCACGCACTAGGGACAATTTGCAATTTGACCAAAGCCAATTAACCTACAAATCTTTGCAGAAAGAAACTGCAGGTGCCAGTTTGTACCGAAAATGGACGCAAAGTGCTGGAGTAACTCAGTGGGTCAGGCAGCATCTCTGGAGAAAAAAGGATGGGTGACGTTTTGGGTCGGAACCTAGAAACATGTACTTCTGTGGAATGTGGGAGGACCAGGAGAAAACCCACGCAATCACAGGGAGAACGTACAGACTCCATCCTGGCAGGATTGAACCTGGGTCCCTGGTGCTGCAAGTCAGCAACTCCACTGCTGCGCCACTGTGCCGCCCCTAATAGGAAGATTTATTTACAATGATAATCTCCTTATCCACCCCACTTTCTCATTTCTTCCCTTTGCTGGCGTTACAATCGTGACCCGATTCTTAAATGTAATCCAAAGGTTGTACCTTTGTTTGGAATTTTTGAAGATGTGGTAAAGGATTTGACGGTGAGAAACTATTTCCCTGGATGGCAGGTCCAATATATGAAGTGTTTAGCAGGGAAATTAGTGTGTACTGGAGTTACTTCACTATTTTGTGTCTATCTTCAGCGTAAACCAGCATCTGCAGTCCCTTCCTACACACGGTTATTAATTAATTCTCTCTTATTACATAGTCAGTTGCTGGACATAGTAATAATCAGAACATAGTCAGATCCTAGTCAGTTACTGAACATACTAATGCATCATGTGTACATTCAATACATCATCTTCTCCGTTGTTAGTGCCAGTCTATATGCAGATTAAAGTATTTTCTGACTATTGTATACATTCTGTTGCATACACCTGCTGTAAAAGAGAGAATTGTTATCCTTTTTTTTTCTCCTTTTCACTCCATCTCATTCCAACGGAAGGACTTTGCTCTGAAACGTCAACTCAATTTCTCTCTCCACAGATGCTGCCTGACCTGCTAAGTATTCCCAGAACTTTCTGATTTTGTTTCAGATTTCCAGCATCTGCACTTTACTGGATTTTCCCTCAATGTCTCTTCAATGCCACCTAGCTCCCTTCTGAACTAATATTATCTCAACCCTGTTGTTGGATCATGTCACATTTTACAATCTAATAACCAGTTTTGAATTTGTGGGCTAATTTGTTGAATAAGATCCTATTTGATGTTGCCATATTTGTTCCAAAACTGAGCTCCTCTATCGAAGAACAGAAACTAGAACATCAGTTCAAAATGGTCACAATGTCCCAAAATGTTGGCCATTCTGTAGAGATTCTTCCCATCGCTCCATTTGACTTGTCTCAAACCAGGCATTATTTTCTCTCGATCCTCTTCAGATGTGCTACAGAAAGTATAATGACAGGATGCATCTCGTATGCTCTGAAAAGTTCAAAATGTCAGTTGGAGGGACCACATCACCAACGCCCAGCTCTATGGGGAGATTCCACCTCTGACCGAGAAGATCAGGTGGAGAAGGATGAGGCTCGCTGGTCACTGCCACCGCCACCCAGAAAATGACCAGCAAACAAGGTTGTGCGGTGGGAACCCACCCATGGAACCCACCCGGGACGGCCAGTCAAGATGATGCTGAAGACATTGATGGAAGACGCATGTGTAGTCATCTTCCTTCCACTCAGTCCACAGTGTGTTGCACCAGGAAGGGTTGAAGTATCGTCAAGGATGCCAGTCACACTGACTATTTCCTCGTCTCTTTAGTTCAGACGATTTAGATGCTCTTATAACATGATTGTCCAAAAAAAAGAGCATTTAAATCATCTTGCGAGTGGGTTTTTCTGGAACGCGATCGATTGGAACGTTGCATTTGTGGTGAATTTGAACCCCATATCGGCAGGAAAAACACTGCCGGTTCGTATGGGACCCAAATCACATTTTCGCAACGTAAAATTAGATTAAAGCCATCCCAAGAAGCAAGATTATATGTAAAATAAACCACTTACCCTTTATTTTGTCCCGCTCTTGCGATCCGTCACGTTGTAGGCGTTGAGGGCGTTAGAGGTCGCTTTTTATTTTAATCAAATTATTAAATTGTCTCGCGATTTAAAAAAAAAATCAGGAACGGAAGTCGGATCGATTATTCTTCAACAGCTAGCAGCCCGAGGGTATCCGCCTCCGACAGGCAGAAGCAAACTGGATTTTAATCCCGCCCCCCCCCCACCCTCAAAGGCGCCAAAGTTGCGCGCACGGCCAGTGGCAGAACTACAGCGCCGCTGAAGGTAAGTTTTGTAACATCGCTAATCTCTGGCGCTATAAGGCAGCATCTCTACCGTTGCACCACTGTGTTGCATCTGTCCTACCTTCTGGGAGAAGATGGTAGATCTTGAGCCCTCCGATCTAGACTTCAGAAATGTTTCTTTCTCGCAGCTATCGGACTCCTGAATCCATCGCCTCTTTCCTGGTGGCGCTGCCACTCACTCTCACTCTTAACGAGTTCTCATTCAGATATTTGTCACTGTACTTCAATTACGTTTTTAAGTTCTAGTTCAGATTGCACTATGATCTTGCACCATTTTGCTGTTTTGCACTCACCATTTTGGGTTCAGGCGTATTATTGTTACATGTACTAAGAAGGTACAGTCAAAAGCTTTGTCTTGCATGCTACCCAAACAGATTTGATATAAAGGACAAAGGACATTTATTGTCACAAACACCAGTTGGTGTAGTGAAATTTGGCTTGCCGTGCAGCACACAGATAAAGATAAAACATAACATTAAAGAATTTAACATAAAACATAAAAAACATCCCCCCACAATGGTTCCCATTATGAGGGAAGGCACAAAGTGCAGGCCCCATCCCCAAGTTCACCCATAGTCGGGCCTATTGAGGCCTCCACAGTCGCTGCTATGGGGGCCGATGTTCCAGGCCCTTCTTTGCCGGGTGATGGTGCTCCAGCGGCGGGAGAACCCTCTCAGCGGCTCGGGGTGCCCTGTAACGGCCGCTTCCTTGCCGGAGACCGCGGCTTCCGACACCAACAGGTCGCGCTGTACCATGCCTAGATACAATCGGTTCATTCTCAAGGGTGGAAATATCCAAAACTAGAGGCGTAGCTATAAGGTGAGAGGGGGAAAGTTTTAATGGAGGTGTGTGGGGCAGGTTTTTTTTACACAGAGATTAGTGGGGGCCTGGAACGCACTGCCTGGGGTGGTGGTAGAAGCGGATATGATAGTGGCGTTTAAGAGGCTTTTGGATAGGCACATGGAAGTGCCGGCTACAGAGGAATATGGATCAGTTTAACTTGGCAGCATGTCCGGCACCAGCGATAGTGGTGTACTCTTTTATGTTCTATGTAATATGTACAATAGTGTAGATGGGACGTGTTGGTTGGTGTGGGCAAGTTGGGCCAAGGGGCCTGTTTCCAGCCTCTATGACTGACTGTGACTCTGTGTGAGGCTCTGTGACTGTGAGACTCCGTGACTCCACGAGCAATGAGGAAGATGCAGATTGCAGAATATAGTTCTCAGCATTGTAGCGCATCAGTTTTGTATTTATTGTTGCATTTATCATTACAGTATGTGTACTGTTCCGGTGTGAGCTTCATGTGAACAAGGAACTTTGTTGCAGCCCAGCGCCTGGTGACAATAAACTGACATGATTCTGAATGTGGCCCAAAACCACGATTGTTAGCCCAAATCTGGATGGGTTGCGCAACAGAAAGTTGCCTGGAATTGGAGTCAAAAGCTTTTCACTGTACCTCGGTACACGTGATAAATAAACTAAGCTGGAACTGGAGTCTCTGATACACAACGTGTGAATGTGACAGCTCTCTGGGGCAGGAGCAATGGGTTAATCTGCTTACTTTGGATTCCTGTCCACTGGTCGGTCTGAGAGCGGGCAATCTATTATTTATACATTCTGCTTTATGAGAACATTTCGTTTTTCAAAATGTAATGTATTTCATGCATGAATATTTTGAAGTAATGTATTTTATTCTAAGTGTTTTTTTTTCTCCTGTTGTCGCAGGAATGGTTACAGCTGAGGTTTTTCAAAATATGCATAGTCCTGACATTAGGAGAAAAATGACTGAGGAATTTGATGAGGTGAGATAAGGTTTTTGAGATTGATTTTAAAACACGGTTTTCATTCCTGAGCTGTATATTCAATCCTCTCTCCCGCACGCGACGTGGGAGCGAATGGCGGCTAAGCATCAGTTTCCCATCAGAACTGACGCTTGGACAAATGTCACGGCTGGCCCTGCAGCAGTGGAGCTGCACTGGTGTTGCGAAGGGAATGCATCTTCTTGCATTTGCAGGGACTATCGCAATGTTTACGAAACATTTGGACAGGCACATGGATGAGATGGGCTTAGAAGGAGGTGGGCCAAATGCCTGCCTCTGGTCGTATCTGTCAGACACAGTTACCTGCATTTGGCCCAGATCCCTCTAATCCTTTCCTATCCATGTACCTGTCCAAATATCTTCTAAATGTTGTTATTGTACCTGCCTCAACTACTTCCTCTTGTTAGCTCCTTCCATTTACTCATCACCCTCTGTGTGGAAGACTTGCCCCTTGAACTCCTATTAAATCTTTCCCCTCTCACCTTAAACTTATGCCCTGCAGTTTTTGATACCCCCTATCTGCAAGAGATGCCATGCATTCACCATATCTATGTTTGATGGGACTAAATCATTTTGATGTGTCTAAGAATGTGGGACCTATATTCTTCTGTTATATCAGCCGCAAACCAGGTGGCAACGGTGGCGCAGCGGTTGAGTTGCTGCCTTACAGCGCTGGAGACCCGGGTTCGATCCTGACTCTGGGTGCTGTCTGTGTGGTGTTTGTACGCTCTCCCTGTGACCCCGTGGGTTTTCTCTGAGATCTCCGGTTTCCTCCCGTACTCCAAAGACGTACAGGTTTGAAGGTTGATTGGCTTGGTCTAAATGTAGAATTGTCCCTCGTATGTGTAGGACAGTGTTAATGTGTGGGAATCGCTGGTCGGTGCGGACTGGGTTGGGCCGAAGGTCCTGTTCCTGTATCTATAAAATTAAAAAAAAAAAAAGCTTAAAAACCCTTAAAGAACTTGAAAAGTATTTATTGAAATTTAGACTCTTAAGGGCCTGTCCCACTGTACGAGGTAATTCAAGAGCTCTCCCGAGTTTAAAAAAAATCGAACTCGTGGTAAGTACATAGAATGTACGTAGCGGCTCCATCGGAGCTCGTGGATGTCTCGTAGCGGCTCGTAACGCTAACGGCAGGTACTCGGGAAACGCGGTAACTCGTGAAGATTTTTCAGCACCGTGAAAAATGTCCACGAGAGCCCCGAGTACCTATGAACGTCTATTACCGTAATTCTCCGAGTTCGAATCGGGGGGGACTCGGGAGAGCTCTTGCATTACCTCGTACAGTGGGACAGGCCCTTTAGAAAAAACTGACATAGCATTGATTTTGAAATTCCTCCTAACCTTTATTTCTTTCCACAGGAGACTGGGTTACAGTACAAGAAGTTCATGGTGTATCCCTGGATCTTGAACGTCACATGGCCACTTGAACTGGTATCAGGACTATGTCTGAATTTCACTCGTTCTCCTGTTTTTCGACCTCTGTTTTCATTTCCCCCTGTGGGGAAGCGTTTGTTCCCATTTTCTGTTCAGCGAAGTGATCTATGATTTAAATGGAAGCAAATATTGCTCGGCAAGTCAGTCAACACCAGAGGAAAGTGCAAGCCAGTTAGCATCGAGATTCTACCAGAACGAAATGTTTTAAAGACACAAAATGTTTTGAGGGCAGCTGGAGTGTTGCATCCAGTTTTTATCATCGGGCTCTATCTAGGAAGTTTGTGGGTTTTCTCCGTGTGCTCCCGTTTCCTCCCACACCCCAAAGACGTACAGATTTGTAAGTTAATTGCCTTTGGTGAAATTGTAAATTGACCTTAGTGTGTGCTGGACGGTATTAGTATGCGGGGATCACTGGTCCTCGCACTCAGTGGGCCGAAGGGCCTCTTGCCGCTCTGTATCTCTAAACTAAGATTAAACTAAAGTACCTGGAGATGGCAAAGAAATGGTTTACAGAATGGGAGGCAAAAAAAATCTGGAGTAACTCAGCAGAACAGACAGCATCTCTGGATAGAAGGAATGGGTGACGTTTCGGGACGAGACCCTTCTTCAGGAGACCTTCGCGAGACCCGAAATGTCACCCATTCCTTCCATCCAGAGATGCTGCCTGTCCCGCTGAGTTACTCCAGCATGTTGTGTCTATCTTTGGTGTAGGAAAGAGCATCTGCAGTTCCTTCCTCCACATGTTGCTTACAGAATGGACCCAAGGATGAATGATAAGTTTACATTGGAGAAGCTGAAGTTGTTCAACTTGGAGGGAGGAAGCTGAAGAGAAGGTTTGGGAGAGCTGTACTAAAGATTAGACAGAAGTAGGATTTGGTGGGACTACTGTAGGATCAGTATAAATGGGAGTAGGTGGGAGGTTAGGACCGCACTCTACTTAATGAGAGGATGGTTCAGTTGCTTGGTAACAGCTGAGAAGAAACTGTCTCTGAATCTGGAAACAGCTGGGAAGAAACAGTCCCCGATAGGTTCCACACCCAAACTACTCACTGAGCAGAAAAGGTTTCATTTTATACTCCTCTTCCTTGTATCCTTGTATCCTTCATGGTATCCTTTGTCCGAATGCTAAATTTGCATCCAATAATTTGATAATTGAACCATCTGTGAATGGGGCCAACATCGTCAGAGTGTAGACAATAGACAATATGTGCAGGAGTAGGCCATTCGGCCCTTCAAGCCAGCACCGGCATTCAATGTGATCATGGCTGATCAATCCACAGTTTGACTGTGTCCGCACCAGCCATTATCTTGTACACCTCTGAGAAGAACGTCCCCTCAAACTTATTTCTTGCTAAGGAGAGCATGTGGCGGCACGGTGGCGCAGAGGTAGAGTTGCTGCCTTACAGCGCCAGGGACCCAGGTTCGATCCTGACCACTGGTAGTGTCTGCATGGAGTTTGTACGTCCCCCTGCGAGGGTTTACACCAGGATCACCAGTTTCCTCCCACACTCCAAAAACGTACATATTTGTAGGCTAACTGGCTTGGTATCATTGTAAATTGTCCCTAGGACATTCCCTCGACACTAAGATAGTGTTAGTGTGCGGGGATCGCTTGTCGTCGCGGACTCGAAGGGCCTGGTTCCACACTGCGTGTGTAAACTAAACTGAAGCCTCCAGTGTTGAGATGTCAGTTCATCCTCTGCATTAGCTGATCCTTGTTATCTCCTGTTTTCTCCACAGGACAGTGGGGATTATCCACTGACAATGACGGGACCCTATTGGAAGAAGTTCAAGGCCAACTTCTGTGAATTTCTCACTGTGTTGATTCAGCACTGTCAGTACACCATCATACACGATGAATATCTGATGGACACAGTCATCTCCCTCCTTGCCGGCCTCTCCGATTCTCAATTGCGGGCATTCCGACATACAAGTACGCTCGCAGGTGAGAGCATTTCAAGTTGTCTCGAAGCCGGGAAGCATCCAGGATGCCTGAGGCAAAACGGGAAGAAGTAAAGAACGCACACCGTAAACCTCCCACCATAGGGATGGCAGAATCGGTGGGTGGGCACGGTGGCGCAGGGGTAGAGTTGCTGCCTCTCAGCGCCGGAGACCCGGGTTCGATCCTGACCATGGGTGCTGTCTGTACGGAGCTCTGAAATTCCGGCGATCCATTCCCTTGGCCGACTTGCACGGCCGATTGAATTTACCCCCCTGCGGCCGGGGCTCTGGAACTCCGGCCCGGCCAGCCGGTGATCTGTTTCCAAAGCCGACTTCGTAGGCCGACTTTGTGGGCCGGTATCTCGGCTCCCCGGCGGACTAGGCAGACCGTTCCGGTATCGTTGGACTCCTCTCTGTCGGTCCGGCAAAACGAATAATCCAGAAAGGCTCTAAATGAACCAAGGATGCCGGAAAACGGTGGTGGACCTGTACGTGACTGCACCATGAAACCTCAAGGCCATTTTTGTACAGTCTGGTGGTTCGGTCCTTGATGTTTCGTCTGCTTCTACCAAGCTGATTTTAATTGTGGATTTCCCGTTCTTCCTAGCCATGAAATTAATGACAGCTCTAATCAACGTGTCTCTGAGTCTGAGGGTACAGTTACACAATACCCAGCGACAGTGTGAAGTGGAGAAGAGTAACAGAAACCACAACCGAGGACTGGAAGCATTGGTGCAGAAGAAGGGAGAGGTGGGAAGATTTCTCCCCATGACCTGCGTGGGTTTTCTCTGAGATCTTCGGTTTCTTGTAGGTTAATTGGCTTGCCTTAAAATGTGAAATTGTCCCGAGTGTGTGTAGGGTAGTGTTAATGTGCGGGAATCGCTGGTTGGCGCTGACTTGGTGACATGTTTTTATGCATGTATCTCAAAACGAAACAATCAATCAAAACCTAGTTTAGCTTAGTTTATTGTCACGTGTCGTGAGATACAATGAAAAGCTTTTTTTGTTGCGTACTATCCAGTCAGCGGAAAGACAATACATGATTACAATCGAACCGTCCACAGTGTACAGATACAGGATAACGGGTACAACGGTGGTAAAATCCAAGCCCACATGGCAGGCAGGAGCATAACCGGTCAGAATTTCAGTTCACTGATAGAATAGCTTTTCTGCAGCTAGTGGGGTAAGTATGTTTACGCAGATATTGGAGCCTGAACTATTGTTGCCTTGTTATTGCACTTTGAGTCCGATGTTTGGATGGATACTTAACACCACATGAATTTTGGCAATTTTTGGAATTGAGGTAAAAAAGAAAGTGTGGGACTAAAAAGATTGCCTGAGCAAGGTTTGAGCGGCCCGGTGGCGCAGCGGTAGAGTTGCTGCCTTACAGCGCCAGAGACCCAGTTTCGATCCTGACTACGGGGGCTGTCTGTATGGAGTTTGTACTTTCTCCCTGTGACCAAGTAGGTTTTCTCCGGATGCTCCAGTTTCCTCCCACACTCAAAGACGTGAAGGTTTGTAGGTTAATTGGCTTCTGTGAATAGGATAGAACTAGTGTAAGCGTGGTCAGGGTGCTCAGTGGGTTGAAGGGCCTGTTTCCATGCTGTATCTCTAAAGTAAAACTAGACTGAAATAAAACCAAGTGATAAGCGATGATCTTAAAAACAGGCGGTTCTCTCAGGAAGTAGACCAGATATCCTTACGTTGTGGGTCGAGACGCTTCTTCAGACCTGACCAGAAGCGTCGCCCCCTCCTTCTCTCCAGAGATGCTGCCTCACCTGCTGTGTTACTCCAGCATTTTGTGTCTACCTTTGATTTTTCCAGCATCTGCAGTTCTTTCTTACACATTTGGCTCGTTGGTGTCTCTGCACTCACACTGCTTTAGTTGACTCTCAGCTAAAGTAGACCGATGTCAGAAAGCATTACTTGCAATGGGGTCAAGAAGAAAATGACACCTGACAGCATCCCAACTGAGACAGTACAATGAACGCTACTTTTTCCCAACATCCACCGTCAAAGAATGAATGTAAATAAAAAAGGCCATCATTATGTATCAGGCAGCGTTTGATGGGATGCCTTCTCAGGTTGAATGGCCACTTGGCCATTATCTGTTCATGGGATGTGGACTTCTCAGGCATGGGCACCATTCATTGTCAATCCCTCATTTGCTTTGGACAGTGTTTTCCTGGACCACTTCAGAGGAGTGGAGAGTCAACCACATTGCTATCTGTAGCAGATACAATGGTGATTTTTAAAAGATTGGTTAGAGTTTAGAGGGCTATGGGCCAAAATAGGCAAATGGGACTAGCTCAGAATGCCAACTGGGTCGACATGGACAATGTGGGCGGTAGGGCCTGATTCTGAGCTGTACAAACTCTGGGACCATTGACTCTTGGTCTGGAAGTCACACATGATCCAGACCAGATAATGATGGGAGATTTCCTTCCATGAAGGACATCGTGGAACTCTTTTGATGACACCCAGACAATTGGTCGCAGTGACTCAAAGAGTCTTTCTTTTTATTCCAAGTTTAGTTACATTTTATTTGCATTTTCCATCATCCATTTTCACGGGATTTGAACTCACGGAATGGTCCCAGCCCTTGCCGTTAAAATCTTTTTATTGTTTTTTCTTTCCAAAAAATATCAAAAATAAAACATTAGAAAACAGAGCAAAAGGAATAATAATAAACATAACAATGATATTGATACATAGGGATCAGGATAATATTAATAACAGGTATAACCTGACATGAGACCAGTGTCAAAATACACATTGAATATGTAAATATAGTTAAATCTTTAAAAGAAAACTTATAAATGTAGAAAAAAACACAACAATAAAAAGACAAAAAGGAAAGGAAAAAAGGAAAAAAACAAAACCCCCCTAAACTAAACTAAAAAATAAAATTAAAAAAATTAATAATAATAAAATAAGTATTAAAATAAAATAAATAAATAAACACTAAGCAAAGCAAAACAGAACCTGAACTAAAAGTTTCAACAATTTAAGTTTGTTTGTCGTCAAATCTGTTCCACCCTATAAAGGTAAAATAGTTGTTATAACGGTTAAATAGGGAGCCATTTATATTGTATGAAAGTGTTCAATAATTTTTTCCCAAGTCTTATCATGTCCAAGCTCTTAGATACGTTGTAAAGGGAGATGAGGAAATGGAAGGAAGGTGCAATATGGTGGGAAATCTGACCAGTGGTCGGAGCGTCAGGTGCGGAGATGCTCCCGGATTCTGCTTGCAGGATCCTCCACTGCTCAGGCTCCCACTGCGTGGAAATATAGAGTCAGGTGTTTTAATTTAATTACAAGGTCACACGGTGAATGTGGGCTGGGATTCTTTTCCTTTCTCAGGGTCTGATGAATATTTACTCACGCTGCCTCAGCAAGACTAGCAGCATAGTCAATGGCAATCTGCACCCCAGCCACTCCCTCTTCTCCCCTCACCCATCGGGCAAAAAGGTATAGAAGTGTGAAAATGCGCACCTCCAGATTCAGGGACAGCTTCTTTCCAGCTGTTATCAGGCAACTGAATTATCCATTTAGAACGGAGACGATGAAACACTTTTTCTCACAGAGAGTGGTGAGTCTATGGAATTCTCTGCCTCAGAGGGCGGTGGAGGCAGGTTCTCTGGATGCTTTCAAGAGAGAGCTAGATAGGGCTCTTAAAAATAGCGGAATCAGGGGATATGGGGAGAAGGCAGGAACGGGGTACTGATTGGGGATGATCAGCCATGATCACATTGAATGGCGGTGCTGGCTCGAAGGGCCGAATGACCTACACCTGCACCTATTGTCTATTGTATTTCACAACCGGAGAGCAGTCCTGAACCACTGCCTACCTCATTGATGACCCTCGGACTATCTTTGATCGGATTTTGCTGCCATTACCTTGCATGAAACGTTATTCCCTTACCATGCACGGTAAATGGCTCGATTGTGATCATGTATTGACTTTCCGCTGACTGGTTAGCACGCAACCAATAGCTGTATGATACGATAGAACTTTATTTATCCCAGGAGGGAAATTGATCTGCCAACCTTCATTTAAAAATACAATATTACATGAAATTTCACCTTGGTACCCGTGACAATAAAAATAAATGGAACTGAACTGACTACTTTTATTCTTCCAGATTTTAGAGAAGCAGGAGAATATTGAAAACCTGATGAATGCCATTTTTAAAGGAATCTTTGTCCATCGATATCGGTAAGTTTGCACGGTTTGCAGGGAATCTCCACTCTGGGACGCAAAGATTTTTGTACCTTCGGAACTCAAGCTCACTGAATTAATGCAGGAAAATTAACATTAAAAGAAATATATAAGCAATTCAATATATCACCGAGTGTGAGGGAATTGTATGGAACAGGGAAATGTTCCTCTCTCTAGAATGGCCTTGACCTTGACGTGCTTGTATCTGGAGCCTCGATCTCCATCACTGTCGAGTAGATTCCCTGGAGGACACGCACTGAAGAAGTCTCTGCAGTCTCTCTCCAGGGAAATATGTTGGGCCGGATATTGTCGCGGAGAATTGTTGCAGAGACTGACGCGGTTTAATCCTTGGAGCTCGGGGGTGGGGGGGGGGGGGGGGGGGGAGAATTCCCATCACAAGGAAGAATGATGTTTTTGAAACATTCTAACCAAGGAACATACCCGGCGTAGAGAACAAAATAAATAATTCCAATCACTATAAATTTCAAGCAGCCATGCATAATGTAGAAGGGAACCAAGCCTGCATGTGTCTATGGGTGCAGTTAGACTGTATCCACTTTACATAGATTTTCTCCTGCCTGTGGAATTTAGCCCATTAATCATCCTTCATGAAGGGTACAAGGTGGTGGACCTGTCATGACTCCGCGACTGCACGAGAAGTTGAAATGAAATCTCCCTCCTTCCCTTGGTACCCTAGTACATCCATAGTACTATAAGGTGGCACGGTGGTCAGCGGTAGAGTTGCTGCCTTACAACGCCAGAGACCCGGGTTCAATCCTGACTGCCTGCACGCAGTTTGTACGCTCTCCCTGTGATCTGCGAGGGTTTTCTCCGGGTGTTCAGCTTTCCTCCCACATTCCAAAGTGCGGGTTTGTAGGTTAATTGGCTTCGGTAAAATTGTAAATTGTCCCTAGATTGTAGGATCGTGCTAGTGTACGTGGGTCAGTGCGGACTCGGTGGGCTGAATGGCCTGTTTCCGTGCTGTATCTTTAAAAAGTAAAGTCAAGATGTGCGAGGGGCTGCAGGGAAGGGTTGTCGGAAATGGACCCTGTTCTCAGTTTTATTCTCCCCACCCCAACTCCCTCTTCCTTGCTAATTCCATGTTGTTATGTGGCAGCCCATTTAAATTGGGGTTAATGAGCAACGTAAAGTTCAGAGTTCACTGATCAGAGACCCAAAGGAACTGCAAATGCTGGTTTACAAAATAGGACACAGAGTGCTGGAGTAACGCAGCAGCATCTCTGGAGAACATGGACAGGTGATGTTTCGGGTTGGGACCCTGGTTTATAACTTTGTCCTGCCCCCACCTCTCTTCCCCCCTGCTTCCCCCCCCCCCCCCCCCCCCCATCTAAATCTCAATCAGTCTGAAAAATGGTCCTGACTCGAAATGTCACCTATCCATGTTCTCTCCGGGTATGCTGCCTGACCCGCTAAGTTACTCCAGTATTTTGGGTCTGATCATTCATCAGATCCTGGAGAGCAACAGGTGATAGAACATGGAGCCATAGAGAGACAGCAAGTGCAGGTCAGACAGCATCTCTGGACAACATGGATAGGTGACGATTTGGTCCGATGAAGAGTGGCGCTTCAGTCTGAAGAAGGGTCTTGAACCAAAACGTTGCCTATCCATATTCTCCAGAGATGCTGTCTGACCTTTTGAGTTACTCCAGCACTTAGTGTCCCTTTGCGTGAAAACCAGCATCTTTGTTATTTCTACACAGAACAGTAGATCACAAGGACAGACCCTTCCACCTATGATGTCCGAGCCGAACATGATGCCAAGATAAACTAATCTCATCTGCCTGCTCCTGATCAATATCCCTCCATTCCCCCCCATATCCATGTGCCGATCTAATAGCCTCTTAAACGCCACTATCGTATATTTGCCTCCACCACCCCTAGCAGCTTCTCCCAGGCACCCACCACCCCCAATGTGAAAACAAAACCCCCCCCTGCACATCTCCAGTAATCAAAACAAGACTAAACTCTTTGGAGATTTTTTTAAGGCTTGGCCCAACTCTGAAGTGTTTGTATCGATGAGGGTTGACTGTACATCTTCTGAGCTATCTGTCTTTGCATCTGTCTCTCCATAACATGTAATATACATATATATTAAATTTTGGACTGTCGCATTTAAGCGATACGCAAGCACGGTGCAGTCATTTATCGTGAATATGATTCCCATTTTCCTGCAGTGATGCATTGTTTGAAATCAGAGCTATTTGTATCGAGGAAATAGGCATCTGGATGAAGACCAGCAGCGATCGCTTTCTGACTGACAGTTACTTGAAATATGTGGGGTGGACTTTGCATGACAAAGTGAGTCGATCTATAATATTCACCGGTCCTTTGCCCGGTCCTTGCCTGGACACTGATTAATCCTCCCATCCGACATGGCTCCTTTGAATGCTGTTATATTTTCCCGGGGGGGGGGGGGGGGGGGGTTTATGCAAAAGCATTTTTTTTTTTACAGTGGGATAGATAGGCTCAAAGTAGACGGCTGAAGTGGCGTCCTGCTGTTTGGGTAGCTCCGGTTTGTGGTCAGCGAGAGAGGTGAAGGGCAGATTGTTGGACCAAGGCCAGAGATGGAGAGGACAGAAGGTTGCCAATTGTTAAACTCGGTGGTAGAAAGGTCTTTGGTGCGGCACGGTGGCGCAGCGGTTGAGTCGCTTCCTTACAGCGCCAGAGACCCGGGTTTGATCCTGACTACGGGCGCTGTCTGAGTGGAGTTTGTACGTTCTCCCCGTGACCACGTGGGTTTTCCACAGGAGCTCTGGTTTACTCCCACATTCCAAAGACGTACAGGTTTATAGGTTAATTTTGCATCGGTAAAATTGTTAATTGTCCCTCATGTGTACATTGTCCCTTGATAATGTACGGGATCAGCGCAGACTCAGCGGGCCAAAGGGCCTTGTTCCGTGCTGTATGTCTAAACTAAACTAACCTTAACAGGAAGGACATTCTTGCTATTGAGGGAATGCAGCGTAGGTTTACAAGGTTAATTCCCAGGATGGCGGGACTGTCATATGCTGAGAGAATGGAGCGGTTGGGCTTGTATACTCTGGAGTTTAGAAGGATGAGAGGATATCTTATTGAAACATATACGATTGTTAAGGGTTTGGACACACTAGAGGCAGGAAACATGTTCCCGATGTTGGGGGAGTTCAGAACCAGGGGCCACAGTCTGAAGAAGGGTCTCGATCCGAAACGTCGCCTAGCTCCTTCGCTCCTTAGATGCTGTTGCACCCGCTGAGTTTCTCCAGCCTTTTGTCTACCTGCCACAGTTTAAGATTAAGTCATTCAAGGTAAGCCATTTAGAACGGTGATGAGAAAACACTTTTTCTCACAGAGAGTTGTGAGCCTGTGGAATTCTCTGCCTCAGAGGGCGGTGGAGGCCGGTTCTCTGGATACTTTCGAGAGGGAGATAGATACGGCTCTTAAAGATAGCAGAGTCAGGGGATATGGGGAGAAGGCAGGAACTGGGTATAACGCCCCCCTCCAGTGGTCACCTATTTCCGACCTTCCGACAAAGCTCTGTCCTGCTCCTCCTCTCTCTCAGCTATCTTCCCCGACAATTAGTCTGAGGGAGTGTTCCGACCCGAAACGTCGCCTATCCACGTTCTCCAGGGATGCTGCCGGGACCCGCTGAGTTACTCCAGAGAGGGAGTGAAATGTAAAGCTGGACGCACATCGTTGACATTCAGGTTATCAAATCCACTTTGAAGGCAAAATGCACCCTGACTACTTTCCCCCTAACTTTGGTGTGATCATTCTTTTAAAGCAAAGTGACGTGAGATTGAAGTGCCTGATTGGACTGGTGAACCTGTACTCTGACAACGAGTGCTGTGCAAAGATGGATCTCTTCACCTGTCGCTTCAAGGTGAGTCCGTATAGATTCCCTCCTTTATCTACGAGCAGCCCTACCTTCTCCCTGGTCACCCTCTTATTTTTAACGTATGTATAAAAACATTACTCCACTGGTTTTGTGTCTTTTCCGATATCGGGAGACCGTGACTGATGCAGGCCCCCCGATATAGAAAAGGACACAACCTTCATCACCCTGTCTTCCTGTGATGTGGCTTTTGATCGAGTCTGTTGGGCAGGCCATGTCGTTCGTACCAGCCTCCAGAGAAAGACACCCTATTCCGAGCTCTGTCATGGGAAGAGGTTACAGATAGACAGAGGTAAAAGTTCATATCTCTGCTCCAAGAAGTGCAACATCCCCATCGACCCCAACAATCTCTAGCCCATGACTGCTCAAAGTGGAGAAGGAGCATTCGGGATGGCATTGAGACATTACAGTTGAGGCATTGCAGTAGGAACATGCAGAGGCACAGCAGAAATAGCGGATGATGCAGACTATCGCACAAACTTCACAATCATCCGTCCGGTCATCACTTTATCCTCCACCCACCCACTCCCCCCCCCCCCCCCCCCCCCCCCCCCCACCATCTCCTCCCCTCTCCTATTGAAGAATCTGTGGTTCTCCTATTGACCTCATCAACCATCTCAGGACCCACAAAACCGGAGTGGAACTAAGTCATCCTTGATTTACTTTACTTTAGAGAGATACAGCGTGGAAATAGGCTCTTTGTCCCACAGAGTCCGCACCGACCAGTAATTACCACCGTACACTAGCACTATCCTACACACTAGGGGCAATTTCTAATTTTTACGGAAGGCAATTATCCTACAAACCTGCGCGTCTTTGGAATGTGCAAGGAAACCGGAGCTCCCAGGTCTCAGGGAGAATGTACAAACTCCGTACAGACAGCACCCGTAGTCAGGATCGAACCTGGCTGCTTGCCGCTGTAAGGCAGCAACTCTCCCGCTGCGCCACCGTGCCGTCCTTTGCGAACCTGAGGGATCTCTGAGAATAATTCTCCTCCATCCCTAGAACTTCCAATTTAATGGCACCACAGCTGGGACCCAGTCTTCAGCTACCTTGACCCCTAGCTCTGGATCTCCCCCCCCCCCCATGTTCCCTCTTTCTCCTTTGAGATGCTCTGTTAAGCCACAACTCTATGACCAATCCACCACCAACATATCATTATGTGGTTCAGATAACATTTCTGTGAAGGGATATTTTCCTGTGGTAAAAGTGATATTGAGATGAAGGTTGAAGGTGGACAAAAATGCTGGAGAAACTCAGCGGGTGAGGCAGCAGCTATGGAGCAAAGGAATAGGTGACGTTTCGGGTCGAGACGCTTCTTCAGACTGGTGGGGAGGTGTGGGGAGGTGCGTGGGAAAAAGAAAGGAAGAGGCGGAGACAGTGGGCTGTGGGAGAGCTGGGAAGGGGAGGGGAAGGAGGCAGAAAGCAAGGACTACCGGAAATTGGAGAAGTCAATGTTTCTACCGCTGGGGTGTAAAAGTGAAATATCAGGTGCTGCTCATCCAATTTGCGGTGGGACTCATTCTGGCCATGGAGGAGGCCCAGGACAGAAAGGTCGGATTCGGAATGGGATGGGGAGTTGAAGTGCTGGGCCACCGGGAGATCAGGTTGGTTAGTGCGAACCGAGCGGAGGTGTTGGGCAAAGCGATCCCCAAGCCTACACTTGGTCTCACCGATGTGGAGCAGCTGACATCTAGGGCAGTGGATGCAATAGATGAGGTTGGAGGAGGTGCAAGTGAACCTCTGCCGCACCTGGAAGACTGCTTGAATGGAGTCAAGGGGGGAGGTAAAGCGACAAGTGTAGCATTTCCTGCGGTTGCAAGGGAAAGTACTAGAGGGGGTGGTTTGGGTGGGAAGGGACAAATTGACCAGGGAGTTACAGAGGGAGCGGTCGAAAGGGGAGGAAGATGGGAAGATGCGGCCAGTGGTGGGATCCCGTTGGAGATGGCGAAAATGTCGGAGGATTATCTCTTGTATGTGACGGCTGGTGGGGTGGAAGGTGAGGTCAAGGGGGGCTCTGTCCTTGTTACGAGTGGGGGGGATGGGGAGTGAGAGCAGATCTACGGGATACAGAGAAGACCCTGGTGAGAGCCTCATCTATAGTCAAAGTGGGGAACCGCCGTCCCCTAAAGAATGAGGACATCTCCGATGCCCTGGTTTGGAACACCTCATCCTGGGTGCAGATGCGGCGTAGATGGAGGAATTGGGAGTAGGGGATGAAGTCCTTACAGGAAGCAGGGTGGGAAGAAGTGTAGTCCAGATAGTCACGGGAGTGAGTGGGTTTGTAGTCGATGTCGGTCAGTAGTCTGTCACCTGCGATGGAGATAGTGAGGTCTGGAAACGGTAGGGAGATGAAGGGAATGGTCCTGGTGAATTTGAGTGCCGGATGGGAGTTAGTGGTGAAGTGGATGAAGTCAGTGAGTTGTGTATGGGTGCAGGAGGTAGCAGTCTGAAGAACGGTTCCGACCCGTAACATCACCTGTTCCTTTTCTCCAGAGGTGCTGCCTGCCATTTCACTGCACATCTCGTTTGTGTATGTGACGAATAAACCTGACTTGACTTGACTTGACCCGCTGTGTTACACCAGCCTTTTGAGCCTATCTCGTGAGTTAGTGCGTACTATTAGTTAATTAAATTAAAAAGTGTATTTAAGAAATAATCATTAATGATTCGATGATACTTTATTGTTACATGAATCATGTTTTACCTAGGTTCACCTGTGTAGTGCCTCACCTGGGCAGTACACAAGTGTTGCCCCCACAAGTGTTGCCACGTTTAAGTTCCATTATTAATGTATGTTCAATCATTGGATTATTATTTGAACATTAAATGACTATTTATGTAATCACGACAGTGGAGACCGTATTCACTGATGTTTTTAGGAAGAGAGTTTTAGATCAACTATTCAAAACCTGTTAGTTATGCATTGTCACATTCCTGTTCTACAGGATAGGATCAAGTCAATGATATTGGACAAAGAAAGTGAAGTGGCCGTACAAGCAATTAAGGTGTTAACGCTCATGATGCAGTGAGTAATCACCTCTATTATTGTCTGACAAAATGGGGATTATTCCAAGTTAGTTTTAATTTTAATCGGTCACGGTGGCGCAGGCTTTCCAGCGAATGCAGCGCCGGAGACCCGGGTTTGACCCCGACTACGGGCGCTGTCTGTAAGGAGTTTTACGTTCTCGCCGTGACCTGCGTGGGTTTTCTCCGAGATCTTCGGTTTCCTCCCACACTCCCAAAGACGTACAGGTTTGTAGGTTAATTGGCTTGGTAATAACCCTTGTCCCACGGTTTACGAGTTCATTCCAAGAGCTCTCCCGAGCTTAAAAAAAATCAAACTTGTGGTTTTAAAAAAAGCAAACTACGTCGGAGCTCGGGGACGTCTGTTAGCGCTAACGGCAGGTACTCGGGAAGACTCACTAACGGCAGGTCAGCACGGGAAGACTCGTGAAGATTTTTCAGCATGATGAAAAATGTCCATGAGAGCCCCGAGTACCGATGGGAGGCCATTACCGTAAATCTCCGAGTTCGAATCAGGGCAAACGCGGGAGAACTCTTGGAATGAACTCGTACCGTGGGACAGAAAAATCTTCCCTAGTGGGTGTAGGATGGTGTTAATGGGCGGGGATCGCTGGTCAGCACGGACCCGGTGGGCCGAAAGGCCTGTTTCTGCGCTGCATCTCTAAACTAAACTAAACTAATTTTAGAGGTGCAGCGTGGAACCAGGCCCTTCGGCCCACTGACTCCACGCCGATCATCCATTTCACACTTGTTCTATGTTAACCCTTTATTACAACCACTCCCGACATACAAGCGGCAATTCACAGAGGGCCAATTCACCTACAAAGCCGCACGTCCTAGGGATGGGGGAGGAAACCCACGAGGTCACAGGGCGAACTTGCAAACTCCACACAAGCAGCAGCTCAGGTCAGAATCGGTCATGGGTTTCTGGCATTGTAAGGCAACAGCTCTACCTGCTGCGTCACCTATAGGAAACCATAGACCTGTACATTTTCCATGATGCGTAACACTTTGTAGACTTCAGAGATACAGCACGGAAACAGGCCCTTCAGCCCACCGCCGCCATGCCAACCACCGATCTCCTCATACACTAACACTATCTTGCACATGAAGGACAATTTACAATTTTATCAAAGCCAATTAACCTGCAAACATGCATGTCTTTGGAGTGTGGAAGGATACTTGAGCACCTGGAGAAAACCCACGCAGGTCACGGGGCGAATGTACAAACTGTACAGACAGCATCCGTAGTCAGGATCGAACTCGGGCCTCTGACGCGGTGAGGCAGCAACTCTACCGCTGCGCCACCGTGCCGCCCCCTGATTGTAATTGTAATTGTTTCTCATTTCTAAAATAATAATCGACCAGCCGTTGACTATCGACACAATCTCACGTGTTCTTGCTCATGCTAGGAGCGTATTTCTTCAATATAGTTTCTATTCCCTTCTGCCCTGTGGGAAACCGGTTGACCAAGTTCCTCACCATTCAGTCTGAAGAAGGGTCTCGACCCGAAACGTCACCCATTCCTTCTCTCCAGAGATGCTGCCTGTCCCGCTGAGTTACTCCAGCATTTTGTGTCTGTCTTCGGTTTAAACCAGCATCTGCAGTTCCTTCCTATACGCTCCTCACCATCCAATTTTACCCTAGAGACTAGTTGGGTGAGTGCACTTACAATACCATTGACAATGACAATGATACTTTATTGACACATGTACCTAAGTAGAGTGAAATTCTTTGTTTTGCATACAGTCCGGTAAAATCACACTGCAGATAAGCACAATCATAGGTAAGTACAAAAGTGCAACGATTGTCGTGATACAATAGCAGACTTCACCCAGGCAGAACACAAACGAGTCGCCACGTTTCTGGCCCTCCACGTTTCAAAGTTCTTCAGAGTACAGAGTGTTATCTTGGATTGAATGGCCCGTTAATATGGAGGTGGCACTGGGTTGAGTTGCAAGGGTTGGCCTGGCCTGGCGATGCTGTTGGCCTGGCGATGTCCTCCACCACCGCTCCAGGCCGTTCCGTGCCGCTGCAAGCAGCGTCCGATCCAAACGCTCGTCCGACCTCTGTGGGGCTTCCAGCAACGCCCGGTTCGCACGATTCCCCCGGCTCCTGCGGCCCACCTCTCTAACACCTCGACCCACACACCTAGGTCTAAGTGGCATTTTAATTCCCGTGCACATTGTAATGGTTACAGAAGGTTACAAGGACTTAACCAAAAGTGCTATTTACCAAAGATCCTACAGCGAGCAAGATAGATCACTCGACGAAAAAGACGTAGTCCGGTCATGGGCAGATTCATGGGTAATCTTCGTCCCCATTTCCGTAACCGGCTTCCGTCTCCGTACCAAAGATCCCGTAGCGGAGCAAAGATACTAGTGCGGAGACGGAAGCCGGTTACGGAAACATCCTCGTAAAAATAAAAGTTATTTGGTAAAAACCTTCTCCCCATATTCAGAATTTTAATTTATTAACACAAACTGTTCCCCCGCAACGTTGATTACACTGCGAGTCGGGTCGGGTCCGGTTACGGAAATGGATGAAAAAAAGGCCCACGTTCCGCTCCGTTGCGTACTACACGTCAGCCCATTGCATTTAGCAGGAGTGGTCTATCTGGCTCCGCTATAGGATCTTTGCTAATTACAACACAGACTTTGCCTGATCTTGCCTGTACCTTGTTTTGCTGCAGGAACTGTGATGAAGCGTTGTCTTCAGAAGACTGCAAACAGTTGTACCATTTTGTCTACTCTGCGCACAGACCTGTTGCTTTGGCAGCTGCTGAGTTCCTGCATTGGAAGTAAGTAAGAATGTTCTGAATTAGTCCAGCGAAGGGCCAGAAGATCCTATTTCAGTTTCATCCACCGTTCGTGATTCACAAAAGAGGAGAGGCAACAGACAGAGGACAAAGGACAAAGGACATTTATTGCCACATACACCAATTGGTGCAGTCAAATTTGAGTTACCATGCAGCACACAAATAAGATAAGCACAACACTATAGAATTTAAGATAAAACATAAAACATCCCCCACAGCGGAATCGACGTTTCCCGCTGTGAGGGACGGCAATAAAAGTTCAGTCCGCTTCCTCATGTAACAGACCATGGGCATTGCAGGCTTCAGAGCCAGGTTCAAATACCAGGGGATGCCTGAAAACTACTTGGACATTATGAGGGGAAAATAAACCCACAAAGTGCTGGAATAACTCAGCGGGTCAGGCAGCATCTCTGGAGAACATGTATAGATGACGTTTCAGGTCGCCAAACTCCAGTCTGAAGAAGGGTCCCAATCCGAAATGTCACCTATCCATATTCTCCAGAGAACCGCCTGAAGTGCTAAGTTACTCTCGCACTTTGTGGCATTTTTTGTAAACCAACATCTGCAGTCCCTTGTTTCTACATTGGGACATTATTGAGTTGAGTTTAAGTTTCAGTTTAGTATAATGGCACGTGTATCAAATACAGTGAGAAGCTTTTGTTGTGTGCTATCCAGTCAGCAGAAAAACAATAAATGATTACAATCGAACCATCCATACTGTACAGATAAATGATAAAGGCAATAATGTGAATAACGTTTAGTGGAAGATAAAGTCCAGTAAAGTTAGATCAAAGATAGTCCGAGGGTCTTGAATGAGGTAGATAGTACCTCATGACCTCCAATGAGGTGGGTCAGGCAACTGAATCATCCCACCACAACTAGAGAGCAGCCTTGAACTACTATCTACCTCTTTGGTGACCCTCCGACTATCTTTGATCGGACTTTGCTGGCTTTACCTTGCGCTAAACATTATTCCCTTATAATAGTAAGATTAAACGAGAACTTACCCGTTCGAAGTTTGATCTTTATTTTATGAGGAGTTACGATGAGGGATTACGTGAAGAAGCCCCGCCAGGCGCATGCACGTCATACTTCAAAGCAGCGGCGTGAAAATCACAGAAACCGATAGCCGAAGTAAGATAGTAAGGCTTACAGAAGACTAGAACTACCAGAGGAACCTTTAGATTATGAGGGCCGGTAGCGGAGGGCACGTAAACCCTCATCGTAACTCCTCATAAAATAAAGATCAAACTTCGAACAGATAAGTTCTTGTTTAATCTTACTCTTTTACTTCGGAGTCATGTGAGTGACTACGTGAAGATTTTAAAGCTCTGTGATTTTCATGCCGTAGATTCACTCCATACGACACACTGCTTCAGTTGACACAGTAGTGAATAAATAATATATTGAACATTGCTTCAAATTATTCAATAACTATGTTAATAATAATAATAATAACAAGGAAAGTAATAACCCCTCTATCCCAGGGGAAAATTACAATAAATGATATGAAACAAATGATATGAAACAAAGCAAACAAATTGAACAGAACACAACACAGCATGTGCAAACCCTGGCACTGTGACAACAGGTTTATCATAAAATCTAGAAAAAAGTTACTTCTTTAGACCATCCTGCGGCCTCTAGAATTTGGTTGAGCGGCACGTCCTGCGTCTTTGCCGCGGACATTGATGCCGCCCTTGTGGAGTTGAGATTTAAACACATGAGTGTGAACTCCAGCTAAATACAGAACCTGTTTTAACCATCTAGAAATAGTTTGTACTGTCACTTTTTTTAATTAATATATTTTTATACTTTTTTTTTTGTTTTTTTTGTGGGTAATGAGCATTGGTGTCTCACAATCTTGGAGACTCTTAGTTACTTCAATATATTGAGTCAGATGCTTAACCACACACAATGTTTGGTCGACAGGGTATGCTTTAAAGATTACCTTGGTTTCAGCCTTTCCTGACTTGCTTTGCTTGCTTAGATCATAGACATAAAAAGTAATTTTATCTACAGACAACTGCATACAATCTAACCGCAACATTTGTAATGTTTGTACTCATTGTGCTGATACTAATGGCATGAGCATAACCACTTTAAATATTAAGTTCTGAAAAGACAGTGATGTAATTGGAGCCCATTGCCGAAGCAATGTGAGAACTATACTGACATCCCAGATTTCTGTATATCTGGGTTTGGTAGGATTTTATTAAAATTCCTCTCATAAATCGGGATATTAACGGATGAACATGATAGATTGTCGTTCTGAAAATTGTCCTAAATAGGAGGACAAAGTACTCCGAGCACTATTAATGGCACTATATCTCAGGTGCAACATAGCAAGGAACTCCAATACATCCGATATGTTTGCAGTATAATAAAATATATCTGACTGTATACAAAAGATTTCCTATTTCCTTATATGAAACATATATTGTTTCTTAGTGCAATCTCTCCAAGCTGCAGTTATGACATCCATGGTCCTATCCGACAGTCCATCAGAATCTGCAGATTAACAATTAATATGATCATGCAATGGATGACTTCTGTTACTGGATGTACCAACAATTACTGCAACTGGGGATATTCATGAATGGCTGAGTCATCATTCTGAGCACCAATAGGAACAATGGCTCTGTCGACCAGTTTGGAACCACCAAACACCTGCGGCGGAGTCTTGCTCTATTTTGGTGACATTGCCTGATCAGGCAAAATGGGGGAAACATAGAAGACTATACTTCCCCAATGTAGCGAGAATGCATCCACCGCTACTGCTCCTGAGTCTGGCTCTTATGAGACATATTTAGGCAACTGGAGATTTAATCTGGACGCAAACAGATCAATATCTGGTACCCATACCGATTGACAATTTTTTTTAAACTTCTGGATTTAACATCCATTCTGCATTGTCATTGAACTTTCGTGATCTGTTGTCTGCCACAATATTGTCTCTCCCACAGCTGTGGTATTGTCTACTTGTAATTGAACATGTAAGTCATTCATTGTAGAACAATGAGCTATCAATGCATAAAACGCCCCCAATAACTCCAAATAATTGATACCATGTGTTTGGAGAATTAATCGTCTTGGACAGTCCATCGGCCACCTCAACTGGTGGCGCTGTCCTTACCTCCCCATCCGAGAGCACTCCCATCAGTTTGTAATACCACTGAAGGTTGCTGAACCAAAATATATTCTAGTAGCTTGTGCAACATTGAGAATCCACCATTGCAATTCAGCTAAAGCTTTAGTTGGTAACTGCATGGACCTATCAAATGACCTGCACGCTTTTTATTTATTCATTTTTTTAATTTAAATTTTTTATTTTTTTATTTATTTTAATTTTATTCTTATTTTATTATTATATTTTTTTTAGTGCTTGTCCTCTGGCTCTTTGCAGACTTTGATAATGCAGAGGTCCAAACTCGACAGCAGGATTGCTGCTACCATTTTACAAATACCAGTAGCTACTTCTCGGATGGAGGGATAAGGTCTCTCAGCGAGACAAGTACAGGCATTTGTAATATCCCCAACCTTATCTGTTAGCAAGTTACTGACATATCAACTGAATTAATGACAAACCCCAAATAATCAATTGTTTGGGATGGCTGTAACTTAGATGTTGTTGGATGGACAGAACCCTAGCCTTTCAAATAGGCTTATGGTTGCTGAAACCAGTTCTTCAGCTGTCTCCTGAGTGGCATTTACATTTAACATATCCTCTAGATAAGCCATTACAATGTGATTCTGAGCCCTCAGTAACACCAGTAAGACCTCATCCAGACCTAACAAGGCACTGGGGAGTCAGATTCCCATTTTTAACAGGCAGCATACACAGTGTATGGAACTCCTTCGGAGGCTGCCTGGGAATCTTTGGGTCTTTGGACCCTTGACTGAGTAAAGTGTGGAGCATTTTTTCCATTTCTAGTCTCCCCCACATTCTTGTCCTCTCTTGGAAGAGAGTTATTTTACATTTTCTTGTGTATTTGTGCATAAACCATATATGTTCATGTTTAGAATTATAGATTCTGACAGGCACATTCTGCTTGCAGAATATTTGTATTAATCTCAGTATCACACAGATGATACACAGTCCCCTTTTAATAGGAAATGAATAGGAATTGTCCTGAGCAACTTTCACCTGAAGGTGTCTGATGGAGTCAGGCAATGCTTTTCAGCTACTTAATGACTTCCAACAGAGTTTACTTTGAGGGTGGTGAATCTGTGGAATTCATTGCCACAGAAGGCTGTGGAGGCCAAGTCAATGGATATTTTTAAGGTGGAGATTGATGTGTTTTTGATTAGTACAGGTGGGATAATGCTAGTGTACGGTGTGATCATAGAAACATAGAAAATATGTGCAGGAGGAGGCCATTCGGTCCCTCGAGCCAGCACCACCATTCATTGTGATCATGGCTGATCATCCGCTATCAATAACCCGTGCCTGCCTTCTCCCCATATCCCTTGACTCCACTAGCCCCTAGAGCTCTATCTAACTCTCTCTTAAATCCATCCAGTGATTTGGCCTCCATTGTGGCAGGAATTCCATAAATTGACAACTGTCTGGGGGAATTATTATTTTTTTCTCACCTCAGTCTTAAATGACCTCCCCTTTATTCCAAGACTGTGGCCCCTGGTTCTAGAATCGCCCAACATTGGGAACATGTTTCTGTGGTCAGCGTGGACTCGGTGGGCCGAAGGGCCTGTTTTTACACTGTATCCCTAAAGTCTAAAGTCCAAAGAGTAATTATTGGCCAAAATTACATGAATGCTATTTTTCAGAATGTTGGATCTCAGATCTTTTACATATACCGTCCATGACACACTGGTCAAGCTGAGCACCGTCAACACCTGACTGGTTCCACCAAGATGCAGTACAGAACGCCACAGGAGATCCTTCTTCCCTGTGGCTATCTTCTGTCGTATGTCTTTTAGACCTGCAGCTCCGTTGAGGCGAGCCAGGCCAACGTGTCATCGTCCATGTCAATCAGACCTTGTTCACCATTCTGTGGTCGGTGTTTGGGGCAACTGGTGACCTGTGGCTATCAAACTGTACACATTTTGTCTTGGGCTATTTAAAGTTCTCTCGTATCGTATCGTATTGTATATACCTGAGAGGGAAGATAAGCCATTAATTCAATAACCAAAAATGACAGGAACCAGCCAAGCCCGTGTACTCCCACGCCTGCTCCATCTTTCAGTAAGACCAAGACCTTGTATCTCTACCATCGCACTTATCATCCCGTTTCCCTCGATTCCAAGAATTCCATTACCATAAACACTGGCTTATTTGACAAAGAAATACAAGACCATCTAATCATTGCAAAACCTTTGCCCTTTAGGTTGTTTTGCAGTCAGGATTCTGAAGGGCAAGATGAAGTGCAAGAGAGGAAGGATGCGCGTCACATCAGCCACATAAAGACTCTGGTGAACTTCTATCTGAAGAGCGAGGTGGGATTTACAGTCTGGATATATTATGCTATTAAATATCAGATTGACCTTAGTTCATACTGGTGAGGCACAGGCAAGTGGGACTAGTGTAGATGAGACATCTTGGTCAGCAAGGGCAAGTTGGGCCAAAGAGCCTGTTTCTGTGCTGTGTGACTCGTAGACACATAGCAGGGTGCATCAGGAACAGACGATGACCACTGAATGTGGAAATTAATCACATGAGACACTGAGCAACCCACAGAATGAGATAGGTTTAGGGACTGTGTCACAGAAGCAAAGGGAGTTAGAGGAGGGACATCACTGGGAAAGGGGTGGGAGAGTGTGGGCAATGGCTGCCTAGTGATGGAATGAGACGTGTTGTCCATAGATGTGGGTCTGACCACCATCTATCACCTCTCCTCACCCCTACAACAACCCATCCACTTTGAGGTGGTATTTCCCATGTGAATATCAGACTCGCATCTTCTTTCTTGCCGCGTTTACTCTTCAGGGATGTACACATTCAGCCTACCTCGTTGACAGTCTCTGGGACACTTCGGCCGTTCTACTGAAGGATTGGGAGTCCATGTCGGCGCTGCTGCTGCAGGACGGCGGGCCAGAAGAGGAAGGTAAGGAGTGCGCAAGTCTGGAGTTCCTGCGGTTGCTTCGAAAGCTTTGCATTCATGGGGTCCGATTATGGAACGTAAAACAGTGGCGTGGGCGGTAGAGTGCTGCCTGACAGTGCCAGTGACCACGGTTCAATCCTGACTACGGGCGCTGCCCGTGCGGCACTTTGTATGTTCGCCCTGTGACCACATTGGTTTTGTCCGGGTGCTCCAGTTTCTCCTCACATTTCAAAGACGTACAGGTTTGTAGGTAATTGGCTCCTGTGACTTGCCCCTGGCGTGTAGGGTGCAAAAGTGGGATAACGTGGAACGAATGTGCGGGTGATCAATGCGCGGCACGGACCCGGTGGGCCAAAGGGCCTGTTTCCATGCTGTACCTCAAAGACTAAAACTAAAAACGTAGAACAGTACAGCACAAGAATAGGCCCTTTAGCCCATAATGTCGGTGCCAAACTTGATGTCAAGAACTTCTCTTATCTGTCCGCTCCAAATCCATATCCTTCCATTCCCCTCCATATCCATGTGCCTATCCAAAAGCCTCTTAAACGCAGCCATCGTATCTGCCTCAACCACCCCCGTGGCGGTGAGTACCAGGCACTCACCACCCTCTGCGTAAAATGAACGTTTTCATGCCCATCTCCATTAAACCTTGCACCTCTCACCTGAAAGCAATACCTTCTAGTATTTAATTTTTTCATCCTGGGGAAAATAGGTGCTGACTGTCTTTTAGAGATATGGCGCCCAATCAGGCCCTTCGGCCCATCGAGTCCACTCCAACCAGCGATCATCCCGTACACTAGCTCTATCTTGCACACAAGCGACAAGGAGCCGATTAACCTATAAACCTGTGCGTCTTTGGAATGTGGGAGGAAACCGGAGCACCTGGAGGAAACCCCTGAGGTCACGGGTAGAATGTAAAAACTCCGTACAGATAATATCCGTACTCGGGATCCAACCCGGGTTTCTGGCTCTGTAAGGTGGCACCACTGCGCGACTGTCTATGTTTCTCATAGATTTATATACAATTAATATTATTTTCCAGCTTTCACTGACTTGCAGAAGGCGGCATTGGTTGAAATCATGCTGAGCTCAATACGACAGGCAGCCGAGGGTCTCCCGCCTGGAGGCCGGTGCTTAGGAAAGAAGGTTAGTTTCAATTAATATATATCTGCCAGAGTGAAGCCACACACTGACTGGACGGACCGCACCTCATATTCCGATCGGACAGCTTGCAGCCCAATGGTATCAACATTGAGTTCTCCAATTTTAGGCATCAAACCGCCCACGTTTTCCCCCCTTCGCTTCCCTGTATGCCACCCGTTTCTCCCACTAACCCCCCGTTGCCACTTTGCCCTTCCCCCTATCCCCTTCCGCATATATCCATTCTCGTTTAGGGGCGGCACAGTGGCCTAGAGGTAGAGCTGCTGCCTTGCAGCGCCAGAGATCTGGGTTCAATCCTGACTACGGGTGCTGTCGGTATGGAGTTTGCACGCTGTCCCTGTGACTGCGTGGGTTTTCTCCGGGTGCTCCGGTTTCCTCCAACACTCCAAAGACTTTCAGGTTTGCCGGTTAATTGGCTTCCATAAATTGGGAATTGTCCCGAGTGTAGTGTGCTACTCTACTGGGTGATCGCAGGTCGGTGAGCCGAAGGGCCTGTTTCCACACTGTATCTCTCTGAGATAGTGTCCATTCATGTTTCAATTTTCTCCTTACATTACAGCATTTTGTCACCTTTTTATCCACAGCCTTTGTCCAAATCCCTCTCATCTATATCCACCTATCACTTTCCGGGCGTTATCCCACCCCCACCACTTTTCCAGCTTTCTCTCCCCTAGTCTGGAGAACGGTCCTGACCCCAAACGTCACTTATCCATGTTTTCCAAAGATGCTGCCTGACCCGCTGGGTTACTCCAGCACCTTGAGTGCACCTCTCTATCTCTAAACAATGTGCCTTCTGCTTTTTCATGATTTGCTGCACTTATATGCTAACTTTTTTCCTGGTGTCTCATTCAGAAGAACACGTGATCTCTGAAGAAGGGTCTTGACCCGAAACGTCACCTATTTGTTTTCTCCAGAGATGCTGCCTGACCCACTGAGTTACTCCATCGTTTTGTGTCTTATTTCCAGTGTAAACCAGCATCTGCAGTTCCTTCGTACGCACTAGATCTCTCTGTAGTCCACTCATCTGCAGTCTTTCTCCTTTCAGATAATACCAGCTAGCGCCGATACTTAATGTGGACCTGTGTTGTCTTCTGATCTGTATTTTAGGTTCCGATGGGAAAGGAGAGAAAGTCACATCTCGACGATCGGGCGAAGCTGACGGAACATTTCATCGTGGCACTTCCACAGCTGCTAGCCAAGGTTTGTTGAGGGACTCTGAACCTTAGTTTGTGTGTCGAGTTGTCGATGAGAATTATTGGGAGGGGGAGGATGCTCATGGTTTGGTTTAGTTTAGTTTGGTTTGGTTTGGTTTGGTTTAGTTTAGAGTGGGTCGTAACAGTCACTGTATGTCATGTTGTTACTTGTGGGCAGAGCACCAAGGCAAATTCCTTGTATGTGAATACTTGCCCAATAAACTTACTTAGTTACTTACTTAGAGAGACAACATGGATACAGGCCTTTCGGCCCACCTCGTCCAGGCAGAGCAGCAATCACCCGTACGCTACTTCTACCCTGCACATTAGGGACAATTTACTGAAGCCAATTCATTTACAAGCCTGCTGCACGTCTTTGTAATGTGGGAGGGAACCGGAGCTCCCAGAGAAAACGCACGCAATACTGAATTGATTATCTTTGGATGAATGGAAGAGGGAAGTAAACTAACTATATTCCAAGAAGCTTTTCTTAATTATGGTCTAATAACAGCGAAAAAACTTATACTTAAATTTTGGAAAAACGCACCTACGCCAACATTCAAAATGTGGATCTCAAATATGTCTGAAACGCTACATCTTGAAGAAATGAGATTCCTCTTACTAGGCAAAGTAGACCAATTCTTAAAGATTTGGTCTCCGTTTATCAACTTTATACAAGCATATGGTGCAACATAACATAACCTTAGAAATTAAATGTTTAGAACTGGGTGACAGATGGGCAAAAATATGAGATAGGTAGATCTCTCATAATCTCTCTTTTCTTTTTACATTTTCCTTCTCTGTCAATCTTTTAACTTCTCACCTCTGTCCTTTATTTTTTTTGTTTTGTTTTCTGTTTCTACTCGCTTGTCTATCTACTCCGACACTCTTTATTTCTTTTTTCTCTCACTGTTTTTTTATTATTGAACTAAAAGTATGAAGTTGTACAAGAATGAGAATATGTATGTATGTATTAGCTACTTAAGTACCAGACTACTGTACTTACTTCTAACAAAAATAAACAAACAAGAAAACGCACGCAAGTCATGGGGAGGATGTACAAACTCCGTACAGACAGCACCCGTAGTCAGGAATAAACACGGGTCTCTGGCCCCGGTAAGCTGCAACGTGACCACTGCACCACCGTGCCTCCCCAGGTCGTGTCATAGTAGGGGAGAATGATCATGACGAATTAGTCAACTGCTGTCAAAAAATGCCCACCACAGTTTAGTTTATTTTAGAGATTCAGCATTGGAACAGGCCCTTGAATCCACTGAGTCCACACCAACCAGCAATCACCCATTCACCCATTAAACATCTGAATGATGTTTTTGTATGGGGCATTTTCTTCAGACGATCTTCGGAGATCCCCGAAGCAGATCGTGAGTCAAAAGGCGGACCTCGTAACGTCTTATTCCATTCCTGTTCCGGCCCCAGGCTGGCTTGGCGAGGTCAAGCTTGCTGTCTGCGGGCATCCAGCTACTTCCTTGTAGGTCCAGAGAGGAGGATCGATCTTTCAGCTCAACGTCTTCAGGAAGTGGGGATTGCGCAAGTGGAAACTGGAAAGTTATCTGGAAAGGATAAAAGAAGAATGCAACCTCAGACCTATTGAGAAACCAGGGACTGCGGGTGCTGGAATCTTGAGCGAAACACAAAGTGCTAGAGGAGGGTCATACGGGTCATAGAGTCGATCTGCATGGAAACAGGCCCTTTGGCCCAATTTGCCCCGGCCAACATGTTCCATCTGCACTAGTCCCACCTGCCCGTGCTCGGCCCATAACCCTCAAAACCTATCAATCCATGTACCTGCCTATGTGTCTCTTAAACGATATGACCTGCCTCAGCTACCTCCTCCGGCGGCTCGTTCCACACACCCACCAATGGTTCAATGGCACTTTATTTGTCACATTCAGGGGCGGAAATCCTGGGGGGGGGTCCACCCTTCCCCCTCCCCCCGCTTTGAGAGGTGGGGAACAATCCCCCCCCCCCATGTTTTGTCATCCAGACTTTATCAGGCACTTTCTAAGGGCTGAATTGGCCCATTCGCGGGGCCTTTCAGCGCCCGGCGTGGCTTATAATCAAACTGCTGCTTCGAGGCGATCAAGGCTGCCGATGTTGAAGCCTCGCCGGCCGATGAAAGGCCCCGTGTACGGGCCGATTCAAGCCCCACGGCCGAAGCCTCGCGTGTGCGCGCACGCGCGCGGGCGGCCGCCAAGACATTGTGTCCCCCGCATGTTTCGACAGCGATTTCCGTGCCTGGTCACATGTGCAACTGCACGGTGAAATTCTTTTTGAATATATTACACATGCAGGCGCCGCCATTTTTGGTGCCATTCTTCAAAGTCCAAAATCTGGTCGTCCCACGCCCTTGACGAACTGAAGCAGCTTCTGCGAAGCAACGTCCCTCTCCTCTCCTGTCCAAGTGTCTTTCAAATGTTGGGAAAATAGAGTCCACCCTTGGTGTAAAAAAAAAGTTACCCTTCAGCTTCCAATTAAATCTATCCCCGCTCACCTTAAACGTATGCCCTCTGGTTCTCGATTCCCCTACTCTGGGCAAGAGACACTGTGCATTTACCCAGTCAGGCAGTATCTGTGGAGGGAAATGGACACAATGACATTCTGGGTCGAGACCCTTCTTCAGATACGCGGATTTGTTTCTGCCTGTTGCCAACTCGAATGTGATTATGTGTATATTACTTTTGCAGTATTCCACCCATGGGGAGAAAGTAATTAAACTAAACCTTCTACAAATACCGCAGTATTTTGATCTAGAGGTTTACAGTACTTTGCAACTGGAAAAGGTGAGCCAACACGGTTATTAACGTCATATTGCACGGAAAGAGTTCAAGATTCAAGATTCAAGAGAGTTTATTGTCATGTGTCCCAGATAGGACAATGAAATCCTTGCTTTGCTTCAGCACAATAGAATATGTTAGGCATGAATACAGAGCAGATCAGTGTGTCCATATACCATTATATAAATATATACACACATAATAAGTAAACAGATAAAGTGCAAATAAACAGATAATGGGTTATTAATGTTCAGAATGTTGTATGAGTTGAGTTTAATAGCCTGATGGCTGTGGGGAAGTAGCTATTCCTGAACCTGGATGTTGCAGTTCTCAGGCTCCTGTACCTTCTACCTGAAGGTAGCAGGGAGATGAGTGTGTGGCCAGGGTGGTGTGGGTCCTTGATGATGCTGCCAGCCTTTTTGAGGCAGCGACTGCGATAGATCCCCTCGATGGTAGGGAGGTCAGAGCCGATGATGGACTGGGCAGTGTGTACCACCTTTTAGTCTTTTCCGCTCCTGGGCGCTCAAGTTGCCGAATCAAGCCACGATGCAACCGGTCAGCAAGCTCTCTACTGTGCACCTGTAGAAGTTAGAGAGAGTCCTCCTTGACAGACCGCCTCTCCATAAACTTCTCAGGAAGTAGAGGGGCTGATGTGCTTTCTTTATAATTGCATCAGTGTTCTCGGACCAGGAGAGATCATCAGAGATGTGCACGCCCAGGAATTTGAAGCTCTTGACCCTCTCCACCATCGACCCGTTGATATAAATGGGACTGTGGGTCCCCATCCTACTCCTTAGGCCCATTGAGTCCACATCAACCAGAAGGCACCCATTTACACCAATCCCACACAAATCCATTTCATTATAAACTCATAGAGCCATTCAGCATGAAAATAGGCTCTTCGGCCCACTGAATCCACACTGGCCATCAAACTATCATTCTTGTCAATCCGACGCTACCTCCATTTTATTCTCTGCATTCCCATCAATTTCCCCTAAATGATACCATTCACCTACATACTTGGGCCGATTTATAGCGAGGCTAATTAGCCCTCCTATCTGCACATCTAACGAATGTTGCCTGGGATCCAGCAACTATGTTACAGAGAAAGGTTGAACAAGTTAGGTCTTTATTCTTTGGAGCGCAGAAGGTTAAGGGGGGACTTGATTGAGGTCTTTAAAATGATGAAAGGGATAGACAGAGTTGACGTGGATAAGCTTTTCCCATTGAGGGTAGGGAAGATTCAAACAAGAGGGCATGACATGAGAATTAAGGGACGGAAGTTTAGGGGTAACGTGAGGGGGGACTTCTTTACTCAGAGGGTGGTGGCTGTGTGGAATGAGCTTCCAGCAGAAGTGGTGGAGGCAGGATCGATTTTAACATTTAAAAGTAAAGTGGATAGGTATATGGACGGGAAGGGAATGGAGGGGTATGGTCTGAGTGCAGGTAGATGGGACTAGGGGAAAACAAATGGTCGGCACGGACTGGAAGGGCCGATAGGGCCTGTTTCCATGCTGTAATTGTTATATGGTTATATGGTTATATGTGAGAGGAAACTATACCACATACTGACAGAAAACCACACGGTCATAGGCAGTACGTGCAGACTCTGCACAGACAGCACCGGCGGTTTCGGTTGAATCCAGGTTGCGTGAGCTGTGAGGCAGCACGACCAGCGATGGCCCGTACACCAGTTCTATCCTACGCACTAGGGACATTTTAAAGAAGCCAATGAACCTACTTTGGAATGTGGGAGGAAACCGGAGCACCCGGAGAAATTCCACGCGGTCACGGGGAGAACGTGCAAACATTGCACGGACAGCAGCCGAGGTCAGGACCGCACCCGGGTGTCTGGTGCTGTAAGGCAGCAACTCCACTGCTGTGCCACTGTGCCTATCCCCTATGTCTACTGGCCATTTGCTGGTGTGGGAAAACCTGGGTTTGGATGGCTGAAATCGTACAGCGATTCACAATTCACAGCGATCCTTGTCACCGTGCGGGATCATTTATACATTAATAATGGCAAGTACTATTTAACTTACTGTTAATGTGGGAAATTAATTTGGGCCAAGGGAACATGTGTTATTGGTTATGGAAACAAAGAACTGAGATGCTGGTTAACACAAAAGGACACAAAGTGCTGAAGTAACTCCAGGCTTTGATAGAGTGGATGTGGAGAGGATGTTTCCACTTGTGGGAGAGTCTAGGACAAGAGGTCATAGCCTCAGAATTAGACGTTCTTTTAGGATGAGGAGGAATTTCTTTAGTCAGAGGGTGGTGAACCTGTGGAGTTCTTTGCCACAGAAGGCTGTGGAGGCCAAGTCATTGGATATATTTAAGGCTTGGATAGATAGATTCTTGATTAGTACGAATGTCAGGGGTTATGGGGAGAAGGCAGGAGAATGGGGTTAGGAGGGAGAGATAGATCAGCCATGATTGAATGGCGGAGTAGACGATGGGCTGAATGGCCTAATTCTGCTCCTATCTCTTATGATCTTATGAACTCATCAAGCCAGGCAGCATCCCTAGAGAACATTCCATAGAGATCCCTCGAGAACATTACGGGCGGAGCTCCATGGCAAATTCCTTGTATGTGAATACTTGGCCAATAAACTTATTCATTCATTCATGGGTAGGTGACTGTACGTGTCAGACTGAAGTCTGAAACATCATCTATCCATGTTCTCCAGGGATGCAGCTTGGCTTGCTGCGTTACTCCAGCAATCTGTGTCCTTTAGTGCATGTGGGTTGTTGGTATTTCACTGAACCTTTGTCCTTTGGGAAACGGCAGCATTTGGACACCCTACTGAAGCAGATAAAGGAGATAGTGGAGCAGGAGGTGGGCTCTGAGGTTTTGGAGTTCTGCTCGAAGGCATATCTGTTCCTCAGTAAGGAAGAGCTGGCTGCTCATGAACAAGTAGAACTTGCAAAAAGCCAACTGTTCGACCAGCTCGTGGGAAAGTTCAACCAGCTGCTGAAAGACTTTCTTCACAAGGTATGGCATTTATATTTTCTCTCTTTTTTACGAAATAACGATTTGCGTTTATTTATCATCTAATGAAACATTGAGATTATTTCAATTGAGACTGATTTGGGAAACATGGTCGAGTGCTGCATACTGTTTGTGAGCTTTAAGGCCCTGTCCCACTTTCACGACCTAATTCACAACCTTTTTTACTCGTGGACATTTTTCATCAGGCTAGAAAAACGCCCCGACCTACTTGATGCCGCGAGTACCTACGACTAGCATCAGGGCCGACCTACGACCTCCTACGCCCTCATGACGACCATGCTGCGAGTATGAGTCAAGGGCAAACTCGGCAGAGGTCGCGAATTAGGTCGTGAAAGTGGGGCAGGCCCTTTAATTTAGAGATACAGCACGGAAACAGGCCTTTTGGCCCATCGGGTCTGTGATCCCTGCACAATAACACTATCCCACACACACACACACACACACACACACACACACACACACACACACACACACACACACACACACACACACACACACAGAGATGCCAAGTGTCCCGGATTCGCCGTATTTTATCCCGGCGAAATAACCTTTTTACGGTGTTCCGGCAGCCAAACATGCTGTTACGGAACACCGCCGCGCCGGTGTTCCTCCCGTGGTGAACACCGGCGCCATGTGTCCCCGGTTTGCCGGCCCGCGCGATCAGCGGCACTTTGCCGGGCCCCAGTGTCCGCGCGTGCGCAGTTGGGGAGGGTTGCCGGGCCCCAGTGGCCGCGCGTGCGCAGTGGGGGAGGGTTGCCGGGCCTGGCGCCATTTCGAGCCACGCCACGCCCGGCCCAGAGCCCGGGCGGAGCCGGCCCGCGCGATCAGCGGCACTTTCTTGCCGCCAGCCGGCCGCTCGCGGCAGCCCCATCACCGGGCCTCCCCCCCCACCCCCACCCAGTGCGCAGGCGCAGACCCGCCGGCAACCTTGCCAAGTGCGCATGTGCCGCACCCGCCCGCCGGCAGCCCGCTGATCTGCACCAGTGCGCAGGCGCATAGCCGCCGGCAACAACCCCAGGTTAGTATGTTACGGAGAGAAATGCATTTAACCCCATTTGTTACGGACAAATGGGTTAAATGTTACTGTGAACTAAATTTAGGGTTGGCATCTCTGCACACACACACACGCACGCACGCATGCACGCATGCACACACGCACACACACACACACACACACACACACACACACACACACACACACACACACACACACACACACACACACACACACACACACACGGGATAATTTACGATTATACCAAGCCCATTGACCTACAAACCTGTACAGCTTTGGAGTGTGGGAGGAAACCGGAGAAAACCCACGCAGGTTATGAGGAGAACATATAAACTCCGTACACACTGTCGGGATTTAACCTTGTCAGGTGCTGTAAGGCAGCAACTCGACTGCTGTGCCACTCTACCAGCCCGAACAAAAACTCGGTATTGGGATGTTTCAACTTTATGGTTATGACATTAGGGTGCTAACCACAGAAGCCGATCTGCAATCACATATTACAATCGCTCCACACTTTTAAATCTCTACCCCTACAGCACCTTTTCTTAATCTGTTCACTGTGAACGGCTCGAATGTAAATATGTGTTGCCTTTCCGCTGACTGGCTAGCACACAACAAAAGCTGTTCACTGTACCTCAGTACACGTGACAGTAAACTAAACTGAACAGATCTCAAACACAAATGCTGGATTAACTCAGCAGGTCAGGCAGCATCTGTGGAGGACAAGGATAGTGGACATTTTGGGTCAGAACCTTTCTTCTGACTGATTGGAGTAAGGGGGAAAGAAAGCTGGAAAAACATTGTGTGTGGGGGGGGGGGGTGGAAGGTGGAACAACACCTGGCAAGCGATAGGTGGATAGGTGAGGGGTTGGTGAGGGGGGGGGGGGGGGTGGGGGGTTGATGGGTAAATCGGTGAACAAACGCTGGAGATGAAAAGAAGACAAAAGGATAAAGAGAGGAGTGAAACATAAAGAGAGCGGCCGGGAAGGTGGATGTTACTTAGAATATGGAGAATTGGGTGTTCCTACCATTGGGTTTGGAAGCAACCTACCAAAGTGGAATATTAGTCAACAGTCCATGAATGACTTGTCATGCCTACTGAAAATCTGGAGTGCACAACTGAAGGTATAATTTTATATTTTATAGCTCTTGTATAACTGAGAAATTATTTACATCATTAGACATAGAACATAGAGAAACATAGAAAAATAAGTGCAGAAGTAGGCCATTCGGCCCTTCGAGCCAGCACCGCCATTCAATGTGATCATGGCTGATCATCTAAAATCAGTACCCCATTCCTGGTTACTCCTTATATCTCTTGATTCCTTTATTGGTCATTGTACATATATTTGAGGTTTTATTGTACTAACGTGCCTGTAAATCTGCAGCAAGTAGGAGTTTCACTGTTCCGTTCCCAGTGCTGACGACCCCCCTGTGACTCATTATTCGTGGTTTTCCCTTGTGCCATAGGGTGACCGGTTTGACGAGGATGGATCTTACCAAATGTGGTCCACGCTGAAAAGAATAACTACCTTCCATAAGTAAGTGAGACTGTTGCGGAGAGGCGTTGGCATTTGACATGGGTGATTTCAACATGATGGATAAGAAAGAGGTCACTTTGGTTTCCCGCCTAATAGGAACATGTTACTGAATCAACCACTGGCGACACAGTGGTCAATCTACTACCTCAGTGCGCGAGAGACTGGATTCAATCCTGACCTGAATTCAAACTTCCGACCTGAATCCTATTCCTTTTGCCCAGAGATGCTGCCTGACCTGCTGAGTTTAGTGTTTAGTTTAGTTTAGAGATACAGCGCGGACACAGCCTCTTCGGGTCACCGAGCCCGCAACGATCAGCGGTCCCTGCACACTTGCACTCTCCTACACACACACACTGGGGACAATTTACACTTATACATCTGTGGAGTGCGGGAGGAAGCCGAAACCTCAGAGAAAACTCACGCAGGCCACGGGGAGAACGTAAAACTCTGTGCAAACAGCACCCGTAGTCAGGGTCGGCTCCGGGTCTCCGGCGCTGTACCTCTACCACTACGCCACCGTGCGGCCCATACGTTACTCCAGCATTTTGTGTCCATCTGCATTTCCTTCCTACTCATTTTGTATGCTGCATTTCTAATCAGACAAGCTCCCTGAAAGACACACAGCGTAGAAATAAGTCCTTCGGTCCATTGGGTCTACACTGATCGTAAAGCACCCACTTGCACTAATCCCATTTTATTGTCTGGACTTTCCAACCAACTCCTGCCCAGAGTACACCACTCAGCTACGCGTTTACAGTGACCGGTGCCCATGCCATCGGGATGTGGGAGGAAACCAGAGCCACCAGAGGAAAACAGCACAGTCAGAGGGAGAGCTTGCAAACTCCACACAGGCAGCACGAGAGGCGGCACAATGGCGCACAATTGTAGGGTTGCTGCCTCACGGCGCCAGAGACCCTGGTTCGATCCTGACCTCGGATGCTCTCCGGGTGGAGTTTGCACGTTCTCCGTGTGTGACTGTGTGTGTTTCCTGCAGGTGCTTTGGTTTCCTCCCACATCCCAAAGATGTGCAGGTTTGTAGGTTAATTGACCTCGGTAAATTGTCCCCTAGTGCGTAGGGAATGGAATAAGGTCACCTAGTGTGAATGGGTGATTAACGGTCAGCGTGAACTGGGTGGGCCAAAGGTCCCGTTTACATGCTATATCTTTAAACTAAACCAAAGGTCAGGATTGAACTTGAGTCGAAGGAGTGTGAGGTAGCAGCTCCAGCTTTACCACTGTGCTGTCCAAACTCTCCCTTCAGTTTAGTTTAGTTTAGACATACGGAGCGGAAACAGGCCCTTCGGCCCACCGGGTCCGCGCCGACCAGCGATCCCCGCACAGTAACACAATCCTGTACCCACTAGGCACAATGTTTACATTCACCACACCAATTAACTGACAAACCTGTACGTCTTTGGATTGTGAGAGGAAACCGAAGATCGCGGAGAAAACCCACGCAAGTCACGTGGAGAACGTACAAACTCCGTATAGACAGCGCCCATAGTCGGGATCGAACCTGGGTCTCTGGCGCTGCATTCGCTGTAAGGCAGCAACTCTACCGCTGAGCCACCGTGAGCGCCCTACATTCAGTCTCTCATTAGTGTACAAATATACCAAGCTGTGAGAAAGTATAGTGGAAATTATCTATCTGAGGAGGGACTGGCATAGTAACTATTGACAGTCCCTCCGAAGATAGATAATTTCCACTATACTTTTGAACTAAAAGCTTGGTATATTTGTTTTATATCCCTTCAAAATTAACGAGCTTTCCGTACAATGTACAGTCTTGCTCAGCATTGTCGTCTGCGCGTTCGTGGTTCGAAATGAAGCAAATTTCGTGACTGAGTTTTGAGCATGCGCAGTTTTACCTAGGAAGAAATTAGTAAAAAGAGCATGCGCAGTGCTGCCCAGGAGAAAATAGCAAAAAATAATCGGAGCTAGTGCAATTTATTTTTTATTCATCGAATACCGATTGACCAATCACCTTTCTAGAATACTCATGAATATTCATAGAAGGGATATAATAAAGCTTAACCCCACTGGTGGTCGCGATGTTCTTCCTGCAGCTGTATATTAACTCTCTGTTTCACACACAAGAGCAGCTGTCCCCCTCAGGTCTCTGAGCACCAGCGCTTCCCACTCTCAGCATTTCCTGGCGCGTGATTCTGAGTTTCGTAAAACAAAGGCAGGAAAAGCTGGAGATACCCAGGAGGTCAGGCAGCATCTGTGGGAAGAGAAACGGAGCAACAGGGACTTTCTCTTCCCACAGATGCGACCCAACCTTCTGCATATGTCCCACATTTTTTTGTTTTTGATTTAATTTATATTTCTAGCAACTGCAGTTCTTAAAAACATAGCACATAGAACATTAACCAGTACAGCAGAGGAACTGGACCTTCGGAATCGGATTTTACTGGACATTATCTTGCACTAAACGCTATTCCATAGAAACATAGAAACATAGAAATTAGGTGCAGGAGTAGGCCATTCAGCCCTTCGAGCCTGCACCGCCATTCAATATGATCATGGCTGATCATCCAACTCAGTATCCCGTACCTGCCTTCTCTCCATACCCTCTGATCCCCTTAGCCACAAGGGCCACATCCAATCACTCTTAAATATAGCCAATGAACTGGCCTCAACTACCCTCTGTGGCAGAGAGTTCCAGAGACTCACCACTCTCTGTGTGAAAAAAGTCTTTCTCATCTCGGTCTTAAAGGATTTCCCTTATCCTTAAGCTGTGACCCCTTGTCCTGGACTTCCCCAACATCGGGAACAATCTTCCTGCATCTAGCCTGTCCAACCCCTTAAGAATTTTGTAAGTTTCTATAAGATCCCCTCTCAATCTCCTAAATTCCAGAGAGTATAAACCGAGTCTATCCAGTCTTTCTTCATAAGACAGTCCTGACATCCCAGGAATCAGTCTGGTGAACCTTCTCTGCACTCCCTCTATGCAATAATGTCCTTCCTCAGATTTGGAGACCAAAACTGTACGCAATACTCCAGGTGTGGTCTCACCAAGACCCTGTACAACTGAAGTAGAACCTCCTGCTCCTGTACTCAAAATTCCCTTTATCATGTACCTGTACATTGTGGGGCTGGCTCAATTGTAACGTAGAGTCTTTCCACGAGTGGTTATCAGTGCTTTATTCTGATCTCATATGCCTGTACATGATCCATATCCCTCTATTCCTCGCACTTCCACATCTGCCTCCGTCACCAGCTGCCTCCACCAGCGCGTTCCAGGCACCCGCTGCTCTGTGCAGAAAATCTTGTCCCGCACATCTCCGTTAAACTTTCCCCCTCTCACCTTGTGGCTGTGCCCTCTAGAGTTGGCCGTTTCTTTGATTTTTGTTTTCCTCTCCCCTGACTCTCAGTCTGCAGAAGGATCTCGTCAC